>OX380350.1:10625466-11825466 GCA_947425015.1 Pterostichus niger
TAATTTACAGAATGGTAATTAAACATAGCAATTCATCAGAGTATAGAATGGTAATTAACATAGTACTTCATCAGAGAGATAAGTCAACACTTTCAGTTTGAAACAATTGAATGAATCATAAAATAAATCATACTGAAAAGTTAATTCATTGAATAATTTGGACATTCGGTTAGTTGGTGAATTAAGTTCATAGTTAGTATGGCAATATTGAATATAAAATGTAGAATAAAATCTACAGTTTACACGAGGGGTAAAAAAGTTCAATCTTGATAGAGTTTTGCTATCAGAAATCATATTATTAACTAATTTAAAAATATGCAAAACATCTATAAGATTTCTCCGTTTGTCTAGCGACAGTAAATTAAATGAACGCAATCATAAATTGTAATTTAGGTAATTATCATAAACACCATTCTGTTTATACCAACAATATTTAATAAATTTCTTCTGTACATTTTCTATCATGTATTATAACCCTTTAGCCCACGTTGTGGCGCCAAAAGTTATAAGGACGTGACTTGAGGCTCCAGAGATGGAGGCGGCTAGCTGGCAGTGGAGAAGGGGGTGGTTCCACAAAATGAACACAAAACAAGACAAATATAGAGGGCGCCACGTAGTTGTATGACCCAGCACTGTACCCAACTACGAAGGTACCTGAAACCAAAAGCACGGGAGACGAGAGAGGGATATAGGGCATACAGGAAAATCTCAATCCGTGAACACTATTCCAGAGGCCCACGGATGATATAATTAAAATGCTGTGTACTACTTACCGACAAAACCACACTACTTACCAGTAAATAAACTTGAACACTAACGGAAATACTAAGTTCCTGGAAAATGACAAAAGAAACGGTTCCGAAATAAATAAACGAAATGGCGGACAACACTGACTTTAATGAACAAACGTAAAAGACAACAACAATTCTAATAGACGCGGGAAAAGTTGCGAAAGCGACGTGGAACAAATTGAAAGCGCAACGTAGTGCAGTCATATGCCACTTACACCTCGACGAAAGTCGAACGCGATTTACGTTTGGCCAACGCGTAAACCCGGACAAATACAGTCTAAATGCGGCGTATAACTCGGCTACGGCGAGATGGAACAATAACATAAAGCTGAAAGCAACAGAGCGCCACTGCGCAACTTCCCTTGCAACACAAATACAAATATGATTCAAACAAATTAAATGACTCGCAGTGTTGTGACAAAATAAATTGACACACCAGGTAATCAAGTGACACATATAAATAATACCATAAAATAATAATGTTGACAATAACATATGTATAAATGAAGTTAGAAATTACTGAACCAGTTAATTTATTTCAGAACAGCAAACTTCGACCAAAAGTGTCGGTAATGAAAAATAAAAGTTAAGTCTACTTTGCTGGTCAGTAGGCAAATAATTAGTGTAAAAAAAAGAAAACAATTAAATGAGAGTTCTAGAACACTTAGCTGTCGCCTCAACAGGCTCAGACCCGTGGCTTCTGGAATGGTGACCCGCGGATGGACCTTGGACTCGCGAGACGTAGCTCAGGAATTCCAAACCTGGTGTACTGGATCAAGAGGATGCTGGCGGTACCTTCCAGTGGGCACAAGTGCTGGCTGTGGGTCGCTGGTGGTTGGCGAACAAATCTTGGATCTTCGCGATCACGAAAATAATTCCCCAAAAGGGCGTCTTGCGGAGTGCACGCACGGCAATGCAATTTACACAAACTTGCAACTACTCCGAAGAACTGAATGAGATTTCGCTTTAATAATTCCCAAATGGAATTGCAACTGCAATAAGTAAAGCGCAAATCAACACGCAATCAGCGAGAAAATCACTTGTCAACTCAATCGGACAACAGCCATGAACTCACTCTCCATATAATTTTTCGGAATCGGTCCGGAAAACAAAAGAAAAAGAAGGAAGATATAAGAAACAATGAGAAGAAATAAGAAGGAAAATAAATTTGGCGGCAAAGCAAAAGTACATCGGAATACCAACTAAAGATAGCTTTACACTTACAATTTCGGGGCCGAGAATGCAGGGAAAATAAGGAATCGGTAAGGAATATATTATTGTAGAAATATGGCAAACTAGATGACAGGTGAACTAATGTTATAACTAAGATAAATCAGCAATCAATTACTTTTTAACTATTTATCGGAGACTTTTTATTAACCAAATATACTGCGCGTTGCTTTAAATCAACCTTTACCTGTTTTAACGCTCTAACGGCAAGATAAACAATTAACTAAACAACAACTGTCAACAAAATATTTAAATAACAAGGAAAGTTAAATTTAAATGGAAATAAAATAACAAAATATAACGTAAATGAAATGGAAAGCAACGTGGAAATTAATTTAAACAAATAAGGTAAGTAGTGTACAAATGACTAATTAGTATTTTGCTGCTGCTAATTCAAAATTCTGATTTTAGGTTACACGTAAAAATGGGATGGGAAAGAATTTAAAAGGACTGAAAGAGAGAAAGGAATTTATGGATAAAGGACGAAATTGAAGCGTGACAACTCCTCCTCCACTTCCTTGAGGAAAAATTTCCCAAAAATTTTTGCTCATACGAGAAAGAACATAAATGAAGAATTTGAATAAAAAAAGATGATACTGAACCATTAACGATATCCTATATTTCGGGACTAGCGGGGCCTAATCTTAAATTTTGAACATGCCAAGTGCCTTTGTCATGTCCTTCGCTATCGACTAATTTGTAAATGAGGTCCGATAATTTCTGTTTGACAAAGAATGGCCCGATATATTTTGGCGCAAGTTTCCCAGCGAAATAGTTCGCAGCATTCGATTGCGGAAAATTACGTCTCCAGACTGTTTCTCCCACTCGAAAAGTTTGCAATCTACGACGAAGATTATATTGTCGGCTATTTCTCTCATAGGCCTTATCTAATCGTTTTCGCACTTCATCGCATATTTTCGAAAATCCAACCGGACGTACTTGCGGAACATTTTCGCGATCGTAATTAATTTGGCCATCCTCGTTGATGGCTGCTGTTTTGTGTTCGTCGCCTAACAAAACATGTTCGCGGCCAAAGTTAATAAAATATGGCGTGAAACCCGTGACATCATGATGTAATGTCCTGATGGCGCAACTGATTGACGGTAAGAATTTTTCCCAGGTACGATGGTTGTCGCGTACGTAAGAAGACAACATCGTCTTTATGACACGATTGATTCGTTCCGTAGGATTGTTTTGCGGATGGTACAAAGCGTTAAACATAATATTTACGTGGTAGTTGCGACACATTTTCCTGAAATCATTGCTCTTGAATTGAACACCGTTATCGCAAATCAAGTGCTGAGGCACACCGAACAGTAAGAATACATCGTTCTCTATATGTTTCGTGACTAATTGAGCGGAAGCAGTTCGTAAAGGGAAGGTTAGTACAAATTTGCTATAATAATCTGAAACTACCAAAATAAATCTATAACCTTTAGTCGTAGGCGGAAGTGGACCAATCAGATCTGTACTCATGAGTTGAAATGGTCTGAAAACACGCGGACGAGTACCCATAAAACCAGGAGGTCGTTTCTGTGGAACTTTGTGCTCGATACATACCACACAGCGTTTGACGTACGCCGCAACATCTGCTCGCATTTTAGGCCAGTAGTATTTATCACAAAGCTTTCGGTAGGTCTTCGAAATACCAGGGTGACCAGACGTTGGTGAATCATGAAATTGCGTTAAGATACCGGCACGCTTTTCTTTCGGGAGTACCTGTTTCCATTGCTCATTCTCATCAACCAATTCAGAGACAGGAGCCTGAACGTACTTATATAGCTGTCCGTTCTCAATTCGCCATTGTGAATATTTTCGAGGGTGTTTGGTGATTTTCGCAATCATCGATAGAAACCATTTATCCGTGATTGGCTCTGCGTCAACGACATCAACGGTAACGCGAGAGACAATCAGGCACGACGTGATCTTTCCCTTTCCGGTGTATAATATCGTAGCTGTACTGTTGTAGCTTTACAGCCCAACGACACAGACGTCCTTTTGGATCTTTCATCCGATGCAGCCACACTAGAGAGTGATGATCTGTGATCACCGTGAAGTGAGTGCCTTCCAAATATGCTCTGAGCTTATCCAAAGCCCAAACTACTGCTAAGCATTCTCTTTCTGTGGTTGTATAGTTGCGTTCCTGTTTGGTGAGAGATCTGCTAAGAAAGCAGATAGCTTGTTCTCCATCCCCTAGCTGTTGTGTCAACACGGCACCTAAGCCATACGCGCTTGCGTCTGTCTGGACAACGAAGGGCTTTGAGAAATCAGGACACGTCAAGATAGGAGCACTAACCAAACATTCCTTTAAGTGTTGGAATGCCTGCTGGCATTCGTCATTCCAATCCCACTTTCGATTCTTCTTCGTCAAACTGGTTAACGGCACACAAATACTGGCGAAATCTTTCACAAATCGGCGATACCAGGAAGCCATGCCTAGGAACCTTCGAATTTCAGAAACGTTAGACGGAATTGGTATATTTAAAATGGACTGCACTTTTTCGGGATCGACACGGAGTCCATGGTTGTCAACAACGTAACCGAGATACCGTAATTCTGAACGACAAAATTTACATTTATCGCGACTAAGCGTTAATCCGGCCTTTACTAATCTTTCAAATATCTGCTTCAAAATCTCTAAATGTTTCTCGAGCGTTGGCGAAATAACTATAATATCATCGAGATACGTAAACACAAAAGGCTCAAGGTCCGCGCCCAAAACTCGATCAATTAGCTGCTGCCATGTCGCCGGTGCATTTGTCAAGCCGAATGGCATTCGTTTAAAATGAAAAAGCCCTCGTCCTGGAACTGTGAAGGCCGTATATTCGCGACTATCGGTATGTACCTTTACTTGCCAGTACGCGCTTTTTATATCTAGGGACGATAAATATTTCGCGCCACGTAACCGATCTAATATTGTCGATATGTATGGTATGGGGTAAGCGTTCTTCTTCGTAACTTTGTTTAATCGTCTATAATCGACACAAAATCTGTAGGTTCCGTCCTTCTTGGGAACCATCAATATCGGAGATGACCACGGACTACTGGAGGGTTCAATAACATCTTCACGCAGCATTTTATCAAGCTCGAGATCAATGTGCTTCTGTATGGCAGGCGACACAGGATAGTATCGTTGCTTGAGAGGCTCAGAGTCGGTAACAATTTTGTGACACACCAACTCAGTACATCCTAGTGAAGCTCCCATCTTTCCCCATTGTTCGACAAGAAATTGGTTAAGTCGTAATGTCTCATCAGGTGTCAAACTACTAGTAATGCCGACTTCTTCCACGGTGGCAGCGTTAACAGAAAATTTCCAAACGTCTCTTTTCAAATCAGGTACGATTTCCATAGCAAGCCAAAAATCCATGCCTAAAATAATATGATTACCGATATCCGGAACTACAAGAAAAGAGATTAATTTCGTGCGATTCAATAACTGAACAGGAATTGTGACTGTGCCTAGACTGGATGATGTTTGGCCGTTGGCGACAGTACATAGAGGAGCGGCAGATTTATCCATTAAGAGATTTAGGTCTTGAAGAATTTTCCAACCGGGTCCACCTATAATAGAATGGGAAGCCCCAGAATCTAACAAACCAATTAGCTTCGTTCCAAAGATAGATATCTCCAAAAAGGGTCGTTGATCATCGTTAAGGTGAGACAGTATGTAATTTAAAATTGCAGTATTACTGGCTAATTTAGAATTTTTAGTGTTGGCCGATATTAAAGAAGAATCAGAGTGCATTACGCGGCCTTTTAACGCCTCTGACGATCGTTTCCCCGCACACTTAGGACAGGTTCTGGTCGTTTCATTGGCAGTACCACAGCGGAAACAATGTTTTCGTAGTGGATGCGAACATTGCGCAGATCTGTGACCGAACTCATTGCAATTCCAGCAAATTGACTCCGTACGTCGACTGGAACTCGTAGCGGGCATAGTTGGCGTCCTAGACTCCATAGCTGCAAGGCGAGTATTAATTCGTGGTCGCTGATATGCGAGATCTGTTTCCATTGACTGACTAGCCGCAGGTGGCGACTTAAAGTGTCGAGACCGTAGATTAATCTCTTCCAACTGGCTGCATAATTTATCCAACACGTCTACGGATTCTACACGTTGTAACCCGAGACCAACTTGTAGGTGAGGTAATAAATTTCGTCTAATGTAGACAACACGCTCACGTTCCTCTGGTGATTTGCTCAACCTCTTAAACAAACCTTCCATGTTTGCAACATATACGGACACCTTTTCTTCGCTTCCTTGCGTCCTATTCCTTATTTCGTCCCATAAATTGTACTCGTAATCGCAGGGCAAGAATGTTTCTCTCAACGCTTGAACGAGTGCATCCCAAGTCTGGATATTATCGCGTTTCGCGCGAAACCACGTAAGAGCTTTACCCGTAAACAATTCCACGGCCGAATTAAACAACTTTTCTTTATTCACAGCACGAGCTACGCGAAGTTCTTCAATTCTTTCAAGAAAATTAGATAAATTTGATTCTCCATCGTAATTGACGTTCCATTTATGAATTGGATAGTAGGTAGGGTCGGCGTTCTTCCGAAGAGTCTGTGGTGTCAAAGCGGACGTTAATTTTTCAATCGCATACGTGAGGTTAGTAGACTCAGGCTGAGAAAGTACAATATTATGTGATACTGGTTTTTCTGTTCCAGCGTTTTCTTCCAAAAGACTTGAATGATGCTCGACTTCGGTGTCTCCGTCAGGTTCTATGAGAGATTGCTCATGTTCTGCTAACAAAATAGCTGAAGCTTGTAATGAAAATTTTTCTTGTGACTGTAATAAATCCTTTTCGCAACGTTGAAGAAGTTCTTCTTTGACCTCTTCTTGATCAGGTCCCTTTATGCGTTTTAGTCGTCTCAACACATGCGTTATCCTATTACTTAGGCGTGCATAATCATTCTGATAGTTCGCGTTATTGAAGTTTTCGAGAAGTTTTTCAAGTTCTTCTAATTTTCTGGTACATATTTTGATTTCCGATTTCGGTTCTAATGGCAAATCAACAAATTGACAAAAAATTCCGCTACTATACTCGGAGCGAAGGAAATCTCGAAGTTTGGTACGTTTATCGTGAACGGAGCCGTCGCTGGAAAGATTACGTAAAAGCAACTCGTAGGATAATTCGTCGGATAATAGGCGGTTCGGATCCATTTTGATATCCATTGTTTTTTTTTTTTGATACAACAACAATAAGTTACACAATCAACAATAGTACAACAGCAACAATAACAAAGAAATATTGTAAGATTTTCTTGATCCCTTTGAAACACAATCAGGCCCCATGTTGGGCGCCAAAATGTTTATAACCCTTTAGCCCACGTTGTGGCGCCAAAAGTTATAAGGACGTGACTTGAGGCTCCAGAGATGGAGGCGGCTAGCTGGCAGTGGAGAAGGGGGTGGTTCCACAAAATGAACACAAAACAAGACAAATATAGAGGGCGCCACGTAGTTGTATGACCCAGCACTGTACCCAACTACGAAGGTACCTGAAACCAAAAGCACGGGAGACGAGAGAGGGATATAGGGCATACAGGAAAATCTCAATCCGTGAACACTATTCCAGAGGCCCACGGATGATATAATTAAAATGCTGTGTACTACTTACCGACAAAACCACACTACTTACCAGTAAATAAACTTGAACACTAACGGAAATACTAAGTTCCTGGAAAATGACAAAAGAAACGGTTCCGAAATAAATAAACGAAATGGCGGACAACACTGACTTTAATGAACAAACGTAAAAGACAACAACAATTCTAATAGACGCGGGAAAAGTTGCGAAAGCGACGTGGAACAAATTGAAAGCGCAACGTAGTGCAGTCATATGCCACTTACACCTCGACGAAAGTCGAACGCGATTTACGTTTGGCCAACGCGTAAACCCGGACAAATACAGTCTAAATGCGGCGTATAACTCGGCTACGGCGAGATGGAACAATAGCATAAAGCTGAAAGCAACAGAGCGCCACTGCGCAACTTCCCTTGCAACACAAATACAAATATGATTCAAACAAATTAAATGACTCGCAGTGTTGTGACAAAATAAATTGACACACCAGGTAATCAAGTGACACATATAAATAATACCATAAAATAATAATGTTGACAATAACATATGTATAAATGAAGTTAGAAATTACTGAACCAGTTAATTTATTTCAGAACAGCAAACTTCGACCAAAAGTGTCGGTAATGAAAAATAAAAGTTAAGTCTACTTTGCTGGTCAGTAGGCAAATAATTAGTGTAAAAAAAAGAAAACAATTAAATGAGAGTTCTAGAACACTTAGCTGTCGCCTCAACAGGCTCAGACCCGTGGCTTCTGGAATGGTGACCCGCGGATGGACCTTGGACTCGCGAGACGTAGCTCAGGAATTCCAAACCTGGTGTACTGGATCAAGAGGATGCTGGCGGTACCTTCCAGTGGGCACAAGTGCTGGCTGTGGGTCGCTGGTGGTTGGCGAACAAATCTTGGATCTTCGCGATCACGAAAATAATTCCCCAAAAGGGCGTCTTGCGGAGTGCACGCACGGCAATGCAATTTACACAAACTTGCAACTACTCCGAAGAACTGAATGAGATTTCGCTTTAATAATTCCCAAATGGAATTGCAACTGCAATAAGTAAAGCGCAAATCAACACGCAATCAGCGAGAAAATCACTTGTCAACTCAATCGGACAACAGCCATGAACTCACTCTCCATATAATTTTTCGGAATCGGTCCGGAAAACAAAAGAAAAAGAAGGAAGATATAAGAAACAATGAGAAGAAATAAGAAGGAAAATAAATTTGGCGGCAAAGCAAAAGTACATCGGAATACCAACTAAAGATAGCTTTACACTTACAATTTCGGGGCCGAGAATGCAGGGAAAATAAGGAATCGGTAAGGAATATATTATTGTAGAAATATGGCAAACTAGATGACAGGTGAACTAATGTTATAACTAAGATAAATCAGCAATCAATTACTTTTTAACTATTTATCGGAGACTTTTTATTAACCAAATATACTGCGCGTTGCTTTAAATCAACCTTTACCTGTTTTAACGCTCTAACGGCAAGATAAACAATTAACTAAACAACAACTGTCAACAAAATATTTAAATAACAAGGAAAGTTAAATTTAAATGGAAATAAAATAACAAAATATAACGTAAATGAAATGGAAAGCAACGTGGAAATTAATTTAAACAAATAAGGTAAGTAGTGTACAAATGACTAATTAGTATTTTGCTGCTGCTAATTCAAAATTCTGATTTTAGGTTACACGTAAAAATGGGATGGGAAAGAATTTAAAAGGACTGAAAGAGAGAAAGGAATTTATGGATAAAGGACGAAATTGAAGCGTGACAACTCCTCCTCCACTTCCTTGAGGAAAAATTTCCCAAAAATTTTTGCTCATACGAGAAAGAACATAAATGAAGAATTTGAATAAAAAAAGATGATACTGAACCATTAACGATATCCTATATTTCGGGACTAGCGGGGCCTAATCTTAAATTTTGAACATGCCAAGTGCCTTTGTCATGTCCTTCGCTATCGACTAATTTGTTTGTTGTTTAATTAATGGATAAAGGACGAAATTGAAGCGTGACAGTATTTATATTTCGCATAATACGGACACCATATTTGACAGCAATATTCTAATTTTGTTCGTACATAGCAAAAATATAGAGACATGATTGTAGATATTCTTATAAATTTTTTTGAAGATCGAATAACGAAATTTAAATTACGGTATGACGCAGATATGGTGCTCATAATATGCTTATCAAATAATAATTGATTGTCAAACAATACACCTAGATCTTTGAACTCAACAACTCTCTGCAGTGGCTTATCATTCATGCGATATTTATATAAGATTGGTTGAAGCTTTTTACTATATGTCATTACTTTGCACTTGTCAATATTAAAGAAGAGCAGGGATGATTGAGACCAAGATATTAAACTGTTAATATCCCTCTGAAGATTTAAACAATCAAGTTTTGAATTGACCTTCTTTATCAATTTAATATCGTCCGCATACATTAGTATTTTAGAGAAGTGAACCACATCAGTAATGTCATTAATAAATAGTAAAAATAGTAAAGGACCTAAGTTCGAACCCTGCGGTACACCAGAACTTGCAAGAAAGATATTAGATTTAAATCCATTAACTTGAACAAACTGATAACGATTACTTAAATAGGACAAGAGAAGCTGACAAAGCGGAAGAGAGAAATTGAAGTCATTACACAATTTATTTATCAAAATACCATGATTAACCTTATCAAAAGCCTTAGCAAAGTCTGTATATATAACATCAACTTGAGAATTTTTAAGTAAATTGCTAGAAACATAATCTGTAAAATTCATCAAATTCGTAACAGTAGATTTACCTTTTAAGAAGCCATGCTGATCTGGAGAAATATATTTATCTGTCATATTATGAATGTATTTACAGATAATTGTTTCATATATCTTAGAAATATTAGAGAGCAAGGCAATCGGTCGGTAATTCGCTATATTACTGGGGTCGCTAGATTTCAAAACAGGGCAAATGCGAGCTTTCTTTAGTACAGTAGGAAATATACAATTACGGAGAGACAGATTAAATAAAATATGTAATGGTTCAACAAGAATATCTCTACATCCTTTTAATATATACGATGGAAAATTATCAGGACCATTGTTAGGTTTAGATTTTAGATGATCAATTGCATCCAGTATATCACTCTTGGAAATAAGTTTGATTTCTATGTGATCTCGGTTAATATTATGTGCACTATTTAACTGCGTAATATTTGGAGTGTTATTTAGATTGGAATAAACACTAGAGAAAAAATTAGCAAATGCTTCAGCAATATCAGTACCATTATCATATTTGTTACCATTTAAGTGCATATTACGAGGAATACGTGACGTAGATTTTTTACTTTTGAGATGATTCCAAATTAAAGTAGGGTCATCTTTAATATTCTTTTCAGCATTCAACATATAATCTAAGTAAGCTTTCTTAATGTCTTTTTTTATCTTAGCTCTAAGGTATACATAATCAAGTTTGCAAGACTCAATGCCATATCGTTTAAAAAGTTGTCTATTTCTCTCTTTAGCTTTTAAATTATTAATTATATCACGAGTGAACCAAGGTGGAAATTTAGATGAAAATTTCCTCCTAGTAGGAATATATTCATTAAACATATTTGTGATGATTTCAAAAAAAGCATTAAAAGCTGTATCAACATCATTATAATTATGAAAAATATTCCAATCTGTAGACTCAAGTGATCTGTACAATGACAAAAAATCAGCATTCTTGAAATCATATTCAATTCTATCGGATATATTGAGTGATTGCGTATTAATTGTAAAATGTAATTCAAGAGATAATGCAGGATGATGAGCATCTTCAGTTACCAAAGGAACTGGATCACGCGTGACTGAACATTCAACATTCGCAAGAATAATGTCTAAAATTCTAGAACTTGCATTTACTACTCTGTTGTACTGATTCGATAGAGTGAGGTTACTAAAATCTATAAAATTGGTAATTATAGAGTTCGTGAAACCATTATTATAATAATCAGAAAGTTGAGGAATGTTAATATCACCAGTTATAATAAAGTCATTTGTATATATAAATGGTAGAGATTCAATGCAGTTGTAGAATAAATTCAACTGTTCAGAAGACACAGGCGGCGGAAGATACACTACTAGAACATATATATACTTACATATAGATAACTGGACTTTAACACAAATAATATCAAATTTAGAATTCAAGTCAAGTGGTAAGTTTACAACAGAAGATCCTAAGGCATTATTAACTGCGCAAATAACACCACCACCCCTCATTTTATTAACCCTCCCAAAATCCCTGTCAGCACGATATACAGCAAAATTATCATTAAATAGTTCATTATTTGAAATGGATTCACTAAGCCAAGACTCAGTTATGCATTCGATATCAAAGTCAGAAGAACAGGTATTATTAAAAAAGTCGTTTAGTTTGGAATTTAAACCGCGCACATTTTGATAATAAATACGCATTTGTTCAAATGTTTTCCAAAAAAAAGAAGAAAAACGAATTATATATTATAATATTGACAAATAAAAATCAATGACATATATAAATTGAACGAACTATACCTACCACTGAAGAATGAGTTGACAAGTTCAATATCAACTAATTAATATTGACAACGATCACGCACAAATACAAATATAAAGACAGAGGTGAATGAACTCAGTTTCAATTCACTAACCAACTAAAACAAGTTTTTTAATTAGAAACTGATGTTAAATGCATAAAAATTTTGAATTTCAATCAAAGAAATAGACAGATTTAAAATTAATAAATTGAAAAATAAACTAACAGTGAAATAGAATATAGAGTATCAGTGTAATTTGATTTTCATAAACACAAATGTAACTCCAAAAAGAGAAAAACAAAAAACACAGATATTTACAATAATATAAGCAACACAAATATATAATAGCAATAACCATACAAAAATATTATAATATTAAGATAGTTAAATCTGCAGTTGGTCAACGTTACTCATACGCTTCACAGTTCCATCATCTAACTTTGCATATATATTTCCATCATATGACCACGTATTCTTAAAACCGTATACTTTTGAAGCAGCATTCAAAATCTCGAGTCTTTTGGTCGTCAAATCTTCTTTGATGGTTATTTTTGTTCCCTTTAAAAGTTTACGCGATTTTATTATCACTTGACGTGTCTTATATGATACACACTTTATGATGATTGGACGTGGGCGAGATTTCTTTGGATCAGTTTTGCCGGTTCGATGACAACGATCAATGTCACGTGCAGTAACACTCAGCTTGAGTTTATGATTAAGAATGTCACATACCTTGGATTCCACATTCTCACCTGCTTCTTCAACAACACCAAACACACGTAGGCAGTTTCTTCGCGAGTATTGTTCTAATTGATCTAATTCATCACGCAGGCATTGATTTTCTTGTGATAATTTCGCGACTGCTGTCTCATAGTGAAATTTGAGTTCATCAAATTTAGCATCAAGGCGCACACAGACTTTGTCTACCAATTTGGTGATGAAAGAATCATCCAGAAGAAGTGCAGCAAGTGACTCATTGATTGCTGAGTGCATATTGCGTGTACTTCCACCCATTTTAAATATTTTCTTATTAAAAAACAGATTATAAAAAATATCTAAAAACACAGCACTAAAAAAATTTTTGGAGCTACAACGAAACACGTCTACTCTCGACGAAGGCGCATAATATATTATAGTAGAAACGGGCAGTGAAACCGACACCGCACACTCTGATGATGAAAACCCCGTAAACGGTTTAGTATACATAGATACCCCAATAAACACATGTAAAAATCAAGTAGTAATAAAAGAAATACAAAACGGCAAAGGCAACATTAAAATAGAGAAACTATTTAATAACAAAATACAACGAATATATTTTTACTTAACTAAAATCGAAAGTAATAAGAAAATTATGAAATTTATTAAGGAATATTTACAACCCGGAATAACATATTATTGTTTAATACCAGAAAAATTTAAATTAGCAGTCAACGCCGTCTTACAAACATACTTCAACGCAAACAGTTATAAGTTAGTATCATGTAAAACAATGAATACAGATATCGAAAATAAAGAAGAACAACAAATTATTATTCAAAACTACCTCGAAGGAAAAACAAACCATAGAGGTATATCAGAAACATACAATAAATTAAAGCAGAAATATTACTGGCTTAATATGCAAAAAGATATTCAAAATTTTATAAACAAATGCAATGAATCCGCCATGGAACACAGAATTAAACTACGCATGTGCACGAAAAATGTTTACCAATGTTAGCAGAATCAAAAACATTTTCAAGTAAATATTAACAATTCTAAATTAACTGATATATGAAACAAATGTGGTCAACAGCTGACCCCCCGTTCCTAATACGACTAGAAATGTACAATCAACACAATATATATATTTTTTAGCAGAATGCTAATAATTCATATAACTCAAATAGTATCCGCATATTTCTACTATATAGGGGTACAAAGTAAAAAATCACCACGTGAGCATATTGATAATTACAAAAGTTAAATTAAAAAGATATACAGTGTGCTATGGGATTCTCTTTTAATACGTTTCCTGTTACGTTTCTCATTTCATATTTTGGTTTTTGTCTAGATAGTAGATCGGTAATTACATTTTCTTTTCCTTTTAAATAATTAATTTCAAAATTATATTCACTGAGTTCTATTTTCCATCTCATAAGTTTTAGATTTGGGTTTTTCATTCCGAATAACCATACTAGTGGTCTGTGGTCTGTTTTTATTGTAAATTTTCTCTCGTAAACGTAAGGTCGAAAGTTTCTGACTGCCCATACGATGGCTTTTAATTCTTTTTCTATGGTGCTATAATTTTGTTCGGCTTTGTTTAGCGTTTTGGACGCGTAACATATTGGCATTTCTTTTCCTTCATGTAATTGGGTTAGGACAGCTCCGATGGCGAAGTTGCTTGCGTCAGTTGTCTCAAATGTTTGTTTATATTTATTATTGTCTATATTTATTTTTGAATTATTTTTCAAGCATTGTGTGAATGGTTTTGTTAGACTTGCATAATTTTGAATGAACCTGCGGTACCATCTTAATGTTCCTAAAAATTGTTTAATTTAATTTTTTGTTTTGGTAAGTTTAGTTTCTTTATTGTTTATAATTTGTTCTCGTCTGTACTCAATCCGTTTTGTGTTATTATATAGCCTAAGTATTTTACTTCTTTCTGTAAGAATTCTGATTTGTCCAGTTGGATTTTTAATTTGGCTTCTCTTAATTTTTCAAAAACTGATTTTAAGTTGTTTATATGTTCTTTTAGATTTTTACCGAAAATAATAATGTTATCCATATATACGAGACATTTTTTATTAATTAGTTCTCCGAGGGCGTTATTTATCATTCGTTGGAATGTCGCTGGGGCATATTTCAGACCAAACGACATTCGTTTGTATTCATAATGACCTGTGGGTGTCGAGAATGCGGTTTTCTCTCTGTCTTCTTTACGCATATTTATTTGGTGGAACCCAGAGTGTAAGTCGAAGGTGGTGAAGTATTCGGACGGTTCTATATGGTCGAAAATTTCGTCAATATTTGGAATATCGTCTTTTGTCACTGCGTTTAGTTTCCTAATAGTATATTATGTTACTAGGAGTAGAAAATCTTTTTTATTGAGCTCAGATATTTGCGGCCGAGGCGGTCAGCCGAGGCGATGCAAACTGAGCGAAATGAAAAAGAGCATTCCACTCCGAGTAGCATATACTATTTTTCTTCAAGCATTCTAACGTAAATTTCAAGAATAAAATATAAATTATTTAATTTTTTTCCATTAAAGTACCTATTTATTTACCTTTGTTGCTAAATATATGATGTTTGGAGCATTATGTAAAAAAACATCAAATTGTTCTTTGGTTAACACTTTTGATTTTTTAGGTTTGTAGTTTTCACCTTGTCGTTTAAAAAATGCTATTAGTTTAGTGTATTTACATATGTTTACGTTATGCTTGATATTTAATTAAGCGTTAATCATTGAGTATTGTGCCCATAGCGATGAGCTCTTTAATTTATGTATCAAATGAGAAAAGTAAGGTAGCATAACATTCTCTGAGAAATTCTTCACATTTTGTTCTCTAGTAAAATTGACAAATCTCTCATAAGCGAAATCATAAACCTACGTGATTTTTCAGTAATCAATGTTTGAATGACTGAATTTGCGATTTCTGCTATTGCTGGAGGTGTAAATTGCATTTCATCCACTTCTTGAGACATTTTTTGTGAAACAAATAACGATATTTACCGCTACTGGCTGTCAGTTCAGTTAACCGCACTTCACTTCCGTTGCCAACATAAGATATTGAAATTGTCGTATGGAACACTCAAAATTATGAGTTGTGACTCCTAATTATGTACACGATATTTTTTTTATATATATTTTGTCATTTTAAGTACGCTGTACGATAGTAACTTACTATCGTACATCGTACAATTCCCCTAATTATCCTACATGTATGATAATTATCGTACGATTGGTAACGTTGAGCCAGTAGCCGGGCTGCCCTAGCAAGTGCTGCTGCCTGTGGTATATTTTATAACTAACATTATTGTATTAGTACAATAATGAATTTCATTATTAGTACAATAATGAATTTCATTATTGTACTAATAACATAATGACTTCGTTCTATATAGTGTGTGTAGTAGCATAATATGTATATTGTTGTATGCTTGAAGAAAAAATCTATTACCATTCGCGATTCAAGCTAAGCGATACGCACCATGCGGCAAAATTTTTAACTAAAAATTGTGACGTCACGTCGGGGATACAATTACTGTCATTACGCTCTCTTTGTGTCTGTAGACGTGTAAAGTATATTGTAATAAAATTTTACTGCTTTGTTATTAAAAAGTTTGGCATCAAAAATGGAAAAACAACCAAAAGTTAGTAAGAGCAATGTTAATTGTTGTGTATTTGGTTGAAAATCAGTTAGAAATAAAGATAATATAGTATATCACACATTTCCAAAACATGGCGAGAAAATAGATGTAGTTGATGAGTTTGGAATTGTTAATAAATGTGATAGAAGGAAAATGTGGGAAACTAATTTACGGATGGGTAAAAAAACATCTAAATTTATGACTACCAAATTTTTTGTACCTGTTCTCAAGGTACTCTAAAATTAATGAGAATAAAAGAACTGTCATAATAAATATAAAATAGTACCTAAGTAATAAAGTTTTTTATTACACAGCTTTTTTACCCATAAGTAAATTAAATATTACAATTTCTGACATAATATTTTTAAGAAACGAGAACACAAAATTTCTAGGATAAGTTTTATTTATTGATATAGAATTAAAAATAAAAAAAATACGCCTAGTGCAATATATAAGAACGGCAGATGCATATTTACATCTTCCACTTTGCCCAGCTTTACATGAACAAGCCATTTTTTGCACGGATATATTTTTACTTGGTTGATCATTTTGTGTAACTAATACTCCTTGTACTTCATGTGGACTTGCGCACATAGAGCATATATGTGTATGCTCTTTTCAGTTTTTTTTATCACACCACATGAAATAATGTGCCCTGCATTGATAATTTCCTCTCTTTCTGCAACACATCTTGAATTGTGTTGTGCACGTAAATATTCAAAATATTGCTGAAACTGTAATCTCATGATAACCTAGAATTTAATTTACATGCTTAATAAACTTATGAAAATTATATGTATCAAGTTCATATTAGATATATTACACTTACCTGTAATAAGTATTATAAATAATTAAATTCAAAACAACTTGTTAAATAACAATAATCAAGTTAAACAAGATATACTCGTACTATGTGAATGACAGCTACTGCCATATGAAAACACCAGACAATAATAATTTATCCCCGACATAACGTCACTGCAATGCAAGTTGCATATACATAAATCTTTATTTGAATCGCGAATACGCGTTTTCTGTTTGCCTGATGCGTCCGCTTTTTTGTTTACTATCCACACAGGGGATGACCAAGGTGAACATGATTTTTGTATTATTCCTTTTTCTAATTGGGTTTTTACGTGTTCTGATACGTCTTTTTCAAATACTTGTGGTAATCGGTAGTTCTTTGTATATACGGGAGTGTCGTTAGTCAGTATCAATTTATGTTCTAGTATATCTGTGTTTGTTAATATATCTTTTTCTTGTGGGAATAGGTCTTTATATTCTTCTATTAATGTCTCTTTAATTCATTTTTTTCTATTTCCTTTAAGTTATTATCTCTGATCTGTATGTTATAGACTTCCGTTTTTGTTTTTTTTTTGTTAGATGTTCTAAGTTATATTTCTGTTCCGTTATCTGAACTTCTTCATTATTAAAATGTAATTGTATATTGAATTTCTTAAATGCTTCTATGCCTAAAAGGATATTATATTCTTTATGAAAATAATAAATATAAGCTTTTAAAGGTATATTATTAATTTTTATTATTGCATATTGACTGCAGTTTGATTTTTCGTTCACAGTTTTGAAGGTTAATCTTTCATTATATGTTTTTACTTTAAATTGTTCTATTAATTTTAGGTGGTGGTTCCCAATCTTTTTGAATCGCGACCCTTTTTAGTTTTTTAAAAATGTTCGCGACCCCCCTTTCGCATATTTGATCAATAAAACAAAAAATAAAAGGTTTGACAAAATATATTTTAGGACTTAGTGATTATATTTTTTATTAAGTATTCATTATTAATGATTAATGTGATGGTTGAGCTTTAATCTGCTTAACAAGCGTTTTAATTCTTGGTTGAGTTTTTGTCAAGGCCAATCTCATGTCATCTTGAACATCCAGCTTATTCCTGGCTTTTGTCTTGATCTGCAAAAGAGTTGAAAATCCACTTTCGCAGAGGTAAGTAGAAGCAAGTGGCACTAATATTCGAAAAGAAAGCATGGAAACTTTAGGATATGAATGACTCATAGCACACCAAAATTGAGGTAACGATTTTTCCGCAAAGATGTCATGTGCTGAAGAGTCATTTCGTAGCTCCAATAATTCATCCTGAACTTCATCGGGAATGTCGGTAACATTCAAAGATACACGAAATGGGTTTCGAACTAATGTAGCTTCTTGTTCAGAGAACTCCTGGAAATACCGTTGAATTTCAGATTCAAGGACTTCAAGGTGCTTATTAATTTCCTCCACCACTAATATCTTTGGAGGCCGTGATTTGACGGCTGGTAACCGCACTTCACGCGAAAAAATATATCACTTACCGAGATCTGCTTAGGCAGAGTGCCACACCCAGTGATGGGTAAAAGGCGTGATGATATATTTATTTATTTTTATTTATTTTCTACAATTTCCGTCTCCGATTCTTCAGTTTTGGTGCAAAGATGTTCAAACATGGCAAAATTTCCAAGATTTACTTTACGGCGCCAGTTTTGCAGCTTAAATACGAACGCCTGGATATTATCTCTAAATTGAATAATGTGCGTTTCTTTACCCTGCAGTTTCAAATTTAGCTTGTTTAGCTGATCTAATATATCAGATAAATAAGCGACTCTTTGAATCCAGGTCTCATCATTAAAGTGTGCCAAAAAGTCATGTTTTCTTTTAGTTCTAAGAGCTGTTTTATTTCGTTTTCCAATTCAAAAACGCGGCCAACAATATTTTTCTTTGATAACCAACGGACAGCAGTGTAGAAAAGAAGAACTTCGTGATCAGAGTTCATGTTTTTGCATAGTTCTTTGAACAGACGAGTATTGAGAGCACTAGATTTTATGTAATTGACAATTGTCACCAAAGGCAAAGGCTTTGGAAGAGTCTTGATAGCAAGGTCAAATCGGTGAATCATGCAGTGTAATCCCTTTGCTTGGGGTGCAAGCTCTTTAACTTTTGACTGAAAGCCCGACCTAGATCCAAGCATGGCTGGTGCTCCATCGGTACACACTCCACACAAGTTTTTCCATTGTAAGCCATTACTTTCAAAGAATGAACTTATCATCTCCATGACGTCTTCACCTTTCGTAGTAGTTTTTAGTGCTCTACAAAACAGAAACTCTTCTTTGATGTCTTCCAAGTGAATATATCACACAAAAACGAGTAATCTGGAACATGAACTAACATCGGTTGATTCGTCAAGTTGAAAGGAAAAGACAGGTGATGCCTTTATTTCAGATAATATTTGTTCCATCACATCTAAGGACATGTCTGAAATGCGTCTCTGAATTGTGTTGTTGGACAAGGATATATTACGCATTTTAATCTCATTCGCTTCTCCAAGAACTAGCTTAACCGACTTTAATAAACATGGTTTGATGAGGGTTTCTGCAATTGTATGGGGCTTTTTATTTTTTGCGACTTCCAGAGCAATTTCATATGATGCCTTAACTACAGCTTGGCTTTGATGTTGAAAGGAACCAGTAAAACCAACTTTTGTTTTTTCAAGGCTGCCTCATGTCGTTTAAAAAAGTCCAAGTCTTTTGTAATATGTTCAGAATGCTTTGTTTCTAAGTGACGTTTGAGCTTTGAGGGTTTCAAAGATTCAGCACTAAGAACAGCATTGCATAAAACACACTGTGGCTTCTCTATGCCGTTACTAATAACAGTCGAAAATCCAAATTTTAAATAGTTCTCCGAATATTTTCTTATTTTCGACATGGCGTTGATATCTGGAAAATACAATACCTGGAAAAATTGGAATTAAATTATTTTATATTTTTTACTTACCAAAACGGTAAATAATAGAAGAGTCTATGTTTCTAGGCGTGCCTATCGAAGACGAATTGTGACGGGCTATCAATAGTATTGTAACGGATCAAACAAGACACTAACTAGCAACAAACTATTCATATACAATTATATAAACGACAAAAAGGATACTGCAACAAGATTGTAACAAGTTTACCGACCGCGACAATTTATCTGTACACGTTCACCGAATGAATAGGGATCTTAAATCCCTAGGTTTGGTAGTACTTTTCCGATTATTCTCGAGAGGCAACGGAGTGTCGCGATCGCTTCGGACTATTCGCTTCTAGTTTTTCACAGTTGAATTTCACCAGGCATAAGGAGAGGTGCGGGCGCCGGCCGCCCACTTCTTACGTCGTATATCTCGCGTGTTGCCAAGCATAAATAAATTATTAACATTTTATTACCCCTCAAAAAAGCCAAGGCGATCCCCCCAAAAAGCTAAGGCGACCCCCTTGTGGGTCGCGACCCACCGGTTGGGAACCGCTGTTATATATGGATCAATTTTTAAGGTGGGTAAGTTTTGTGTCATTGAAGACAATACTACTATGTTTCCTCTGTTGGTGTTTCCAATTCTAAAAAAGAATCTTCGTATTCGCGTTTTTTCTTAAGTTTTTTAAGTCTTTCGTTTTCTAATTCTTCATCTATTTGTTTATAATATTTCTGTTCTGTATCAAAGTCTATTATATTGTGATAAATTTCTTCAACATTAAAATTTGGTTGAATAGATTGTGTTGACATGGGTTGTGTTACTCGAGTTTGTCGCGTGATTGGTCTTGTGCCGAATTTGCGTGTCTCGATATAATTTTTTACATTTTGTCGAGGTACGAAATTTTTGTTAGCTTTATTGAATTGGGGTGGTTGTTTGGGATTGAATGATGTTGACAGAAATTGTTGTGCAGGGAATTTTTGTGGAGGTTGGTAATTTCCAAATTTTTGTTTTTCATTATTTGATCTTAATAATGGTGATTGATTATAGGTATTAATAAAACTAAATTCGTTTTTGATCATTAATTCGATTTGTTCTAGTGTTATGGGATTTCTAATAATGAATGATCCTCTTACATGATTAGGTAGTAATGATATGACTCGTTTTAATATGAATTTTTTGTTTTCCATAATTATTGCATTTTTCTGATCTTGTGAATATGCAGTTAAAACAATTTTGGATTTATAGATTGAGAATTATTCCATCATTATTTATAGTGTATGATCTATTGATTTTGTAAATTTAGTGTCCATGATTTCTATCATTAATGTTTCTGAAGTACTTTTTTCTACAAAATTTGTCGATAAATATATTTTTAAATCTTCCCATTCTGAAAATTCGTTGTTATTTACAATTTCTATGGCTTGGTCTACCAATTTTAATTTTATCATGCTGAAGACGAATATTTTTTTATTTGGTGTGAGGGGTAGTGTATTAAAAATATCCATTATTCGTTGTGCTTGTTTTATGAAGCTGTTTAGAGTTTTTACGTTCCCGTTGTAATATGGGATCGTTTTTAGGTACATTTCGATTTCATTAATTGTTGTAGCCATTGTTGCGTTTTTACTGTTACTAATGGCTGTAAAGAATCGTATGATTCTGATTCTACAGAACTATCGCTATCTAACATGTATTTTTACAGTGTTTTACAATAGTTGTGTGTGTGACCTGTGCCGGGTCTCAGTATTTTTATTACTAGAATTTCTAGAAATACCCCTTCGTGTTTATAAAAATAGTTGTACTTACAACTTAATTAATACGGCCATGAATAGCACGATTTTCATGGTTCGGACTTGCCTTGTAGTTTGTAGATTTTTGTTCGTTGTCTTGGAACAGCAAGTCGCTCTGAGGTGATTAGCGGGCTGGAACAGCAAGTTATCTGTTGCTAGCTTCGTGATCCAGGAGGCTTCTCCTTCTGTTGAGGAATGATCTCGTGACGAATCGATGTTTGATGTGCTTTTGTGGCCTGATGGGTTCTGTTCGACCGGTTTTTTTTTGTAGGTTTTGTAGCAAAGTAAAAGAATAAAAATTCTACCACTTATTATTTGTGCCGATGCTCTATCCTACCGACTGCGCCAATTATGATTTAGTGGTTCCTTTTTATGTTTTTAAAAAGAACGGCAAAACTTTGTTTATTAATTTTTGTATTGATATACGTATATTTCTTTGAAGTGTACAGGTTGCTACTGAGTATAAGAGTGTTTTTCTAACAGTGAATCACTCTATTTATCATCTATTCTTATCAACTAGTATACATGTGGGGGGTGTGACATTATACTTATAAATATCATGAAATAACAAGTTTACAATATATAATTTGCATGACATCTTCAACCTTGGCCAGATTTTTGCTAAACTTAACATTAGTCCACAAAGAAAGGTCATATTTAGAACTAATAAGGTATTTCATCTCAGCAATAGATCGGGTTAAATCAGTCAAAATGGTGAGGTTGGACTTCATGGATGATAATTGATGCACTGGAGTATTTTCCAGATCACTCGATGATGCAGCATAACCAGCGGGTAATATGGATGTCAACTTTAAGTGTCCGACACTTAAAGTACAATCCCCACCAAGACTTACCAGTGTTTGACGTTGAAAATCTACTTGTTCGGTGTAACTCATGCCTGCAGCTGTTACACAATCCTTTGATCCTACAGTCTTGTTATTTTCTATGTATACTAACCACTGGTTTGGAGGTATAGGAAATGCTCTAATAAGTTCTAGGTCAACTCTAGGTTGTAATGTCATGAAACAATTTTCAGATACAGATTTACTAGCTAACAAGACATACACCAAGCAGTGGCGGGGTCTTGATGATATGGATCTTTTATTTAATAGATCTTGGCAGATTCTGGTAACACCTTGACACGTTTATTGAAATAGTAAAGTTGTAGGTACTTTTTCTTATTTGATACGCTGACTGACTGACCCTGAGTATTATTCAAGACTGCTCTTGACCGATGTCTACTGAAAAACGAATATCCTTGAACGACCGCAAGAAGACGCCCGAGCCAGCTGACCGCTGACTGGCCAGCGCTGGGACAGACTTCGCCTCAATTCCGCAAAGCGCGGGAAAACGCCCAAACATACCGCTCACCTTGGCGCGCAGGCGACAATAATTACGCTGAGGTGGAGGTGACGCGCAGCACCGAGTCGAGCTGCGAGTGATACAGAAACAAGCAAGAAACAACAAACTTGGACACGGCGCCAGTCAGTATCCAGCAGAGGGCAGTGTTCAAAGCCACCACCGCCTGGCACTTTGAAGATGCTCATTGACTGTTAAATTTCTTTCTTTCGCATATCTAGGGGATATAAAATTTATGTCAGATTCTGAGTCGATTAGTATTATACGAGGCATGTTTTTTATGTAAGTACCGTTTTGAAATAAAAATAGAACAATTAGAATTTTCTTAACAATTTTATTTTTAAATGAAAACCTGTACTTTAATCTACTTTTCTACATAATTTCCATCAATATTAAGGCATTTATCGTATCGTACAACCAGCTTTTGAATACAATCCTCGTAGAAATCTGCCGCCTGATTAGACAACCATTGCAACACTGTCGCTTTGACGTTTTCATCGTCGTAGTGGCGCTGACCTCCTAGATGGTTCTTAAATGTAGGAATATGTGATAGTCACTGGGCGCTAGATCGGGACTGTATGGAGGGTGATCAAATCCAGCCAAATGATCCCATCAGTTCTTGAGTTCGATTAGCCCATTTTCGTACCATCCCATCGCTCATAATGTTTTCTCCATACACTTCTCTGGTCTGACTATGAATTTCAGCAGTATCACGCTTTTAGCACTAAGAAAACAAATCACAGCGCGTATTTTACAGTCGGCGGGATTCTCAATCGGGGGAGGCATTTCAAATACTCACTAAATGTGCCAAATACGGCGCTACAGCGGCGGAATTTCAAAACGGTACTTACTTTAAAAACACGCCTCGTAGAATCGTTATTGTGTAAAATAGGAATTGAGTTCTTGTGACTTGTCATTACGTATTTTCGTTTTCTACGAGGTTTTCCTGAAAATCCTCAATTTGGTGTTCGTTTTCTTCATCTATAGGGTATTTGTATAATTCGTCGTTTATTTCGTCTGGCGGATTTGTTTCATCGTTAGTATAGTTTTGGTAGGTATGATGTGGTACTATAGTTTGTGTGGACATTGGGTCGGTTTGTCTTGTTTGTTGTGTCATGGGTTTTGGTGGGAATGTCCTACGTGTATTTATGTCATTGATAATGTTTCGGCGAGCAAAGTTATTTCTACCTTGTGGTTGGTCTTGTCTTTGCATAGTGATTGGTATGGATGGGAACGATTGTGCAGGGAATTTTTGTGGTACGATATTATTTCTGAATTGTGGTGTGGTGTTGTTCACTGTTTTAATTTGTGATTCAAATTTTTTTAAAGGAGATTGGTGTTGCACGTAGTTAAATTCATTTGTTAACAGTTGTACGCATTCCTCAAATGTTTTGGAATTTTTTACGGTAAGGATCCGCGTATAATATGCGGTAACAAGAAATAAAGTGATGTACCACTAGTTTCTGATTTTCTGCTATTATTGAAGTTTTTACATGCATTTGATATTGTGTTAACATCATTATATTTTTGTATTTATTAAAATTTGACATTATTTCTTTCAAAAAGTTTTCTGAATTATTATTTTTTGTATTGTAAATAATTTTTAGTAGTAATGTTTCAGGGGTTGTTTTGTCTTCGAAATTTGTTTGGAGGAAGGTCTTTAAGGTGTTCCAATCAGGAAATGAATTTTCTGATAGGTATGTTTTGCACTGCCTTTTAATTTGATTTTAATTAATTGAAAGGGGAATATTTGTTGTATTTCATTTAGAGTAACTCATGTAAAGCAAGTGATAAACTCATCGACAGAATTTATGAAATAAGGCAGGTCTTTGGTGTTTCCATAGTATTCGGGGATGCCTTTTGACAGCATTTGAATGTCACTGTTTGTGGTAGTCATTATGTTTTGGTTATTAATAATCTTCTAATCTGATTTTGTACAGCGTTTACGAATTCTTCACTGTCTGAGTCAGACATAAATTTGTGTAAGTGTGTGTGTCTGTGTCGGAGACCCGTTCCGATTCCTAAAAGCGTTAACCTTTCATCGAACCCCTGTGTTTAATTGTTACAAAAATATTGTACTTACACAGATATAATTGTTATAACCAATAATATGGTCATTGTTATAAGGTGGGTGGAGTCAGCGAATTGATTTATCC
The DNA here is from genome assembly GCA_947425015.1 of Pterostichus niger. Lineage (NCBI taxonomy): Eukaryota > Metazoa > Arthropoda > Insecta > Coleoptera > Carabidae > Pterostichus > Pterostichus niger. The sequence goes on from OX380350.1 coordinate 10,651,022, forward strand.
TGATCCACCTGACGTCTTGACTAATTTTGATGAAGGTCAGCAACTGTGTCTCGTTCTGGTTCCTCCTTGAATTGTTGTCCTATGCAGAAACTTTGTGCTCATGGGACAGCAAGAAGTTCTTAGGGATTGCTTGATCTGATGGGCAACTGTTTATGCCTGAGCTGGGATACCCTTGCTCTTATCTTCGTAGTGATGCCAAATTAGTCGATGAAATCGAAAAGACTTTTACTGTAACTGCAGTTACCACTTTTGTTGGCACTTTCAACAATTAACTTTGTTAAAGACTTTTTGGCATCCTACCGACTGCGCCAATTATAATTCGGAGATTTTAATTATTAAAAAAAAACACTTATTTTTTCAGTTAGAAGAATTTTTATTCAAGATGATGTTTACTTGTCGAGAAACAGTACAAGAGTGGGTTTTTTCTAACTAGGATACATGTTATATAATATTTTAAGATTAGTGCTTATGTTGCTAAAAGTTATGGAAAAGTACCGCGGTCAACTGAGGTTGACCGGTGCACACGTGTGGCGAATATGATGAAATCTTACCTGGAGTGTTATCATAATTCGCGCATGGTCCAGGAGGGCGCGCAAGTCGGTGACGGAGTTGGAACGGACTTGCTCCAAAGCCAGGAACGCCGTCAAATGCGCTCGGACCAACAGGCTCTTGTTCATGTAGCGCGAACACACCGTCTCCCAGGTGGTTGCGAAGTTGTCTGAAATGCTTCTCACGTTTCGCACGAGGAGGGCGGCGTCACCCTTGAGACACCGTTTCAGCAGGATCAGCTTCTGCATGGTGGGCACGTCGGAGCGGTTTACCACGAGGCCCTCAAAGGCGTCGCGGAACGCTTCCCATTCCAGGTAGGAGCCTGTGAACTCTGGCAGCGGCACCTGCGGGACTGGAGGTAATGTCTCACGGGCCGCTGGACCGCCTGGCGAGTAGACAGGAGGTGTGCCTAGTGGCGGCGCGGGTAACATCTCCAGCAGTTTCGCGTTCCCCAGGTTGTAGTCCAGAGCGGTTGCTGCGATGGAGCCGCCTTAAAGGTATTCCGTAACTTCATCGTCTGCGTCTCCACACAGCTTCTCGAAGATGGAAAGGTATTCTTTCCAGTAGGTTGCCGGGGTTGACTTGTAGCTATCGATCAGCCCTTTGGTGGTTGGGCTACACATGCGGCCAGTTAATTCGGGATCTACATGATGCTACAACTCAGGAGTGTTTGTACCTTGAGCAGCTTCGAGGCCATTGCGCGAGCAGATTTCGTATGTTGAAGAACATGTCTGAACAAGACTGGACCAGTTTAGTCGTGGAATCGCAGAGAATCTGCTGCCGCGGAAGAAGATGGCGGCTTCCGGTTTGCGGGCCACGTGAACCCGGCGTACTGGTATCGCGGTAGCCTTCCCAGAAGACCGTGGCCGACGACACGAGAGAGAGAGAGAGAGAGAGAGAGAGAGAGCGTTTCAGAGACTCTGTCCGGCGGAAACTATCGCAATGGAAGCAGCGAGCAGCAAGCCCGTAGTGTTCGAGCGAACGCGTGACTAGACGTAGCGTTCGCTCAAACGAACGGACACTTGGAGGAACACGCGAGAGTCATTGAACACAACACTTCCTGGGTTACACGACACTCACTAAATATCTAAAGGTTCCCTGGTTTCGGCACCAAATTTATGTACGCGCGTGACTCTATGGAAGTGAGTGGATAGGAATAGAGTTGAGAAAAAACACTTTGTGGACAACACCTTGACACGTTTATTGAAATAGTACAGTTGTAGGCACTTTATCTATTTGACACGCTGACTAACCGACTCTTGAGTATCATTCAAGACTGCTGTTGACCGATGGCGACTGCAAAGACGGCTGACAACGAACATCCCTGAACGACCGCAAGAAGACGCGCGAGCCAGCTAACCGCTGACTGGCCAGCGCAGGGACGGACTTCGCCTCAATTTCGCAAAGCGCGGGAAAACGCCCAAACAAATTGTGCAGACTGGTATTATTCAAGATTTACTATATACAACGCAATAAAGTTATTTTTTGAAAACAATGGAATATTATATTATATGCATAAAGAAGACATACACTTTTTACCTATGGAACTTCTAATGATATATGCACCAAATGAAATAGAACACAATTGGCATAAATTTCCGTTAAACTGGTGTAACAATAAAATATTTCAAACTTACCGAATGTGCTGCGTTCATTATAGTCAAATTGCACAGCAAAAATGTATAGATAAAAGTGAAAATTGGGGTGAAGATATTGCTCAAAAAATAATTCCTATGATAAAAGATTGTTATAAATGTTGTAATAAACTTTAATATAAATTATAATAAACTTTTATTCATATATTTATTTGTTTTATTACACACACAATACAATATGGTGGCTCAGTGGTATCGAGTTGGCTTGTGGATCTTGAGAACGCTGGTTCGATCCCCACAGCCGACAAACAATTTGCACCAATTTAAATCTATCCCTGTGGCTCCCCTTTCACTAATATCTTAGAGGGCCGTGAAAAAATATATCACTTACTGAGATCTGCTTAGGCAGAGTGCCACACCCAGTAATGGGTAAAAGGCGTGATGATATATTTATTTATTTATTTTACACTACAATATACTACTACTACTACATATTATAAACAAACATAAAAATATAACAATTTTAAATTTTTATTACTTCAAATTTTTTTAATTCTATATCCACAGATTTTCCAACAAGTCCATTTGATATTAAATATAAATATCCATTTTCAGCATCGATGTTCATTTCATCTAAATTATTAATTAGAATAAATGGAAGCTAAAATTATTCGTTAAAGATTCGATACTTGTTAATCGAGTTAAGGAAAATTTTGAATGTCGATTTGTTCGATATATTCATTTTCGTTTTCTGTATTATCATTAATTTGTTGTTTATCAGAATATTTTTCAATTTCTGGATTTTAGAATTCATTATTTTTAAGATTTTGATTAAATAGTTCCTCAAATACGAAGTTTTGTTGTGGCTGGTTTTGTTGGAAATAATTTTGTGGACGGACTGGTCGAGTTTGTGTACTCATGGGGGTTGGATTTATGAATTTTGATTTGCTCGTGGGGCGAATGGTTTAGGTTGGTACACTTGTTGTGTTCTTTGAGGTGTTGGAAATTTTTGCATCGGAGATTGATATTTGTGATTTTTGTTGGGCAGGAAAGTTAAAGTTATATGGTGAAGGTTTATAAATTAGTTTAGGTTTATTTAAATTTAAATTTTGGTGTTGGTTTTCGTGTAAATATTGGAAGTCGTTTATAAGGATGTTTTCAATTTCTTCTAGAGAAGAAGGCTTGCGAGTAGCGAGGTTGTTTCTGTAAGGATCTTTACAATTTGAAATGAATGAGTGTATGGCTATGGATTGAATAAAAGCAATTATGCCTTCTTCTGCGTTAGGTACAAGATTGCACAAGTTAATTTTTGCTACTGCACGATCGTATTGATTGTTTTTGAATTTCTTTCATATATTCGAATGTTGCAAGTTTAATCATGTTACATGCGATAGTTGGTGCCTGCTGTTTATCATCGTATTTTGCAATAAGAAATTCGCGGAGCTCTTTCCATGCCTCGAATTTGTGGTCGTTTATTAATTATTCTGCGCGATCTGTTAGTTTTGCTTTAATTTGGAATAATATTAATTTTACTTGGATTGCGTTAGGTTGCAAGATATTAATTAATTCAATAATTTCGCCTGTTTGTGTTATGAAACGCGTAAGGAATTTAGGATTACCGTTATATTTAGGTATAGCGCTAACTAAATCGTTAATTGTTTGTTGCTTTTTTAGGGGTTCTGCGGCGATTTGTGGCGATTTGTCCTGTTTCAGGCATTGTGTCAATGTTAATATTTAAATTATTTAGTACTTCGAGTAAAAAATCCAGGTTTGAATTGAAATTGTGTCAGTGAATTTGTGTATACAGTGATTATGACAATTATATAAAATATGTGGTAGGTGGCTCAGTGGTATCGAGTCGGCCTGTGGATCTTGAGAACCCTGGTTCGTTCCCCACAGCCGATAAAAAAATTTCACCAATTTAAATCTACCCCTGTGGCTGCCCCTCCACTAACATCTTTCGGGTCGTGATTTGACGGCTGGTAACCGCACTTCACGCAAAAAATATAACACTTACCAAGATCTGCTTAGGCAGAGTGCCACACCCAGTAATGGGTAAAAGGCGTGATGATATATTTATATTTCACGATCCTACCGACTGCGCCAAATATATTGATTGGCTGTTTCAATATAATATACAAAAATAGTTATTTTTTCAACACAAATAGTACAGCGTGTTTACAGTACAATTTACTAACATAATTTGACAACTAACTACACGTGTTCTTGATAATATGCAGAAATTACCTTACTCAGCAATGTCTCTCATGTTTCACTATGAGAAACAAATCTGATGCAATGAACTTGAAAGATTGTAAAATACAGGGCTGGACTCCTATATTACTTGTAAAATTCTTCATGTTTTTTTTAGGTATGCCCCATAAAGTCAGAAAATAGGTTATTCTCTTTTTTGCTCAAACTTAATATCTGCACCACAGTCGCCATTTGTTTCCTTAGTTATTTATTAGTTATAGCTTCAGTATTCTCCAATTAAATTTTTTACGAGTGTTCTTATTGCAACGTCTCATTTACTTCATTTAATTTTACTTCCTGGTGTTGCAAGTAGGTGCTTAAGTAATAAATTAATAAATTCTTGCATAATATCAGGTATTAATATTACTACAGCTTTCCGCTATTGACAACTCTTTTATATTTTTTAGTTAACATTTTCTCACATTCAGTTAAAACTTTTTCAAAATCTGCGCATTTAGTTTCGTTATCAAGCTGATAATCTTTAATTTTTAAATACTGAACGTCACCAATCCTCCTTCTATTAAAAATTATTAATAATGATAAAATGCACTGTACAAATTCTTTATATGTGCTTCCATTATCATCATAATTTTCAAATAAATTTTTACAATAATTTGCAATATTAAGAGTTCCATCTCGGAATTTTTTAATGTCTGCAACTATTGGCAGTAAACTTAGTTTACTCCAACGTTTTTCTTGCAAATCTTTATTAGCATACGAATTGAGTTCAATATTCCATCTAGATGTTATTAGAAAACATTGTTTAAGTACACAAAACGCTCTTTCTAGAACATTTCTACAGTGGCTTTCCGAATATCTAGACTCCGATATATTTTCGGGGGGCATCTGGTATCCAGGTTAATAACCAGAGTTATAATGAAAGCTAGAGTCTCCGATTAACCAAAAATGTCTATTTTCCTGTTCATATTTATTTTGCAAATGTCGATTCACTGATGACAATTCCCAAATTGTGGCAGCATGTTTAGCTCCTAGATATCGGCTATTTACAGCAAGCAATTTGAAATCAGCATGACTTATCTGAAACAAATGTGGATGTGGAAATTCAATATATTTATACCTGTAATAATTATAGTACTTTACTAACTGCTTGCAAATTTATACTCGTACTTTAATATCCCTAGTATGTTATTGCAGGGTGAATTAGATCATTAAAATGCTATATGGGTGCAATCTATAGGCCCTGTAATATTCGGAAATTGGAATTTGTCTAAAAAAATAAATAAATTGTTTAATTTTAGATTTTATATTTTTCAATTTATTCAAGCGTAAAAATAATATAAATACTCATTTTCACTTGTCTTATTTCTTCTGGTGTGGTAGAAAATTTTACATATCTGGCAAGTAAATGATTTGTAAAAACGGTAATAACTACTTTTTTTTCACTACTAGCCTAGCAACGTGCCATTATTGACTTCGTTTTGAGTCGTGAAATTGTTTTTCTCTACCGCGTCCTTAACAACGGTCAATAATGGATTATTATTGACCTAGGTAAATAATGAGAACTGTCACTTTTCAGAGAAATTCAAGCTTCTGAACTTATTTAACTCGTAAAATGCAAGGAAAATATGAATTCTGAATTTAAAATTGGCGCCTAATTTCAAGTTTGCAATCCCAGTTAAATATAAGTTTGAATAGTAAGTATCTGTCAAACTGTCACATTTTACATGTGAGTGTGCTTTACTGTTACATTGTGAAATATGTATTTATTTATTGTTAAATTCTCGAAAAGGTAAAAGTTTATTAAAATATTATTGAATAATCTTACATTGTACAGTTTTGTTTATTTTAGGGTTATAATTGCATTTTTATATAAGAAATGGAAAACATGACTAGTATTATTGCTGCAGAACCCATGTTTAATGAAATTAGAGTATTTCATATATTTCATGAAGTTCCAGTAAGGTTACCCACGGGCATATTAAGTTGCATTTAGAATTTCTGGCATCATTGGTTGAGATTATGACGTTTTAGAGATAATGTCGCCCACATTTTCTGCCAAAATGATTGCGAATGTACCTACTTCGCAATGAATACCCAATGTAAGTTTCTGAGTTATCTAAATTTAATTAAATGTTGGAACTATATTTGGATATCTTGCTTATTGTTTGAAGTTGTAGGTTTGCCATGTCGGAAACTAATTAATACTTTTGCCATATCAGGAGTGAGCCTCTTATTTAGATATTTTTTAACTATTTCAATCCAAAAAGATTCTACCAGGACAAATTTTCTCCTAATCCTAATATTTTTAAAAAACCATGTTAAAAACAAAAGAATTTTATTTCCGCCTTCTTGGTTTTTGTAGATATTAACAAGTATACTTATCAAATTACTTATTTTATGATTATTAAAAAAATTCGTTACATAGGATTAAGAGCTAGTAGTGAAAAAAATAGTATATAAACCACGGTTGAGAAGATCATTATTGACCATGCGCCTTGTACCCCCTACATAATATGTAATTGAAATTCTACTCAGCTGCAGTGAATTTGAATTATATACTCCCTCTTTTTCCGCTGTGTCATGTTTGACTCACGTAAAGAAAGCAACGAAGGTGTTAATCAGGACACAATGTGAGAGGGAAGGTATTTTGACATATATAGAAAAGATAGTTTTACAATATAAATAATATAATTTTCAACAAAAAATTTGTACAAACCATTTTTGTAATAAAAAAAACTATTATAAAAATCCTTTTCCATTAGGTAACTAAAATAAACAGAATTCTAAGTGGTTAAAGAGTGGACATTGGCAATAGCACCGACAAATTAAAAATTAAAGCTAAGAAAATGTACAAAAATAAAGTTTATTTTTAATAATAAATTTGTTTTAAGTAGATACTGATTTATTTTTTACTGTAGACAAAGTAAGTGATTAAAAAGTGTTTACATTAAATTATAATAATATGTGTATACAGGGTGAGTCTGGGTAAACGAACTCCCCCCTTAACTTTTTTATAATAAAAAAAAATTCTTTATATAGAATATTTATTATATTAAATATACTATTTTATGACATATATAGTTTTTCTTTTGTAAGATCAGGTTTACATATTACGACTATCAACTTTTATTTTTTAAATGAAAACCTAGAATTGTTTTATTAAAATTAGAACCGCTATTTTTTTCTCTTTTCAATGACGTATTACTTATCATAAATGAATATGAAGAAATTCGTGATAAATAAGATAATTGAAAAATATCAGAAATAATTTTTATTCAACTATTCTATGCGAAAGTAAACAAAATATAACAAAGTAAAATTAATGACGTGAAACAGGTAACAAATATATATCTGCATTGTTGTCATTAATTTTACCTTGTTACATTTTGTTTAATTTCGCATAGCCACCTAGAATAGTTAAATAAAAATAAGTTTTAATATTTCTCAATTATCTTATTTATCTCGAATTTTTTCATATTCATTTAATACATCTTTGAAAAGAGAAAAACATGGTGGTTTTTATTTTAATAAAATAATTCTAGGTTTCCATTTGAAAAATAAAAGTTGATAGTCGTATCATGTAAACCTGACTTTATAAAAAATTTCTATATAAATATAAAAATAGTATATTTAATATAATAATACTACTGTATAACGAAAATTGTTCTATTTCTTATTATCTAAATGTTAAGGGGCGGTTCGTCTGTCCAGACTCAACCTGTATAGATAAATGATTTTTAATTCATTACATGATTTTAAAAGTAGATATTAGTTAAAATATTATTTTACATTAGTCTACGATCAGAAAGTTTTACTTAATAATGGTGTGAAATAATTTGTAACTAATATGTACTTTTAAGTTAATAATTCAAATATCATCATATCTATTGACTTACTATTAATGCGCGCAACCCACTTTACATTAGTGTATATATTACAACCGCTAGTGGCCAGTGATGCTCAAGTCTCGAATAGTGTCCCAAACAAATTCGCCCGCAACCATTAGTTCATCTTCAGCTTTCGACGTACAATGTCATTATTAACATAGCCTTTCACCATGGCTGGTGAGCGGTTTTTTAACACTGGATATGTTTCTATAACATCTCTACATTCCGTAAGACTCGGCAACTTTAAATTTCGTAAATTTTTGGAGAATACTTTTTTGATGATATTTTTTTCCGGAGTTCTCCAGGTGCGAACAATTTCTAAAAGTAGATATATATTAGACATTAATTTTTAATAATAATAGTAGTAAAAAATATGGCCGTGTAGATTCAAGCTATAAAAATGGTATTACTTTCTCATAGTCACCTAGTATATATGAATAAAAAGATAAAATACTTGGCTAGTTTCAAAATTCGAATTTTGAAACTAACCAAGTGTGTTTTTTTTCCCGACAGGGAAATCCATTGAATTTATAGAATATTTGAATTAAAATCATTTCTGATAGTTCTGTTATCTTATTTTTCTCGAGTTTTTTTATTATTAATGATAAACAACCTTCTACATCATGAAAATAGAAAAAAAAATTGCCGTGTTAATTCAGGAAAAATACTCTAGATTTCCATTTAAAAAATTAAACCTTATAATCGTATTGTGTAAAACTTGCTTTAAAGAAATTAAAGGTGAGGTAGGTCGTCTTTCCAAATACAGCCTGTATATTTAAAATGGCCTTTTTTATCTTATTTAATTAGTCTTGTTTTCTGTTTAGTTCTCGAGATTACTATGCTGTCGTACGTAATTCCATATTTCAAGGGATTATCTTTGCTAACTTTTAAACCATAAAAGCTAAGATTTATTTCAGATCTATTTTCGTTTGCCAAAAATTTCCATATGTCACAAGATAATGACAAAAAAATCTAAAATTAGTCGATGTTTCCTTTCTCAAGTAATTCCTAAACTATTCAATAGAAATAAAAATGTTTCAAATAAAAAAGTTAGATATGGTTAAGCTATAAGTGACGTAGCAAAATATTTTTGAGATATGACATAAACTTATAATTTTTTTAACTGAAATCAATATTAAAAATTTAGAGAAATTTAGTAAATACAAAAAAAAATCGGACTCATTGAAATTTATTGTTAAACAATCGAAAACAATTGAAACACGTAAATTTGTACCGCAAATTTGTGAAATAAAATGTTTGTATGTTCCTATCAAAAATATTTTGCTACGCCATCGGTTAGAACTTAAATATATTCAACGTTTTTATTTGAAACATTTTTCTCTCTATTGAATATAGAAATAGACCAATTTCAGCAATAGTAGATCTGAGATAGCCTCCCAATGGTGCACCAGATGTCCCATTTAATCGAAGTCGTAGCTCTTATAGTTTAGAAGTTACCAATGATAACCCCTCGAAATATACACACTGTATACAATAAATTGAGATTAATTTACTGCATGATTGGAATAACAGGCATGGCTAAAGTAAAAGTTTAATTATACATGCGAGTGCTTTATGCTATTTTCGGATCCACTATTTGGATCTCGGAAACCATAAAAGTTATGAAGTATTACATTAGCAATGTAGTGTCATTTTTGAGACGAATTCAAATTCATTATTTTTTTTTTTCGAAAAGTTATAGGATCCTATAAAACATTTGTTATTTTTTATCTTTCCACTGATACAAATGTTATTATATACTCAAATTAGTTTCCTTTGGGAAATTTTCTGAAAAATGTTAGAATAAAAATATCTACCGTTTGCATTAGAAACATGTATCTTTAATATTAGTTGTTTATGAGTTACGTATTTGGAAAGAAATAAAAATGGACTAAATCGATTTTCTGCATTTTTCTAAAAAGGTGTAACAATTTTTTAAATAAAAAATCTAATGTAACCGACTATGTATTTCTTATAGCTCTCAAGATCCCTATAGTGGCCCCAAAAGAACACAGCCTGAATACTAATAATATAATTACTTTGTTTAGAAGTTGGATAAGTGTCTAGTTTATCTACCATCCGAATTTGATTATTGACCCACAATTTTAACTGCATGGGTGTTCTATTTTTTAATTCTTCGTACATCGTCACATATTTTACACACTCATCGAAAGATGGTAATCTCTTCTCTTTTAAATGTTCAGAAAATAATAACCTAGCTCTTTTTTTTCCGGGGTGTTCCATGTATTCCGTTTTATGTACGAAGATATTTCCACAAAAAAAGTAACAGTTAAAAGTATTTTATAAATTTCACATAATAATTTTTATTTTACCTAAACTTTTCCGTCGTTTTATAAGTGTTAACGCCAAATGTGACCTAGAGCTTGCAGACTTTGATTCTGTAATTATAAAAAAATTAGATAGCTCAAACACGTTTAGAAATTAAGAAATAATTTCAGATTAAAGACGGTTAAAAAAAGATCATTAGTTGAAAAATTTCAGATTAAATTTAATATGCAAGAAATACCTAAAAATTTAAAAAAAATGCAGCAAAGGCAAAATAATATATTTTGCTGACGAAAACTAAAGATTTATATTAATCAAGATAATTATATGACTTTGTTACTATGACTACCGTCAACCGGGGCGAATTGGAACAATTTTTTGATATTTTTGATCATAGATTTTTTATTAATGCACATACCGTGTTCAAATTTTGGCCCAATGCAGCTATGACTTTTACTTACATAATTTTGTTATTATTATTATTTTTTAATTGCAAATAATTAATTTTTTAATTTTTTTTATGCTTGTCTCAATTCGCCCCCACGTTTGGGGTGAATTGGGACAGCTGTTTATTTTGCATATAAATCCCAAATAACCTTTAGTTATTAGTGAATTGGGACAAAAAAACATATTTTTAAAAAGTAAAACTCTTTATTCTGCAAAAAATACAGAAATTGCAAATTGAAAACATGTTGTATTTTCTTTATAAACTACATAAAACAAAGTAAACTTCTATAAAAATGGATAAATATTATAAAAAAATATATTGGTACTTAGGTAGGTTTTTGGTTTACTATATAATCGAATTATATCATGCAATTGTATGCATTTATTTCTAAGTTTATTGGAAACTGATAGCCCCCTCTTCGCATTGCAATTGGCTTCGGCAGTCTTCGAGTTATTGAGGTCCTTTGAATATCACAACAATCTTCAACTTGAGGATATATAAAGGCGTTTTTTGTTTTACTATGTCTTCTAAGGAATATGGCTGTTATCTTGTTATCACACATCTTTCTTATTCTTCCTATATAATATTTGTCAAGTTTGTTAGTCTTCAAGCAAACTTCTACAAAATCTTCAGTCTTTAAATTTTCTATATCACTGTCTTTATTTTGAACTATTTCCTCAGTTTCGAATGATTCTTCGCTCTTACTAGTACTTTCTTCATTCTCTGAGTTTTCAAAAGAGTCTTCTATCCTGCCCTCAGAAGGTGTGTCGATTTCAGATTGAGAGGTTGACGGCAACGAAAAGTCTTCTAACGAAACACTTTTGCCAGGTTTAACAGAGACGATAATGATCGGTGTGTATCTTTAAATCATGTCCCATGAATGATGCGAGTTGTCCAAGTTCTGTTTCTTGTAAGTTTAGTATTTGTACAATTGTTGCTATCTGTTTTCTTAGCTTTGTTCCCTTCAAATTTTCAGGGTGTTTTGTACCTCATTGATTAGCAAAATATCTTAAAGAAACACACGCTCTTAAAAACTTATTGTCCTCACTACCAGGACATGAGTAGTAGTTATGGAGGCGGTTGAGCCACCCCCCTCCACTTGCTGATGACGTCACAAGGCCTCGCTCCTGATTGGTTCATTTGTTTCGCTGGCCACGCCCCCTTGTTTGGGGCCCTACTGCGCGGGAAAAAGTTTGGGGTCCCTGGGTGGTACAAAATTGGGGCATGTGTGCACAAAAATTCGAGCGTTCGCCGGGGGAACCCCGACTGAGCGCACACACGACAAAGCGTGTGATGAGTCAGAACACCTGGGCTAACCTGCGACCGATGACAAAACACACTGAAGACACGTCTCGACTTGTATGTGATGCGCGCGCACACACACACACACACACACACACACGAGAGTGAATTGAACGAGGTCACGGTCATGCGGGCATGTTCGCGGGCAACCGACCATGTGTGGAATATGCCCCATTTGTGTCTTTACAAAATCCGAGCGTCTGCGTAACCGTTATTTCATCGCGTACAGGTTGTGATGAGTCAGAAACTAACACCTGCGCTGGAAGACACGTTTCGACTTGTATCTGATGCGCGCGCACACACACACACGCGAGGTCGCGGTCATGCGGGCATGTTCGTCGATTTACATGTATTTAAATGGGGAATGTGTATCATACAGCAATTCAGGCCTAATTAGCATTGTTTCTTATGGTAAATACGCACAAAATCCGAGCGTCCGCGTAACAGTTATCTCTATTCCGTTCGTGTAGCCGGGAGTACAAGCACCGATAGCCGACGTTGACTAATCATTCTTTAATTTAATCTTCAAAAAACGACGGTCAGTCAGCGGATGAAATGAGTTTAACGAGAGTTGATAAAACTAAACTATCCTTATTAAGCTTGATAATTTCACGAGCTTTAATAAAGGAAAACTATTATGGTGCCTGCTTACCATCAGCGATAATATTTTGCGATGAGGCAAGAAAGTTGGGGTACACGCCGGAAATCGTTATGGGGTATCTGCGGCATTATTTTACACCATATCCCGCACTTCATTTTTGTGTAAAAGTGAATGGTGAGCTGTTCGATCCTAATCTACTAGTACTTAAAAAATACTGCGGCGTAGACCCCGAAGAGTTCGTATTTTCTCCAGCAGAGACTGACTTAACTCCAAGGAACGAGGATGAGTTTCGTATGATGGGGTATTATAATAAATATAGACAATCACAGTGTTCGGCTGATTATTTCGGTGAGAGCGATACACCGCAAAATTTACTTAAAATAAGGAAAAATATACAACGTAGTACTAAGAAGCTATTAAAGAGATAGACGACATTTGAGTTCTGCACACTGCAGATAGGACAAGACGGGGGTTCAAACGATTAAACAGCCCCGGGGGAAGATTGATTACGACCAACAGTTAACTGATAATCACCCAGAATTCTAATTAATATTATTAATTATACAATTATTATGTTATAAAATGTATATTATGCCAAATAAATATGTGTATATTAAATTACATTGTAATTTTTTAGTTCTCCTATCACATAAATAAAACCTTTTTATTAAACTAGTATATTTCGAGTTCACTGACTTTATTAGAGTCAGTAAAACTCGCTTTCAATTAGTAATCTACATGACAACATAAAAACAAGTTGCTACGTGTCTCGAGGGCATGCGACACACATACATGCAATCATTCCGTGACAGACAATAAATTTTACGCCAACTGCTGCAGGTGTAGTAGACATGTAACATTTATTATATTTTACATTAAATTATTTAAAATATCAGTAAAAACATAAATATACTCTCAATAACAGAAAAAGCTGATTTAATAAATTACAGTTTAGTTGAATCGTATTTTATATAATATGTTTTTTACCTGTTGTAACACGCTCATATTATTACAATATATATCAAAAAATGATAAATCAAAAGGACCTACTTTTTTAAGTTCTTTTAAATATTCACTATACTCGTATAACATACTATTTTTTATAAAATACATATAACCATTAACATACTGAAATACACCCTCTATATTATTTGGTATTCCAGGAAAAACATACTCAACCAGCCCATTATAGACGGTATCAAAATTATTATTTGTCTCTATAACAAATTTTTTACCATAAAAAATATATGTTTTTCCCATATTGGTATACACAGCGCCTGTAATGTTATGAACACCAGCCATATCGACATCTTCTGTTGTTATTTTTAGTGTAGGCCATTCAACATTATAAAATTTATCCCGAATAACAACTACGATAATATTGTTGGATTTACTATATACGGCACTTATTTCAGCTGTGTTTAATCCCGGTAACCAATTAGGAATAAACAAGGGTGTAGGGTAACTTTCTTGAAAAATCCTCTTTATCCACAGCCACTTTTTATAAATTAAAAACAGTTTATCACCTATAACAAACGCCTTGGTTATATGTTTAATATTGCACAAATCAGGAGCTGCAGGGGGTGTTGCTATTGTTGTTTTTGGCGCCGACTGTGTTGTGCTGCTGGGGGTTGTATGTACACGCGGTGTGATAGCATATTTTTTTCCATATAGCTGCTGAATTTCGGCTATATCTGTGTTGGTTAATTCATATTTCTCAACATCGTTAAATAACATGTTTGAATACATCGCAGACATAAGAGCATTTTTATTTTTTACATGGTGTATTCCTAGAGTATGACCTATTTCATGTGCCAGAACCAGGAAATAGGACACACCCGTAGAGGCTTCCGTGCGATATCTTTTGAAATCCCATTTTTGCATTTTGTTCATATGTACCTCCAAGGGCGGCTGATTTCTTATCTGTGTGGGGAAGTATGCATGTCCCAATACACTATTATCGAACCAATCACGACACGGTGCCGCACGAGAAGCGAAAAAATGTTTTTGTTGGCACTCAGAAATAATTATGTTGGGGGCATCTGCATAATTTTTATAATTACCCCCTGGTTTATACTTAAATGTAATATTCGCGTATCTTTCCCACAGTTTAAATGCAGCAGCGGCCAGGTCGATTTTTTCTCTAGTTCCTCGTACAAAGCCCCATGTAATAGGTGATACACCCCAGGGAATCGGGGATAAAACATTATTATTCTTATCAACAACACCGCAACGTTGTTTCTTTACCAGCTGTAGTGTTTCTTCGCTTAATTTTCCTGTTTCCTCTAGGTCGTAAAAATTTTGAAGTGATTTCAGAGCCCGGACATACTTTTCACTTGTTTCATTTAGAGAATACTCCGAGCTCTCGTTATTATTAATGTAGCCGTAATTCTCCAAATAAAGCACAGTCATCATAAAATTGTCATTAACATCGTCGTCGTCACTAATCTCACTACTATTGTTAACATCGCCACTAGTATTATCATCACCAATATAATTACCAGCTATACTGTGTAGCAGGAGCAGCAACAATATAAACACGCGTTGAGAACTCATGTTGTTGTTATGCTTCTTTTTTTCAGTGTATGGTGTACAACAAGAATAATATAATCCTTATATACTCATATGACCCCTCCACCGAAAAAGGGGCTCGGTTTGCAAGCTCGCGTGTTTTAGGAATATGTCCAAAACACAGAGTTGTATTTTCAAAATTTTGTGGCGGCACATAACTAACGTGCGATGGGTAAAATTTATAAAACAGGGTTAACAGAGTAGATTAATCGAGAGTGTTTTTTACCTTGCGTTCTATTATCAGTTAAATGAACAGTTTTAATGAGCAGACCTGATCAGCGCATTCCTACGTTCAAATATACCATTGTCCAAAAATTCTAAAAAAAAGCCAGCCCTGTTTGTAATACATTGTAGCATTTATTTTGTAATAATGTACCCGTGTTCTGAAAAAGGTCCAAATGTGTCCCAATACATTTATGTTGCACCTTGCCCGTGTATTGAAAAGAAGCCAAAATAATATTATATTAGTGCATTCTTTCTGAATATAAATACTGCGCTGCATTTTAAAAATACATTATTATAAATGGTTTTATTAGAAACAAAATAAAACGTTATTGCATAAATTATATGTTATTAAAATGAACAGCAATATAGCTGTCAAATAAATATACGCTATTTTAGTGTTTGTATTAATAGCAACCTTAATAAAAAATGTTACAGACCTGATCAGCACATTTCTATAGATGTTCAATATACCACTGCCAAAAATGGTTTTATTAGAAACAAAATAAACGTTATTGCATAAATTATATGTTATTAAAATGAACAGCAATATAGCTGTCAAATAAATATACGCTATTTTAATGTTTGTATTAATAGCAACCTTAATAAAAAATGTTACAGACCTGATCAGCACATTTCTATAGCTGTTCAATATACCACTGCCAAAAAAAATGGTTTTATTAGAAACAAAAATAAACGTTATTGCATAAATTATATGTTATTAAAATGAACAGCAATATAGCTGTCAAATAAATATACGCTATTTTAGTGTTTGTATTAATAGCAACCTTAATAAAAAATGTTACAGACCTGATCAGCACATTTCTATAGATGTTCAATATACCACTGCCAAAAAAATGGTTTTATTAGAAACAAAATAAACGTTATTGCATAAATTATATGTTATTAAAATGAACAGCAATATAGCTGTCAAATAAATATACGCTATTTTAATGTTTGTATTAATAGCAACCTTAATAAAAAATGTTACAGACCTGATCAGCACATTTCTATAGCTGTTCAATATACCACTGCCAAAAATTTTAAAAAGCCAGACCTGTTTGTAATACACTGTAGCCATTGATTTGTAATAATGTACTCGTGTTCTGAAAACGGGGCCAAGTGTGGTCCAATACATTTATGTTGCACTTTGCTCGCGTATTGAAAAGAAGCCAAAATTCACCTGCTCCATGTGCTAGGTCAGTTACCCAAGCATTCCACTACAGAAAGTGTTGCACATGTTTGATGATTCATAAAATAGGGGTCAATGTTAACTGTGAAAGCTGTATTACTACTACAAACGTGCACATCTGATCACATGTATGCACACACACACATCCTCACTATCTGTGAAGGTTATGTCAGCATCAAGAACCAAAAAAATAATAATCCTGTCCACTGTCAACAAAAACCAGTCTCCAACGTCATATACAGACCATTACCTCATTGACAAAAAACCTTTTTCAACAATTAAATATCAACGAAAAACTGTAGTTTACCTTTTTTAGAATAAGGGAGCTATTTTAATTGAAATGCAGGCATACATAAAACATATTTATATGTACTACTAAAATTAATTACATTTTTATTTATACTTATGTCTAAATACAGTGTTTTAACTAAAAAAAACTCTTCCAATTAGTTACCGCGAGCGACAAATAAAAAAACCGTTAAGTCAACTGTCTTGATTCTACACTCAATAACCGATAATCAGCTAAAATGGCACTGTTAATCAGCTCTGTTTAACAGGTCTGTTTATCATCAGGTCTGTTTATCTGTTTACCAGTTCAATTACCTGATAAAAGCTGTTGAAACCTGTTCAATGCTGTTCAAACCTGTTCAATTACCTGTTCAAAGCTGTTCAAACCTGTTCAATTACCTGTTCAAAAGCTGTTCAAACCTGTTCAATTACCTGTTCAAAGCAGTTCAAACCTGTTCAATTACCTGTTCAATCCTGTTCAATTACCTGATCAAAGCTGTTCAAAGCTATTCAATTACCCAAAGCTGGACAATTACCTGATAAGCTATTCAAACCTGTTCAATTACCTGTTCAAAAAGCTATTTATCGGATTACTGCTAGACACACACTATCTGTGAAAGTAATGTCAGCGCCGAGAACCAGAAAAATAGCCAGCATACCATGATCCTGACCACTGTTAACAAAAACCAGTCACCAACGTCATACAGACCATGACCTCATTAGCAAAAAAAACCTGTTTCAACAATTAAATGTCAACGAAAAACTATAGTTTATCTTTTTTAGAATAAGGGAGCTATTTTAATTGAAATGCAGGCATACATAAAATATATTTATTTTCATAAATTACAATATTACAAAAAATGTACTACTAAAAATTGTTTAAAAATTATTTACATTTTTTTATTTATAGTTATGTCTAAACACATAGGCTGGGACCACAAGCTCTGTTTTTTTACCTGTTTTAAGAGCAGAGTATTTGGGGTGTTTTAGCAAGTTAAAACCGTGCTCTTAAAATACCCACCAAAAAACAAAAGCTTGTGGTACCAGCCACAGTGTAATAAACTTTGACAATTAGTTACAATATGTATATATTAGCTTATTAACTGTGTGAAATCAATTAAAAACATATGAACACAAATTTACTACTACTAACATCTATTCTTCAATTATTTACAATATTTATAACCATTACAGCGTTTAACTAAAACTATTCTTAAAATTAGTACGGCTGTACGATATTTTAGCTTATCAACTGTGCGTTAACAATTAAAACATGAACACTCAGACTTTGTATCGTTAGCAACTTGTTTTATAAAAATATGCAACAGACAAGTATTTTTTTAAATTTACTTGTTCAAAATAAAAAAGGTTTTGCATAATTTGATAAATTTAATTTAGTGCTCGCGTGCTTTTTTTTATACCCATACGGAACTGAATTAAATTTATCAAATTTTCTTTTACATGACGTCGGTTTGAATATTTTTTCTTTATGTTTTGTGACTACCTCATGTGTTTTTGTTCTTCCTATGTGTTTGTACGCAATTTTTCTTGGCTCGCTAGCATTTATAATCATATCTTTCAGTGTGTTAAAATTTACATTCTTTTCAACCTCGTAACTAATACAAATTCCTTTGACCTTACAAACTTCATAATATTTATCTGTTAGTTACCGCGAGCGACAAATAAAAAACCGTTAAGTCAACTGTCTTGATTCTACACTCAATAACCGATAATCAGCTAAAATGGCACTGTTAATCAGCTCTGTTTAACAGGTCTGTTTATCATCAGGTCTGTTTATCTGTTTACCAGTTCAATTACCTGATAAAAGCTGTTGAAACCTGTTCAATGCTGTTCAAACCTGTTCAATTACCTGTTCAAAGCTGTTCAAACCTGTTCAATTACCTGTTCAAAAGCTGTTCAAACCTGTTCAATTACCTGTTCAAAGCAGTTCAAACCTGTTCAATTACCTGTTCAAAGCTGTTCAATCCTGTTCAATTACCTGATCAAAGCTGTTCAAAGCTATTCAATTACCCAAAGCTGGACAATTACCTGATAAGCTATTCAAACCTGTTCAATTACCTGTTCAAAAAGCTATTTATCGGATTACTGCTAGACACACACTATCTGTGAAAGTAATGTCAGCGCCGAGAACCAGAAAAATAGCCAGCATACCATGATCCTGACCACTGTTAACAAAAACCAGTCACCAACGTCATACAGACCATGACCTCATTTTTGTCTTTTATTAAATAGTTTTTGAATTTGATTATTTAAGTCTAAATAATTATAATTTAAAATATTAATGTATGTTTGGAATGTTTCATTATAGGGTTTTATATTCTTTAATAAATTATCTCTATTTGTTCTTAATTTTAGGAATTCTTCATAGATGGGATTTATGTTGTAGTTATAGTATATTAGTTGTTCACCAGTCTTAATTTTGCATTCACCTAATTCGGCAAGGTGGAATCCATTGTTGTTCGAGATATCTTGAATTTGTCCTTGACATCTGAAATTTTTATTTAATTTTTAGTTGATTTATTTTTATATTTTTACTTCTGTTCTTTTTATCTAATATTTTAATTTTTCCTAATAAAGGGTTATAATTTTTAACTGAATATTTTCTGTATATTGGTTTCTTTATTTTATGAATAATTCTAGGATTCTGTTTAACATATACTTTATCTGTTAATTCTAAAGGATTGTCATTTTCTGTATTTCGTTTTAATTTTTCTCTTTCTATTCTATCTTTTATAATATGCTTAATTTTCCTTTGTTGTTCTTCATAATTTTCTCTTAATTTGGATTGGTCTGTTTTTATAAAAATGTTTTCATTTGATATTCCGAAAAGTATTTCAACTGGACTGAGTTGTGTTGTACTATGTTTTGTATTATTATACGCTAATGTAGCCATTCGTATTTTTTCTGACATTGCTATGTTTTTAGTGTCTGGTCTTGAGTGTAATATTCTCAATTGTTCTATTAATGTTGAGTGAAGTCTTTCCACTGCATTACTTTTAGGGTTATTAACACAAGTTATATGTAATTTAATTTTCTTTTTACTTAAGAGATCTTTCATTAATGTGTTATTAAATTCTGTACCATTGTCCATTATTATTTCCTTAGGTATTTTATATGTTTCAAAGTATATTCTTAATTTATCTGTTATTTATTTTGCGCTCTTATTTTCGACCTTGATAATCTGTGCGTGCTTGGAGAACTGATCTAATATCGTCAAGTAAGGTTCTTTATTTAGTGATAACAAGTCTATGTTTATCATTTCAAATGGTGTGCTTGGTGTTATTGTAAGATTGTCGGTTATTTTTATAGGTTTTCTTTCATATTTATTACATCGGCACGTTTCACAGTTGTTTATATATTCTTGAATGTCTTTATTCATGTTTGGCCAATAATATTTTTCTTTTAATTCTCTTATGGTGGCTAAAATTCCTCTATGATTTGTAAGGCCTGTGTGAAAGTCATGTATAATTTCTAATTGTTCCTCGTTATTTTCTACGTTGTTTACTAATTTTGTACACGCTATGATATTTATAGAATTTGGTTGGAAATTTTCTTGTAATATTTTTGAAACTTCTTTATCTAAATCTTTTTGAAATAAGGCTAAATATCTAATTTTTGGGGTTAGATAAGTTTTTATGAAATCTATAACATCTTGTTTAAAAGTTACTTTATTAAATTTACAAATAAGTCTTTGTTTTTTATTGTCAAAATATTTTTCTATTTTTATTTCAGTATCCCTGTCTACTTTATAAATTATTATTTGATTATCCGCTATATTAATTCTTTCATCTAAATATTTTATTCCTGCTATGGGATTCTCATTTGCGCTGTGTATCGTTTGATTATCTTCTTCTTGATCTATATTATTTTGTTCGCTACTGTTTTCTGTTTCGTTATGGTTAACGTCGGGTAATGTGAAAACGTTTATTTCTATATTAGTATCTTCAAATATTTTATTTATCTTTTCTCTTACTTTTTCCCATTCTAATTCGTCTAAACCGCATCCTAATTTTGGGATGTTTATTATAGGTAGTTCATTTATAATCATGTAATCTCTTAATTCTTTTAAAGGTTTGTCCAAATTTTTTAATAATTGTTTATCAAAATGATTTATTTTTGTAATTAGGTGAAATATTATTTTATTATTTATTTTTTGAATAATGATATTTTTATTATTTCGTTCTTTGCAAAAGTCTTTGCAATCATATTTTAAATTTATTTGTTCCGCCAGACTTCGTGACATTTCGCAGTTTTTTGATATACAATGTGCGATGGGATTTTGTTCTAATACGTCTCCTATTAAATTATTTAATTTAAATTTCGGTTTCTGTCTGGATAGTAGGTCTGCAACAACATTCTCTTTACCTTGTAAATAATTTATCTCAAAGTTATATTCACTCAATTCTATTTTCCATCTAATTAGTTTTTGATTCGGGTTTTTCATGTTGAATAACCAGATTAAAGGTTTATGATCGGTTTTTATGGTGAACTTCCGTCCGTAAATATATGGTCTAAAATTTCTAACTGCCCATACTATTGCTTTTAGTTCTTTTTCTATTGTACTGTAATTCTGTTCCGCTTTATTTAAAGTTTTAGAGGCATAACATATAGGTAATTCTTTATCGTCTGTTTTTTGTGCTAATATAGCGCCTATTGCAAAGTCGCTTGCGTCTGTAGTTTATATAAATTCTTTGTTAAAGTCTGGGTTTTGTAATATTGGGGATTTTATTAATGTATTTTTACATTGTTCAAATGCGTTCTTATAATTTTCATCATCTATATCTATTTTAACATTTTTTCTTAGACATTGTGTAAAAGGTTTTGTCAAGTTTGCGTAATTAGGTATGAATCGTCTGTACCATCCTAAAGTTCCTAAGAATTGTTTTATTTCTTTTTGTGTTTTTGGTAAATTTAAATTTTTTATTGTCTCTATTTTCTTTTCATCTGTTGTTAGTCCGGTTTGATTAATTTTATATCCTAAAAATTTAACTTCTTGTTGTAAAAATTCTGACTTATCTATTTGTATTTTTAAATTTGCTTGACGTAGTTTTTCGAATACTAGTCTTATATTTTTTAAATGTTCTTCTAAGTTTTTGCCAAATATTATAATGTCGTCCATATATACTAAACAGATTTTATTAATTAATTCGCCTAATGCTTCATTAATCATTCGTTGAAATGTGGCAGGTGCGTTTTTAAGTCCAAAAGGCATTCTAATGTATTCGTAGTGTCCAGAACTTGTGGAAAAAGCTGTTTTTTCTCTATCATTTTTATTCATTTTTATCTGGTGGAATCCTGAATGTAAGTCTAAGGTTGTAAAGTATTCGGAGGGTCCGATGTGATCGAATATCGTGTCAATGTTCGGTATTGGGTATTTATCATCTTTCGTTACTGAATTTAGTTTTCTGAAATCTATTACCATTCTAGTTTTTTGTTTTCCTGAAGCGTCTAATTTTTTTGGTACGATCCAAATAGGGGATGACCAGGGTGAAAATGTTTTTTGTATTATTTTATTATCTAATATTTTTTTTACATGTTCTTCGATGTTTTTTTCGTAAATTTGTGGAAGTCGGTAATTTTTTGTGTATACCGGCGTTTCATTTGTTACGTGAATTTTGTGTTCTATGGTGGTAGTGCAGGTTAGGTTTTCGTTTTCGTTTGGAAACAGATCTGTGTATGTGTTTATTAGTTTATCTAAGTGACTATTTCTAATTTGTATATTATTTGTTTCTGCTTTTAAATTTGTTAATTCTTCTAATTTATATATTTTATCGTCTAATTTTACTTTATTGTCTTTATAGTTTAATTGTATATTTAATATTTTAAATGCTTCTATTCCGAGTAATATATTATATGTTTTATGAAATTTATAAACATAACATTTTAAAGGTTTATTGTGAATTTTTATTATTGTATATTTATCGCAATTAGATTTTCCGTTTACTGTTTTAAAAGTTAATTTTTCGTTATATGTTTTTACTTTAAATTGTTTTACTAAATCCGGGTGTATAAAGTTTATTGAAGAGCCTGTATCGAACAGTATGACATATGGATTAATTTTTAATGCTGGTAAGTTCGTTGTTATAGAAGACATTACTACTGTATCTCTTCTATCTGTGTCTCTAAATCTAAAAAAGAATCTTTATATATTTTCTTTTGTTTTTCTTTCTCTAATCTTTCGTTGTTTAACTCTTCGTCTATTTGTTTATAAAATTCTTGGTTCGTATCGAAATCTATTTCGTCTAAGTCTACTTCTTCTATGTTATTATTTTGTCTGATTGTTTGTGTAGACATTGGTTGTGTGATTCGTGTTTGTTGTGTCATAGGTTTTGGGCTAAATCGTTTCGTCTCATAATAATTTTTTATATTTTGTCTAGGTGCAAAATTTGGGTTAGTTCTCTGGTATTGAGGTGGTTGTTTGGGATTAAATGATGTTGATGGGAATGTTTGTAATGGGAACTTTTGTGGAGGTTGCCCATTGCCAAATTTTGGTCTTTCTACATTGTTTCTTAACATAGGTGATTGATTATACGTATTAATAAAGCTAAATTCATTTTTAATCATTAATTCTATTTGTTCCAAAGTTGTAGGGTTTTTAATAAGGAATGATCCTCTAACATGATTTGGTAGTAGAGATATAAATCTTTTTACTATAAATTTTTGGTTTTCATGAATTATTGCGTTCTTCTGATTTTGTGAATAATTAGTTAAGTGTATTTTTGATTTGTAAAGTGAAAATTTTTCAAGCATTATTTTCAAAGTTTGTTCTATTGATTTCGAAAATTTCGTATCCATGAGTTCTATCATCAGTGTTTCTGATGTACTCTTGTCTACAAAGTTTGTGGTCAGATATAGTTTTAAATCTTTCCATTCTGCAAATTCGTTATTACTTGTAATTTCTATTGCTTGTTCAGTGAGTTTTAATTTTATCATGCTGAATGCAAACATTCGCTGATTTGCAGTGAGTTCTAGTGTATTAAAAATGTCCATAATCTTTGTGGCTTGTTTTATAAAATTATTTAATGTTTTAATATTTCCATTATAACATGGGATTGTTTTGAGGTACATTTCTATTTCTTGTACAGTTGTGGTAGCCATTGTTATGCGATTTAATCTACTAGGTTTTAATTTAATTTTGATATATTTAGTTGTTGGTAACGGTGTTAAGGAATCGTCTGATTCTATTGATTCAGAGCTATCGCTTTCTGACATAAGTTGTATTATGTGTGTGATTGACCTGTGCCGGGTCTCGGTATTTTTATTACTAGTCGTAGCTAGAAATACCCCTGTGTATTATAATATAAATGTTTTACAAACTTATAATGAAATTCTTACATTTGTATCGTGATTGTGATTATGATGATTCTTGTGAACATCATCTTCTGTTGCGGCTTCTTTTTCGTAGTTTTCGTGTTGTCTAGTAGAGACAGCAAGTGCTTCTGATGAGTGACGTGTTTCGGAACAGCAAGTCTTCCTAGTTGATTGGTCGACGTGATCTCGGAACAGCACTCTGAAGTACGTGAATCTTGTAGACGAACGTTGTGCCTTTGCGGCCTGATGGGTCCTGTTCGACCGGTTTTCGTAGATTTTTGTAGGTTTTGCTTGGTAAAGGATAAAAATCCACCACACAATTTTTTTTTGTGTTTCGAAGCTATTAATCCTACCGACTGCGCCAATTAAATTTTGAGTATTCGATTTTATGTTTTTAAAAAGAATACTAAAATCTTCATTAATATTATAACTTTATTAGAATTTTTATATGGTTACATGTGAGTCACAGTACTTGACTTTGCAGAGTCTACGATACAAGAGCGTGCTTATTCACTAAACTAACCTATTTATACATTTCTCTTATCTTCTAAATGTGCAACTTATGTCAGATGATGTTATGACTAATGTAATGAAACAACAGGTTCAAGGTACATAATTTACATTTACACAGCACTACTCGATACAGCCTTGATGTGTTGACTCTAACGGGTTTACACTCTACTCTGCTGGCCCAACCGGTCAGTCCTTTCGCACTAACTATCCCCCCGAGTATAATATTCATTCCTTATATAATAATTGTTCCAATATTATTATTTGTTTTGAAATTTGTCTGCTTGCCAAGTCCTGTAAAACTAATTGATAATTTTGAAAATTATTGTCCTTTTGTTGTGTGTTCGTCCCGGTATCTTCATTACTCTTTTCTGTCTCAGTTGCTGGTTCGTTTTCTTTGTCTGCTTCTATGTCCGCTTTAAATGGTTTTAAACGATTTACATGTACCTTCAGAATTTTTCCCGATTTTTTATCTTTAATTTTATAATTTACGGGCCCCATTGATTCTATAATAAAGTACGGTCCTGTCCAAGGTCTATGTAGCTTACGCGACGTTCCTATCTGTACTGTCGGGTCATGTAAATAAACCGCGTCACCGACATTGTAACTTGTCGATTTTGCGTTTTTGTTTGTGTACTGTCTCAGTCGTTTGTGCTACGTGCTACTTTACCTTACTGAATACTAGTTGCAGTCGTTGTTTTAATTCTGCCGCGTAATTGTCGTCGTAATCGTAACGTAAAGTCTGAGGTCTAGTTATGTTGTCGTATGGTAACTCCATGTCTCGGCCATGCATCAGGAAAAATGGTGTCTCACCTGTACTGTTGTGTACGCTACTTCGGTACGCCATCAGCACATATGGTAACCACTCATCCCAATCCGTTTGGTCTCGACTCACAAAATGCGATAACATATCTTTGAAAACTCGGTGACTTCGCTCTATCACTCCGTTCGTTTGCGGCCTGTAAGAAGTTGTTTGAATTTTTTACACACCAAAGGACCGTCTGCTTCTAACTTTATGTTGTCTGAACAAACCACGCAATTAAATTGCAATATTTGTATGTTTAAAACAGAAATTTACATTACTTGTTCCGCAACCTGATATTGATGTTAACGCTCCCACATTCTCCGCTTCTATTTGCTCCTTTGTGAATTTTCTTTTAATTAATGAAACAGCTGAACCTGTGTCTACTAACAGTTTTAAAATTTTATTGTGTACCAATGCTAACACAAAATTTGGAATATCTTTCAATTTGAAATCTGAATTTGGACTAATTTGTGTAATTATTGTTTGTTTACAATTTTTACCCGAATATATACTAATAACTCCCGCGACGGGGCGCATGAATTAAATACGTGGGTTCGTTGTATTTAATTAAAAAAATAATTCTTTTTTTTTTTATTACAAAATATTATTACAAGTTTTATCAGAACAGTAAATCTATTGTTTATTTGACAAGTTCAATTCAATAGTTACAGAAGAAGTAGTCTTATCACTACAAATAACTCTATATATATATATATATATATATATATATATATATATATATATATATATATATATATATATATATAACACCTAATTATGACTAATAACATTATTCATAATTTAATAGATAACTTAAATGTCAAAAGGAAATACGTAACTAATCATAATGAATCATCTTCGTTTTACGTACATAATTCATGAGAGAGGGATTGCTCGTTTAAATGTGACGTATTAGACTGATAGCGTTAACTCTCTGTGTACCTGTTTTTGTTTTTTCTCCTCGATATCCATTGTTCCAGTTATATCTATTGCTTCTTTCTGATGGTGGATCTCGATATCTATGTGTATTGTTGTAATTGTTCCTGTTTGTTCTTTTCCAATATTCAGCAATGTTGTGGCCTGGCTTTCCACAATAGTTACACGTTTCTATTTGTTTGCGGTCTCTTTTGAAATGGCCTGTAGCTCCGCAATTATAGCATTTTTCCACTTTCTTGCCGTTAGTTGTTCTTCTGTCTACAGCTCCGATTTCAACATTTTCCATTTTTACTCGTGCTATTTCCATTTCTTCTCCTTCAGCCATCGTTATCGCTCGCTCGAATGTGAGGTCATCTTGGGAGTCCATGATGGTTCTAATGTATCTACGGATTTCTTGACGTAGCCCTATTTTGAATTGTTCTATACATATCTTCGCCACCGATTCTTCTTCTATATTTTCTTCTGATATCAGTTCTTTCTTGAGTTTTCAACGATCTTCTGTTCGCAATTCGCCAAGTCGCGATAGATCTGGCCTGGTTGTCGTTTTTTTCGAAAATCGCTCAGTCAATATTTTACTGAATTGTTTTAATGTTATCGCTTTACTGTGTAATTCTGGAATCAACATGCAAAAGTCAAATGCGTCGTCTGTCAGTTTTAGTCTTACCAAGTCTACTGTGTTCGTGTCCGATCATTTTTCAATTTCCGCCCGGATTTGAAGTTTGGCGAAATATTGTGAAGGCTTTTGCCCTGTAAAGTTATCTAAAGCTGCGTACAGACATGCAACAGAACATCGTAACGTTACATCGTCGCGTGACAAATGTGCGTACACTTCGAAGTACGGTCATTCACTGCCACATCGTACAGAACTTCGTAACGTAACATCGCCGCGTAATACAGTCGCGAACATTTAGCCGTTCCATTTATACTGTAGTTACTTTGTTTAATCGAATAGTGAAATTGAAGTATTTCATATTTTCTATACGTTTCGATAAAACTTAAGAGTTTTTTTTCTTGCGTCCACTCCATATTCTGTGCTACAAATGACAGCTGAACGCTGTGATGTTACGGTACACGTCCAGACACGCAAAGAGAAGCGTATCAAGGCCGTGTAACATTCTTTTGATGCGGCGTCGAAAACCGACAACGGGCGGAACGCAGTGATGTTACGGTGTTACACTGTTACGGAGTGCCGTCCACATTAACCGTAACAAAGATACGCGACGGTGTTACGTTACGATGTTCTGTTGCATGTCTGTACGCAGCTTAATACGTTCGCCGCCACACTGTACTGAAACCTGTTTGCAGCGAACAATGTCTCTAGTTCTGTTTTAATCGCCGTCTGTATTGTGGTTCGGTCCGACGCGCTGCTACCTCCCGATATATCCCCAAGTTTACCCATGTTATACTAAGTAATAAAGACGGAAAATACCAGACACAGAAACTAAACAACAAAAACTTTTAATACTTGGCCTCCGCGAATGTAACAAAAAAAATATTACTTTTTCCTTTTTGTTCACCTGATCTGACACAATATCCCAAACCGTTGCCACCAATTTGTAGCCCTCCTCGTTATGACGAGAGTTAGCAAATATTATACGGGTTCTTGTCAGATTGATGGACGCAAGTATTAAAGTATAAAAGTATAAATATATTTAATAAATAGGTTTTACATACGTTAGACACAGCACTACTCGATACAGTCTTGATGTGTTGACTCTATTGGATTTACACTCTTTTCTGCTGGCCCAATCGGTCAGCCCTTTCACACTAACTATCCCGAGCATAATATTCTATCCTATTAAAAGATGAATTTGGTTAGGGTTGAAATAAAATATATTAAAACGAAATATGTTACCTAACCCGTGTATTTAATAAACTATAACACTACAATCAACTTTAATGACGTAATGGATGCTGCCTCAGCGGGACTCAGGTGTACAGTTATCCGGCTGAAAAGAGAAACAACATAAGAAAGTACTCAGTGAGGAGTCGAACAGCCACCACACACACACACACTCACACACGTGATCCCTCGAAATAACACACATACAACAACACGTCACTCTGAGAGTCGTCTCAAGGACAGCGCCAACCAGAGTGACCAGAACAAGTGCTCAACACCCACCCACCGGATTGCCTAACCTGGGCACCGGGAGTGTGGATTGAAAGCCAAGTAGAAACCCACACTCCACCCGCAATCGCGGGGTGTTAGCGAAACGTTGGGCACCTCCTGAATTAACACTAAAGATGGCAGGTCAGGGCACCGTTGGCACGAGGGCTAGCGGGTCGTGCTTCGTTGGCTGCATACTTGGCTGTCACTCCCCGTCAACCCCGCAGGGGACTTCCCTGGAGTGACCGCAGCATAAACAAGGAATAGGATCACATACTCATACACCACGTGTGGTAACACCACTTGACTCAACTCACCAATTCGTTCTCCAGCAATCTCCCACCTAACAGTAACACGATACACAACCACTTACTATCACTTTTCACCACAAACAGAATGAAATGCATAGTTTATAATCTATTTAAATGAAGTTCTTATCCAACTGCACTCGTAATCCACCTAAACGGAAGATTAATGTAGAAACCATAATCAATTAAGAAATAAAGTCCTTACGTTAAAAAGTTACGCTAACAGTTCGGCTGTCCTGACCATTTCTCGTCCTCCAGGAATCAATCTGCAACTCCTAAAGTGTCATCATCAGAAGCACTGTTGTCCTCTGACGATTCTTCTAGTCCTTCTTTAGGAATGTATGACTTCATTCGATCAATTGCAATAATGTTGCTGTATTTTCCTCTACTATTTCTTTTTGCTCCCAATAAATCCTCTACTAAGTACCTATCGTTCGGTAATATTTTCTTGATCTGAAAAGGTCCGACATATGGAGCAAGTAATTTTTTACTCGTTCCTTCCGAAACAACTTGTTTCTTAATCAGCACTAGGTCTCCTTCGCAGTACTTCTGCCCAATGCGTCTATGTTTGTCATATCTTTCTTTCTGTTGCCGTTGGTTCTCTAGCATGCTCTCTGCAATTTGTTGTCGAGTTTCCTCTAAATTGCTTATTGTTGGTGTCTCTTGCTGTACCTCTGCACTTAAAATTGAGTCAGATGGTGCTCTTGGGCGGTAACCAAAAAGTAACTCACTTGGAGTCTTCTTCGTAGTTGAGCTAACAGTGTTGTTAATAGCAAATTGAATCTCATTTAACTGTTTATCCCAGCTTATATCATCTAGTGCAGTGGTGGCTAATGTTGAAAGTACGGTTGCATTAACTCTTTCGCATTGTCGATTTGCGCGTTTACCTCGTGGTTGTTTGTTGTATAGGCATCGAATACAACAGTCGATATACTTTTTCACAAACCTTCTCATACCTGGGAACCAGTACGTCTCGCAAATTTTTCTCAAGGTTTTATCCAAGCCAAAATGTCCGAAATCATCCTGACATGCACGAACTATCTGCAATCGCTGTCCTTTGGGCACAACCCACTGGATTCCGGTAGCAGTGATCCTATAAACACGCTCATCTCGTAAGCAATAGTTCTTAAAAATACTTTTTTCGTATTCCGTTTGCGGCGTTTTGCTTAAAATGTCCTTAATGAGTTTTAGTTTTTCGTCCGTCATCTGTCCGGCGAGTATCCAATCTGCTTGTTCGATGTGAAATATATTCAGTTCTTCAGACAGTTCTTCATCTCTCACGGGATTTCTACTGAGCGCGTCAACGTGAGCCATTCGCAGACCCGGACGATATTCAATATCGAACGTAAATTCTTGCAGGTCTAGCCACCATCTTCCAATGCGTGGTATTAAGTCCTTTTTTGTGCTTGCTGTTCGTAGTGCATTGCAGTCGGTAACCAACTTGAAGCGAATTCCAATCAAGTACACTCTGAACTTTTTCAGCGTTTCTACGACTGCTAACGTTTCCAACTCGTACGAATGGTATTTCGTTTCGGTTGGTGATGTCTGGCGACTGTAGTAGGCAACTGGATGCAGTTTTCCAGTGTTGTTCTTTTGTAGTAGGATTCCACCTAAGCCTAACTTACTGGCATCTGTATGCACTTCGGTCTCTGCGTCCGATTTGTAGAGTTGTAAAAGTGGTCTTTCTGTTAATTTTACTCTCAGTGTCTCGAACGCTGCCTGTTCTTGATCTCCCCAATTCCATGGTGTGTTCTTTTTTGTTAAGTTGGTGATTGGTCTGCATATTTTTGCGTAATCTTTAATGAAATGACGAAAGTAGCTTGTCAGTCCGCAAGAAAAACAACGTATATCCGCTACTCCGTGGTTGATCTGGTTAGCGGTAGAGTACGATCGTTTGTTCTTGGGGTGCAAACGACCTATATCGCGTCTAGAATTAGAAGAGTTTCTCGTTGTTGCATTATCCTTTAGGGTTTTCAAAAACAACAGGAGTGACTCCGGCTTCTTGCAGTCTCTTGACAGAGCAGCAGCGCGAATATTTTCATCAAAAAATCCTCCAATGATGCAGGAGACGGCCTTCTCTTCCGTAATATCGC
Source organism: Pterostichus niger (assembly GCA_947425015.1). Taxonomy (NCBI): domain Eukaryota; kingdom Metazoa; phylum Arthropoda; class Insecta; order Coleoptera; family Carabidae; genus Pterostichus; species Pterostichus niger. Next base: position 10,682,271 of record OX380350.1, read on the forward strand.
AAGCGTTTAACAAAGCGAGTTTCTCGTAGTAATACTGCAGTATTGGTTCATCCGGCTTCTTAGTGCGAGCCATCATTTCTTGCAACAGCTGGAAGTAGTCTTTCTGCGAAGGGAATGCCCCTAACAGCATGGTCTTCCAAGTGGCCCAAGAATAATTAATCGTCTGCAGTCCCTTATACCATGTTTCTGCGTATCCCTTAAGTCGAGATGTCACATACATTATAGTAGTGGTTTCGTCCCATTTATACATTGCACGTAAATCCTCTATTTTCTGCAGCCATTTCTCGCTTGATAATCCTGTATCTGAAGGATTGAAGAATGGTACAGCCTCACGGCTCTCTGGACGACCAGAAAAATTGGGTGATTGAGTTGATAATTGCGTCTCTTGCATGCGCTGTACGTTTTGGGTGAGCTGCAACATGATCACCGACATTTGCTGTAGACTGTTTTCAGTGCTTCTCTCAGGTGACGATGACGGGCTCCTACTATGACGTTCATTCTGAGAATAAGGTCCGTTCCTATGCGATGACATGGTGTAACGCTGGCCCAGTTGTTTAATCCAGCTATGCAAAAATGAAAAAAAACGTTATTCAGATCCCACTTCTGAAATATTAAAAGATGAATTTGGTTAGGGCTGAAATAAAATATATTAAAACCAAATATGTTACCTAACCCGTGTATTTAATAAACTATAACACTACAATCAACTTTAATGACGTAATGGATGCTGCCTCAGCGGGACTCAGGTGTACAGTTATCCGGCTGAAAAGAGAAACAACATAAGAAAGTACTCAGTGAGGAGTCGAACAGCCACCACACACACACACACGCACACACGTGATCCCTCGAAATAACACACATACAACAACACGTCACTCTGAGAGTCGTCTCAAGGACAGCGCCAACCAGAGTGACCAGAACAAGTGCTCAACACCCACCCACCGGATTGCCTAACCTGGGCACCGGGAGTGTGGATTGAAAGCCAAGTAGAAACCCACACTCCACCCGCAATCGCGGGGTGTTAGCGAAACGTTGGGCACCTCCTGAATTAACACTAAAGATGGCAGGCCAGGGCACGGTTGGCACGAGGGCTAGCGGGTCGTGCTTCGTTGGCTGCATACTTGGCTGTCACTCCCCGTCAACCCCGCAGGGGACCTCCCTGGAGTGACCGCAGCATAAACAAGGAATAGGATCACATACTCATACACCACGTGTGGTAACACCACTTGACTCAACTCACCAATTCGTTCTCCAGCAATCTCCCACCTAACAGTAACACGATACACAACCACTTACTATCACTTCTCACCACAAACAGAATGAAATGCATAGTTTATAATCTATTTAAATGAAGTTCTTATCCAACTGCACTCGTAATCCACCTAAACGGAAGATAAATGTAGAAACCATAATCAATTAAGAAATAAAGTCCTTACGTTAAAAAGTTACGCTAACAATCCTTATATATGTATAATATAACAATGCTAAGTCAGCAAAATAAGTATTACACTTTACTATAATGTTTATATATTACATGTTACTTAATATTATGTATGTCTTAATTGTGCTGACTTAGACTTGTTACACAATCATGCAATTTAGGGTGAGTCATTTATATAAATTGTACATTATCATTATTATTAACTGTATTACCTTCGTTGATTGTTGTTGACTCCAACGTTGATAGCAAAATTTTGCACTTTTTATATTTTATTTCCCTTTTATTTATCTCACTGTTTGTTTCGGAATATATTGACCATTTCGAAAACAAGAGAACGTTTTTATGAGTATAAATTTTGTTAAAATCTAATTTAATCTAAAAAAAATATTTTTAAAAATAAATTATTAATTCAATTTGAATGTTTATTTTTGTATATTAAAATATTTTTTATGTATTGAAACAGCAAAACTTACCAATGAGGTTGCAATCTGTTGTTTGAAAATAGGCCATTTTACAAAAACATCAATAGAACAACAATACTTTTCCTCTCAGACAAAATGTCGAGTTACATTTCTTGTCAACTAACTCGTGCGGTTAATTATTATTATTTAACCATTCAAAATCGTTACTTGTTATTTAAATTTCTTCCCCTACGTTTGAGCTTGACGATGAAGGAGAGCTGATATCCGGTTTTTGTTTTTTAAAATTACATTTACTTTTCATCAGACCTGCTCGTATGTATTTTTTAGTTTGGCTACAATAATTTTCAGCTAATTTACCCCTTTGCTTTTTGTTATTTATGTTTTCTGAAACAGATTAATAACAATTTTAATTTTAAAAATTAAATAAGTTTTAGTACCTCGCTTTCAGTAGGAATTTTTTTCTTAATTTCTTCAACTGCGTTTAGATAATAATTTTCGGTTAATTTACAGTTTTGATTTATCCAAAAGTCTACAATTGTTGTGGTAACAAAATTTCTTTCGTTAATCGACAATTTTTTTAAAATTTTATAATTATCTATTATTGACTTTCCAATTACAGTTTTGTGTAACAATGTGGACGAATCCTAAAAAATTCACACATGAATTATAAAAAATATTATTTTCGTTGAATTGACTGAAAAGTTTAGTTCAACCTAAACGTTGTTTACTCTTAAGATTACCAAACTTAATTTATTTTTATTATCAACAATGGTGGTAAGGGGGGCAGGCAAACTATTTAGCCAATTTTCTAATGGACTATTAGTGTTTCCACTGTTTGCAGTTTCTGTACTAGCTCCCGGAGTATGAAATCCCTAAAATTTGAAATATAAAAAATTATATAAACTAAAAAATATTTTAGTTCAAAATTATTATATTACATTTATTTCGTTCCAATAAAATAACCTTTTTCAAAATTATATTCGTAATTCAAATTTTTCGACCGGAATCAAATTGTCAATATCATTGGCAGTAAATTCTTTTAACATCTCAATGTCTATTTCCTTTTCTAGACTTATTTCATAAATTTTTTATTGGTATATCAATTTATCAAGAAATTAAAAATACATGGATACTCACGCAGAAAATCTGAAATAAGTTCAGGTAAGCCCCATTCCTTTAGTAAACTGTTTACTATATTATCGCAACTAATTACAGGTATTATTTATATCATCCATCATTTTCTCATCTTTTCGTAATAAACCACAGCGATATACTGGATATAACACAATAAAACTGTTACTAACTAATGCACAACCCCGCTCAAGTTGTTGGCGGAATAAATAAGTCTGATCTTGTAACATAATATCTAAACTTTTGGTTAAATTATCTAATGTAAAGTTTTTCAAGTCACGAGGAAAATAGATAAATATTCTATTTAATAGATAATGTTAACTAATGTTACAACAGAAAAAATATCTACGATATTAGAAAATTTACCTAACCAAATTAGATGTTTATAAAAATATCTAAAATACTAGCTAATTTTATGAATAACCTAGTAATCTTATCCAATGTTATTTTATATATTTTAAATTAGCAAAATTAGTTAATCACGTATTGCAAAATATCTAATTAAATTAACAAATTTGCTTAATATTAGATAATTCAAACAAAGTTTCATTGTCTACTTAAGATTAGATGATATTCCAATTTTATTTTTCTCAGTGTAGGTACCAAGCGTGGGTATCTTTTAAAAAAAATGTTTATAGCACTCTGGTTCGTTTGTGCTTGGTCACAAATAGTTGCAACAATGTTTAATCCGGTCTGTTGCACAGCACGTACAATCTTCTTTATTAGCCTCACAAGACGAACACTTTTAAATTGCGACGTTGTAATAAAGTACGCAACTGGTTGTTTATATTTTTTAGTAATACCACGTACCATAAATACTAGAGCGTGATTCGCAAAACCGCTACCCTGATCTTCAGATACATCCACTTTATCTCTGTACTTATTATAATGCAAATTAGCCGCAATAGCTGCTTTGTCGAATAATAGACCTGACTCCAATGTTGAATGGAATTTGAGTCAATAAAGACATCTTTGTGTTACTTAAAAGAAGTGCAAACATCTTTGGCAACAAACGATATCCCTTGCCACTCTATTTGTGAAGTGACAACGCCATGATTTTATCATCTACCATAAAGCGACAACCTTTAGATTTTAATTCTTTTATTCTTTATTTGGCACATTACGAAGTTGCATTTAGTCGTTCCTTGAAAGATATGCACTGCTTCTTATAAGATTGTCGCAATTGAACCGCTGTTTTATATAAATATTCATTTCTAGGAGTCAATTCCACTAGTTTGTGTATGTTGATATCCTTTCACAAATTCTTTGCACGAGTACCAGGTAAAAAAGAAAATAATTAAAGTTAGAACATTTATCAGTCCTACATTGGAATCTGTATTTGACTACAGATGTTCTTCAAAAATTGTTATGGAACTTGAAGTATTAACGGCGTATATGTAATAAGTTCCCATTGCACTGTAGTGAGGTATTTAGGAAGTGATGGAAGATGAATGAATTAAATACTGTGACACGATAGAGTTTGAAAAGTGTCTTTATTTTGTTGCTTGCGAGGAGAACGCGTGTAGCTTTAGTTGGCGGTCCGCGAGTAACTGGGCTGAGGGCTAGTCATGATCAGCCTGACTTACAGGAAGAACAAAGAACCATAAGAGACACTTCAGTATTTTGGAAAACATGTGGATGCTAGATGTCGGGAAAGCTTAGGAATGTTGGGCAAGTTTAGGAATGTTGAGAAAAGAATGTACAAGGACAAGAGCAGGTATAAAGATACAGAAATGTTACACGAAAATGAACAGAAAATATACAAAACTTAAGATCTAAAATATATACAATTATTTACATATATATCATGTACATATGTGAAGAATTATTTATGTTCAACAATAGCAACAGATTGAAAAAGCTATGTATTATTCGTCTCACAAGAGTTTTTACTAGAACTACCAACAAGATATGCTCGAAGGTGTTGTTAAACCTCTCAACTTTAGCCTCTTCAATAACCAGGATTGGATATTTCAGCTGGACCCTGCCCCTGCCCACATTGCAAAATGAACGCAGCAGTGGTTGAAAGACAATTTATCAGGTTTTATTATCGCCCAAGACTGGCCTTCGGGAAACGTTGGTCCATTTTAGAACAAAAGGTCTTCTCAAAATGACACACAAATCTCGATTAGTGAAGCAATGCTGGTTCTGGCTCAGTTCAAGGTCACTCGTCGCATGTGCCGAATCGGGACAGCCCCGAACGAGATATGACGTCACAAATAAAAAATTCTTATCATAAACAGGAAACAGGATGCGCCAAATAAGATAATGTGATAAACAAAAAACCGGATGTGATAAAAAAATGGAGGCCATGTGACGTCACAATTCAAAATGGCGCCGGAAAAACCCGCGAAAATTTAAAAAATAGCGCGAAAATTTAAATTTTAAAATGTGACGTCACAATTCGAAAATGGCGTCTGAATAAACCCGCGAAAATTTAAAAATTTTAATTTTTGGTGTGGCATTGTCATTTGTAGCGGGGGAAAATTTTAAAATTTGAAATAAAAAATGGCCGACAGCTCACGCATGCGCAGTGTTAAAAATTGGTGGAAAAAAACAAAATCAAAACTACTCGAAAAAAAATCCCCAATGCACAAAACTAGCCTAGACTAGAGTTGGTGGATGGGTGATGAGGAGAGGGCAAGGGCGAGGGCGAGGACGAGGGCGGCAGTGGAAGAAAAAAATAAAAATACATGAAATACATTGAATAGACATACATTTATTAACAAATAATTATATATATATATATATATATATATATATATATATATATAAAATAAATAAATAAATATATCATCACGCCTTTTACCCATCACTGGGTGTAGCACTCTGTCTAAGCAGATCTCGGTAAGTAATATATTTTTTCGCGTGAAGTGCGGTTACCAGCCGTCAAATCACGGCCTCCAAGGATATTAGTGGTGGAGGTGCCACAGATGTAGATTTTTTAAATTGGTGAAAATTGTTTGTCGGCTGTGGGGATCGAACCAGGGTTCTCAAGATCCACAGGCCGACTCGATACCACTGAGCCACCTACCCCTATATATATATAAATTAAATCAATCAATAATAAGATTGGATTTTTAAAAAGAATTTTATTTTGCTGCACAAGTACATACAGTGAACTCTTCTACTTGACTATCTTCTAACAACTGACTTTACGTCTTACATTTTGTCTACATATAACATTTCTTATCTAATATATCCTATTACAAATTTGTCATGGAAAAGTACCGTGTGAAAGGTGCAATGCTGATGCAATAGGGGTTGTGTCCCTACATAATTCCTCCCCTGTTAGACGAAAGAATACCTATGGTATTTTCAGCAGGTATTGTTTCGCAAGTTTGATTTTGTTTTTGTTTTAAGTTTAACAATTTTCTAGCAAGTGCCGAATAGATTTTTATCAGTAAGAGCATTGCAACGGTCACGATTGTCGTGTACAATAATACATCGTAAAATATAGAATGTGATTCAGAACTACTAATTTGATTTAAATGAATTATCTTTTGACTTGGAATTTTAATAGTTTCTAAGTTTTTAATATTCAAGGTTTTATTAAATATTAATTTTTCTTTACTATTATCAATATCTAAATTAATTATTTTGTCATAATTAATATTTTTATAATGTCTTTGTTTATTAATTAAACAATCTTTTATACAATAGATACCAGAAATTACTTTTTCTTCTATTTCGTGACCACATTCAATATTTATTAATTCCTTATGAGGTAAATAAAGGTATACAATATTAGAGTTTGGAACTATAATGATTTCGTTATGATCAAGTAAATTTATATAATTACAATTATTATTATTTCTATAAAAGTACATATTTTCTAAACATCTGTCAGGAATTGAGTTTCCTTGACTACAAATATAAAGTTTATCTTCTACGAGGGTACATTTGTTTAAATAACTAATTTGTGTGTTAGATTTTGAATAATATCCTTGTTGTACATTTAGAGTAACAAAGGTTTCATTGTGTATAGTGGGTATAGGTGTAATTTGTAAGAGTTCTGTTTGTACGAGAGGAATGGGAATGTCTATTATGATATTTAATGAGAGTTTTTCGAATTTGCAATAAGTTTTGATTAATTGTTGATTTTGCCAATTTTTTATTATGAGATTTTTGAAACTATCTGGCAAAAGTTTATCAATTTCTAATTTGATGTCATCTCTAGACAGTATTCCAAAATAAAGAGTGTTTATTTCGCAAAAAGCGAAGGTAGTCTCGATTTCGTTAATAATGCTAATTAAATTTGTGGCCATAAATGTCAATTGAGTGATAATATTTTCTAAATATATTATATCGTTATAATCTATAATTTTCCCAATTGTTTTTCCTATTTCACTAATTTTATCTTTAATTGCTTTATTATTCTTATTAATTTTTTCTATTTGATTATTAAAGTGATTTGATATATTTTTGTTAAAAATAATAATTTGTTTCATGTTATCTTTAAGAATGTTTTCATTATCATTTATTAATTTTAAAGCATTATCGTATCTTTCTTGATCTGTTGCATCTAAATTTCCTGTTATGCTTTTTATAATGGAGCCTAAACCATTTATAAGTCCTCGTTTATTTCTAGTATTGTCGTATAAAGTGATTTGTATTTTATTACTTATTATATCTAGGAAGTTTTCTAGCATTATAAAGTTATTATTTAGACTTTGTGTGAATTTACTATTTCTATCGTTACTATAATTATTATTTATTTCTAACTTAATATTATTAAAATGAATAGTTAGATTATTATATAATTCCTTAATTTTATAAAGGTTAATATTTACGTAAAGATACTTATTATTAGTGGAGATTAGAGCTTCTCCTAGCTTTAGGACGTTGATTCCGGGGTTGGTTCTAGCATCTTCGAGGTTGATGGTTGTGCTAGCTCGCATGATTCTGTAAATTTACGATAAGGTTTTAGCTTATCAATTTTTATTTTTTTGTCTTTATCGGTAGTTATTTGTGCTCTGTCTCGAATGTATGTTTTTACCACTTGTTGTTTATAGCGCGGTTTCTCTACTTTACCGGTATTTCGTTTAGCTTGTTCTTCATACACTTTCTTTTGTAATTTACAGCTAGCTACTTGTGAGGTTGCGTATTTTGTTTTATTTTTTTCTAATAAAATTTTATTTTCTTCGTAAATTTTGTTCATAATGTCTTTATGAATTTGGATATAATTATCAGTTATAATTTCGGTTGAGGTTTCTTCGGTTGATTCGTTATAATGGCCAAAAAGTACTTCATTTGGTGTTCTTTTAGTTGCAGAATGAATAGTTTGATTGTATGCTTGAACTGCGTATCGGGCTTTATTACTTGTGTTTAAATCATTAAAATCTTTATTCTGTTCTAATTATTCTAACATGTTCGATAATGGTAGAGTGGAATCTTTCTATATTGCCGTTACTTTTGGGATTATTCACACTGATTAAATGTATACGAATGTTTTTTGTTGATAAGAAATTATAAATTAATTGGTTATTAAATTGTAGACCGTTATCTGATATAACTAATTTCGGTTGTCCGAATATTGAAAAGTATTTGATTAATTTTTGAACTACAGTTATTGTATTGGTTTCTGGTAAGTGATATATTTGTGCGTGTTTAGAGAAACTGTCGATTATTGTTAGGAATTTATTTTTCTTCAATGATAATATATCAATGTGAATGATTTCGAGAGGTTTTGATGCTGTGGGTGTTTTTATTATGGGAATTTTAACTGGATTTCGCTCGTATTTGTTTTCCTGACATACGTCGCAATTGTTTATAAATTTAGAGACAGTTTGTTGCATGTTAGGCCAGTAGTGTTTTAGTTTTAATTTTTTATATGTTTCTACTATGCCTCGGTGATTCGTTTTACCAAGATGATAGTTTTGAATTAATTTCAGTTGTTCTTCCGATGATTCTATGTCTGTTAGTAGGTTTTTACAACTAACTAATATATAAGTGCCAGGTTGAAAGTATACTTGTAAAATAGAATTTAGCATTAATTTCAGAGAATCGGGTACTAAGCAGTAATATTTAATTCCTGGTACTAAATAACTTTTAATAAATTTTAATAATGTGTCTTTGGAATTTACTTTATTGACATGCATATAAATTCTTTGTTTATCATTTCCAAATAGTTTAATTAATTCAAATGTATTTTTTGAGTTTGTTTCTTTAAATATTATTTGATTTTTTCCATAGTTAATTGGATTTTCAATATAAGAAAGACCGTTTACTGGTGCTTCATCATCTGAATGTTGTGTGCAACTATCAGTGTCTTTTTCAGCGTTAACAGAGTTAGCGTAGTTTTGAATATTATTTATAGTAAATACGTTTATTTGAATATTTGTGTTTTCAAATGTTTGCTTTAGTAAATTTTCTATTTCAAACCAATTTTTTTGGTCTAAGCCAGAAGCTATTTTAGGCATGTTAATTGAATTAATATTATTTTGTATTAAATAATCGCGTAGTTGTTTTAAACAGTTTGCTATGTTTGCTAGGTTTGGTTCATGGAAGTATTTCTTTTTTGTAATTAAATGAATTATGGGTCTTGGTGACATTTGAATAGCAATATTTTCCTTTATTGATAATTTATCTAAATTATTTGTTGTTTGAAATTTCTCATTAATTTGCTGCGCAAAGCCTTGACTCATTTTAAAGTCTTCGGATATGCAATGTACTATTGGTTCGTTATGGTCGAAAATATTTGAATTTTTATAAATTATTTCGAAGGGTTTTGGAATTCTAGACAGATAATCTGCAACGTAATTTTGTTTACCTTTTTGGTATTCTATGTCATATTTATATTCGCATAATTTTAGATTCCATCTGATGAGTTTCTGATTAGGTTCTTTTAAACTGCTAAGCCAAATAAGCGGTTTATGATCCGTTATTAATTTGAATTTATGTCCGTATAGATATGGATGAAAATGTTTGATTGACCAAATTATTGCGAGTAATTCTTTTTCGGTGGTGGAGTAATTAATTTCGTGGGCATTAAGGGTTCTACTAGCGTACGCTATGGGTAGATCCTTGCCGTCAATATTTTGTGAAAGCACTGCACCGAGAGCAAAATTTGAAGCGTCAGTGGTTAATCTAAATTGTTTTGAGAAGTCAGGATATTGTAAAATTGGAGAGTTTGAAAGTAATAATTTACATTTTTCAAAACATGAAATGTATTCTTTATCTTCGAAATTAATTTTTGTGTTTTTCTTTAGACATTGGGTAAGTGGTTTTGTTAATTTTGCAAAATCCTGTATAAATCTCCGATAATAACCGAGTAAACCTAAAAATGATTTAATTTCTTTTTGTGTTTTCGGAATGCTAAATTTTTGTATTATTTTAATTTTATCAGGATTCGGTTTTACTCCATCTGTTGTGATTAAATGCCCGAGATAGGCGACTTCTTTCCTGAGAAATTCGCTCTTATCTAGTTGTAATTTGAGATTCGCTTCGCGTAGTTTGTGAAAGACAGTTTTGATGTTTTGTATGTGTTCTTGTAATGACGTTCCTAAAATAATGATATCGTCTAGGTAAACGAAGCATATTTTGTTTATAAGATCTTTTAGGACAAAATTCATGAGTCTTTGAAAAGTGCTAGGTGCATTTTTGAGGCCAAAAGGCATTCTGAGAAATTCGAAATGGCCTTGGTCTGTCGAGAAAGCTGTTTTATCTATCGAATCGGGATCCATTTCAATTTGATGGAATCCACTTTTGAGGTCAATTGTTGTGAAATAATTCGATTTACCCAGTTTATCTAAAATATCCGTAATGTCTGGAATCGGGAACTTATCATCTATCGTTTTGGAATTAAGTTTTCTATAATCGACTACCATACGAAATTTTTCTTTACCGGAAGCGTCTGCTTTTTTCGGTACAATCCAGATTGGGCTACTCCAAGGTGAATAGGAGTGGCGAATTATATTTTCCTCTAATAATTTGTTTATTTGCGAATTTACTTCATTTTTATAAACTATTGGATATTTATATGATCTTTGGTATACAGGCGTTTCGTCTGTTACATTAATTTTGTGTTTTATTTTATTAGTACAAGAAAGGTTTTGGTCATCTGTAATCGTTAGATCTTCAAATTCTCGAATTATTTTATTTAGTTCGTGTTTTTCTATGTCATTGAGATGTTCAGTTCTAAGATTTAGTTTGTCTGATATTTCGTGTATATTCAAGTTTAATTTGTTTTGATGAAAGTAATTAAATTTAAATGTATGTTTATCTAATATGACGGATTCATTTGAATAATTTATTTTTGCATTTAATAACTTTAACCCTGAATTTCCTATTACAATATTAAAATCTTTGTGAAATTCGTAAATGTAACATTTCAATTTTTTATTAAATAATTCTACAAATGTAAAGTAATTTCCGTGGGAAACAGCGTTGGCAGTTTGAATTTCGAAATGTTCAGGAAATATTTGAAATTTATTTTTATTCTCATTTACAAATTCTTGGCTGATAAAATTTTCGGATGATCCTGTATCTATTAAAACTCTAGCGTTTTTAAATTGTATAAACGGTAATTTAGAAGTATAATTTGCTAAGGATTCGAATTTTCTGTCGGGTCCAAAGAAAAATTTTCATTTTCTGTTTCTATCTCAGCATTATTTTCATAATTTTGCGTTTCATCAAAATGTTCAAAATTTTCTAATTCTGATTCATTATTTAACTCGATAGGGTTATCTAAAAGTTGTAAATCTTGTCTTTGTCTTTTTAAATGTGGTTTAAATGTATTAGTACTAATAGACATAGGTTGGGGATAATTTTGTTTTGTTTTGAATTGTGATTGTTGTTGTTGTTGTTGTGAATATCGAATCATTGGTGATCGATATTGATTCGTGTGTATGTTCGGATTGTGTGGTTTATATGCAGGTGTTGGTGTACTTATCCTTTGTTTTATTGTATTTTGTTTATTAATATTTGCATGAATGTACTGGAAATCATTTTTGATTAAATTTTGTATATCATTTAAAGATTTAGGATTTCTAGCTGCTAGTTGACTTCGGTATGGTTCTTTACAATTTATTATGAAATTATGAGAAGCATATGTGGACATGAATATTGATAAATTGTCAAATCCATTGCCAAAATTTATACTTAATAAACTCATCATTCTGTTGAAAATATCTTCATATTTATCGAAGTATATGAAAATATCTTCATTAGATTTTTGTTCTAAATGAGACAATTCTGTTAAGAAGTGAACTTCGTTTCTTTTGTCTCCATATTCTTCCATTAACAAATTTTTTAAACTTGCCCAGTTAGTATATGTTTTAGTAGCTAGTTTTGCATTAGCTTCTTTAATAATTTTCTTTCTAATTGTATGTAAAATAATTCTTTCTACAATTTTAGATAATTTTTGTTTGTCTACGATATCGAGAACTTCATTGCAAATATTTATAAAATGGGGTAAAGTACCTGTACTTCCATCGTATTCTGGGATTATTTCTAATAAATCTTTAATTTCACTAGGAACTTTAGGTATGAGATTAATTGTAGCGGGTTGAATTACTGGTGTTGACATTTTGTAGCTGTGTTTTTAATATTTGATAATAATGTCTAGTATATAAATTTGAATAGATTAATAATTGTGTAAGTTTTATTTTAAATGTATTGATGTTACGTTAATGATGAGGAACAGTGATTCGATCAACAAACAATACAGAGATGAATAAAATTACTTACAGTAATATTAGGATTAAATTAAGTATGGCCAATTTCATGGTCCTTGGGTTGAAGCTTGGAGCTTGGTGAGGTGAGGCCTGATGTTCGCTCAGGTGGGCGGTGGGTGTTGATTTTCGCTCAACGGATGATGGTGAGGCGTCTTCAGCGGCTGGTCAGCACTCGATGACGGTCTCGGAATTAACGACGATATGATTTGCCTTTCCTCGTCGGAGTTGTAGAGAGAAGATGTAGTTTTTGATGTTGGTTTGCAGTTTGTGAGGCACTGATGCACTTGAACTTGTTGTCACGTTTTATTTTGAGTGTAGAAATCTTTAACGAATTAGTCTCATCAAGAGTTATAGTGAGACTTCGGATTTTAATCACTCTGAGAACGTATTGATTCGTGATACTGATTTTAACACTTGAAAGTGACGACTAAAATTCTTCAACGAATTGGAAACTCAAATTTGAGGTTCTTCGGAATTTACAGACTTGTCAGTTATCCTACCGGGACTGCGCCAATTAAATCAATCAATAATAAGATTGGATTTTTAAAAAGAATTTTATTTTGCTGCACAAGTACATACAGTGAACTCTTCTACTTGACTATCTTCTAACAACTGACTTTACGTCTTACATTTTGTCTACATATAACATTTCTTATCTAATATATCCTATTACAAATTTGTCATGGAAAAGTACCGTGTGAAAGGTGCAATGCTGATGCAATAGGGGTTGTGTCCCTACATAATTTATATATATTACATACATTTTTATTATCAACAAGGGGGTCTAAAACACAAGCCCCCTTGAGATAGACACCCATAACTCATCATCATCTAACTGACACCCACACACCATAAAAAAATAATTATATTACATACATTTATTAACAAATAATTATATTATAAATAAACATATATTATTATTATAAATAAAATAGTTTTTGTTTTAAAAATTCTTTTGTATCACTACTAGTGAGTATATGTAAACATTGAAAACAATGTTTTACTTCTGGCGCTGGACCATCTATGTGTGTATTTTGAATTGGTAGGTTATGATGATAAACGCAGCATAATTGGTGAAAAATATCTCGATGTAGCTTAAATTTTACTGGTAATTTAAACCAGATTTGTTGCAAACTACGTCCATTAAACAAACGTAGAAGACTTATGAAATATTCTTCATTAATTTTTCCACAAACATATGCTGTTGGTGCTAAATCACCAATTATGTTAAGTATTTCACTTATATTATTATTATTAATTGTGTTTATAATACTTTTATACAATATATACGTATTTTCAGAGCACAACTTTGATTTATATGAAATTTCTAATATTTCTAATGCAATAATTTTATATGCCATTGCCATTATTAAAATGCTTTAAAATTACACACACAACGACTAAGTGTTTTTAAACAGTTAATAACTTTTTATACATATATATATATATAATAAAAAGTTCTATACTTCAAATTTCCGGATATTTAATTGATTTATGAGGATAAAATTGAAGCTTATCATTTTCTTTTACTTCCAAATTTTGTAGTAAAACAAATTCCCCCATTTAAATATACATCATATTTTGGGGTTTTTATATTACTAGTAATTTTAATGATTTTTCCGTTAAACGGTATTATATATGACGTATTATCATCATGATAATTATTAATTATTTCAAATGTTTCAACATTTTGTTTTAAATTTATCTTAATATTAATATATTGTTTTAATTGTGATACATTCTCATGAATTATATAAATAATACTAGTTAAGTCAGTATTTAAAGAAATTTTTAAACTTTCAACAAGTTTATTTATTTCACTTACAAAGTTTTTATTATTTGTTGAAATAGTGTTATCTACATATTCGCCAATTTCAACTAATTTATTGTGAATTTTACTTATCACATCATTCTGTTTTTTATTTAATTCAACAATCTCTTTTAACACAATATTATCAACATTGTGTGACACATTACTTATTTCATTACTTATAACAGACACTTTATCAAACATGTTTTTATTGTTTGTTTTTAATATGTCTAATTCTTCCACTAATTTATTATATTTTGCCACATGAATATTATCAAGCTGAGTTATTTTAATCATTAAATTGGAATTTAATATACTAATTCAAAAATCTACATATTCTTTATTGCATGCATCTTTTTCTTCCACTGCAGCTTTCACATTTATTAAACGTTTATTGTTTATATTAAAATCGCCATTTTTTGTTTTTTCAAATCCAACACCAGCAGGACCTCGTCTTAAATATTTAGAAGAATGAAATTGCGGATGAGGAGAAAAATTATTAAATTTACTAACACTCATTGTGCGAATGTATGTGCTTGTATGTTTATTAAACAACAGATCTATACAAACTAAATATTATTTTAAATATTACTTAAATTTATATCCCCATGGATAAGTATTTGTAAATAGATAATTTACAATTCTCTTATCATCATGGGGGCTTAAACATATTTTTTTTTGTTTAATTGTGTGTACTTTATGTTTTTCAGATGAAATAGTAATTTGATTTCTTGTTACTGATGTATTGTTAAATAGCCAGTTATAATAATCTTCAAACGTTATTGTTTTTAACGTTGCAGACGTTATGCCCTTTGCTTTTTATTTAGTTTGTTTTTACCGTCATTTTGTAAAACTTTATAACTATACATTTTAGATCGCAATCCAATAAATTCAGTCATTATATTTCCATTATTTTCATCCTTCATTAACGCTATAACTTTTTTATTTACACGAGGCATATTAAAATAGTATATTGTATACCTAGGCGGGAAAGTGGATGTTTTCCGGGTCGAAAGAAAATATGGTCAGGCGAGGCGCAGCCGAGGCTGGCCATTTCTTGAGGCTCGGAAAACCACTTTCCCGTCATGGTTTACACATGATTTTTTATCCTACATAACAACAATAGACAAAAATAGAACTTATGAATATTATTACAGAAAGTACCGGAAAGTAATTTACAGAAAAAGTTAATTGTTTGAAATGTTAATATTAAATACAGGATTATTTATTGTACAATTAGGAAAAGAAATACCTTGTTTGGATAAATTTGATAATTGAAATTGTTCTGAAAATGTAGAAACAGATGATTCTGCATTAGTAGTTTTTGAGCAATCTTTTCTAGTGAGGGACTCATCCATTATGCCAGCTTCATCTAATGGATGGTATTCCATATTGGGAGTGGACAAATCTACTTCCGGTCGTGTAATAGTGGCATAAAATGCTCAGGGCAAAGGGGTAAATCTTTGTGTAATTCATATAATTCCTCAGGATATTCTAAATCTACTTCGAAAATATAACCAGTGTCAGACTCAGCAGATAAATTTTCTAAATTAATACTGTAAAAATTTAGTTTATCAATCCACTCAAAATCACCATACGGTACAAACATTCTCATAGCCGCCCGATATAAGTTATTAATGTCATAATACATGATATGTGATTCTTGTTTAGTTTGATCATATTGATCACCCTGTAACGCAGAATCTGTGTTACAATAATCAACCTTACGCTCCCTGTGGGATGAGCCCGGGTGGGACGGTTGAACCGCGGCTAAACTCAGTGAAGATGGGAGTGAGTCGGAGAAGGGGTGATAAATCACAAAATTGATGGGCGCCAGCCGGCCTGAGCCGCGACCGGTTCAACAAAAGTACTACGGCCGACAAAATTCGGGATACTTCCCAGGACGGGACTACGAGAGGTGCCAAGTACTTTAATAACAAAATTGGAATACGGGAAATTGCTAAATATATTGAAACAACTAACGAGCAAATTATACAGGACACAGTAGTTGATATTGCAAGACAGTTGGATCGTAAATCCACTTAAGGTCAAAACGAATAATAACAGAAACGGAGGCAGGGCGCTGTGTCTCACCGTAGCGATTAGGACTGCGGTACAGTCAACACCTAAATGGCGCTAAAGTGCACTGACGTATCCCGACGTATGACGGTCCGTTGGCCAACGAATGCGTTTTACGCGGCGCGTCTGACTGAACGTGACTACTAATGACTTTACAACAACGTTCTTAATTTCAGGTTTAGTTTTCTTACCAACCTTGAGGGCAAAACGAGATGATGCCCCTACGGATTTCACTGAAGAAGCATCGGAGTCATCGGACGAGTCCGAACTACCAGATACGATGATTTTGCGAGTAATTTTCTCTGAACACTCAGGCTCATCAACAGGACCAAGTTATATAGGTTTTACTCCTACTTTCTCACATATTTTATCAAATGTCACTGTCATGGTTTCAATTCTAGTAGATAACAATGATCCTGCTTGAACGTAATTGGTGGTCTGCTCTATATATGCTTTAATGGATTGATCCATTGTGAGTCTTCCCTCCATCACATTTCTGAGGGAGTTAAGAATTGTGCCCATATCCTTGTATTTTCCCTCAGATGCTATCTCCTCTTCTGCCGTCTGTTTTCCCGTGTAGTATCCTAACTGATACACAATTGCTTCTTTAATTACGCTGCTCTCTACCACTCCATGCACAAGATTCCCTATTTGTGTCTCAGCAAAATCTATCACAATCATATCGAGAATCAACCTCGAGTAGGATTTAGGTTTTACACCCACTAAGTGTCCGCGCAATAACTGGTCTGCTTTTTGCATTTTGTCACTATCCCCTTTGAGTTGTTCGAAGGTCATTTGGGGATTTAAACCATGTTCTTGTAACTGCTGTTCTGTTATCTCATCCATATATCTAGATCGAAATTCTTTACATTTACAGGAGTGATCTTGTGCTGGCTCCTTTCTTGGTCTGGTAGGTCCATCTGTTCTCTTAATCTTTTCCGGTTTGGATTTCGGGACATCCTTTGTTGATACTGGAAGGATTGTATCCAACTTTTCCTTAACAAGGTCAAAAATGCTGCCTATTCTCACTTGTTCATGTTCTCCCATTGTTACAAGAACAGTTGACGAAAGCTGTATGATATTAATTATGTTGTATTTCGCCGTTATAGCATTTATTGCAGTTGTCGAATCAATTTCTTCCGCTGTCAGGTTGTCAGCGCTCCTAAATGAAAGATTTAGTTGAGCTTTTATCATTTCTCGAACTAAAATCGTAGTTAGAGCTTTAAAAGCATCTAAATCATGGGTCTCACTTGATATGCCAGCTTCATAAAATAATTTGGCTGGAAGTATGATACTGTACTGGTCCAGTCTATCATCTGGGTACTTGGTATTCGCCTGTGTTTGGACAGTATTGTGGCACTGTTTTAACGCTTAAGGATAATGTTTCGTCAGCGAGAAGCAGGTATATTCAGATTCCATATTGATCTATTTTAAGCAGTTGTTTGAATTTTTTCAATTTCAAAAATTTTACGCACATTTTTAAATATTTCTGCAGTGAAGTTTGCACCCAGATCTGTTAGTAGCTGCCTTGGCGCTCCATGTCTGGTGATGATGTCTTGTGCTAAAATTTTTGCAATTGTGCTCGCTTTCTGGTCTGATATCGCAAATGCTTCAGGGTATTTCGTGAAGTGATCCTGGAACGTCAGAATATATTTGTTACCCTTTGTACTCGTCGTCAGTGGTCCGACAACATCCATAGATACTGTTTGTAATGGCGCAGTAACTTCTTTGAATCTCTGTAGCGGTGCTGGTTTGTGATGTGGTGACGTTTTTCTTTCATTGCATGAATGGCATTTACTGCAGAATTCTTCAATATCTTTGCTCATATGTTTCCAGAAGAATTTTTCCCTTATTCGTTTGTTTGTTTTTTCGAAACCTTGGTGTCCGGCATAAGGCAAGTTGTGGTAATCGTGCATCACCCGAAATTTCATTGATGCTGGCACAACTAATTTATGATGTCTTTCGTTATCTGATTTTTCTTTAAACACAAGACCTTCGACATCTATGAAGAATCCTTCCTTCTTTTTGCATTGTGTTATCTCTGCATCTGCTAGCTGTTTCTGTATTATAGTATGTCTGTCCCATACTGGCATGTACGCATTTTCTTCCGCTTCGATTGCTTGCACTGGAATTCGTGATAACACGTCAGCATTAATGTGTTTTTGCCTGGTCTGTGAATTACTTCGAAGTCGTGTTCACTCAATGTTAGTGTCCACCTGGATAATCTTGAATTGTTGTCCTTGAACTTCATCAGCCATTTTAGTGGTTCATGATCCGTGATGACTGTGAATTTGCGGCCATATAAATAACAGCGATATTATTTCACACCCAACATACAGCTAAACATTCCCATTCTGATGTGGTATAATTCATTTCGGCCTTGTTTAGTTGTCGGCTAGCGAAAGCTATAGGTTTTTCATACCCTCCAATTTTCTGACTTAGAATAGCGCTGATCGCTTTTCCGCTGGCATCCGTTGATAGTATAAATTCTTTAGAAAAGTCTGGATGAGTTAGTACTGAATCTGAACACAGGGCATTTTTCAATTCCTTGAATGCTTTTTCACAATCATCTGTCCAGTTGAATGCTATATCTTTCTTTGTTAATTCTGTAAGTGGTTTTGCTATTGTTGCGAAATTTAAAATAAAGCGTCTATAAAATCCTACAAGACCAGTAAAAGCCCTGATTTCTTTTACATTTTTCGGTCTTGGATAATTTTGAATAATTGAAATTTTGTCGGGATCTGGTTTTACACCTTCGCCATTAATAACGTGACCTAAATATTTGGTTTCTGGTTTCAAAAATTTACATTTACTCGGTTGTAGTTTCAAGTTTGCTTGTCTCAACCTGTCAAAGACTTCCTTTAGTCGTTTCAAATGATCCTTAATTCCGCCATTATTAAAAACAACTACATCATCCAGATATACTAAGCATCTTTCGCCTGTTAGTCCTGCTAAAACGCTATTCATAAGTCTCTGGAATGTACTGGATGCATTCGCTAATCCGAACGCCATTTTTGTGAATTGATAATGTCCACCATCAGTTGTGAACGCTGTTTTCTCTTTATCTTGGTCCTCTACCTCAACCTGCCAGTATCCTGATGCCAAATCCAGTGTTGTAAACAGTTTTGCATCCCCTAACTGGTCCAAGGTCTCTTGCATATTAGCAACAGGAAAATAGTCCCTTTTTGTCACTTTATTTAGACCTCTAAAGTCTATGCAGACCCTGATTTTGCTTTCGCCATTTTCTGATTTTTTTGGTACCATAACCACAGGCACTGACCACGGTGAGTTCGACTGCTCAATAACCCCTGCTTCAAGCATCTTGTCCAGCTCCGTTTTCAATTTCTCTTTTTGACTAAACGGTACTCTATATGGTGCTTTTGCTATAGGCTGTGCATCTTCCGTGCTTATCTTGTGTTTTATATTATGTGTACATCTTAGTTTGCTGTTTTCCCATAGAAATACATCCTCGTATTCTCTCAATAAGACCAGTAACTCTTGTTTTATATCTTCTGGCAGATACTCTAACTGTAATTGTTTCTCAATATCGCGCGGACCCTTATTTTTGTGTATTCCGTATACATCTATTTTCCTTAACTTGCATTCTGCATCTCTATATTCTTCTTTTAACTTCTTTTCATTGAATAATTCTGCTTTTCCCACAATCGTATTTTTCTGAATAACCATTTCCTTGTTGGTTATATTCACAAGCTTGATAGGTATTTCTTTTTGTGCTTTAGCTAGCACCCTTGCTGCCATAACGCCATGTATTTGGATCTCTACTGGTTCCATCAAAATATCGTGTTCCGTATTACCCAGATTCTGAACGGCTGTACACATTATTTCGCAGTTTGGTCGAATCGTAACTGTATCCTTTAACCTAACCACTTCACTGGTTTTTGTGCCATTTTTTCTTGTTTTAGGGTACTGATTTCCGACTTCTGAATTTTTGCGTTTATCTTCGGCATTTTACTATTAAGTTCTCCCATTTTTAAAGGTATCGGAATGTTGCTAGCTTGCACTTCCTGACCTTTCTCAACTGCGCTACTTGGCTCCGTGACGTTATCGTGCATTGTTTCCACTTTTGCTGCTGTCAGCACTTCTTGGTTCGAGTTGTCCGCTAACAGTTTTATACGCATATTATCTAACGTGATTTCATCCGTGCCGTAGTCTATGCTGGCTTTAAAACATTTAAAAAAATCACGACCCAAAAGACCGTCTGCTTCTAACTTTATGTTGTCTGAACAAACCACACAATTAAATGCAATATTTGAATTTTCAAAACAGAAATTTACATTTGTTGTTCCGTAATATACTATCTCGCAACCTGATATTGATGTTAACGCTCCCACATTCTCCGCTTCTATTTGCCCCTTTGTGAATTTTCTTTTAATTAATGACCCTGTAACTACTAATCTGAATTTGGACTAATTTGTGTAATTACTGTTTGTTTAAAATTTTGACCCGAATATACTAATACCTCCCGCGACGGGGCGCATGCGAGAGGGATTGCCCGTTTAAATGTGACGTATTAGACTGATAGCGTGAACTCTCTGTGAACCTGTTTGTGTTTTCTTCTCCTCGATATCCATTATTCCAGTTATATCTATTGCTTCTTTCCGGTGGTGGATCTCGGTATCTATGTGTATTGTTGTAGCTCCTGTTATAATTGTTCTTGTTTGTTCTTTTCCAACATTCAGCAATGCTGTGGCCTGGCTTTCCGCAATAGTTACACGTTTCCATTTGTTTGCAGTCTTTTTTGAAATGGCTCCGCAATTATAGCATTTTTTCACTTCCTTGCCGTTGGTTGTTCTTCTGTCTACAGCTCCGATTTCTACATTTTCCATTTTTACTCGCATTATTTCCATTTCTTCTCGTTAAGCCATTGCTACCGCTCGCTCGAATGTGAGGTCATCTTGGGAGTCCATCATGATTCTAATGTATCTACGGATTTCTTGACGTAGCCCCATTTTGAATTGTTCTAAACATATCTTCGCCACCACTTCTTCTATATTTTCTTCCGATATTAGTTCTTTCTTGAGTTTTCTTAGCCTTTGTGCAAAATTTTGGACGTTTTCACAGATCTTCTGTTTGCAATTCGTCAAGTCGCGATAGATCTGGCCTGGTTGTCGTTTTTTCGAGAATCGCTCAGTCAATATTTTACTAAATTGTTTCAATGTTATCGTTTTACTGTGTAATTCTGGAGTCAACATGTAAAAGTCAAATGCGTCGTCTGTCAGTTTTAGTCTTACCAAGTCTACTGTGTTTGTGTCCGACCAATTTTCAATTTCCGCCCGAATTTTAAGTTTAGCGAAATATTCTGAAGGATTTTGCCCTGTAAAGTTATCTAATACGTTCGCCGCCACACTGTATTGAAACCTGTTTGCAGCGAACAATGTCTCTAGTTCTGTTTTAATCGCCGTCTGTATTGTGGTTCGGTCCGACGCGCTGCTACTTCCCGGTATATCCCCGGGTTTACCCATGTTATAATAAGTAATAAAGACGGTATTGTTTAAAATACAGTGACGAAGACCTGAAGATAGATGACACTTTCAGAATAAATAAACCAATCCACACAGAAAAACCAGAATTATTTATTTTTCTTTAAGAAGAATGACATTTCATAAAATGTATTTTTCAATCAATCAATACATAACAACTGTTACACTAACCGACTAGATTCCTTAATTTTTAATATTAAATAATTTGGCAAACATAAATATTATATACAATATCAAAATCCAACACTCCCACTTTGCCAGATTATTTAATAAAATTTTTATTAAATATTATGTTTGTTTCAATCCAAAAATAGATATGAGTTTCTTTATTCGATTTCCATTTACTATCGTCGTCAGGATATCCGCAGGCATATTTTCTGAAGGGAGATAATTTATTTTCACAATTTTCTTTTCAACTTGTTCTCTAATGTATTTGTATTTTATGTCAACGTGTTTAGTTCGTGAATGATATACAGGATTTTCAGACATAGCTTTGGCACTTTGATTATCTGAATCAATTATAGATACATTAGGCAAAAATTTTCTCAATTTTAGATCTTCTAAAAATTTTATAATCCAAGTATTTTCTTTACATCCACTCGTCAATGCCATAAATTCTGCTTCTGCAGTCGACAACACAACAGTTTCTTGTTTGTGCGTTTGCCATGTAACTGCCCCATTTGCCAATGTAAATAAATATCCTGTAAAGGATCGACGATCATCCACATTTGAAGCCCAATCTGCATCTGTGTAACCAGTAATCTTGCTATCTTGTTTTGAATATTCAATTTCAAATGTTTTCGTCCATTGTAAATATCTTAAAACTCTTTTTGCTGCTCTCCAATGTTCTAAGCCAGGATTTGAACAAAATTGACTTAAAAATGTTACCGGAAACATCAGATCTGGTCTTGTCGTAGTTGCTAAATACATAAGACTTCCAATAAGTTGCTTGTATGGATATTTTGACATATTTTCCTTTTCTTCTTCAGTTTTTGGGCATTAATCTTTATTTAATTTACTATTAACGTCAAGAGGCGTTGAAATTGGTTTACAGTTTTTGCATAGAAAATCGTTGTAATACATCTTCAGCATATTTTCTTTGGTTTATGCTAATTGTGTTTTTCTCGCGATTACGTTTAATTTCAACACCAAGAAAATAGTTAGCTTCTTTCATATCTTTCATTTCAAATTTGTTGTTTAATTTCTTCTTTATAATTTCAATATCTTTTAAATTCGATCCAAAAATGAGCAAGTCATCAACATATACAGTAATGATTAAAAGTTGATCATGAATGGAGGAAATATATACACATGGATCAGCATAACTAACTTGAAAGTTCATTTTCAAGAGATATTCATTTAAACATTTATTCCATTCTCTTCCAGATTGTTTTAATCCATACAAAGATCGTTTTAACAAACATACTAAATTCCTCTCGTCATCTTTTATAAATCCAGGTGGCTGATACATGAAAATTTCTTCGTTCAAATTTCCATTTAAATATGCTGTTTTCACATCCATTTGGTGTATATACCAGTCTAGATCCGCAGCTAGGGCAAAAAGAATTCTAAGACTTTGCCATTTTACAACTGGTGAGAAAGTTTCATGAAAATCTATTTCTGGTATTTGAGAATAACCTTGAGCTACAAGTCTAGCTTTATAGCACTCAACTTCGCCGGTTTTCGTAAATTTTTTTCGAAGAACCCATTTTGATCCAATAATTCTTCTATTTGTTGGTTTCGTAACTAAAATCCATGTCCCATTTTTATGCAATGAACTTATTTCATCTTCCATACATTCCAGCCATTTTTCTCTATCTTCTCTTTTCATAGCATCTTCAAATTTTTTTGGATCTTGATCAAAGGCAGTGAAATTAAGAATTTTATTTGCTTAGTTCAATGATTTTTGTTTTAATCTTTCTGATCTTCTTGGATTTCCTTTTTTATAATCGTCTAAATTTATTCTCCCACTTAATTCTATGGGAGTTTTCTCACAAAGAATTATTTCTTCAATTTCTTCATTATTTATCGTATTTTCATCTGCATTGCGTCTGTTATCATCATCATCATCATCGCTAACTATTGAGAAAATGTTTTGTGATGCGTCGTTCTTCATATTACCATAATGCTTAGATGGAAAATAATTTTCATCAAAACGGAGATCTCGACTTTCTTCAACTACTCCTTTCCTTTCATTCCATATTCTGTATGCTTTTCTAGTGGTTGAATATCCAAGCAATATAGATGGATCTGATTTAATATTAAATTTTCCTGATCTACTTTCTTTTATTAAAGACCAACATCTACAGGCAAAAATTTTTAAGTATTTAACACTTGGTTTCTTAGCATACCAATGAAAAGCGGGAACTTCATTTTCCAACCATTTTGTAGGACATCTATTTCTAAGATGCACTGCAGTTGAAACAGCTTCAGCCCAAAACTTCTGTGATAATCCACTATTATCCAACAAGCAACGTGCAGTTTCAATAATTGTTCTATTAGCTCTTTCAGCGACACCATTTTGCTGTGGAGAATATGAATTTGTTAACTGTCTCTTTATACCATTTTCTTTCAAATAGTTGTTAAATTGATTATTTACATATTCTGTTCCATTGTCTGTACGCAAGCATTTTATTTTCGTACCAAAATGTAATTCAGCCATTGACTTGTAATCAAGAAAACATTTGAAAACTTCTGATTTAGACTTGAATATTAACTCGAGAGGATAACTCGAACGTTTTAAAGATTTCTTAGGATATGTTGTTTGAGTTTGCTTCCCTTGAATACAAGTTGAACAAATTTCATTTGACACATATTTTTCTGAAAAATTCAATCCATTTACCATGTTATTATTGTGTAATTTCTTTAAATACGCAAAATTTAAATGCCCAAGTCGTTTATGCCAAATTTCCATTTCTTTTGACGAATTTGATATTATTTTGGCATTCGAAACTACATTTAACGGTTTCAAATGTGCAAAATACAACCCGTTTTCTCATCATGCAGTTAAAAATACTTCATTGTTCCATATAATTTTTGCAATTTTATTATTAAAAATTATAGTAAATCCTTTTTCCATAATTCTTGAAACAGATAAAAGATTTCCATTCAACTCAGGAACAACCAAAACATTGTTTAAGATTATTTTCCTTGTGCTATTGTTTATTTTTGTAGTGTATTTCGCTACACCTTCTGCAGTGACTTTTAATTTTTGTCCGTTTGCTATTTTAACGTAATCATCTTCTTTAACTTTTATGCTAGATAAATTATTTTTCTCGGTTGTCATATGATCGGTAGCACCGCTATCCAAACACCATTTATTTACGTCTACATTGTTATTATAAGTTTTCATACATGTAGCTTCGTATTTCTGACAAAATTTTGTCGTTACATTCTTATTTCTTTCTTGATTTTTCTTTTTGAAACAATGTTTGGCAATATGTCCTGATTTACCGCAAAAATGGCGTTATAACTTTGAAACGGTTTGATGAAAATAATGCTTTTGACGGATCAGTACTATTTGACATTTCGCAAATATTTTTCTTATTTCTTCTAGATTCTTCATTTATTAAAAAAGTTTTGACTTTGGAAACCGAGATAGAACCTGAAGCTTCCATACCAACAACTAAAGTGTCAAAATCATCTGGTAGGCCCGTTAATAATATGTGTGCGAATTCTTCATCAGACAAACCGAAACCTGCAGCGTCGAGTTTCAGAGCAATTTTTGACATTCTTTCAAAATATTCCGTCATGGACTCATCAATTTTTAAGTGGGAAGCGTATAATTCTCGTTTTAAATGAATTACATGAATTAATCCTATCGATGTATAAGTTAACTGGTTATCATCTATCGAATTACAAAGAATACTCATGGCCTTTCTATCTTTTAGATTTTGTTCCTCAGTTCTCGTGATCGTGTTAGGAAACCCAGGCTCAATAGCCGACCACACGTTTTTGGCTTCCAATAAAATTTGAACACGAAAAGCCCAATTCAAATAGTTATTCCCGTTTAACTTCTCAATATCTGTTTTAATATCCATTTTATTTTATTTTAAATAACACGGTGAATAATATTTGAAATCAAAATCTAAAATTCAAGTCTGGGTCTGGGTCTAGGCGCATAACCTATTGTTTAAAATACAGTGACGAAGACCTGAAGATAGATGACACTTTCAGAATAAATAAACCAGTCCACACAGAAAAACCAGAATTATTTATTTTTTCTTTAAGAAGAATGACATTTCATAAAATATATTTTTCAATCAATCAATACATAACAACTGTTACACTAACCGACTAGATTCCTTAATTTTTAATATTAAATAATTTGGCAAACATAAATATTATATACAATATCAAAATCTAACAGACGGAAAATACCAGACACAGAAAATAAACAACGAAAACTTATAATACTTGGCCTCCGCGAATGTAACAAAAAAAAATTATTATTTTTTTCTTTTTGTCCACCCTGATCTGACACGATATCCCAAACCGCTGCCACCAATTTGTAACCCTCCTCGTTATGACGAGAGTTAGCAAATAATATACGGGTTCTTGTCAGATTGAAGGACGCAAGTATTTAAGTATAAAAGTATAAATATATTTAATAAATAGTTTTACATACATTTACACAGCACTACTCGATACAGCCTTGATGTATTGACTCTAACGGGTTTACACTCTACTCTGCTGGCCCAACCGGTCAGCCCTTTCGCACTAACTATCCCCCCGAGTATAATATTCATTCATTATATAATATTGGAACAATGCTAGGTCAGCAAAATAAGTATTACACTTTACTATACTGTTTATATATTACACATGTCACACCATGACCCAGTTATTGAAGTTACTTAATATGTATGTCTTAATTGTGCTGACTTAGACTTGTTACAATTTGAGGCTTATGGTTATCTAATATAGTCTGCTCTTTCAAATGTTTTTGATAATTTTCACTGTTCAACACATGTGGCGAACATTCTTTAAAAGTGTTTATTAACATTATATTTCTAAAATTTTTGTTTTGAGATATTAAATGTTGTGTTTCTCTAAAAACTCTTTCAGCCATTTTGCAAATATAAATTATATCCTTTGAAGGGTACATGAGACTACCACGATTTTTAATATGAATCAAATTTTTTTTTTGTCAGAGGTATTCAGATATTGAAAATAAAATGAACAAATATTCTTTGTCTTAATTTTGTTGAGTACATACCACGCTATATACTCAACCACGTTTTCAATGAAAATCTATTCATTCCATTCTACATTGTATTGATGTAGTCATGGTCGAACCTATTTATTTCTACTGTGTCTTTTCCAGTAACTAGGCTGTTAAGATTTTGCTCTTTTGAAGAAATTTGCAATATTGTTATTCCATCAGACAAGCGATTCGAATTTTGCAAAATATTAATTTGTTTTGATCGAAAGTCTTTTATACGCCGATTCAAACTGTTGCACATTAGGTTTATTATTGAAACCTCCTCGAGCCCTTATAGCGCTAAAAAAACGTTTCTAAGAAGTCTTGACTTAATTTGAATGTTAATAAATATTGTAAACTATTTTCATATTCTCCGGAAAAATTATTTAGTACATTATTATAAAATATAGTTTTTTTAAAGTATAGGCATGTGAGTATTATAGGGCAATGTGACTTGAACCAAGAAATAGATTTAATACAAAATCAACTCGATATCACCAATTGTTTTCGAAATATGAGCGAAAATACAGAAGAAAATTTGTGTCTTTTATCTATGTCTTGGTTATTTACTTTTTTATATTAAACTTTTCCGTTATTTCCCGATTAAAGATCTTCCAGATTTGAACATATTAATTAACCATTTTACTTACATCATCAAGAAGTTCAATATTGTGTTCCTGAAAAATCAATATAGATATAAACGATTAAATATATAAATAATTTAAAATATAATTACTTCACGCAGATCATTTGCGACTGTGAGCTTGGAATGCAAATAAAAATACGTAGGAATCCATTCAATATTATCAATATATTTTGTTAAGCCGACGTTTCGTTGCCAAACGCAACTTCTTCAGTGCAACTGTGAAGAAACAGGAAATTATAACACGAATACATAAGTGCAATTAATTAAATAAAACTTACAGCCAAAAACAAATGTAAATAATTAAAATGATGTAAAAAATACAGAACATCAAACACGATGTAGGCAATAAAAATAAAAACAATATAACGTCCAAAAGCCTCATCTAACATGGCAGTGGAAAACAATGAAAAAATATTTCTTATTGTAACAAGCTTGTACCCCTATTTCAGCTGTGTGAACTGCTGAATATTGTGTTGACTTTAACCAAAAAGTATGCTTGAAGACCTAGTTCCCCAACATGATGTACTTCTTTCCTATTAAGAGGCATTATGCTTAATTGGGATAATTTCTTCATAACATTTACAATTCCATTACTATTATCACTACTATTACAACTATATATTTTTTCTATTTTTTAATTTTGTAAATGTGTTAAAAGCAAATTAATTTTTTGTTTTATTTTTTTTTTAGATAATATTACTGGGACAACAACATTTTTTTTCTTACTTCTATATTTTAACGTATAAATATTTATTGATATTTCATTTTGATCTTCAAATTTAGATACATTTTTTAACTGCATTGGAAACTCAATATTATTATACTGTATTCATGAGAAAAATGTGGATATGATGATATACGATCTGAATGTTGTTTTGCAGGATATAAAGCTGATACAACAGCCCATAAAAACAAAAATTGTCATTATTTTTAATATTTATAACGGCTTTTTTTATATCAAGTGGTAACTCAATATATGCATTTCCTTCTAATGGTGTATAAAAGTTTATATTTAATTTTAAATGAAGAACTTCTTATAGTGCCCATCCTGAATATCGTTCTTGAAATTCTTCTAATTTTGTCATAGTATCATCTATTATATTTTCATTATACCATTGTTGCAAATTTGTAGCATTGTCTATAATTTGGTTTTTTGTGTTCATTGTTTTTGTATCAACTTTTCCTGATGATGGTAATATAAAATAAGCACTTAAAGCCGCATTCACTTTTAATAAAGATGATTTTTGAAATTAGATAATGATTTTACATCTCCATAGATATTTGGAGCTTAGGCCCGGTCTTATAAAACTATTTAATCTGCGATTAAAATTTAGTTAGCAACTTAACTAATTTAACTGAAGATTTCGGTCTTATAAAGGTTTTTTAACTGTAGATTAAAATAATCTACGATTATATTTTACTTACCAACTAAACTGATTTAACTGGAGATTTCGGTCTTATAAAGGCTTTTTAAAATGAAGTGAGCAAGTAAATCTGACATTAAACTAACTGGCGAAAGTACCTGGTATTAAAATTTAATGGCCGATTATAAATCGAAAATCTGTAATTATTATTGGAAAATACATCCGAATAGTTAGAAAGAATTTCAAAATAAATAGGTAGGTATCTATCAGACATAAAATATAATCATTATTATTTATTATATTTCAAAAGGTTTTAAATGTTAACCACTTGTCTTTTTGAACAGTGCAAAGTTTGATATAAGTGGATATAATGTCTGTGTCATCAAATATCGTCAATAGCATCTATTTCTTCTGTATCGTCTGTGTTTGATGTATCAACAGACAATGAATCTGAGGATGAACCACAAAGACGACGATTACCAAGGGTATTCCGAGACAGAACCAATCCATTTGAAATTTATAATGAAAATGAGTTTAAAAACAGATTTCGATTGTCCAAATAATGTGTATTAATTATCTAAGAACAAATCGAAGTGCATAATAAACCCATGACATTAAGAAATCAGTCTATATCCTCAATGAACCAGTTCTTGATCACATTACGTTTTTACGCTACAGGATCATTTCAAATAGTTATTGGCGATCATTTCAATATAACGAAAGCAACAGTTTGCAAGGATTATTCATCGGGTAACTCACTACATAGCATTATTAGCAGACAGATACATAAAAATGCCAGATACAATTCAAAAGAACAACAAAATCTGTAACGAATTTTATAACATAACATAACTGGGTTTCCAAATGTATGCGGCGCAATCGACGGTTCACATGTAAAAATTCAGTCACCAGGAGGGGACAACGGTGAAATATTTAGGAATCGAAAAGGATTTTTCTCTATAAATATTCAAGCAGTTTGTGACGCCAAACTTTATATAATTGACCTAGTAGTACGTTGGCCTAGTAGTACACACGATTCTAGAATATTTGATAATTCACTATTAAGAGCAAAATTAGAAAATAACTAATTTGGAAAATGATACTTACTAGGGGATAGTGGATATCCTTGCAGAAGATATCTTTTAACACCGTTATTAAATCCAAGCACCGCAGCGGAAAATAGATACAATAATACTCATATAAGAACAAGAAATACGGTCGAATGTATTTAAACGAAGATTTCCATTTTTGTCGAATGGCCTAACAATATCATTAGAGAAATCATTAGTAGTGATAGTAGCGGTATGTGTTTTACATAACATCAGAATAGATATGAATGACAATTTAGATGAGGATGTTCTCGAAATAGCTGTAGATCCAGACGATGAACAAGTGAATAGAAATATTCAAGGAGAAAATTATGCAGTAAGAACTGCATTAATAAACGAAATATTTTCAAGGTAAGTTTGATATTTAAAAAAATAAAAAATAAATATATTCTATAACAATTGCAAGTACTTAAATAAATATATATATTCATAAACAAACATCTTTTTCTGGTGATCTAAAATATATAAACATTTTTATTTTAAAATATGTAGTAGTAAGAAAATATCAGTCATTATCAGATGCAAGGCCCTCATTTCTGGCTAGTAATTTTAAATTAATCTTCTTCTGTTGAATGTCTAGATATTTTTCTTCTTTTTGAAGAAGTAAAATATCTTTTTCAATTATTTCTTTTTCTAAACGTACATTCAAAATTTGTAATTTAATATCTTCTTTTTCGACAGTTTTTTCTTATATAATGGTGTGTTGTTTCTTTTAGATGAAGATTTTGATCCTGTTGGTGTAGCAGTTGCACATACTGGGGATGATGACTCTTCTAAACTTGTGATTCCGACTGAATGTATCTCGATGACGGATTTGTTACAATGGCCGGAACAATATCTGTACTACATTTGTTTAAGAGGAATTATGAGTGTATATCCTATAAAATAAAAATTATATATCTATATTAAAAAAATTCAGAAACAAACGAAATAAAATTCAAATCTAATCAGTCCCGGTTGCTCTAACTCTAACAATTAATTTTTACCATTTTTCGGGGAAAAACAGCACTTAAAAAAGACAAAATTTATTTGGGGTCTTTCAATGTTGTAGGAAGCATTTGTTTATGATTTTGTATCAAATCCAAGTTATCCGAATTTGCAACAAAAAAAGAGCTATAAAATAACATAAAAGTCAAGTGGGGCACGGTTTAACATTGAAATAAACGCCCAGGAGTTTTTCTCCAGTGATTTAAATAATATTTAGAAACTTTTTAGGGAGCGCTGCAGAAAATCTATTTTTTGACCCAAATAAGGGCCACCCTAATCTATATATATATATATATATATATATATATATATATATATATATATATATATATATATATATATATATATATATATATATATATATATTACAGGTCAATTTGTAGCCGATTTGATGTTTGAATGGCAACTGGCCTAAGAATTATAAGACGAGTTACTAATTGAACTGTCTTCAACTTTTATAAAGTGGCCTCAAGATGAGTATCTTGAAGAACTTAAAAGACAGTTCAGTAACAAAGGCTTCATAAATACAATAGGTTGCATTGATGGATACTATATACCTATTCCACTTCTAAACGAAGAAGGCTGTGCATGCATTTGCAGGAAGAACTTTGCGTGTATAAACATGTTGGCTGTGTGTGACCATCGTATGCTGTTCACATATGTGTATGCAGGAGAAGTTGGGTCGGTTCATGATGCGACAGTGTTAAGAAATAGTGAGGTATGGACGTACATGAATGAAAGAGCAGAAGAAATGTTTCCTCAAGATACGCACTTGTTAGGCGACAAAGCGTACTCAATCAGTGAACAATTATTAACATCGTACCGAGATAATGGGCAATTAACACGTCCTCAACAACGATTTAATTATCGGTTAAGTTCTGTCAGAAGTACGATTGAAAGATGCTTTGGCCTTGTAAAAAAGAGATTCAGAATCTTAAAATTCATGGCGAATAGATTGGATACCAAAATACATTTTAGCATGTTGTGTTCTAAACAACATCCTCAAAAATGATATTTTGAATATTGAAGTTCAAAACCAGGATGAAAATGGAGATATTGAAAATGAACAGGGTAGTAGGTCTAATCATTTTCATTAAACTAGAGAAAAGATTATTTGTTAGAAAAGCACATGTAACACGTTACAATCGACACCTTGACATGTGTTACAATTGACACCGCTTAACCTATACAAATATTATTTGTTTTTTTGTATTTATTAATTAATGACTGGAAATGATATCAATGAAAAAAAAAAGTAAATATAACTCATAAACTGATATTTACCTTGAAATATTTCAGAGCAGAGAACTTATAGGGATTAATAAACAATGTATGTTACTATCTGCATTTACTTTTCTGTAGATTGACAGACATTCACGAATAATAGGCGCTGTATGTACGCGCATGTAGTCACACTGAACACCAAAGAGGTAGGACTCTTTCTGCTTCACTCTGCAAGCGCGTTTTAATCTATTTCGAAAAGATGACTCTGTTATTCACTTTTGTTACATTTGACACCTGTTAGAATTGACACCGGTCTCCCCTACATATTTACGTCCGTATTCATTAGTAAAAACACTGTATTATCCGATAAATAATTGGTATAAAATGTTCAGATAATAAATATTTTCACATATTTATTTTCTTACGTATTCATTAGTAAAAACCAGTATAAATAATATAAAGTGCAAAGAAAAAATGAAACTATCTCCGAATAGATTTATAAATTTATCTATATTTAAAAAAGAAAACAAAAACTACATTCTGTATCACAAATACTTAAAAAAATACATTCTGTTATTTCCGCTCTTCCGCATTCTTTCTGCTCTCAAAATATCGTGTCATAAATTCCCGGAACATTTTTTCTTTCTGTTCCATCCTCTCCTTATGTCGCCTTTCTTTACTTTCTTCGCTATCGAGCTTTCTTTTTTTGTTGGAAGAGCGGCGAAGGACAATTTATATCACTGGAAGATGAGGAGCTGGTACTATCTTGTCGTACGCGAACTGCCAGACCAGTTCTTGAAGTGGACGGCGTAGATACTACATTACTGGAGCTGCTACTTCCATTCCAATTTCGGCTCTTGCTGAACCCAGTGCTCGAAACAGTACTGGCGACACTGAAGGGTTTTTGGCAAACACTTCATGTAAATTCTAAAAATTGTAAAATAATAATATTGACCATGTCAAATTATGTACCTTCTCAAATACGTACATCCCAAAATACCGATTTTTTTTTACTATTTCCGGTACGTTTATTGTGTTGTTTAATTTTAATATACGATTTCTTTAAATTCCTCCACTTTTCTGCACATTTTGTGCCGCTTATTTTTACATTTGATAATGTGTTGCTGATTTCAGTCCACACCTGATTATTGTTATATTGTGGAGAAGTAAATTTGTATTGTAATTATCTGTACACATATATTAAATTTTTTGTTGCTGCCTCCGTCCACTTGTCGCAAACAACATTGGCATTATTATTTTCGGTTTCGCTCGGAAATATAAACCCCTCTTCTGTAATGCCAATGTTCTCGGCATTCTGCAAACATACATGTTGTGGCACAATATCGGATAATTCGGACATCGTACCAATGTATTGTTTACAAATGCCACAATGTAATACGTCCTAAAAATATATTAATATATAATATACATATTATATACTTGTCTATTAATGAAATATATATAAACCAATAATCCTATATACGTTAACAGTAACTACAAAAATAGTTTTAGATGATACAACTTGCAACGAAAATAATAAAAGAAATATATTATCATAGTTAATGGATGATATAATAGTAATACAATAATACTCACCATTATTAAGATGTCAAAAACAACAAACAAACTTTTCTAAGAGCAATGGCGGTTGACCCTGATTGAAACTAACGCTATCTTGTTTGACAGACAACAGATATTTACCACGCTAACCTCGAACTGCGCGCGGTTCCCGCGGTAAACAAAATGTACCACAAATTTCAGGAACCGCGTTCCGAAATCTTACCGGTAACCTGAAATTTTTACCACGGTAACCGTGGTTCGTTTTCAGAATATTCTATTAGTCTGGCGATGTAGACGGGCACTGCACACTATTGGCTGGGTAGGCGTCACCGCAATTGACACACTTAAGCTGGAGAGTCACGTGATTTTGTGCATTCGCGGTTAATATGCTGTGCTGCACATTGATGTTATTCATATTTTTTAGCACGGTTTGTATGTCGTCCGTGCTAGGCTCACAATCTAAGCCACGTAAAACAAATGCGTGGGTCTTTTCATTCTCGTCTGTATAGGTATGAAATTGCAATTCAGATTCTTTCATTGTTTGTACCATCTGTTTCTTTTCATTCATGTCGTCGATATATAAATTAATGTTATTTTTTGTATATGTAACCATAAATCCTTTTTTGACCATATTATAATTCGTGTCAATGAATGTCTGGTGTGAATTGGGTTATCCCGCAATTATAATTAGAGCAGGCGATCGTGACTTTGTTCGTTTCGTCTGTGCGTTAGAGATTTTAGCTCTGCCATTGGCTACTTCGTCTTCGTCGTCTTCCTCCTCGCTACTATCAGCACCAGTGTCGCTGTCCGGATGACTGACAAGCGGAGCGTACTGATTGTATGAGTAAAGAGTTGGCGGGTCAGAGGGCGGAGGTGCTATTTCTCTCACTACATCATCCACTTTTGTTTTAAAACTGCTATCACCGTCATTAGCACTGTCCCCGTCACTATTTTCACTAACTATTGCATTTTCAGTCTCTATCTCTTTGCTTTTTAGTAGAGATGGGCGAATATCAAATTTCTCGAATTCGAATATCGAATACGAATATTAATCAGATCTCGAATATTCGAGGTACTCGAATATTCGAATACTCCTAAAAGTTAATTTATTTATTATTAATAATTATTTAATTATATCCTTTTCATTATTTGAATGAAATTATTAAGATAAAATAAAATTAAATCAAAAAGTACAAACAAAAAAGAAAAAGACGAAAACTTTAAATTTAAGGTGAAACGTACGGGATGATGTTGGCGAAAAACAAATTTGAAATATGGTACGTCTTCATGGTTTTGAAACAGAATATCTTTGTTATTAATAACTTCAAAGTATTGTAATAGCTTTAATGTATGTATGTACAAATGATAAAGAAAAACATAGTCAAAAATTGAGGTCAACATATGGCGCGATATTCGAGGTATTCGAATGTTCGCTATACTGACGTTAATATTGGAAAATCTCGAATATCGAATAATGTCAATATTCGCGGCATTCGACTATTCGCGGATGATATTCGCCCATCTCTACTTTTTAGTTTAGCTGGCATAGAGGTGCCGCCCCGACGCTTGTTAAAGAATTTAAACTGATTCTTCGATTTAAATATGTCGTTTATTCGGCGGCCGTTTAATTTTCATAAAACAAAATCACCATTTATCTGACTTAAAATCAATTAGCACAAGCGCACAGGTTTAAATAAGGCTAAGGCGACTCAAACGCAACAGTATGTTAAGATATGTGCCTTAACACGCTCGGCCACCGCGCCTGTAAAAAAATATACATCATATTGTGCTTTTTTATATTACTATTAATTTTAATTATTATTAATTATATTAACTATTTCAAAAGATTCCATATTTTGTTTTACATTTATATTAATATTAATTGTAATACATTTTCATTAATAATGTCAATAATATGTGATAAGTTAGTATTTAATTTTCAAACTTTCAACATGTTTATTTATTTGTGACACATGCTCATCCATAAAAGTATTTATGTCAGTTACAAAATTTTTATTTGTTGAAATAATATCATCCACATATTTGCCAATTTCAATTAATTTATTATGAATTTGGCTTATTACATCTTTTTGCTTTTTATTTAATTCCACAATATCTATTAATAAAATAGTATCAACATTGTGTGAGACGTCACTTATTTCTTTATTTATCACAGACACTTTTTCAAACATGGTTTAATTGATGTGTTTTAATAATTCCAAGTCTTGCACTAATTTATTATACGTTGTTTGGTGATTATTTTCAAGTTGAGTAATTTCAGCGGTTAAATTAGAATTAACCTCACTAACTAAAGAATCAACATATCCTTTATTTAGGGTGACCAAATCATAAACTTAAAAAAACGGGACACATCCAAGCAGGGTTTGGGGGCGATACCCTCCAGCTAACTTCGAGGGGCCTCCATTGAGACGTAATCATTGAAACATGCTCTTTTTTGCTCTTTTGAGACCTATAAATCTTTTTCAATTTACCCATGAATATGTAATTTAATTTAAATTGTGAGGCGTATAATAAATAAAAACAACAATTTTGCAGTGAATACTTATTTATTTTAAGTATTATAACATACTTCAAAACATAATTAAACAAGATAACTAAAATTGTTAGTCAAAGTTATGTTAAAAATCTTTAGGATTTGAATTGGGGATATTTTTCTTTCGTTCCAGCCAATTTTAAAACCTCTTTGCCAATAAGTTGTAAAAACTAGAACAGTACATTTTTAAATTGTAGAGTACTTACAAGATTGCAGAAAGGGTATCCAGTCCCATCTTGTTCCTTTTCTCCGTCCATTGAATGTTCATAAGCGAAAAGATTCTATCAGTATTACCATTATGGGCTGGGATCGCAAACATATACTGGCATATCTTCAAAAATTCAGAGTGCTGTTCTGGCCTGGTATGCGTTTTAAAAAAAAAACAACCCCATTTTTCGTGACACTTTAGGTGGGTTTTCATCTTCATCAGTTCATTCTTTAATTTTTTCACTTACAAAATCTACTAATGGTGCCAGTTGATCAAATAGCAAAGTATCAATTATGTCAATGCTTTTTTCATTGAAGTAACAAATAGTTTCTTCAATTTGTTTCCAACTGGGGATCTGTTTCAAAAGCATCCATTTAAACTTTAAGAAAGTAGAGAACGGTACATTCCATTTTTCAAGATACTGTATGCAGGTTTCATAAAAGTCATTACCTTCAGTTCTGAAGTTAATTTCGTCTTGTTGCAGAATTCTATTTCATGCGTTGGCCTGAGTAGACGTGATCTGTTGTCGCTCCGTGAATATTTATTTCAACGTTTTTTTTTTTTTCTCTTTAAAGTGTCGCAAATTTTTATATTGTCACAATTATGTCTGCGGATATTAGTGCAGTAGTAGTGGAAACAGTGGGGGCTCTTCTTGCCAACAACACCTTTATCGACAAGCTAGTCGATAAAGTTCTGGACCGCCTG
The DNA here is from genome assembly GCA_947425015.1 of Pterostichus niger. Taxonomy (NCBI): domain Eukaryota; kingdom Metazoa; phylum Arthropoda; class Insecta; order Coleoptera; family Carabidae; genus Pterostichus; species Pterostichus niger. The sequence goes on from OX380350.1 coordinate 10,719,892, forward strand.
GACAAAAAACTAGAAGAGCAGAAAGCCCACTACGAGGGCATCATCGCTGACCTGACGTCCACCAACCAACATCTGGTGGACCGCCTGGATCAGCAAGAGCAGTACTCCCGCCGCAACTTCATCCGAGTGTTCGGAGTTCCTGAGGCAGCCAACGAGAACACTGAAGATCTAGTGCGCGCTGTATTCAGTGAAAAACTGTCCCTCAGCGTTAGAGCCGCTGATATTGACCGTTGCCACCGTACAGGTAGAAAACCAGCCATTACCACTAGACAGTCTAAGCCCCGTCCTATAATTGTGAAATTCATATCTTATAAAACCAGAGAATCTGTACTTAAGCTACGAAAAAATCTTAAAGGTCACAATTTAATGATTAAAGAGGACTTAACAAAAACCAGATTAGAACTTTATAAGAGTGCAGCTAGCAAATATGGATTTAGAAATGTATGGCCTAAAGACGGTTTTATTTTTGCTAAAGTTCTCGGGTCCATAAAACGAGTGATGACACTTGCTGATATTGTGTAAATTAACTTTCTGTATCATATTTTTTATGTTGTTTCATTTGGAGCGTCGACTAATGCTTGCGTTTCCATTGGATAGTTACTTTTTGCATCATATAAGTCTTAAATAGATCAATTTAACTTGATTTTTTATTTCTCTCAGCTGATTTCTCCTAAAATTTTATTAAATTAACAAGTCACAACACCGAATTGTTTTAATTAGTAGTTTCGACTTGTCACAATAAATTCAAACATACAAAGGTCTCTACACTGTAAACTTAAATAATTATTTTATATTCTTTTTGACTTATATTCTTTATTATTTACTTAATTGCTCATTTTTTACTTCTACTTAGCTCATTATTATGCAGATATATTACCAAAACGTTAGAGGTCTAAATACTAAGCTTGAACATTTTTATAACAATAATTGTAGTAGTTCACCACAATTTGATATCATATGTTTAACTGAAACTTGGCTTAATAACAGTGTACACTCTGCAGAATTGTTTACGCCAAACTTTAATGTGTATAGGAAAGATAGAGAGGGCACTACTTGCGGCAAAAAACGGGGCGGTGGTGTATTATGTGCTGTAAATATTAAATTTAAATCTGCAATGGTAAATATTTATCCTCATACTAACTCTCTTTCTGATATTTTATGTGTTAAAGTATTTCTCTCTCCGATTACCTTTATATTTGTACTAGTTATTTACTGTCCTCCACCTATTTCTATTGAGCAACATAACTATATATTTGAATGCCTAGAAAATATCTTACCACTTTTTAATAACAATTTCATTATTGTCGGTGACATGAACATTACTAAACTTATAGATTTTGTATTTAATGATTACCATGATAACATCATATTAAATTTTAATAATTTTGTTTTATTTCTGAATGCACGTCAAGTTAACTCAATTTCGAATAGTTATGGTAGACTACTTGATGTAGTCATCTCTAATACGTCATGTATTGTCACTCAGCACCTTGATCCTTTTGTTGATGAAGATCCCCATCATCCAACCCTTTTAATAACTTCTTCTTTCTCTTCACCTGATAAAATTTCTCGTTCTACTGTGAATTATAATACAATTTCATATAACTTCCGTTCTGCAAATTTCGAATTATTCTATTATTTATTGTCTGAAGTTAATTGGGATGTTCTTACTTTTTATAACGATGTGGATGCAGCTTTTATTGCTTTTTACGATATTTTATTTAGCATTATGGATAAGTGTATTCCTCGTATTAAAAGAAAAACATCTTCTTTCCCACCTTGGTTCAGTTGTAAAATAATTCAGAACATAAAACTAAAAGATAGGTTTCATAAATTATACAAACTGCATGGTCTAGAATGTGATTTGAACGAGTTTAAATATTTGCGTGCCTTAGTTAAGAAAGACATTAAAACTGAATATGCAAGGTACTTGAATGACATTGAAAACTCGATCACCACTGACCCTACGAAACTTTGGTCCTTCATAAATAACAAAAAGCGTGCTTCCAGGATTCCGGGTCGTATGCACTTATATGAGCAGACTTTTGAAAACACTGAGGATATCGTTCAAGGATTCGCTGACTTTTTCGTTAGTGTATACACGAACAGTGCTGATTCCTTTGTTCCTGATTCTGATTTCTCAAATCATAATTTTGATATTGTGTCTGTTTCAAGTGTTTCTGAAGACGATATTAATCAGGCTATAAAAAAACTGAAAGCTTCACGTAACCCGGGTCCTGACAATTTACCTTCGTATATCCTTAAAGGATGTTCTCACATTTTTGTTAAGCCTCTTCATATCTTGTTTAATCTTTCTCTTAACAAAAATTGCTTTCCTTCTACTCTCAAATCCTCTTTTATTTGTCCTATCTTTAAATCCGGTGACAACACTAATATTTCTAACTATCGCCCTATTGCTATCTTGTCTAACATCTCTAAAAATTTTGAATCTATACTTTACAAATACATATATAGCTCAGTTCATAACCATATTTCCATTCATCAACATGGCTTCATTAAAGGTAAATCTACCACAACTAATCTTATGAACTTTACCGAATTCACTCTTAATTCATTATATGATAATAATCAAGTCGACGTTGTATATACTGATTTTTCAAAAGCATTCGATACTATAGATCATGCAGTGCTCTTAAATAAACTGAATAAAAACTTTAATTTTTCTTCTAATCTTCTTCAGTTTCTCTCTTCCTATTTAATCAATCGTGAAATGCGAGTTCATTACAACAATTATAAATCGCATCCGTATTTTGCCACATCTGGAGTTCCTCAAGGATCTAATCTTGGACCTTTACTATTTAATCTTTTTATTAATGATATTGTTGAATCTGTTCAGAACTCTGATATACTGTTATACGCTGATGATCTAAAAATTTTCAGAGTAATTAACTCAGTTCATGATTGCACTCTTCTTCAAAGAGACATTGAAAATATTCTAGCTTGGTCACAGACTTCCAAATTATTTTTTAACTTTAGTAAATGTAAAATAATGAGCTACTTGGTCAAAAAATTTGTCTACACTTATCCATATCACATGGAGAATATTTCACTAGAACGAGTTACACGGTATAAAGATCTTGGTATTTTATTTGACGTCAAACTAACTTTCAATGATCATATTGGTGCAATTGTTAAAGCTTCATATAGAAATCTAGGATTTGTAATTAGCAATTCACAATCTTTTCATAAAATTGCGACTCTAAAGAGTTTGTATTACTCATTTGTTCGTTGTAAACTGGAGTACTGTATCCAAATCTGGAACCCTTTATACAATAAATGTGTTCATGTTATCGAATCAATACAAAGAAAATTTATAAAATTCTGTTATTTCAAAATCTATGGACAGTACCCCAGTTACGACTCGGAATATGACTATGTCAGTATGCTTTCGGAACTAAATGTAGTGTCTCTAAGTAATAGGAGGAAAATGTTATCCTGTTTGTATTTATATAAATTGTTGAATGCTTACATTTATGATCCATGTTGTCTTGAACGTTTATCATTTAATATTCCACGCATTTCATCAAGAAGTAAGCTAACATTTACCTGTAAAACTGTTAAAACTAATTATCAACTGAAATCTCCAATTAGACAGCTCTGTTATATATTTAACAACATATCATGCAATATTGACCTGTTTGGTGACCCGTTACCTAAATTTCGGAGACTACTATTTGCTCATTTTGTTTTTTAGTTATTTTAATTATAAGCTTTTATTTTTGGTTTATATATAACTTTCTGTAATTTTTCTGTAATACTTATATCAGTTCCTAAAATTACTTTATGTTATTTGATCTATACTTATTTATTGATGCTTGATTTTGTTAATTTTTTGTTATTGTTACTATGTTCACTTTACATTATTTTTGCCATCCGCATGTATATTTATATTGTTTTTGTGTAATCGTCCTGTAATTGGGATCTTGGATCCTGTTGGATTGATTGTTAATAAATAAATAAATAATACTGCCACGCTTAAGAATGGATTTTACATTAAATGATAAGAACTGTTCCTCTTTTCTTCTGGTCAAAGCTGTGAGAGTAGATTCCAATACATCATTAACTTCCATAACACTTTTTGTACTTCCTTCAATCTTTTTAATTCCTTGCTGAAAAATATTGAATTGGCTATGGACAAACCATAGGTATGCCTCACTTAAAGGATTATGAAAAAATGTTAACAACATGTTTGGAGCTTCTTTCTCGTTTAAAAAGAAATCCTTTAGAGCATCAAACAGTTTTAAAATTCGTTCTATTGCAGGCATCAAAGACAGCCAACGAGTTTTTGAATGTGCTAAAATAGTGCCATATTCGACGTCGACCGTTTCACAAAATTCTTTTAGCCTCTCTGTTCGCACAGTGTATATAGAAAAATAAGAAAAGAGTTTGACAATAATACCTTCGATGTCACAGCTTAATCTATCTGCTGCTGTACAAATGGAGTTATGTAATAAATGTGCAGGCAACCCACACCTTCAATACCACCATGTAAAGTAGTTTTTAATTTTTTAAATACGTTGTTTTGTCTCGCTCTGTTCAAACCACCAAACTTTGTATTTGTATTATCACCACAAAATGCAATGCAACTGTTTTTATTTAACTTGAACTCATCAATGCAATTTAAGCAGAAACTAGATATCTCATCTGACGTTTCACACGGCAAAGAAGCAACTTTCAATAACTTGGACTGTATCCCTTCATTTATGTCAAAAAACTGAACCACAAAAGGAAAGATTTTTACAGCCTTGTGATTACTTGCATCAGTTGAAATGCCATAAAAAGGGGATTTATTCATCTCTTTAATACTAGTTTTCAAGCTGAATGGAGCTAAAACACCAGTTATCAGAGCTGACTGCTTTGTTCTGGCAGAGCTAAACTTAGATGCAATTGCAGAGTCACTAAACATAACGCTGTTTAACTTACTGATACAGTCATTTGACCTGAAGCTGTGGTGGTGCTTGATCGTATGAAAGGCCTGAGTTAACTCAGCAGCTCTGACTTTCGTTTCTTCATTTGAATCGTGTTTTATAAAATAATTTTCAAGAGACTTACTGCTACTTGGGGCACTCAGTCTATTCGTATGTTTCACTGATGCGATGTGTTGTTTTACATCTGAACGTTCACCATGAGCAATACTAAAAACAGTATTGCAAACTGTGCACTCTGCTTCATTATCATAATGTCCCATTTTAATGTACTTCCATTCTTTAGAGTAGTCCTCCTTAAACTTGCACTGACGCTTGGGCATAATTAGTAATTCATAACAATATGAGATGCACTTGTAACAAGACAAACACCCACAGCCACACTGACTTGTCTGACTCCGGTTGGATAGCCGCCTGCATAATGGGTGAGTTCAACTGTCGAGGAGAGGGGAAGACTGCCCGAGGAGAGGCGCGACAAAAGTGTATCATCAACCCAACGTAAATACGGGCCATTTAGGCGTGCCGGGAGACTTTTTCGGGACCCCGTGTACGATCGTAAAAAAATAGGACAATTCCGTTTTTACGGGACGTTTGGTCACCCTATTCTAGGGTCATGGGTCATGGCTGGAGTAATGCTGTTTTCAGCACTTTCCTGTGGGAAGCTGTTCCATAACTCTTCCCTCCTTAGCGTTGAGCATCCCCGGGAAGGTTCAGCTGGGGCTGCTACTGTTGGGGGGGTTGAACGCCTGGGTTGGAGTTCATGGTCGTGGATTCTTCTGGACTTCAGGAATTGTTTCTCTTGGGAAGGCTGCAAGTATTGTAACTGCAACTATAAATAAAATTACGTATAAAGCTAATATTGAGTATTTTGAGATATCGGCAGTAGTGCCGTAGGCTTCGAAATCTTCAAATTTATCTTTAGGAAGTTCTGGAATAGTGTAGAATATCTTGTTCCACTATATAAGGAAGAGTTTCGGCCGGCAACAGGCATTCTGTATTTGAAGTGTGAACAGTGCAAGTCGTTGCTAGATACTTTAATGTGAATATAAATATATGTTGTAAATAAATATATGTCTTAGTAGTTGTGCTACATTATTTTCGTTTTAAATAAATATTTTGTAAGTGTTTTTCATTGCTCGTGTTTTATTTAATAATAAACTTCACCGAACCCGAAATGGTAATAAACGTTACACTATTAACGTAAATTTCATGATATACATAACCTACCTTTAAAAATTGGTATTAGGAATTCCATTCCACTAATTTATCTTCCATATATTTGTCAGCCATATTTTAGTCATAACACAATTGAATTAATTAATTAACTTGAATTTTAATCACGTATTAGCCCAGCAAAAGAACACAGATTACAATATACGTTTTACAAACGTTGAACTACGACTGATGCTTCTGAACTGTAAAGAATAATGCAGGTTTGAACTTTGCAGTAAAAGTACCCCCGCTCATATATTTTGAACAAATCATTGTGGTAAATTGACAAGACATTCAAAGTAATTAGATTTGACTCCTAATTATTGTACACAAATAAAAATAAATCTTCACATAATTTTTTGTATATATATTTATATATATATATATATATATATATATATATATATATATATATATATATATATATATATATTAGGGTGTCCGTTATTTTGGCAAAGTCGGAAAATTGATGCTCGCACCCCCTAGAACATCGGAGAATAAATAAAAAAAAATTAAAATGGACTTTTCAGGTTTTTCGAATAACGTTAAACCGTGCCGCCGGAGGGTTGAAGTTTCCCATGTATTTTAAATGGGGAAAATGCTTTTTCGGATACTTTTATGGATAACTTCATGTGGTTTAAAGCTAAAAATATTTCAAGATAACTGCCTGAAAGCTTATAAAACAAGCTTTCAGGAAGTCCAAAATTCAAGTCATTTGGTCGAAAATTGAAGGCGCAGGGTCAATTTGAATTAGAAGAAGTTTGGAGCAAAAATACGACAATATCGTTAATATATTATTGACCTTCAGAAGCATGGTATTTTTATGGTTTTAATATTGTTATATGCTAGTTTGATGTTAGAAACGATATTTTCTTTACTGACAACTCAATAAACCTACATTCATTATTTTGACATGAGTAAATTAGCTGTCAATTAACTGTAAAAATTGATAGCGGAAATGTTCTGTATAATATAAACAATTTAATTAGGTTTTAATCAATTTGTGCATGCGAAGGTATATATGCGAAGGTTTTATTGAAAATTGGATGTTTTTTATTGTTTTTTATCGACTTTACATTTTTTCAACCAACGTTGATTTGCGAGCATCTGCAAATGTCTTCTGATACTTTTCGACAATTTGAAGAATGTATTGTTTTTGCTCTTCGTCGTAGGTTAATCTGTCTTTGTACTCGGTTACAAGTTTAACACCTCTTTCCGCACAGTCGTTAACGACTTTGAGTTTTGAGACGATTTTGAGCGCAGATATATAAGATGGATTTGATTGCCACTGAGAAACATCGGTAGTAAGAAACGAGGTATCGATCTCAAATCTCTTGAAAAACGCTATTGAAGCTGGAGTTACGAAAAAATCAAGTTCTTTGTCAATCAATGATCTTAAAGTTGGCTCAGAAGCAATGAAACGCTTGATCGAAATGAATTCATCTGATTCTTGAGAATTAGCATCGCCCAGGCACAGATTATGAACCATTTTTATTTTTGTGGCCTGGGGTACATGGTCGTCAAAAAAGGCCAGTGACACAGATTCTGTTCCGAAATACCAAAGGTGGTTGCTGATTTTTTTCCTTGCAACTCCAGCTACAATAGGATTGATTGCGTCATATTCAAATAACAGCTTGATCAACTTCAAATCATTGTTTGGCGCAAAAGTTGGCAGAGGCGCTGAGAACCACGAACGAATATGAACTATGATAATGAAAATACATAGCTCAGAAAGCATATCTGATTCGGTTTTTGTCAACTCATATTCTGTTCGGAACAGAAAAATCTTCAAGCAATAAATAGCTTTCGCCATCCAGCGAGCTCGAGAAAAAGCCCCCGGCTTGTAGAACTTGATCTGGTCACGAGGCATTCTGTTTATGAATATTAAACACAACATGAGCAATTCGCGATAATCATCACGTGGTTGAGACTTCGAATTTAACAAGTTATATGCAAATTGATCGATTTCATCAATGTATGACTTGAGTGCATTCGCGATTCGTTCATCATCCGTCCCGGGCTTGAAGCTGGTTTGGTCAATACTACTCCACGCTTCCTGGAAATCTTTAAACAGAAGAATTGAAGGTCCAGTTGTTTTGGGCATTAGTTCATCAAAGGCTGCTCCTAACACCAACTCGGAAATGTGGTGTCTGCACGGCAGATACAGCAGCTCCTTCGACAGCATCTCTTCTATTTGTTTTGCAGCACCTTTTCTCACACCAAGATTAGAGCGTGTTGTGTCACAGCAGACGGCTTTGATGGTGTCAGTTAAACCCCAGTCTTGAAGTATCTGAAACATTTTCATCATTTATAAAAAATGAAATCTATATTTTATTATAGTTTATGAATTATTGGTTGAAAAATCCCCAAGATACCTCTACTACTGCAGTCGCTTGAGCAAGGCCTGATGAACTTTCAAGGGCTGGAATCGCCAGTATTTTTTCGACATCCCCGTCGGTGATAACGATTGGCAATCGATCGACTTTTTCAGTCTTGAGAAGCTCCGTCATCAATTTTCCATCCCAATGGAGAACTGTAGCACGAAGCGGAACGCTGGTCAGATGATTTTTTATTTTTTGGGATAGCTGTTGTCGTATTTTTTTACGGCTCTCGTGAATGGACGATTTGTTCAGAACGAGCACGCTTGGATCATAATTTAATGCTTGAGCTACCGCTGTTACAATCCGTGTTGCATTTCTTTCGGAAATCATGCACTTGTCTAGTGTCGCGACGAGTTTCTCATCACCAAACACATTAATCGAGCCTCGCGACTTTTTCGGTTGCGATGGACCGGCAACAGCTAGTTCCGCGGAGTAACTGCTGCCCTGACTTTCCGTCCTGTTAGATTCGCTGCTGTCCAATAGTTCGACCACTTCGCCTAAAAATTGCAACAAAGAAATATCAATGTAATGAGATATAATGTCTTAAGTGATCATTAAACTAATATTTAAAAAAATTTGTCATTTTGTATTTAAAATTAAATTTTTTTATCTTTTTGTATTTTTTTTTATTGTAGAATTTATAAATTCAAGTTTTTTTTTCATATAGAAACTGGAAATTTTGAAACATTAAAAAAATATCGTATTGGTGTTAAGTTAAACGTTGAAAAATAAATTACCTGTGACAGTTTGTTCTCTTTGGCGTTGTTTAGTGAGACGTTCTTCGAGCATGCTTTGTAGTTCTTCAGATGATACACGATCAAAAATTGTCTCCATATCACCTATAAAGTCATTAAATGTTATTAGCACAACCTTAACTTTAAAAAGGGTTTTTTTTAGTCTATTTCAATGATAATAATTTAAACAATGTTGGATATTAAACAGAGCAACAATAATTCTTTGATTCTGCAAAGGGTTATGCAAATGAATTAGCTACGATCTCTTAAATCATTGTTAATAGTAATAAAAAAAGAAAATTTGATGAACATTACAACGTTTCCATGACAGATGGCTGGGCATTTTGACATTTGATACTTTTAAAATGGTGCGCAACATTGTGCAAATTAACGAAAAAGTGTGAAGTTTTGTTTTCGATCGTTTTCGCTGCAAAACATACACCTTATTAAATGAAGTAGAGAAAAATTACCTATGAATCCAGTTCGTTGAGATGTCCTTTGCTTCTCCAGAAACTGCATCGTTTTTTCTTCTAATCCCACAAGTTTGTCAGCAGCAGCCGCAACATCGAATAAAAGATCAAGTTTTGTTGCAAACTCTCTCTCCTTTACAGAATTAGATTCTTTTCCTGCGCTCTTTTGGAGGTTTCGCCATTCTTGATACAGTTGTATAATTTTGTCCATGATCCGTTGAACTTCTTTTGTAGGGATCCCAGCTCTTTCCCAAAAAATCATAACCTCTTTTGCAACTAACGACGCACTATCTCTGATCGTCAAATTTAACGCCCGAGTATGAAAGAAAAACACTTTCAGTACTTGTTTTCCGCTGGGTAACTTGTTCCCCAAAATCTGCGGGTCAGCGTCTCCAAGCAAAAAGATTTTTTCACGCAGATCATACTGACGGCACGCCATTATTTACATTCTGCGTCGAGCATGCGACTGTTATCGCCCACCTCAAGACGGCACGATAACGTCCGACTCCGGAAAACATTGAAACCAATGTATCCGGCTTAAGGTGTTTTGAACCGAAAGACGAAGTTTGAATTGGCCGCTCGGCGCCAAAATAATATTTGGCGAATAACTATTTTTCTATTGTTCAGATGTTAATTTCAAAGGATTTCAAAGGATACACAGCATTTCGATTATTTCAGACTAATTATCAATTATTGTGAACAGCGTGTTTTACACAACATTTCCGCTATCAATTTTTACAGTTAAATGACAGCTAATTTACTCATGTCAAAATAATGAATGTAGGTTTATTGAGTTGTCAGTAAAGAAAATATCGTTTCTAACATCAAACTAGCATATAACAATATTAAAACCATAAAAATACCATGCTTCTGAAGGTCAATAATATATTAACGATATTGTCGTATTTTTGCTCCAAACTTCTTCTAATTCAAATTGACCCTGCGCCTTCAATTTTCGACCAAATGACTTGAATTTTGGACTTCCTGAAAGCTTGTTTTATAAGCTTTCAGGCAGTTATCTTGAAATATTTTTAGCTTTAAACCACATGAAGTTATCCATAAAAGTATCCGAAAAAGCATTTTCCCCATTTAAAATACATGGGAAACTTCAACTCTCCGGCGGCACGGTTTAACATTATTCGAAAAACCTGAAAAGTCCATTTTAATTTTTTTTTATTTATTCTCCGATGTTCTAGGGGGTGCGAGCATCAATTTTCCGACTTTGCCAAAATAACGGACACCCTAAATATATATATATATATATATATATATATATATATATATATATATATATATATATATATATATATATATATATATATATTGTTTCTGTTATAACTTACTATTATACTATGTATTATACAATTCCTTAAATTATCGTACAGTTGGCAACACTGGAATTTACTTTACTGCCTAGGAATTTTTTTGATATTTTGCCGGTCAGTCCGGCAATTGTCTACTTTCTTGCTCGTTTACACGCAGTAAAATCCTATTTTCTGTACGTGTAGGATAAAAAATATTTAGTTCTATTTTTCGTTAAAATATATGCTGTTCACAAGTAAATTATATTACCTTTTAGTGTTATAAACATAAATTCATTTACTGCAGAATTTTTGTGATTATTACATGTAACGTCGTAAAAGAAATCTAGAATTCTCAAAATAGTTACAGCAATTTTATTATAATATAATATAAAAATAATACACCATAATTGAAGTAGTAGAGATTTATAATTTTTTTTCCGTGTAGCGAGATCGCCTTCATCAACTGCTAGCAGTATTTACGATAATCTTGCTACTTGCTACAGCAATTCAGGAGTTTTATAATGTGCACGATGAAATTCGATGTCAGCCATCATCTACATCCCATTATCATTCAAGTCTAATATTTGAGATGTTGTTGATACTTGCTTTCGTAGCATGTTGCTCGAAGCAATTCGGATTTACTAGCTCCGCTTTTGGTTGATTCACGCCTTATAACATTGGTAATTCGCACGAAATTATCCTTGCCTAGTCCAAATAAATAAATGTTCGATTCCGAAACTCCAGCTGTTTTTCGATATCTCAAAAATGTTTCAATATATTTGATATGGTGATGCTTTATTAAAATCGGAACATTCTTCCCAATTTGCCACGTAATTCAACCCATTTGAAGGAACAACACAATAGTTTTTCTAACGTTGTAAGGGTTTTATAGTCCTCGGAGTCTTTTTCAACTGTTTGTTGCAATATTTTAAAAGTAAAATTCGTTCCATTACTCCTGGTCTTTTACGATTAAAAATAAGCACCAATATTGCCATTACTTTCATTAATTTTCGCCATTCTATATACGCAAATCCACCCTATTAAGAATATCGCATGTAGTTTTAGCAGTTTTCAAGAAGTGGTCTTTGAATTTATGAATGTCGGATATTACGGGCAACAACTTTGGTTTGTTCCATTTACGTTTTCTAAAGTTTTTCCCGCTGAACGGGATACCGATGTAACATATTGAAGTGCTATTAGCTCTTTAAAATCATGAGCCAATTTGTTTTCATGTATCATTCTGCTCCATAATATATAAATTTGCACATTCTTTTAAATATATTCCCAAATGGTTAGCTATTGAAGGAATTTTGAATTCACCTGTTGACTCATTAAAAGCACAAACTTTTTGAACAGCCAGTATAATTTTGTCGAATTTAACAGGTTGTAACAATTAAGTCATATCAGTTATTTCAGGATAAGTTTTTTTAAATTATATTAAACAGTGTGGCTAACTGCCGTAATTTTTGTCACGCATGATGTTTTAGATGGGTTTCTGTATTGCATTTTTGACATAGATGTGAAGCGAGGCGTAGAAGAAATATGTCATTCTTTACAATGTTGTTGACATTATCGTTATTAAAACCAGTTAACAGACGTTGTACTGCAGGATGCAATTTTAAATTTTTATTTCTATTTCAATAGCTCGGGACTGCAATTTAATATTTCGCTCAAAGTCAGAATTGGGTTCACTAACACATTTGTTTTATGCTCATATAAATTCTTTCAAATAAAATATCCCCAACAATATAGACACGATGAAAAATCTTTGTGACTTTTTGATTAATTTTTGTTAGGGTGACGAGATACAATGAAATAGTTTGAGTTGTTGCTACTATTAAATTCAAAAGAACCTTCGTTCCTAATCTTTCGTTCGGGATGCTTGGCTGAATAAAATAAAAAATAAATATATCATCACGCCTTTTGCCCATCACTGGGTGTGGCACTCTGCCTAAGCAGATGTTTGGCTGAATAATGTAGAATATTTATTACTTTACTGTCTTGTTTATTTTAAACATATGTCGCACTGTACGCCATACATGGGGAATAATGAGACAACATTAGTTAATATTATAATTGCTTAATTTAATATTAAAAGATACTTGTGATAATTGTCTTTTTGTTTGTCCATGCATAAGTAGTTTGGGCATTATAGAAATGATGTAATTTTTATTAACTATTGCAATATCGGCTATGTTAGGAAAATACAATTTCGTGTCTGCCTTTAATGATTTTCGAAGAAACGAAATTTCGTATTTAGCATTATCTGCAATATTTAAGACTAATCCAATATAATATTTAATATTTTTATTTGTAATAAACTTGCCTAGAACATAATCATCTTTGGACGGTTCGCTTTGTAAATCATTACATTCGAATGGTTCAAGTTCTGAATCTGATATAAAGTCGGCTATAGAATCAGATTCTGACATTTCAATGCTATCAGATTCCGAAGAACTGTATGTCAAAATCTTCTTCACTTTCTTAATTTTCTACGCTTCTGGTTTCTTTATTTTTGTTTCTTTTTTCAATTTCTTCCTTTCCGGTGTGTCAGTAGCAATCATAGTTTTTCCTGGACGTTTTCTTTTTTTATTGTTGTTTCTTTCGCCTGCTTTTAGAAATCCTCTAAATTATTCTTGGCTTTTGAATTTTTTATCACTGGATATTAGGGAAGGTGTTGCGGGTGTAGTTACAGTTTCTGCATTTTAGATATATGGCGTTATATCAATACTGTATATGTTTTATCTTTTGCATTTAATCTGCCTATTACATAACGAGAGAGAAAAACATCGTCTGAAAATGTATCCCTATTTTTGGGTGTCACAGCTTTTTCATTAGCTATACCGACACAACTTGCAACATAGCATCATCATCATCGGCTCAACTATCCAAGCAGGATATGCGCCTCCCTAATCATAGGGGCCGGACACACCGAGCCGCAGTTTTTACACTGCCGTACTGCCGGTTTCTTTTTTTAGTCATTATAAATACATTATAAATACAAAAAAATCTCTCCCGGGTGATGCATAAGCCAGCTATCTACAGCAGCATCATAATATGTAGAGAAAGGCTTGAAGTTGAAGTTCATTTGTTGAATGCGGTGGTACAATAATAATTGTAAAATCGTTTACTTTGGCCAAGTTTATTACTTCTATAGAGAGATGACTTTCATGGTTATCATAGATTAACGTATGGAACAATAGTTTTGGCTTTTCTAAAAAACATTTTAATTAATAAATATCTTAAATTATATGGGGCAGTTCTTACATACATTTTAAACTATAACATAATATTAAAGTAATGATAATGGCCCATTGGTTTCGATGCCACGTAATTTACGACGAACTTGTTGCATTAGGCTTTGGACAATAGGAACATCAATATCATGAATTTTCTGGTAGATTATTCTTCATAACTGCTCTTAATTTGCGGCTTCCCACCCATTTTTGTACACTTTCCTACTGAGTAATGCCCAAAAATTTCCGATGGACTTGGCTTGTGACAGATTTGGTGGATTATGTTCTTTAGGATCTAACACAATGTTATTCCTTGTCAACCACTCCCTTGTTGTTTTTGCATAACGACATGATGCTAAATCTGGCAAAAAGATTATTTCGTCTGGATTGTGATGGGTTTTGATAAATTGTAGTAATTTAGGTTAATCTTTGGGTATAAACATTGGTATTGACGGCTTCACCTCTTACACGTCCGATATAAGGTCTTAAAATTCCAGCTTTGTTAATTGCACACCAAATTATAATTTTGTCAGCAAACTTTGCCTTTTCTTTAAATCGTACATTGTTGTTATCAGTGTAAAATCCATCATTTCCTTTTATTTCTGAATTAGAAAGGGTGAAATAATTTTCATCGTCCATAACAATAATTTTGTTGTTCGCAAAGTCTCGAAGTGTAAGTGCTCTACAGCACCTAGGTATTCTTTCTAGTTGCGCAGCGGTATATTTCAGAAATTTTTGTCTTATTCTGTATTTCAAATTATTTCTAGATAGTGTTCTGCCCGCAGTCATGTTTGACACACGAAACCTACCACCAAGTTTTCGAGTTGACATACCAATTCACGTTTCGGAAGATTAACACAGGGTATTACTTCTTCACAATCTTTTATACTTCTAATCGATATATTTTGGTTTCGGAATATCACATTTTGTCATTTGGCCAAACAAATTATAAATACTTCTTCGTAATTCTAACTTGTACGCCATGTTTCGTAAATTTTGGCATAAACTGAAAGATGCATAAATAAACATCAATAATGCATCATTGGTTTCCATAATAACTTGATAAATTTATTTTAAAGACAATTAAGAAAGCGATATATTTTTTGCCAAAACGTTTGTTACATACGTTAATAGCGAAGGGCGCTCTTTGGAGCTATTACTATATTTTATGAAATGTATCATAACTTGAACAAATAATTCACTGTTCATCCAGTCCCCTTTAGATGCTAATCCAAGCGTTCCCGGTGGAGCACCTGACAACATGTGGGATTTGACATGAACTCTTGGTAAACTATTACCTGCAGCATTCACAATACAACAAGTTGTTACAAAGGTTCCTTTTTCAGCACTTGTAACTTCACTAATTTGTCTAACTCCCCTTTCAGCAATAACTTTAGAAGGTTTCTGGACGATCATTGTAGAGGTTTCGTCTAGATTGAAAAGTCTAGGTCCTTCCATGATATCTTCGGATTTCTTGTAGACAGTTTTAAGTTTATAAAAAAAATTTGAGCGTTAAATTTATTAAACGATGTCGCTTGTAAAAGACTACATTTTGCAGGAGTACGTAGGTATAAATTTTCGTGTCATTTGATAAAATCCTTCAGCCAGTCGGGAGCGGCCGTTTTATCACGGATCAAGTTAGCCGGAACGGTAATATTATTAATTATAGCCATCTCATACGCTATTAATCTATATTCTTTATATGGCAAGCCGTAATATATTTTGGCACATTTTACAATATATTCTTCCAATACACTTTCTTGTTCAATACTACAAATTCTTTTCATTTCATAGTGAGGAGTCATTCGAATATCTTCAGTTTCTTTGTTCTTATATTTTTTAACATAACGAGCAAGTGTTTGAAATGCATTTTTTTTTGTTTTGCGACAGATCGCACGCTTCTACCGTTCAACACTAATTGAACTGCTTCCCTCATTGATTTTTGTATTCAGTTTACCTTTTTTATAAATGATTTCGTAGTCAAATTCTTCTAGCCTCAAGCGCCATCGAACTAATTTGGAATTTGGTTCCTTGAGTGAAAATAACCACTGCAATGGCTTGTGGTCTGTAATGAATTTAAACTTTCTGCCGAATAGGTAAGGCCTGAAATATTTGGTCGCCCAGACAATAGCAAGTAATTCCTTTTCAATAGTGGAATAATTTTGTTCTGATTCATTAAGTATTTTACTGGCAAATGAAATAGGTAAATCTGATCCGATAGTTCCCTGTGATAACACAGCACCGATAGCATAATTACTTGCGTCCGTCGTAAGGTTGAATGGTTTGGTAAAATCAGGATATTGGATGATTGGTTCATTGACAAGAAGATTTTTACATATGTCGAAACATGCAACATACTCGGGATTATTAGTATATATTTCTGCTTTCTTTTTTAAGCATTTAGTAAGGGGCTTGGTAATTTTCGCGAAGTTTTGAATAAATTTTCTGTAGTAACCTAGTAAACTTACGAAACCTTTTATCTGTTTTGTAGTTTTAGGAATTGGGTAATTTTTTATTGGCAAAATTATATCCGGATTAGGCTTGACGCCTTCAGGGGTGACTACACATGACCTAAGTACGCTACCTCTTTACATAGGAATTCGGACTTGTCAAGTTGAGTTTTTAAGTTAGCTTTTTTAAGTCTATCAAATACTGCGCGCAAACTTTCAATGTGTTCTTGCAGGCTCGTACTAAATATAATTACGTCGTCGAGATATAATTTATGTTAATAAAACCAAAAACAACCTTTTTAAAATCGACTTTAAATTTTGAAACAAGAGCGACTTAACTCGTTGAGAGCTGAGTTCATAGTGACAATGAAAGTATAATCTAACATATAACAGTAGGGGTTTACAATCTTATTCCTAGAAGTAAGATTAAGAACAATGGAAATATAATCATGCTGAGTAAGGGTTCTCAGATGATTAATATGTTATCAATAAATCAACTATATAAATCCTCCCCTATCAGATGTGAGCGTCATCTGGAAGATTCAGTTCTTGTAGGGGAATGCTTACTAAATTACTTTTATTCAACTTACAGTTGTTAATCTTTCTTCTAAGTAATATTAAAATTAATATAATAATAATTATAACTATCATAACATACTTTACAATATTATGATTATATATATGAGGAATTTCTTTTACAGGTTCTAACATATGTCAAACTATTTACATTTCTTTAATATTTTGCAATTCTATTTCAGAATTTAACTTTTTATTTTGACTAATATTAAATTTATAATAGTAGATAGAAAGCACAGCTATCACTCCAGCAACCGCAACATTTTTTGACCTCGATTGACCCCGCTGTAGATGTTGAATAAAATTACGATTCCGATTTGGTGGCCTTGACAAGGTTTGCAGTTTGAATTAAATCTTCCAACAGGTTTGAGGTAATTAAAAACAACAATATAATTTAGTTTATTTATTATTCTTAATATTACATAGCAGTTTAACAACAAGTCTTTAATATTAATGTAAGAATTTTATTTACTAATTAATATTACATAGCAGTTTCATCAAATTAACATATACACCATAATTATAATAAGTCCTCCTTATTTATATAAGAATTAAATTTATCATTGAATCCTAACCATTTAACATAATATCGATTTTTATCTTTACGTAATATTTTTTCTATTAGATATATACCAGGATACTTTGTACGTTGAATTTCATACTCATAAAAGCCACCTGCAATATCTTGTCCATTTTCATCCTGCAACAAGTATGTGATCGGAGATGTGGATTGTATTTTGACTATTTAAATATTTCCGTGGTCCAAGATGGTTGATACCCTTTCTCAAATATTGATTTGTATTTACTGATTCGAACATAATCACCAACTTTATATCGCGCAGGTGTAGTTATTTTAACTCGATTGTAAATAGTGTTTAATAATTTTTTCTCATGTTTCTCACTTACATCAATTGGTTTTAAACCAGTTGTTCTATGTTTAGTATTGTTATATTTTAATATTAAATTTTCTAACATATCAACCCATTTGTATGTACCTTGAAAACTAAACTCTTTCCACATCATTGATTTTAAAGTTCGATTAAATCGTTCAATAATTCCTGCTTTTATAATACTGTATGTTGAATAATGATTCACATTATATTTTTTCATCAAATTAGAAAATTCTTTATTGTAAAATTCTTTACCATTATCGGTTTGTAGATTTTTAGGAATAATTTTGTTTTGAAACACAACACTCATAGCGATTGTTACATCATTGCCAGATTTTGATTTAACTGGCACAGCCCATGCTCTCTTCGAAAATGCATCAATAACTGTTAAAATGTATTTGTATCCTCGATTTTCTTTCACATACGGTATCATTTCAACAAGATCGGCTTGAAATAAATCGTTTAAACCTTTTACAATAACACGTCTTCGTTTAAAGTTTCGTCGCACATCTTTATGTAATTCATTCACAATTTCTCTTTTACTCATACTAAACTAGTTTCTAGAATAATTTCCACTGAAAGTCTTTGTATACTCTTTCGTCCTTCTATATGATAGAATGTTAACTTATCATTAACTGAAACCTTCTGTTCTAATAACGATAATTATTTATCATTGATTTTTGTACCAATTAATATTCCACTTTTATTATATTGCACATTTTTTATTATTCCTTCACATGGAAATAGATAGAAAGATTCACCATTTTCAAATTTATATTCATCACCATGTAAATTTAAAATGAAATTTATTATAAGTATGCTATGATACTTTGAAATTTTAATATCAATGCTATCATCAAAAGCGAACAATCTTTGATTAACATAATCATTAAATTTTAGTGTTAATTCACTTTCTAGATTCTTAATTAAATTTGAAACATATTTTACAGTCACAACATCATTTTCAACCGTGGGAATTCCCGTCAAACGAACAGCTTTTAGTTCAAATGTTTTATTCTGTATATGTTTTAATATTTTCTTTTTTACACGTTTTTGTATACCTTTAACTATATGAGTTCCGAACTTATCAACATGCATTTTAACAATGGGAATGCATATTCTATTTCTTTCATTTAAATTATAATTTGTGCCTCTCGTAATGTTTCTTCTATTTGCACAATTTCATCATCATGTCCTGTGTGTCCAGCTAATTTTGAAGCAATTAACAACCTTAACCTCGATACAAGTTTGTTGAGGTCGCACCAATAAATATATTGTGCTCGTTTGTTTGTTACATTCAACTCTGGAAATCCTAATCCGATTGGTGTTTTCAACTTTGATGTGGATCTTGTTCGCACATGTGGAACTATATCTCTTATAATATTTTTATACTTTAAACTATGTTGAGATATTATATTCCCCAACCTGTTATAATATTTTCGATGTGCATTTGTATTTTGAACAATTTCCAAATAATTATCTTTATCGGTTTTGTTATATATGTTAGGGTTTGGTACTTTTAATGTTAAAAGTTCATATAATCCGGGCGTACCTTCATACCACTTGCCATTAATATTTAGATCGTTATTATCTATTTCAACTTCAGAATCTCCAATCATAAATTTATCAGAAATTGGTTCAAGTCGGATTCCATACACATTGTCTAGTTCAGAACTATTAATTGCGTAAGGTGCCATATACTTGCCTGCAATGTCCCCCAAGATATTTTGAGAAGATTGTTCTAAGTCTTCCTTTGTTTGAAATTGTTCTTTAATCTGTTGTTGTAGTGGTGACATACTTGGATATTCACTAATTTCATCATCTTTTAAAAAATCTAACGCTCTTTTAGGAACAATAGCTGGCGAATCATCATCTTTTAAGAATGTTGGTACTCTTTTAGGAGCAATTTTTCTTCTCGGTGTTTCAAACACCTCACCATGTAATACCTCAGGTTCTTTTGTTACAGGCAAACGAATTTTTTCTAATGTACCACTTAAATGTGATAAAGGTGCAACGATAGGCTTAAAAGTTTCACTCAATAATTGTTCTGTTTCTTGTTTACCACGTTTAAGAGTCAACAATTTATTTCTAATAATATCTTTTATTTTAACTATATCTTGCAACGTACGTGTTTCATCCATTATGTCACAAATAAAAATGACGTGAAATTACACATATCCATTGTCTATAAACTTTTTAAAAAATTATCAAAACCTTTTCTGTAACGACCGTTAAATAAACAACATTCTTTATTTATCACAACAAATTCATAATTATCCATCCAACAATTTGCACAAAAGTTTCTAAAGTCAGCAAATGTCATATCCGTATTCACATGATCATTATACACATGTTTTAGGTTTAAACCATCTTGCTTAAATAGAACGAGTAAATTTGCATTATCACGTATAAGTTGTTTACATACCCGCGCATAAGTTTGAATAAGGCAGAATGTATCAATTTCTTTATGTCTTCCTTGACAAAAGTAACTACACAAATGTTCTTGTCGATCAGTTGCAATATCGTCGAATATGAAAATTGAATTTGGTAATATTTCACAGAGTGGGGTTAAATTAGCATTATCGGTGTATGGAAAATATTTTATACCACTTATAGACTTTAAAATATTCTCTAAGATTCGATATTTTGGTTGAAACAGCGATTTGGAGTGTAGATATATGTTTTCAAATCGTAAACCATTAAAACTTGTGAGTAATGAAATCATTAAGTTTGTTTTTCCACAGTTTGATGGTCCAGCAATAATACAACGTATATTATTAGGAAAAAGGATTCCATGTTTACCAACACTTTGTTGTTCACCCTCAATGTTCAACACTTGAATAGCACATTGTTGTTTTTCAAATCTCATCTTGCGTATGATGTGAATAAATTATATGTACACATATTTATTAGTATTAGTATAGTATACATATTGAATTCAGTAACATGGAGTCGCGAGGAAAAAGTGTACTTCGTGATGCGATTCAGAACGCTAGAAGAACATATTTAACGGAGACAAGAAGGGGTAATGTAACTGACATAATTCCGGAAACATTGAATGCTGCACGGAAAAGTGTACAAAAACGTAAAAATGAATCGTATGAACCACCGCGAGTCATACCAATACCAAAAACCGGAGGATTTTTACCATTCCTTATTCCATTGTTTGCTGGTTTGTCCGCTCTTGGAAGTTTGGCTGGTGGAGCTGCGGGAATAGCAAAAGCTGTGAATGAAGCAAAATCTGCAAAACAACAACTGCTTGAAGCTCAGAGACATAACAAGACGCTGGAGGCTATTGCAGTTGGAAAACGAGGAGACGGTTTATATCTAGGAAAACATAAAAATGGATTAGGATTATTTCTTAAACAAAAAAAAAAAAACTTCCGTTAAGAGCGCTCACTGATGTAGATTTGCAAAAGTATGCTATAAACATTCCATATTTTCGTGGAATTTACATGCGTGACAATTTACCAAAATCAGGACCTTTATATAATGAATCTGCAATTGTTAATTTAGACAGTAAAAACAACATTGGATCACACTGGGTATGTTACAAGAAACGAGGAAATCGTGTGCAATATTTCGACAGTTTTGGAAACTTAAGACCACCCATTGAATTAATTAATTATTTTGATGAAAAAGTGAAAATTAAGTATAATTATCGTCGATATCAAAAATTTAATTCATTTAACTGTGGTCATTTGTGTTTAAAGTTTCTGTATAAAAAATAATGTCGTTAACAATTACACTCACCGGTAAACAGTCAGTGTTGAGTGCTGATTATTCACCACCGCTACATTTAACTGGTGGTAGTGGAGAATGGGTTATCGGTCTCGTTGATTTTCAAACATATAACTCCATTCCGAATATTACTGAAGGAAATAATAAATTATACTATTATGAGAAAAATAATAATTTAAAATCCATAATAATTCCACCAGGATCCTATGATATTGAAGATTTAAACGATTACATACGATCCGTTATAGGCGATCCTGATTATGACATTGAACATCATCATCATCAGGAAGAAAAGGAAAAAATTAAATTTCTACTCACAGCGAACGTAAATACTTTAAAGTGTCAAATTTCATGTTCAAACAAGATAGACTTTACAAAGGAAGATAGTATAGGAGGTATGTTAGGATTTAATAAAAAAATACTGAACGAAAATGTGTTACATGATTCCGACTCCATTGTAAACATTATGAAAGTAAATAGTATTCAAATAAAATGTAATATTTGTACAGGATCGTATGTAAATAATTTAAACGAACATGTATTACACGTTTTTTTCCCACATGCACCGCCAGGGTATAAAATAGTTGAGGTGCCAACAAATATCATTTATTTACCAGTGAGTGTTAGAGTCATAGACAACGTAACTTTAAAAATCGTTGATCAACAAAACGAAATTATCGACTTTCGTAACGAAAAAATTACAGTTAGACTGCATTTAAAACAAGTCAATGGCAATTAATTTTAATAGAAAAAGAGTGATAAATATTAAATATAAACGATTGCAACCCATCACAAAGTTAACAAGTGAGAATATAAAATTTCTTCAGAGTCAAGGTTACAGACTAAAAGGAAATGAATAATATTCTGCATATTGAAGAAGAAGTGTTATTTGATGAATCAATAACACGTGTTGAGGTTCATTCACATCAACCATACATTGCCTCCACATTCAATAATAGCGATGAAATCAGAATTCCCATTCAAAACCAAGCAGTTTTCACACTTCCTAGTCAAAGTTCGATCGTAATTGAAGGTGAATTACTTAAAAAGGATGGAAATCCGCCTGCGGCATCATCATATTTAATCAATAATGGTATTGCACACTTGTTTGATGAAATAAGATATGAGTTAAATGGCATCGAAATAGACAGGTGTAAAAATGTTGGTATAACCTCAACAATAAAAGGGTACTGTTCGTTTCATGAAGGACAAAAAAGAACTTTGGAAAATGCTGGTTGGGGGGGTGGATCCATTATAACTGATGCTAAAGGGCAATTTAATGTGTTGATACCTTTAAATACCATTCTTGGTTTCGCAGAGGATTACAAAAAAGTTCTGATGAATGTAAAGCAAGAACTTGTTCTAATTAGATCAAGGTTGGATTCAAATGCGTACGTTACAACAGAAGATTTAAAATTGAAAATTACAAAAATAGATTGGCGAATGCCTTACATTTATGTGAACGATAAAGTACGGTTATCATTTTTAAAGAAACAGGAAAGGTATAAGCAAATACAAATCCCCTTTCGATCATGGTCATTATTCGAATTTCCGCTACTGCCCACGTCCGAGAAGCAAACATGGACCATTAAAACATCTTCACAGTTTGAAAAACCTCGATATGTGATTTTAGCATTTCAAACTGATAGAAAAAATCAAGATAGTAAAAATAGTAGTGAATTTGACCATTGTAATATTTCTAATGTGAAACTGTTTTTAAATTCCGATAATTATCTCTATGAAAATTTAAATTTAAATATACAAAATAATCGTTATGCTATCTTGTATGATATGTATACACAGTTTCAAAGAGATTATTATGATAAAGATGTGTTACCTCAACCGCTTTTGAGCAAAAATGATTTTATTACAAAAACACCTCTTACAGTACTAAACTGTTCTAGACAAAATGATAATTTAAAAACAGCTCCGGTGGATGTGAGACTTGAATTTGAAGCTAATGAAAACTTTCCAGCTAAAACTACTGCCTACTGTCTCATTATTCATGATCGTATAGTAGAGTATAACACAATGAACAGTTCAGTTAAAACTCTTGTGTAATACAATAAACGGTTAGTAACATAATGGAGTTTATTGTGGACATACAAGGTTTCACTGCTAACAATAGTAGTTTTGTGCCTAAAGAAATTGCTATATTAACAAGAAATGGCGAGAAATTGCAACATTTCATTCTCGAAGCACCTTACGAGTGGAACAATTTAAATAAATCGCGACAAAAAGAAGCGCAATGGTTATTGAATAATTATCACGGATTGTATTGGGATTCCGGTTCCTGTTCTTACACACAGACACTCGAAAACATTACATGTCAACTTTCGAAAGCTATAAAAATTTATGTGAAAGGAGAGAGAAAGAAGAAATATCTGCAAAATAAACTGAAATTGTGTATTGATGTGGTTGATTTAGTACAGTATCCTAGTTTAAAAAATGCGAATACAATTAATTTTTCATGTTTCTCACATTCACCACCATTTATTTGTGCAATGCGAAACGTGTTTGTAATTAAAAAATGGTTGGATTTACTTGCACAGGAACTTGTTTTGTAAGGTTGTTGACAAATAAAAGTTTATATTTAAAATATGTTTTTATTATAAAGTTCATCATGAATTTTTGTTCCTTTACACACATATAATAATTCCTTAAATGCTAGTACATTCATATTAATATCCTCATCTAAAACAGTTTCAATACATGGTAGCTTAGTTGTACAATTATTTATCTTACAATAATCACGCACGCGAGTTAAAATTTTTCCGTAATACTCAGCAAATTTTATTGATTTTAACAACTCCATTTTATGATCAATTATGTTATTAATTTGAAACATATTTTGAACAGATGATAATTCTAAAACAATAGTATATTCATTGTTATTCCATGTTAATGTTAACATTTTTTTACCATTAATATTGTTCAAAAAAAAACAATGATTTCCCTGTATATTCTGACACGTCATATCCACACCACAATCAAAATAATTTAAAATCATATTTTTGTATTTACTTAATTCGTTCCACTCTGCTAGAGTAAACTGAATTCCAGAATTGTCTGGTTTACTTGTACTAAATTTTATAACAGGTGTATAATTCCTAATTACACTCAAGCCTATACTTATCCATTTCGTTTTACTCTTATTCAACGGATAGTTTGAGGAAAGTAAAAGAGAATCTTCTTTATATAAAGATGTAAGCAGTTCACTATTCTTGATGATGTCTGCAAAATCGTAATAGTATGTGCTAGAAGCAGTTGAGTCGTCAAGTTTTCGTGATTGAGCCATCTAAGAGAGATAATATGTATAATTAATTTTAATACTTATATATTTTAAATATTATACTTACTCTCCGTTAGCGAAATTCTTTGGATCACTTTTCGCAGTCTATTGAAAATTCTTGAATTCTAAGGAGTTTATATATACTTTAAATCTTAAATATGATTGGTTAAAATAAAACCTGTTCTTATTGGTTAAAATAAAACTCTTTCTTATTGGTTAAAATAACAAAGATATTCGCATATGGGTTAAATTTACTCACGTTTGGTTTAACAAATCTTAGTCATACAATGGTTGAGAAAGTAGTTGCATGTGAATTGCTCTCTATAGCACGTAATTTAGATATTATAAATGAAAAATGTTTTATCGAATATAAAATAAATTTTCGCGATAATTGCAATTTTCGTGATATTATAAGGAAATTGGCGCCATCAGTGTACATATGCAAGGGAATAAATGAAGAAAAATTTATATATATATTAGAAATGTTTGAAGGAGTTGAATTAGAAAAATGTGGGTGAAATTGCCATACAAATTTAAAGTAAATCTCAATATAATAAAGAGATTACATTGCGTTGAACATTACAATTTACCTACGCAAAGAGACCATATCGACGGATCACCTCCATTAATAAAAAATTGTAATATGTGTAAAACAAATGAATATATAGTGGAAGATTTTATAAATAAGAACTTGTTTTAAAGTTATTTCTGTATAGTTTAAATAAAATAGAAATAAATTTATATTCTTACATTTTACGTTTTTTACATTCCTCATTCCTATTTCTATCCTCAATTTTTCTTTTCTTTCTAAGAAAAAATATATAATTATAAACAATTATTATTATATTAACGAAAAATATTACCTGTTGTTCTCCATAAATTCGGTCTTAATTTTTAATTTATCTTGAAATAATTTTGAAAATACGGTGCATATGTAACATATATGTATGCATTCTTCCGACATTGAACAATAATATTCACAGCAAACCATAATTAATCTATATCATTAAAAAACTTTGACTAAAGCCTTTGATTATTATTAATTATTTGGATGCAGTTTACACAATCCTGTCTATCTATTGTGTACACAACAAAATCATCACATTTTGCACAACATAAATTCCCATAAGCATCAGCTAGTGAGTATAAACGGATATTATGTTGTTCAAAATGAACGTATGATATATTAGAGTTATCAGCTACTATATTATAAATATTTCTTTGAACGCTATCTAATATAATGCCATTATAGCATGGTGTACATATAATGTTATAACTCATATATCTATCACCATTAAAATTTCTTCCAATCCAAATATTAAAATTATTTGAATTTTCAATTTCTACATATTCTTTAATCACACAGATATTATGATTTGCTTTCAAATTATTCAAAGTGATGTTTCTAAACATATCATTTCGAACAGCACCGCCTAACAATGGCATCTTACCTGAATATTCTTAAAACAGAATACCTTCTCGTGCAATATTTATACTAAGAACCCTACTCCTTAACTAACCTTAAACAAAATTTATTATTCAAATAAAAAATTATGTGAAACCATTACAAGTAAAATAATAGCTTCAGTTAAAAGGTTAAGGAATTATAACAACATTTCACAATTAAATATATATATATATATATATATATATATATATATATATATATATATATATATATATATATATATATATATATATAGTTAAAGCAACAATAATAATAAATAAACAGTAATTAAAAATGTGTCTTGTATGTAGAATAACCTGTATTTTAAAATTAAATGGTTGTGATTTTGTGGAAACGAAAATAAGCAACAAGACAATGTTGCACTATAAAAGCATACACACTCTATTTAATTCCTTAGTATTGAAGTTAAAATGACGTTGAATATGTTAAACAAACTCGGTGAAGGTGCAGCATATAAAAAAATTTCTGACTTAGTAGTTGGAGAGAGATATTTAATAAAATATTCAAAATTAATAAAAACCATACACGGTCCCAAATATATTTTGGGCATAGAAGATTATAATGTTTTTTTACCGTTGAGGTTCCAATCTGCGTCTGAGGTGGAAATTAAAGAGTTAGTTGGACAGTTCATAGTTAACATAACGAAACCTGGTGATCAATTTGCGAAATTTAAATTCATCAGGTGAGTTCAAGTAAACAATAATGTTTTTATACTATTTTATAATTTTTTTGTTATAGTAACAATGCAGGAGAAGAAGAACCAATTGCATTGAAATAAACGTTCTTATTTCATAAAATTAGTTATTAATTACATACAATTGTTTTAAATACGTAAAATAGTGGTTTAGAAATATTATTAGTGGTTAATACAAACATGTTTCCGTGGAATATATGCAACAAAATTTATAAATTGAAAGATAGTTTACATCGACATATTAAATATCAATGCAACAGAAATTTACATTCACTTTGCGAATATTGTGGAAAGTTGTATAGTCCGCTAACTTTTAATAAACATATATCTCACATTCATAACATGAATAATGTTAAAAAAAGTTTACAATCAAATCAATCATCTAAACGATTAAAATTAAACAATCCAAACGATTTTATATTTTGTGAGTTCTGTAGAATTGATGTAAAGAAATCTCTATTCAACTCTCATAAAAAAACTAGTGAACATAAATTGAAAGCTTGTGTTGACTGTGAACCTGATGTTTCAATTATTAAAACCGCTTTTAAGTGTAGAATTATATCGTTTCAAATTAAAAACAGGAATTTACAAACAGATATTCCATCATTCTTAAAAATTTTAAAACCTAAAGTGTGCAATCTAATTAAAAAACAGCTTGAAATTCATCATTCAGTAAAGTTGAATATAGAATTATTTTGCTCATATATACTACCTGCAAAGAAGGACAGCGAGGACATAAAATCATTCAACACAAAATTTCAAGAAATTACGCATTCTACGGATTTGGCAGAAATATACGATAGCTTATCGTCACGAATCGAAACAGACAGCAATGAATTTCAGGTAATATACTCAAATATATTTTTGTTACAAATTTATAAAAAAATTGTGTTTGCAGGAAAAAGGTTCTGGCTGGACGTTAGTCAAAGTAGAACATTTAGAAATAAACATGAATAAATATTCTCCAGTCTCAGCATCATCATACATCCCACTACCAAATGATATTTTAAAGAAGCGAGCTTGTGTTAACGTTGAAAACATCGATGAAAAATGTTTCCAGTGGGCAGTTCTATCAGCGCTACACCCTTCTACAGTTCATGCAGAGCGAGTATCAAAATATATTCCATACGAAAACGAACTAAATTTTACTGGTTTAAGTTTCCCAATGAAAATTAAACATATTTCAAAATTTGAGCAGATAAACGATCTATCTATCAATGTATTTGGTCTCGACTTTAACTATAAAAATAAGAAACATAATGTAGTAGGTCCATTACATCATACAAAAAATAAAAAACGTAATCATGTAAATTTGTTATATTTTGAAAACGGAGATAGGAATCATTATGTTTGGATAAAAAAATTATCGTGTTTAATCAGTAATCAATTTAACAAAACAACATATAATCTGTAATCTGTAACATACAATTTATTATTGTATGTTCAAATTTTGAGGCTCAGCAATACAATCTCGAGAATTAAAAAGCTACGATTTCAGTTAAATTAGACAAAAGTAGAACAATGTAATGACGTTTAATTTTTCCAAAAACTAATCTCGTACATATATCACTAGATATAAGCAAGAAGATTTTGGTCGATTCTTAAGTTTTCATATATTGTTTGTATATTGAGACAGATATTTACATTATTCAATCAGTGGTGCAGAACATTATATTATTCTTCATTCATTTTCGAAATATTACTTAATCTTTCTCAAATGGAACCACTATTAAAAAATATCGTAGCGTAAAGCTTTAAAAAAAATTTAACTATGCCAAACGCACTGTGAATATGTTACATGAATAATGTTAATTATATATGTTTTATTTCATACGCATAAAGATATAACATTTCCTTATTATAGTATCGAAGAATGTCTTGGTTATGCAAAACAACATTTCAGTGTTTAAAAATTATGTACTACTTAATGAACATTTACATTATTATTATTTAAATTTGAAACACAAATAAATTTGTTGAAATTTACCGAAGTCGTAGCTCTCATGATTAGAACACATTGTGTAAAATGTGTATCATAATTGCACTAAAATAATTACCTCTGCATGTACGCAAATAAATTTTCAAATTGTAATTGGTGCTCAGCACACCAGTTCTGTAGTGTGTTGAGGCCTTCCGGAATTTGATGCACAGGCAGCAATGGTAGTGCCATTATCATTTTTACGGCCCGGCGCGCGTCGCCGTCGTCGTGAATTTGGGATATTAAACCTAAATTCGTGGCTTTCTTCCAAACGGCCTGTGATTAAAAATAAAATTGTTTATTATTTATAATTAGATTATTATTATAAATCATTAACGAAAAATTAAATACCAACATATTGTAATTATTTCTAAAATATCTTTATAACTTTTATACATTTTCCACCGAATTTTGTATAAGTTTATTAGAACGAAATTATATTATTATTAGCCAATTACATTTTCAATCATAAATTTGAAATTAATTATATAAATAAACATCTTCTTCTTCTTCTTCGCTTCAGGCATTAGGCAAAATGCCTGTTACGGAACCCAACGGTTTCTTGGACGTCCCACGTTCCTTCTACCTCTGCATTTATAAGTAATAGCTTTTCGTGGTAGTCTATCTTCACTCATTCTGTCTATGTGTTGTTTCCAGTCGGTTCTATACTGCTTGATTCTTTCATTTAAATTTAATTCGTTTCGGATGTCTTCATTTCTAAGTCTATCTATTCTGCTACATCCCTTGGCTCTTCTAAGGAATTTCATTTCTTGGGTCTGGATACTGCTTTCTTGTTTTTTTTTGTATTTATCCAAGTTTCACTTCCGTATGTGAGGGTTGGTACTGCAATTGTTTTATACAATTTTATCTGGGTGTCCTTTCTTGTTTTATTTTTGAGATTTCGGTTTATAATTCCGCATATATTATTGAATCTGCTTAGCTTTTGTTCAGTATCATTGCTGTAGCCATATGTCACATCACATCCCAAATAGTTGAAGTGGGCAACTTGTTCCAGTGTTTTATTATTTATTACTATTTTTGTTCTTACTGGGTGTGTGCCTGTGAAAGCCATTGTCTTAGTTTTTTCAATTGATATCGTCATGTCATATTTTTCGCAGATTTTCTGTAGAAGGTATGCTGTAAATAAACATGATAACAATAACATAACTTGTTTAGATACTTACATTTGCAAAGTGGAAATAACATCCCACGATGTCGGCATTGGGGAATGTTTCCGACAATGCTCCATGTAGTGCCCGTTCAAAATCTGTCATGATAATGACAGGCTCCAAAGTAGGCGCTAGCTCACGGAGACGCCTCAATACTGCAACATATGTTGCCTGCTTCCTATTCTCCATTAGAGCGTAGGCTATGGGTATGGTCTGCAATAAAAATTGAAAACATCTTCAATTAAATATTAATAAATAATACATTAATAATAATGTATCCACCATTTAGCACCAAAACAAAGCCCTATTCGGTTTATAAAACTCATTCATAATTAGATAGTACGTTTTGAATCTGAATCTTGTATTCCTCTAAATTTAAAATGTTTTCGAAGTAAACTTTGAATTTTTAAAATTCCCAGCACATAAATTTAATGGTGCAATATTTGAACGTTTTCTTCAATTAAATACATTATTTACAAGTAGCAAATCGTTCAAAATAATGCGACACTAATTAATTTAAATGTTAACTTGACAATCTGTTTCATTTTAAAATAAACAATTCGTAGACTTGGATATAGCAAATCCTATGTTTCACGTTAAAATGAATTCATTGTATAAAATCGAAGTTAATTTACCGATTTTCTTAAAAAGAAATTACTTAGTTTTACAAATATATAAAACCATAGAATATTTACCTTATTGGCAACAACAACATGCACCGTTAGGAGCTGGTGTGCTGGAGGATGTGTAGGGACGACCTTAAAAGTACCATCCAAGTGGATTTCCTCCGCACCAGCGACCGTCCTATAGAGCAGACGCTGCGACGCAAATAGGAGAGATACGCCATTTTCCTGGATAATAATATTTCTGAAAAATTCTTTAGGAATATTGTCCAACGGACAAAAATATTTTTGAGCCGTATTTGGATCCTGGAGGATAGCTCCTAACTCCATCAACGACGCCGGGATTGGAGGATTATGTCTCCGTCGGGATGCCGACATCGTCTTTACAGCGGTGGCATAAGTGTAGCGTTGAGCAGCTTCAGGATCACTAAAAAGGTATTGTTAAATAATAATGTTGTCAATTTTAAAGGAAATGTAAGTGAAACTAACCGGGCGGCTTCCTCGTCATAAATGATTCTTAGAGGAGTCCGTTCTGCGACTGCTCGTCGCACACAAACCTCTCGCAGTCCACGGGTAACATATTCCACTTGTCCGTGACCGTTGTGTGGATGTGTTATTGTTGTAACTCCATCCACAGAAATTTTAATGCGGCCCCGGCAAAGAAAATGTTTGCGCTGAGCGCAGTTGTAATAACTATAATAAAATTTGAAATTTATTTCAGACATGAATTCTCATCATATATAGAATTTTATTGCTAATATTTAGTAATACATATATTTATATATTATTTTTAATGTTAGTATATTTTTATAATACTAATCTTTTTATAGAACAATTGGTTACTAGTAACTGTTATAATACTTACACGACTCCATTTTGGCGTTTATTTATAATAAACTTTTCGCCCTCAAACTCCATTATTTGAAAAAAGATAAATAAAAGTGTAGGACACGAAAAAAACTTAGTTCTATCCCCGAACTAATGAACTGAACTTTCAGCATATCATTTTGCGGTAAAAATAAAGCAATGTCGCCAAACTTTTAAATTAATTTCCCTGTTTATAAAAAAAATAATAAAATATTAAATTTTAGGTGGCAATTTTCAAAACTTCAGAATGTCGAATACAACAATAGAGCAAATATCAATTTACATATTATATTTTTTCATAATCACTGACTAGAGTACATACCGCAGAATGTAAATTTGAGACATTAATAGATATTATCGACCTATAATCAGATATATTTTTAAAATAATCCGTAAAATTAAAATAACATTTCTATAATCATTGATATACTCATTACTAGTGCTATTTATTTTTGACAATCTTCACGATTTTTGATTTGATTGCATTGTCATTTATGTTTAGTTTAATATTTTTCTGGTAATATTTAATTCGGTATATAATAAAAGTAACGATTCTTAAAACAGATCGGCCGTTTTATATGTCTAGTTTAATTCGCATTCTAATAAGTTATTTTCAACCTATTTTCGGATTTATGTACAAAAACTATGTATCATAAGATTGAAATAATTACACGTTTTAAGTAGGTGTATAATTTGTACAGAACTACAGGCAATTTGGGGTATGGATTAAGTAAATATATATACTAATATTTTCACATATAATTTTCTATACGAATACGAAAATACAGATATGGTGTAGCGGTTAGCATCTCTGCCCGGTTTGCGGAAGGTCCCTGCTTCGAATCCAGGCGTCATCAGAATTTTTCTGTCATAATATAAATTAACTTTAGTCAAAAACTACAGGTATGATTACCTTTAATAATCACACAACTTAATAATATTAGCTCTAAGCTTGGGTATGATTCCCTCATAATCAAAAACTGTGTCACTGTAGACGAACCCGGTTGTCAATGCCTATATAGGAGTCTCTCGGAACGAAGCTACGCTTAGACACTGTGACAGAAAAATTCAGTTGATGCCATATTTCGAACACAGATGACGTGGTGTAGCGGTTAGCATCTCTGCCCGGTATGCGGAAGGTCCCTGGTTCGAATCCAGGCGTCATCAGAATTTTTCTGTCATAATATAAATTAACTTTAGTCAAAAACTACAGGTATGATTACCTTTAATAATCACACAACTTAATAATATTAGCTCTAAGCTTGGGTATGATTCCCTCATAATCAAAAACTGTGTCACTGTAGACGAACCCGGTTGTCAATGCCTATATATTATTCTATATATATATTCTATTGCCATTTCTTCCTCTTCCATTTCTTCTTCATTATCTGCCTTTGCCTCTACATTTTCTCCTCCTACAAAGGTACCCGCCGGAACTTTTATAAAATCCCGAAGGAACAGAAACACCAAAGTTTCAGAGTGTACAGACTGCTCGTACCAGCTTCGCTCTTTTTAGAATTAGCCAGTTTCCTGCATTCAGCAAGAAACTGGTTCCGAAGACCCTGATATTTTCTCTTGCAATCTTCAGCTGTAATACAAATTAATAATTACTTCAAGGTGTACAGAATAACTGCTTGAATATATTTATTACCAGTAACATCTGAAGGAAACTGTGGTACGGTAACACCATTTCATCTAACACGTATCTAGTCACCTTCCTGTTATTTAAACTGAGGAGACTGAGTATCTTATAAACAGTGATTTCTTTCGTACACATTTATTAACGCCATCATGGCTTCTCGACTCCATGACCGGTTTAAACTACACATAAAGGGGGGGTAGCGGGATAAGATGGGTGTGGCGGCCCCCGCGTGATTTGACTTGCCATTGTTAAAACCTTATCTGGAATGTTATAAAAATTATATTTGCATGCCCATTAAAGTTAATTGTCGACTTGTGTCTAAAATATTTCCAAAAAACTGTTTTTCAGTACTTTTTAAACTATAAAATTGTGTGTTCTTTTTTCCGGTCACTTGTATGATCGGATTCATTTTAATTAATTTTATTATATTCTAAACTAGATCACAGCATTTTTTTTAGATTTTTCTCGGGCCCTGGAACTCGAAAACTAGGCAAAAACAAAAAAAAACGTGAAAAAAATAGTTTTTAGGAAATCAATTGGTTTTTAAAAGGGTTCTTGTGCGTCTGCAGAAGGGTGCCAAATAGCATAAGTAGCCCTATTAATTAGCTACATTTTCCTGAAAACCGCGTGTCAATATCTTCACTTGTTTCCGCGACAACTCAAATTAAGTAAATCTTATTACCTATCTATCTTATTACAATCATATTACAAATCTGTCGATTTGGAAAGTAGTATTCCTTACTCTCTCGGGCCGTAAAATACGCTGTGCATCACGAGAGAGAAGCGGAAAATGTAATTACCTGAGTGATTGAGAGAGAAAGTATGAGTCGTATACATCGATTTTGAAGAAAATATATTATTATCGAAAAATATACACATAGTAAGTTTGTACACTAATCAGTCTTCTTCGTCGCTGTCTTCGTTAATTATGGGCTCAATTCTCTCCACTTCGAATAAGTTGGACAATATTTAAGCAGGACGTATTATTTTAGATAAATATCTCGCATTTGATAAAAAATATATAATCGTCGCAACGTGTGAACAACAGCCAACCGTTCGAAGCTCATTAGGGCTCTCACGCATCTCTTGGTGTGATCTACTTTTTGTCTTTTAGGTGGCATTGTTGAGTCGTAAAATGACCAACCTGCAACAATATTAAACAACATGAAATATGCAACCAATATTGCAGTGGTAAAATATGCAACGAATATTGCAGTATTTAAAAATATAAATACAGAGCTCTGGCTGAGTGGCGGCGCGAGGCACCGGCTGCGGCTGCGAGGGCTGGTGGGGTCAGCGGCGCGGGGTGCCAACCTCGGCTGCGAGGCCTGGCGATTGCTGTGGCGCTAGGCGCCGGCTGCAGCTGCGAAGTCTGCTGGGAACACTGGACCGGGGCGTCAGCTGGGACTGCCGGACTCCGGATGCAGCGGCGCACGGCACCGGCTGCTTGGCTTTGGCGCCCAGCGACGTGAGACGGCGGCAGCGGCTGCGAGGTCTGGAGGGGCCGCGGCGCGGGCCGCCAACTGCGTCTGCTGGACTCCGGTGGTGGCGGCGCGAGGTACCGGCTGCGGCTGCTTGACTCTGGCGAAATATCGGAGTGAGTCGCCGGCTGCGGCTGCTTGGCTCCGGCGAGGAAGCGACGCGAGGCGCCGGCTGCGCCTCACGCAGTCGGCTAACCTCAGATAAACACTGCCAAACATGGGGTACTTATAACTCCAAACGTATAGCGATTCCAGCGCCACTTTCTACCTTACCGACTCCGCGCCAAATTCAAATAATACCGTATTGTTGAGACTCATGTTTTAGGTGAAAACCGAAAACTGATAAAGGACCTATATAGATTCCCACATGTTTTTATTCTATATTAATGCAATTACCTTAACACTCTACACTTCCCGGCCCGGCCCCACTCTCGTGCCTGGAAAAGTGAGCGCATGGAAAGACAGAGATGCCGAGCGACGAGCAACTCCCCGGCGCACAATACATGCGGAGAATATCAACACAAGCAACCGGCGCGCGGTGGTTCGTTTTCCCCCAGAAAGCGGCTTCCGTGGCATATCGTGGGGCGGGGAGAGTGTAAAGTGTTAAAACTGTTATATACGATTCAATAAATAAATAAATAAATAAATATATCATCACGCCTTTTACCCATTACTGGGTGTGGCACTCTGCCTAAGCAGATCTCGGTAAGTGATATATTTTGTCGCGTGAAGTGCGGTTACCAGCAGTCAAATCACGACCCTCAAAGATATTAGTGGAGAGGGAGCCACAGAGGTAGATTTTTAAATTGGTGAAAATTGTTTGTCGGCTGTGGGGATCGAACCAGGGTTCTCAAGATCCACAGGCCGACTCGATACCACTGAGCCATCTACCCCATACGATTCATAATTTATTAATCACTCAAGTAATTATATTATTATTACAAAGTTATGAAAAATAGTACATTTCACACCTAGGGAGTGTTAACGATATTTTTCATTACGAGGGCGAGGTAAGCCCGCATTTGTGCCCGTCAGAGCGGAAATGTGGACAATTCCTCTCCGAGTAATGAAAACAGTTTTACTTAATTTGAATTGTCGCGGAAACAAGTGAAGATATTGACACGCGGTTTCCAGGAAAGTGTAGCTAATTAATAGGGCTACTTATGCTATTTGGCACCCTTCTGTAGATGCACAAGAACCCTTTTAAAAACCAATTAATTTACTAAAAAACTAATTTTTTTTCACGATTTTTTTTTGTTTTTGCCTAGTTTTTCGGGTTCCAGGGCCCGAAAAAAATCTGAAAAAATGCTATGATCTAGTTTAGAGTATACTAAAATCAAATCAACCGAATCCGATCATACAAGTGACCGGAAAAAAGAACACAAATTTAAAAAGTACTGAAAAACACTTTTTTGGAAATATTTTAGACACAAATCGATATTTAACTTTAATGAGCATGCAAATCTAATTTTTTTAACATTCCAGACAAGGTTTTAACAAGGGCAAGTTAAATCGCGCGTGGGCCGCCACACCCATCTTATCCCGCTACCCCCTTTATGGCATGAAAAATATTTTATTTATAAATAACATATAATAAACTTACCTCATATTTAATTACAATAAATCAAGCGTACAAAATAACAATACTAATTATAACAAAAAAAAAACTAAAATTAAAATACCGCTAAATTTATACAAATTATATACTAAGTAAAGAAGAACATAAATTCTAAATATAAAAAGAAAAAATACTGAATACAACTAAAATATTGGTAAAAATAAAAAAAAAAACGATAAAGTTGACGCACAAAAACCAAAATGCAAACCCACGCTAACTTGAAATGAGACATAAAAGATACGAATGAAATGAGATACGTTCGTTTCATCGATGAGCACTTCGATGGAAATAGAGGAGCCTCTTTTTCGTCGGTGACGGGTGCGTTCTGTTGTTTCATCGAAGAGAACAGCAGTTACCAAATGGTCAGTACGGTTATATCTGATATCCTATTTAGGGACAAGCTGTTTATTGATGATGATGGCCTACCAGCATGTTTGGCCGCAATTTTGTATCTGCACAAATAAACTTGGACTATTTCTCTTCTAAATTCCAAATTGGTCTAATTTCCTCCAGCATTTTGCACAGCTGTATCTATCAGCCTTGTAAAAAGAGGTCAGTGCCATTTTTTTGCCACGAATACTAATTCTGTGTTTTGCAATGTCTTCATCCATGCGATCTGTACCACCTATATATTTATTGTACATAGCAACTATATGCGGCCGTTGTATCTGGACAATTTTTTTGTGTCAGCGAACAACTGATTATGGTTGTCTCATTTATGTTAATGTTCTCGAAGCGTCTGCTATGAGTCTCTCGTTTGGTATTTGTCCTTGCGAGAGAACAGCACCTAACGCAAAATAAACAAAGCTTTCAAATAATTTTGTGATAAATAAATAAATTGATAAATGGAAAACATACGACAGAAATTTTGTCAATTAGGGGCACATTGTCGATATTGTGTTCCCTTATAAATTGCATTGACAATCTTTCAGTGAAAATTGTGTATGTTCTCCTTATATGTCCGATCACACGCTCAACGTGTATTCGTAAGTTTGCAATCTTCCTTGTGGAGTTTATATTCCTAGGACTTAATTGTTTTTGTCCTAAAATTGTAAATTAAGTATAATAATAATATAACGCAATAAAATTATTAGACTACGGCTTGTAATTTTCAATAAATTATTTTGTACTACATTTATATACCTCTCAAAAATGCTGGTTGCGCCACTTCTGCGCAATACAACCTTACGGATTCATCAATGTGGAATCCTCTGTTCTCTAAAACTAAATCTCCTGGCTGCAGTTTAGTGAAGACTCCACAATTTTTAGTTATAAATGTGGCGCTACAGCGGCTAACATAACTCGGCGATATATAACTTATTCTACCGTGAAGTGTTATCCCTGTATAAATATTACGTACAGTAGTGTCCATTACATAATAAAAAATGTAAAAATATACCGATTAAATACTTGATTGTATTGTGGTGTTTATAGGAGCTCCAAGTCTGCACTAATTCCTGTGGATTGCCACTTCTCTCTATAAACACCTCGAAGCAATCAAATATTACCGCCACTCGATGCCCAAAGGCCTCAACAAAGACTGGTGGTACATTCTTCTGTAATGCCTCTATGGTAGGCCAGGACACGGTTCAATCAAATTTGCAATATAATAAATCTATCCATTTATGGAATACGCGGCTTGCTGTTCGTCTGTCAATAATAAATCGATAGCCTAAATCGGTGAAATGCGGATTGTGTCGCAATTTCATCATTGTCATTATATACTCTTGGAACACTGTTAAATAGCCCTCTTTCTTACAAGACACGCGGTCGCTATTCGTATTATTTCCTCATTTACTACTTTCGGCAATCCAGTATAATATTTAAGTTGATCATCTGTTAATTTATCCATTTCACTCATTAGAGTTTTCTAAATTCTGAATCGTATTTGTATAAAATTTTCCTGGTCTTGTTCCGGCGACGAAAACAATGCTGGATCCCTGGTCCGATTCCGGAGTGTTGGCCCAGATGGTATCCACTTTGAAGGCGTAGCCACTGGTGTTGATGAAACAACTACCCGAATAGATGGACTAGCGACCGGTGTAGAGGGGCCAGCCACCGGTGTAGTTCGTCGAGCTACACGTGTATATGGGCCAGCCATTGGTGCAGAAATAATCTGGAAAATTCAATATTCAGTTAAGTTAATAATCCAATTTTCATAATGGGACTTTAAAAAGGCACAAATACTGTCATTATACATTTTATGTTTCATATTCTGTAATTTTTTATCAATGTTTAATCTATTATAATTTTTATGGTTTAAATACCTAGCATTAGCATTGTAAATAATGTAATAATAAACGTCTATAGGCAGGATGTCCATGAATCCCAAAATAAAATTCAGTTTTTGGTTGTTTAAATGTTTGAAATGAGTATGAGAGTCGTTAATTTCTAAATTCAATAATTTGAACTGGTAAATAGTATTGCAGTTAACAAGTTTTCTATTATTTCTATTTGAATTAAATTGTTTTTGTAGTTTACATGAATGTTTGATAAAATTCGGTATTAAATTAAAATACTTGCAAGAATGCAAAAAATAAAATCTATTTTCTGTCAAAGGTAATTTTTTCATTAAGATGTTGTACCTTGGGATGGAGTTGTAAGCATGATGACCGTAGTAGATCTTGATGTGATGGAAGAAACATTGAGTTGCCATAGTGAGTGACCTTGTTTCGAAGCAAGGAAGAAATGTGTCAAATCCCACGTGTATAGTTTGGAGGTTATGTGGATCCAAAATAATCCTTGAGAACAAGTAATTAGGCCTTAGCAATCCTTGGAAAGTGGAATAAATTAACAAAGTTGATTCATTGAAACTTTATTGAATGTTTTGAACGTTGAACACGTTCATCTTCAGCTGTTGGTATGTAAAGTTTGTTATAAATGGTAATATAATTAATCTACAAAATCACTCACCAGTTACATGTCGCTTACGTAAAAAAACAGTAGAATGGTTTAACTATTCAAACAACCATCACTGAGGCGAAAATTTATTTAAACTTCGACAAAGAAAAAAAATATTAAATTGTGAAGTGCAATCGGTGGAATTTGGAACATTTCTAATGAGAATGGAGTCCGTCAAAAGCGAACACACCTGACCTCAGTGTCACCAACATACAAGTTACAAAATCGGAACAAGAAAAGTAGGAAACAAAAGTCAAGTTTGTTTATAAGTATCGATGAAATTATTGATGTATTTCAGATTATTTTTATAATCTGTTTGTGAATTTAAATTCTGTCTTATCTAAGTTTATATAAAAGTTTCTTTTAAAAGTCTATTGTTGTAAAATGTTTTAGAATCTAAGATTTCAGCATTTTTTAATTTGAATTTGTGTCCAGTGTCGACAGAATGTTGAGTCAGAGCTCTATGATACGGATTTAACGCTTTGCACTGGTATATGTTGGTAAACTCGTTTTTTTAACGGTTGTTTAGTTTCACCGATGTAGAATTTGCCGCAAGAGCCACATTCGATCCTGTAGATGACATTTTTTTGTTCTTCTGTAGGGATCTTGTCTTTTAGATTTTAGAATAATCGTTTAGTGGTCGAAATCGAGGTATTTGCTATTTAATATTTTTATGTTTCAAAATTTTACTAACAGCAAAATTAATTTCACTGTCATAAGGGATTTTTGCGTAACTAACAGCTTGATTATTATTGTTATCTAGTCTCTGATTTTGTACGTCATGTCCATCACCACGATGTTGCAATTTATGAATCCGTCATTTGAAATGTTTTTGGAGAAATGATAACAGATACCCGTTGTTGGTCAATAAATTAAAAATATGATCGAAATTCTTTTGATGAAAACTGTGATGTGAAAGTAGGAAAGCTATGTCCATTAATGCATTTACGACACTAATTTTATAATATATGTTAGTAAATGAATAAAAATTAAGATACCCCCCACTTGCAGTTTGTTTTTGATACCAATCAGTTATTATTTTATTTCCTGATCTAATTAAAGTCATGTCTAGAGAATTTATTCTGCCATTATTTTCAAGCTCAAGAGTGAAATTAATTCATGGATGGAAATTGTTAAAAGTAGCAAAACTGTTATCAATTTCATCAGTTGTCAACGTATCGTTTGTACAAAGTGATACCAAATTTGGAGTCAGGAATAACATCTTTTTCTAATTTTTGTAAAATAAGATCTGCT
Source organism: Pterostichus niger (assembly GCA_947425015.1). NCBI lineage: Eukaryota > Metazoa > Arthropoda > Insecta > Coleoptera > Carabidae > Pterostichus > Pterostichus niger. Next base: position 10,760,819 of record OX380350.1, read on the forward strand.
AAAGAGCTGGAAATGCTAGAACCCATTGGTGATCCATCAATCTGCTTGTAAATAGTGCCATTGTGGCTAAATACTGAATTTTGAAGACAAATTAATACCTTGTAAAAATTGTTCAATGTCGAGATCTGTAAATACTTCGAAGGCGGATATCGCGGTCGTGATAACCAATCTAAAATTGCCACGTAATGGTTAATTTGGGAGGAATACGTTCGGGGAATAAATATTTTACACGCGGCAAAGCAACAGGAGGCAAGGCTGGGGGGTTTAAAAGTTGACGGGTACTGTGAACAAACTAACATAGTTTTTGAATTTCACGGCTGCTGCTTCCATGGACACACCGGGTGCCAGAAATATAATAGAGACAAACCGCTACACGACTGCCCCGCAGAGACTCTAAACCTACGTTACGAGTCTACGGTCGCAAAAACAGATAAACTCAGAGCTCTTGGTTATGAAGTTGTTGAAATGTGGAAGTGTGTTTTTAGAGAAGAAATGAAATTAAACCCAGAAATTTATATTTACACCGACACATCGCCGCTAATTATAAATACACCGCTTAATAACCGCGACTCGTTTTATGGGGGTAGAACTGGGAACACCAAAACATATTATAAATGTGGGGATGGGGAGAAAATTAGCTATATAGATATTTGTACTCTTTATCCGTGGGTGTGTAAATACGGTAAATATCCTGTAGGACACCCTGTTGTTTATGTGGGGGATGAGTGTCCAAAAGATATATCAAACATTGACGGGGTGATAAAATGTACTATTTTACCGCCACAAAATCTGTATCACCCCGTTATCCCTGCAAAAATCAATAATAAACTAATGTTTTCACTTTGTAAATTGTGCGCCGAGACTCAAAATATTAGCGAGTGTACACACACGGAAAAAGAACGCGCCATAACCGGTACATGGATTTTAGACGAGGTACACAAAGCCATTAAAATGGGGTATACGCTGCTTGAAACTCATGAATTGTGGAAATATCGGGTTGAGCAATATAATTTAGATACAAACGCGTTGGGGACTCTTCACAGAAATGATGGATAAATTTCTTAAAATAAAACAGCAATCGTCGGGGTGGCCTAAAAACTGTGTGACAAAAGAACAAAAAGACGCGTATATTGATGAATTCTTTAAAGCAGAAAATATACGCTCAGTTTTTGCAGAAATTTTAGAGAATCCCGGTTTAAGGGCCTTGGCAAAATTAATTTTAAATTCGTTTTGGGGAAAACTAGGGCAGCGGGAAAACCAGCCTAAAACCAAAATTATAAATAGACCAGACGAATTATAGTAAACAGCGTGCTACCTATTAACGATAACACACTTGTTGTTAATTTTGAATACACGGAAGATAGTTTTGATGTTTTACCCACAATAAATGTTTGTTTGGCGGCGTATACTACAACACAAGCTCGATTGAAACTCTACACGTACCTCAAACAGCTGGGAGAAAGAGTGCTGTATTATGATACAGATTCTGTAATATTTGTTTCAAAACCTGGAGATGTTGACCCCGTGCTGGGAAATTGTGTTGGCGATATGACCGATGAATTGAGCGGTTACGGGCCCGGAAGCTATATTACAGAATTTGCATCTAGCGGGCCAAAAAGCTATGCGTACGTTATTTATTCACCGGCAAAAAATAAATATACCGAGGTTTGTAAGGTAAAGGGGATTTGTATAAATCACGAGGTGGAAAAACATGTTAATTTTAGTGCGCTTAAAGAGATGGCTATGAGAGAAAATATAAAACCAATAAAAATAGCATTCAAAGCCATTCGAAGAACAAATACGCATGAGGTAGTCACACAGAATGAAACAAAAGATTCTAAATCCACGTCGTGTATGTATGTCGTGTAAAAGGAAATTTGAACACCACGACTCTGTTCCGTATGGATACAAAAAAGTAAAACTATAACCTTACACTATATTAAGTAGTAGATTAATGTAACAAATATATTACTAATAATTATTATAATAATAAATACTCGTACAAATGTTCAAAAATGTTGTTAATTTTCAAGCATATAATTAATTTTATTTATTACATTTGTTAATTTTTCATCACATTGAAACTACAGAATATATTAAAAATAAAATTAACATACATATATATCCAATAAATGTTTAATTTTTTAGCATATAAGTAAGTTTATCTATTATATTTGTTAATTTTTTCAATACATCGAGATTACTGCAGAATATATTAAAAAATGATAAATCAAACGGAATTATTCTTCTAACACCCCTCTGATACTCGCTGTACTCTTATAGCATGTGGTTATTTATAAAATATATAAAGCCGTTAACGTGTTGGAATACTCCCTCTATATTATCCGGTATCCCCGGAAATTTATTACCAACCATGCTATTCCCCAACATTTTCAGATCATCGTTTGTCTCCAAAACATAAATTCCGCTATGACAAATATATGTTTTACCAAGGTTTGTATATACACCCGCTGAAATATTTTGGACACCGGGAACATAATCACGATTTTTATATTCTGTATTTCGGGGTAATCAATGTAAATAAAATTGTCGTGAATTACTACAACTTTTACACCTGGTTTACTATAAACACAGGTTATTTCAGTAATATTTAAGCTCGGTAGCCAGTTGGTGAGAAGAACAGGCCTTGGATATCCTTCTTCAAACACAGACTTTACCCACTACCACTCTTTATATATTAAATACACTTTATCAACAAATAAAAACACCTTTGTTATATTTTTAACATCGCACAAATTCGGCGGTAGAGGTGATGCGACAGGTGCCGGTGTGGTTGTATTAAATTTTCGTTTTTCACGATCTTCTTCTTCTTCTTCTTTTTTACCCTTGGCGGGTTGATGGTGCTGCTGATCGTCTTTTTTCCCGTATAAAGCCTGAATTTCATCTATGTCGTACGATGATAGGTTGTAATCTCTTACATCCGAAAAGAAAACATCTCTATATGTTGGTGCCATAAGAGCCATCGGATTTCTAACAATGGTGAATTCCCAAATAATGTCCAATTTCATGCACCAGAACCAAAAAATAACTCACGGAACCAATAGGACTTGAGCTTGTTCTACTGACGCTATAATCCCAGTCCTTAGCGCTATTCATATGGATTTCTACTGCTTTTTGATTTATTCCGGAAGTCGGAAATTCGGCGTGCCCTAAATTTGTTCTCTCAAATCGAGAACAGTAAGTAATTCCTATAAGTGGGCGATGTTTCTCTGCTCTATTTGATATAATAATGTTTGCTGCGTAAACGTCTTTATATGGCAGTTGTTTAAACGTAATATTCGCGTATCTACTCCATATTTCAAAGGCCGCCTTTGCCAGATGAATTTCACGCGGATTTGAGGTGTAAATAAACCACTTAATCGGTGACACGTTCCACCTACCAGTGTTTATATGGTTGCTGTCAGCGACACCACATCGTTCTTTCGAAATCAAATCAATTGTGCTTGAATCGAGAAGCCCTGTAGCCACCAGCCCGTTATATTTTTGTAGATATTTTTAGGGCCTCCACGTACTTGCCGCTTGTTGAGTTAATTATGTTTAATGCATTGGTACTTTCGTTCATATAGATATTAAATAATTTAACGCTGTTTCAAAATTATCGTCTATTTCTTCTATCAACTCGAGCCCACTGATGTTGGCAACAAACAACACTACTATGATTATTAGCTGCATGGCTGTAGCAATGGTTTCGTTCTTACTAGTCGCGTGCAAATACAAGAAACCCTTATATATCAAATGCTGCAGTCGAAAATGGAAATATGACGTTATACCAAATTTTAGAAAAATAAATGCGCTTGTTTTGGAAGCCGATCAACAATACATTGTAGCAATTATGCTGCAGTTTTGAAACCCTGGCAGAATACACTGTAATAAATATGCTGCAGATGGGTAATCAACTTAGTCGTTTTAGTAAATATAGAAATTTATACAGATGTAAGGAAAATTTTCAGAGTTGTGTTAAATTGATTGGGTAAAACATATCACATTTGATATTTATTGATTTATTTGAGTTAAATTTTGGTTTTTAGGTAAAACATATCACATTTGATATTTATTGATTTATTTGAGTTAAAATTTTGTTTTTTGGGGTAAAACATATCACCTTTGATATTTATTGACCTTTTATTTGAGCTAAAATTTTTGTTTTTAGGTAATACTTATCACATTTGATATTTATTGATTTATTTTGAACCAGAATTATTTTTGTTTTTATGTAAAACACAGCATATTTGATATTTATTGATTTATGTTAAGGTAGAATTTTTATTTTTAGATAAAACATATCATATTTGATATTTATCGACCTTTTATTTGAGGTAGAATTTTAGTTTTCTAGATAAAACATATCGTGCTTGATATTTATTGATTTATTTGAGCTAGAATTTTTTTGTTTTGTTTCTTCTTTTCTAAACGCTCGATTTTGTAGCTTTAGGGCTCCGTTCTTCTTTCTTTGCATCGTGATGGGCATCTGTCTTAAAATGACCCTGTTTTTCGTAGCCTCCATGGGGTCATACGTCCCTTCATCGCAGTTGTCCCAATTTTCGATAAACGGTTGCTGTTCCTGTTCTTTCTGGAGCCTATTTTCTATCCGCTACCGCCTTATAAGCGTCCTATACCGCATCATTGCGATGGGGTCATACGTCCCCTCGTTACACGCGTCCCAATTTTCGGCGGATTCGACAATCAGCTGCTCTTGTTTGTTTTCGGACTGTGACAAATATGTAATTATTTTAGGGTTTTTTATTTAAACAGAATTTATATGTAATACAGTTTTTAATTTTTTCTGCACTGTACAAGGTGTTTGTTTATATGAATATAAATGTGGGTATATTATAGTTTAAAAAAAGAATACCCAGCATTTGAAGACTGATGTCTTACTTCGTCTTGTTATAGTTGCAGAATGCACGGGATATTAATAAGGCGGTTTATTTATACAAAACACTCTTGCTCTAAATAGAATTTTGGGGTAAATTTATTAATATGTATTACACATTTAAATTAAATTGCCCTGTTTACGTAAAATTGTGCTTTTTATTTATGTATATAAATGATCTGTATATAAACAGGGGCCTGGCTTTGGAATGTTAAATAAGCTATTATTTTGTGTTATACCCGCTTTCGACGATATTTATCTGAGCGATTTAACTTAATGTGATTTTATGTAGTAAAGAGGTGTATTATATGTTAGTATAATATTAAAACTCGTAAGAGCATTTGGATAAACTGTTTAATTGCAATCTCGTATAATTATTATTGCGAAACTTAACTTTATTTACAGGATATGGCCCAGATTATTGCGAAATTTAATAAATAACTGCAATAGCAATATATTAAATATGTACTTTATTTTAGAAGTGTGTTGGTATCATATATAATGTTTTTGTTGTTGAATTTTTGAGTTTTTTTTTAAGCCAGGCGCATCGCGTATGACATTTTTAAAACTGTGTATATACTCGATATTAGCTTTCTACGGTTGTCCTTATCTTTTAGTGTTTAATTAGCAATCATGGCGACAGCATGCTGGTTAGATAAGTGGAAAAAACATAGTGGTATTTCATTAATTTTTATTATAAACAAAATAATATTATTACATATTTAAACGTTGATTGAAGGATTTTAAAACTTATTTTGTTTTATAAATAAGTAGCGCTGAGCGTGAAGAAACAGACCTTGATCTCGACTCATCAGATTCAGAAATACACTCCGACAATCTAAAATTTAAGTAGGGAACAGAAGAGTAGATCTAAATGTCGGCTCCGTGGATGTAAAAACTTGACATTCGTCAGGTGTTCAACCTGTAGGGTGTTTTTATGTTTTTGTAATGAAAGAAATTGTTTTAAATTATATCATTTATAATTTTGCTGTTTTAACATTGCTCCTATGTTTTTTTTTGTAGTGAACGATCTGTTTCAGATTATTTCATTTTGTAATTTTGCTATTTTAATAAATATATGTACGTAACATATAATTAAAATTACTATAAAGTTAAAAGTTATAGGTTTTTTGGTTTTAAAAGGATAAAACAAAAGAAAATATTTTCAAGATGCTATCTTTATTGCTTAATTAAGAATGTTTTAATAAAGCAAATAATGTTTTTATTCAGCAAAACAAATATTTATTGGGGCCTAATAAAACCTGTTTTATAACCAAATACATTAGCTAAAGTTAGCTGTATCAGCTTCTTTAAAACAAACAAATAATCAAAATTAACCATGAATAGTGTTATTAATATTAGCAATATATTATGTTGAATGGATTTGACGTTTAGGATAAATACACCTATAATAATTTTTGTAATATTCATTTTATCATAAATACTTATGTCAATACATGTGTTTTATTATTTTTTATAAGTTTAGTTAAAGACTTTATTCCTACTTTTTTTTGAGCAGTTCCATACATTATCCGAGACAACAACCAGCGTTTTGTATGTCGCAATCGAAAGTATAATTGCGAAATTTGCTATTTAATTTAAATCAACACCGGCTGACCTTGCGGCACTTTTACAACAACAAACTGCATAAGCGGCGACTAATGACCTTTACACCGTGCATTCAAATTTAAATATAGCATCGTAAAATACGCGGCGGCGGCGGGAACGCGGGTAAAGTCATCGGGGGGAGAGAGGGCGGTAAACAATCTCACATCACCGTTAGGTGACGCTTCATTATGGTTGTGGAGGGGGCGTCTCAATCTACCCCATACCTACTGACGTGTGTTTGTTTCTCCAATTTTCAGGTTTTCGTTCCCGTTTCCTTCCCTTTTTTCACTCTTCGACCACAGCTTCAATGGCACTTTCACTTTCCGAGGAGCTGTTGGACGAACAGCTTGAGGAACTATTAGTGAAATTCTAATCTCCATTTGAATCATCAACTGCGCTTTCATTGCTGTGTATAGGAGACACGTAGTAATTTGATTTTACTGCAGTCAGTCGCATCAGTGTCGGGCAATCAGAGTTACACGACACAGCATACTCAATATTATTACCATCATTAGTAATAGCTTCTTCAGGTTGTGGTGCATCAGAAATAATAACTGCTTTAGGTTGTGGCGACTGCTTTGTTGGTATCTTTTCTTCGTTTTTCTTTGCCATTTGCAAATTTTTTTCAGTTCGGCTCGAACAGTCCATGATTGAGCATCACCCACTAGAAAAGGCAAAATAAATGATAAATTTACAACCAAAAATGTATCAATATTAATGAAAGGTTTTAACGAGGGGTTAACCACGACCAAAAATTGTGTACACTAAATTACCATTACCAAAAACTTACCAACATTACCTCGACATTACCAAAAATTACCGACATTACCTAGACATTACCAACATTACCTCGACATTACCAGACATTACCCACATTACCAACATTACCTCGACATTACCAGAAATTATCCACATTACCAACATTACTAAGGCATTACCAAAAATTACCAACATTATTGGAGCAATAACTAATATTTTAAGTATTGTGGACACATTTCCAATAGACTTCAAACATACATAAGCATTATAATTTACCACTGTAGACATATAACCACAAAAATTATTTACTAATATCCTGAGTTGCAATATTTAACTATAATCAATTTTTGAAACAAATTGAATATATACCATCAGGCTATAAACTATCTAAGCATGGTAGATATAATGCACCAGGCAAATAATTCGGTGCAAATCTCTTATTAATTTGGTTGACTGTGTATTATTTGATTTAAAATATTCCATTTGTCCGGATATTATCCGTGAAACAAATAAATTCCTAGGGTTGTTAGAAACATGTTATTTAGCAAAGAAAACTATTCCGAGAATGGGTCCTCATCGAGGTCATCATTTATTAAATTGACTCATATTATAGAAATTCAGTTGCGTAGCTGGAAATTACTGGGGGGGGGGAGATCCTACCAACGACGTAGTTAGACTGCCTTTTTGGAGGTGGGGGGAGGGTAAATAATTAAAATTTCGTAAATACTTTTTTTGATCATACGATTCATTAAAATTTGTATAAATAAAATAAAAATAGATTTAAAGGTAATTAAACATGATTTGGAAATTTACTATTTCTAGTAAATACTCGTACTATGAATTTATCAAATCATTTGACGTCTTCAAAATCAGAAAAATATATGCAACTTTATAAATCTATTTTTAAATATTGTTTCCATTAAGTTTGTAGCTATCGGTTCTTAAAAATATGCCCCGATCACCACTGACTACAATAAAAGTATCTAACATTTTTATATTTAAAAAATAACCCTATTTAACAATATTTAATTTTCCAATGTAAAGTTAAAATCTTATAGAATTATACATATAATTTTATTTTAACGTCCGTTATAACCTTAAATTCAAACTCGATTGAATAATATGACACGATATTACATTTGTAGAGATAATACACAAAAAATATATGAAACATGTTTATTTATAAAGCTTTAATATAATTTTTATTTGTAATTACGCTTTCATATTTTATATTTGGATACAATTGATATTCTATCTTGTTCACTTAATTTCAAAGGATAATTTTCTAACATAGTGATAGGTCCATGAAATATAAATTCTTTGTTAACAATTTGGATGTCAGTTTTCTTTGGCCAAATAAATGAATCCAAATTCGAATGCATAAATTTTATTTCAAATTTGTCTTCTTCGAGTATTTTTAAAATGCGTCCTACGTACCAATTATCCGAATAAAAAACTCAATAGTATGATCCGCTATGGATTTCTAAATTTGTTTCTGTTGTAGAATTCACTGTTGTAGTTGTAGTTTTGTTACGAAATCTTTGAAGTCTATCCGTACTAATTCTGAAAAATAGTTTTCGATAAATCTTTATTAATTTTATTAATTTGTATATATATATATATATATATATATATATATATATCATCATCTGTGGCGCTACAGCCCAAATCGGGCCTGGGCCTACCGGACACACCGAGCCGCAGTTTTTACACTGCCGTACTGCCGGTTTTCGTAGTCGAATGCTACATTATTTAAGACGTATAAGTGACTAGCTTATAGCGCCCGAGTGTGATAAATACATGTAGCTGTATTTTATATTTTACGACAAATCACACATTGTCGACAGGCGGATTCGAACTGACGAACCTTGGCTCGGATGACGTCACAGTATGTTAAGGGATGTGCCTTAACACGCTCGGCCACCGCGCCTGTATATATATATACACTCGTAATTTAGCTTTAGACAACATAATGATGTCTTTCTAATTGTTATTTCATTTTTATCTTTTATTTTTATTTTAATAAATGGGCTCTTCTCCTCAATATCATCCTTTTGTAAATCTTTTATCCAAAGATTATTGGTAAAATCTAATAATGTTTCATTATCTATAAGGTCTTGCGGAATATCATCGTCAGCCGTCGAATTATATTCAAACTCGATATCGAGATGATGTAGTGCTATATCATTAACCAGATTAATGGCAACGTCTTCTGCTGTATCTTCTTCATCGTCTTTTGTGTTGTAATCCATTATACTTATTGTTTGCCAGTTTATTTCATTCGATTTAATTCCCAAATTTCTACAATCTTCAATAGCTTCAATTAAAGCACTCATGCAATTTTTCTCTATTTCAGCGTCATTTATAAAAATGTTATCTTGCATTTGTGAGGAAGTACCAAATTTTGAAGATTTTTCTCGTTGAAATACAAATTTATTTGCCAAGTCACTCGTAATTTGATGAATAGTTTCTATTTTATTCAATCTACTAACAATATCTTGAAGGCTAAAGTTAACTACTATAGAAAAGGTTGATGTTAAAGACCGAGTGGCTCTAAATATTTGCTCACTTGGCTGAGAACTGAATAACCAAGTGGTAAATTCAATACTATGTTGGAGGTCCGGATTATCCCTATATTTTCTGACTAATTTAATTAGAGAATGTGCATTTAATTCAATACACAGATAGGCATTTAAAGTAATAAAATTGTTTGTTGTAGATAATTTATTTCCAAGTCGTAGCCATTCTCTCCAGATTCGTAAACAAAATACGAAGTACCATATTAAATATATTCTTTAAGCTACGGTAATACTTTTATCGAGATATGAATTTAGAACATTCCGAATTATTTTTAAATAAATAATTGTAGCATTTGAACCCGGAACGTGAATTGCCAATAGTTCAGAGACTGAAACAGAACACATTTTATCAACGGCCTTGAAATTCATTTTATCTTCAAGGTGAATGTCGGTAATAATAAGAAGATGTTTATCTTTTGTGACATTTTTAATTAAAAATTTTAGATGTGTAGATGACACCATAAAATCCCCCATGGGAAGGACAATATTTGTTTTTAATAATCGTGTTCGTATTTTTGTTCCGATATGTACAGTATCTTGCACACAAATATCTCCATCTTCAAGATCCATTCCAAACCAAGTCTAAATTTTGCTTTTTACATTGTGTTTTTGTAAGAGCGAACAATGTCTCATTGTTTTTAGCAATCTGGTGTCACCATCGGATGAAAATCCCAACAGTACAGTTTAAGTTCATCTTTGTAACAAAAACAGTTATCTGTATCAAATACAAATTAAAAAATGATGGACATTACCCCGACATTACCAGAAATTACCCACATGACCAAGACATTACCAATATTACCTAGACATTACCAGAAATTACCGACATTACCTAGACATTACCAACATTACCAAGACATTTTCAAAATTTACCGACATTGCTAAAAAATTACCAACATTACCAAAATTTTGTACACCAAATTACCTTGGTGGTTAACCTCTCGGGTTTTAATTAAGAATTTGACTATTTTCTATTTACTTAAATACGTACAAAGAAAAATAGCCCAATCCATTAAAAATTACATAACTCAAATTTATTAATTATCATTCATAAACAGTGAAACATCTCGTAATAATCAACATTTTGTTATTTACCTTAAGTCAGCTAAATCGACACAACTCCAATTAAGACGATGTCTTGTTGAACTTACAAACTTATAAAAATGTCACAACTGAAAATAGCACAGTTTTGAACTCGTTTTTGTTCACTCATACACCACAAGGGTTCATACTCAACTGCCAATGTGTCACTCTTGCCGATTCAGTGGATGGAGCATCGAGACAAGAAGAGTGACACAAGTGCGCTCTGGCGGGCGGGATTTGAAGCTAAGTTGGTACACTTTTGATGTTTGAATAAGTACTGTTTATATAGTACTTACCTTGTGTCACTTTAGAAATACGTGTGTGATATGCTAATTTTATCTTAAAATGATTATTTATTTTTGTTGATTTCTCTTTTTTCTTCCCCCACGCTTCAGTTTTTGTTTAAGCTATCAACAAAATTAAATACAATTGTGACGAGTTATGGCGGACTCGTCGACAAAATGTTGGCGTGAGGTTGCTCGGGCGCCAACGGTCGGATAGCGGTTTCGGAGACAATAGGGTTTTCAAAAAGAAACACAAAGTTGGTAAAAAAATGACGAATTGAGTCTTTATTGAGCACTGGTGTCACTACAGAAATGTCGTTGATTAACGGCAGGTGTAGGATATACTGAGGCGGGATCGGGGAATATAGAGGTGACGTTTTTGGGAAAACGACGCCGGGCGTCGGGACGCCGGTATGTCCGGAGCGACGGTCGGGGCCCGCGGTGTAGGCCTGCGGGTTCGGAAACGGCGAAATCGCGGGTTGGTCACAAATCGACGCCGGGCGTCGCGGGGGTGGGGTTCCCGTAATAGCGGCTGGTCGACTCGTAATGATCGCGATGAGTGGTTTTTCACTTTTCCGGAAAATCGACGCCGGGCGTCGCGACGATGGGGTTCTCTGGACGACGGCTGGTGTGTCGGAAACGATTCCGCGACGCGTCTCGCGAAATTCGACGTGGTGAACTCCGGCCGTACACGCAAAACTCCTCACCGTAACGTCTCGGATTCGCTCACGACAGACGCCAAAGTGATTTGTCCGGTAGTCGCACAAAAGTTCCTAAAACGGAAGGTGGCACGCGACGAAGTCGCGAAGTTACGGTGTGAACTCCGGCCGTACACGCAAAACGCCTCACTGTAACGTCTCGGATTCGCTCACGACAGACGCCAAAGTGATTTGTCCGGTAGTCGCACAAAAGTTCCTAAAACGGAAGGTGGCACGCGACGAAGTCGCGAAGTTACGGTGTGAACTCCGGCCGTACACGCAAGACTCCTCACTGTAACGTCTCGGATTCGCTCACGACAGACGCCAAAGTGATTTGTCCGGTAGTCGCACAAGAGTTCCTAAAACGGAAGGTGGCACGCGACGAAGTCGCGAAGTTACGGTGTGAACTCCGGCCGTACACGCAAGACTCCTCACTGTAACGTCTCGGATTCGCTCACGACAGACGCCAAAGTGATTTGTCCGGTAGTCGCACAAGAGTTCCTAAAACGGAAGGTGGCACGCGACGAAATCGCGAAATTACGGTTACGCAAACGGCCCACAGCAACGTCTCGGATTGCTCACGACAGACGCCAATGTGGGTGGTTCGGTGATCGCACAAGAGTTCCAAACGGAAGGTGGCACGAGACCTCGAGGAAGCACAGTACGGTACGGTAAATAAACAGGAGTGCTTTTCTTACCTAGAAGTCTGAGTGGCCTGGTGACTGGAAGACGGTAGCGGAGATGTCGATAAATTCACAGGTGAAATCTGACTGTCTTGGCTGTCTCGGCAGCGCGGTTTATATACTGTTTTGTTAATTAAACGAGTCCTAGGGTGTCAAAGTTAGTCCGTCCTATGTTAACATATAGGGCGGATTGGTTATAAACGGAAACTGGACTACCCGGTCCGTGATCTAGTTTAAATAGCAATTTTCTGATGCGCGTCTTACTTGTGAACCCGGTGTTGTTTTTTTCGCGTCTCTCAGGTGTTGCGTTCGCGGGATACAGACGTTTTCGCGATCGTGATCTACATAACACTATTTGTGACGAGCACACTTCGTCACATCCCCGGGATACTTCGGGATGAAGAAAGAGGGAATACTACAGGGTCTTTTATTGTTAAATTACCACTCTACCTTCTTAAATTTTTATCAACTAGCCTAATTAACTTAAAAAAAAACTTTAACTTACAAACTAAAAAAAATTTACAACCCAACTTAACAAAGAAACTTAACTAACTTAACTAAACTTACTCAACAAAAAACTTAACTAACTTAATATAACAAGCCCACTTAACTAAAAAGACTTAACTAACTTAACCCAACTAGACTTATGAACTAAAACTTAACAACTTGTCCGTAAGCGGCACGAATGTCAAACTTAGGCAACAGGGGGGGGGGGGGGCACTGCACTAGTGGGCGGGGGGTCTACGGGGGATAGAGACCCGTTGCCCGTTGGGGAGTCGTACCCTCAGCCGTCTGGTCCGGGAGGACCGCGGGGGACGAAGGGACTGGAGCCAGCTTCCGTAGTCGGCTCCGGGTGGGGCGGCGACGCTCTGGGTCCTGTTGTCCTCGGGTGGGGGGCTGCGGTCCGGGCTGAGGGAGGCGAGAAGGTCCACCAGCTCCTGCTGGGCATCCACCACGCTGTTCCGGGTCGGGATGGGGTCCGTCGGCGCTGGACATGGGAGTCGGCCTGGACTCCGCGCCGGGGTTGGGGCCCGCCGCGCCAGGGTGCCTCCGGGCCTGGACGGGACCTGACTCACGCCGTCCTCGGTGTCGGACGGTATGGGCGACGTGGTCAGGTCAATGGTGTCGCCTTCCGGAGAAGGCGACCGGTAGGGCCGGATTACTGGCGGGGCGCTTACCCTTGCCGGGAAGGATCCAAACCTGGCGACCAGGGCCACTCGCAGGGCCTCGTCGCCGTCGCCAGGTTTCCAGGACGGTGCGGGTGGTGACTCGGGTGCTGGAGCCGGTGGTGGTGCAGTGCGGGCGGGACGTACTAGCTGGCTAGCTAGTACGGTGATGACTGGGCGAATCCGGGATCCGCGGTGGTGGTGGCCGACCCGCCGGATACCTGGCAGCGGCAACGGTCCGCTGCCAGCCCAACCTGCCACCCTTACAGGGGCTCCTGCCCTCGGGGCGTAAGGGTGACTTCCCGCCCTAACTGGTCGGGTCGGCTGCCGGATCCATGGAGCGGCTGTTGTCGGCTTTTCCATGGTCTAGAATCACAGGTTTTAGATCTTTAACATGGATCTTTCGTAGGAGTTGGCCACGGGTTCCCTTGAGGTCATATACGTTTCCCGAGCGCCGTTTTTGGACGGTCCACGGGCCGGAATACCGTGGAGCCAATTTCGCCGCGAAACCCCGCGCGGCCGAGGACAGGTGATGTTCCCGACGCATCACCAGGTCCCCGGGTTGAGGTTGCCACTCCCTCCGCCTCATGTTGTAGTAGTGGCACTGCTGCTGGGCAGCTCTGGCGAGGTGGAGTCTAGCCAGCTTCCGCAGATCGGCCAGACGGATGAGGCGAGTTTTCAGGTCGTCAGGGACATGGTTACTGGCGGGGAGAGGGTCATTGGACTCGCGGTTCTGGGTGGTCTCGTAGTAAAGACCGGGGAGTACGGGTTCCCGAGCATAATTCAGGAAGGCGGCCGAGTAGCCGGTTGAGTCATGACGACTGGTGTTGATGGCCATGGTGAGTTCCGGCAGGTGCTCGTCCCAAGTGCGCTGGTTCTCCTGGCAGTATTGGGCGATCATTGTTTTCAACACCCGGTTTACTCGCTCCACCGGGTTACACTGCGGCGTGTACGGAGGTGTTTGGTGATGCCGGATCCCCAATGCGGCCAGGGTCTCACGGAGCACCCGGTTTGAGAATTCCGTCCCGTTGTCAGTGATGATGGCGCGGGGACAGCCGTACCGAAAGATGACCAACTCCTGAATCGCGCGAGTGATGGTAGCGGCGGTGGCGCGTCGAAGAGCCCGGCACTCGACCCATTTCGTCATCCTATCCTGGAGGACCAACAGGTAGCTATGCCCTTTCTTCGATGGGGGTAGAGGGCCCATGATATCTGCGGCGACGGTGTCCCAGGGTTCGTAGATGTGCGGGGGGTACATCTTGCCCGCTGTCCCTTGTTGGCAGGTTTTGAACTGCTGGCACGGTTTGCATCGACGGACGTAGGCCGTGATGTCGCGGAACATCCCGGGCCAGTAGTATCGGGTGGCGACCCGGGCGGTGGTTTTGGCGATGCCCCCATGTCCTCCGGTGGGGTGGTCGTGACTCTCCTGCAGCACGCGGTGGCGTTCACTCCGGGGTACACAGAGTTTCCATGCGGATTGCTCCGTGTCGCTGGACGTCTCGATGCGCCGGTAGAGTTCCTGGCCGCGTAGCTGGTAGTCTGGCCATGTGCGTGGATGGGTTCGTACTGCTTCGACCCGCTTTTGATACCAGGGACAGACGGCCGCGAGTGTGTGAACCGGGGTGATGGTGGCGGAGGGCTGGTCGGTCGTCAGTGGTTGACGGGAGAGAGCGTCTGCGACGCGGTTTAGATTGCCCTTCCGATACTGTACTTGGAAGTCAAACTGCTGTAGGAACATGGCCCAACGGGCCAGTCGACCGGGGGGATTTTCCAGCCGGTTGAGCCATCTCAGCGCCTGGTGGTCGGTGACGACGGTGAAGGCGTACCCCTCGAGGTAGTGTCGCATCTTCTGGATTCCCCAGACTATCGCCAGGCATTCCTTCTCCGTCACGGAGTATTTAGGCTCGGTTCCTCGGAGCGTTCGGCTGGCGTAGGCGACCACTTGTTCCCCCTGATCGCCGTGTTGCACAAGGACCGCTCCTAGTCCGTCGTCGGAAGCGTCGGTTTGGAGGAAGAAACGCCGGGTAAAATCCGGGCAACCCAGCGTTGGGGCGGTGGTGAGCGCTTGTTTTAGCGTGTTGAAGGCGTCGGTCTGTTCCTGCCCCCATCTCCATTTCATGTCCTTGTGGAGGAGACGTGTCAGTGGCCGAGCTATCTGGGAGAAGCCTTTGATGAAACGGCGGTACCAGGATGCGGCTCCCAGAAACTGGCGTACCTGTTTCAGATTGCTTGGGGCGGTCATGGACTGGATGGCCTCTACTTTCTCGGGGTCGGTTTCGATGCCATTTTGGCTAATGACGTGCCCCAAGTACCGGATGCTGGTCTTCCCGAACTCGCATTTGTCGGGGTTGAGCCGTAGGTTGGCGGCACGCAGTCGGTGGAAGACTTCCCGCAGATGGATCACGTGTTCCTCGATGGTGCGACTGGCGACGATGATATCGTCCAGGTAAGGGATGGCGTACGGATCCATCTCAGGACCGATGACGGTGTCCAAAAGCCGTTGGAAGGTTGCGGGGGCGGCATGGAGGCCAAACGGCATCACCCGAAATTGGAAGAGCCCCCTACCCGGCACCGTAAATGCCGTTAATGGTTTGCTGGCCTCGGACAAAGGTATCTGCCAGTACCCCTGTTTTAGGTCCAGGGTGCTGAACACCGTCGCCTGACGTAACTTCTCCAGGATGTTGTTGATGTACGGGAGGGGGTACGCGTCTTTTTCGCTGACCTCGTTAAGTCGCCTGAAGTCAATGCAGAACCGTGGTTTCCCATCTTTCTTCCGCACGATCACGGCGGGTGAGCTCCATGCGCTACGGGAGGGCTCCACTACCCCGGCTCGGAGCATCTCATCTACCTCCTCATTTATCACCGCCTGAATCTTGGGGTTTCGCGGTTGATATCGTTGTTTTAGAGGTGTAGTTTTCTTCAGACGGATGTGATGCGTTACGAGGGAGGTGCAGCCCTGTAGCTCCTCGAACCGGGGGAGCTCCTCTTGGAGCAAGGCGTCGAGTATTGGAGACCCCGTGCGGGGCGTGTTGATGGTTCCCAGCTGAGTGGGCACGTGGCAGTGCACCCGGTCTGGCCCGGCTTGGAGGGTCATGCGGAACGCGCGCAGTGCGTCCATCCCCAGGATCATTGGAAGTGCCAGGGTCGGCAGGCACAGTACGGAGATTGTGGTTTTTGTCCCCTGAATGTTGGCGGACACGTGGTACTGACCCGTGATCCTGGTGGTTTCTCCGTTGGCCATCTGTGCTTGACGGACGGGTGGCGGCCGGTGTGCCACCCCTCGTAGTGTAAGTTGGTGGGCGGTTTCTGCATCGACGTATGACAAGGAAGATCCGGTGTCGAGGAGCGCGTTGATCGTTAGGTTACGGACAACGACCGGGAGGTAGAGTCGGCCGTCGTCGCCTTGGTGGACGGCGGGTATTACTGGGTGTGCTGGTAGGGCCGACTGGGGTGGCCGTCGTGTGTTCCAGCCGGTCTGGCGTTTCCCGGACAGGTACAGTCGCGGGACAGGATACCGTTCTTCCCACAGCGAGAGCAGAACCGTTTGGGAGGGTTTCGGCAGTCTCGTCGGAAGTGGTTTACTTCCCCACATCGCCAGCACACTTTGTGCGCCTCGTACGTGACCACGTGATTGGCGGGGGTCCGGCCACGAGGGGAGAATTCGGGGATTGGTCGTGTGGTTGTCTTAAGCTCCTTCTGTAGTTCTTCGAAGTCCCGCATTTCATCCAGTAGGGCGATGACGGTCGGGCAATTCTGGCGGCGGATGTGTTGCCGGTACTCCGGCCGTAGATTCTTGTATAGCCGGCGGAGTTGTTGTTCGGGGCTGAAGCCTCCGTGGCGTCGCATCAGGGTTTGTAGCGCGGTGACATAATCCTGGCCAGTTTCCCCAGTTCGGTGCGTCCGTCGAGATATTTGTTCCATCAGCTGGTCGTTCATGTCGGGGATATAGTACTCGCGAAACTGCATGAGGAAATCGCCCCAGGTGGTAAGCGTGTCCTGGTGGTTGCGGTACCACAGGATTGCGTTACCTCGGAGGAGTTCGGGCAGGGCGGAGCGCAATTCTTCCCCGGTGAGGGCGTAGCTGGCCTGGAGTTCTGCCAGCCGTTCGAGGAACATAATGGGGTCGGTCTTCCCGTCGAACTGCACGTTCCATTTGCGTACTGTCTCACAGACCTGCGCGTTAGTACGGACGCTTTCTTTGGAGTCGAGAGCTGGTGGGACGGGTGGATTAGTGGCCAGTTTCTCGGCCGTAGCGGTTCTGACAAAAGCTGCCATTCGTTCCCGGAGTTCGGCAACTGTGCCTTCGGAGCTGAGGCCAAAACGTCGTAACTCTTCCTGTAGTGGTTCCTTGGTCAGCTCGTAGACCCAACTCGTCTTCGCCGTGGTAGACTCCGTCATGTTGTGTTCTTCTGTGTCCCTGTTCGGGCGCCAAATTTTGTGACGAGTTATGGCGGACTCGTCGACAAAATGTTGGCGTGAGGTTGCTCGGGCGCCAACGGTCGGATAGCGGTTTCGGAGACAATAGGGTTTTCAAAAAGAAACACAAAGTTGGTAAAAAAATGACGAATTGAGTCTTTATTGAGCACTGGTGTCACTACAGAAATGTCGTTGATTAACGGCAGGTGTAGGATATACTGAGGCGGGATCGGGGAATATAGAGGTGACGTTTTTGGGAAAACGACGCCGGGCGTCGGGACGCCGGTATGTCCGGAGCGACGGTCGGGGCCCGCGGTGTAGGCCTGCGGGTTCGGAAACGGCGAAATCGCGGGTTGGTCACAAATCGACGCCGGGCGTCGCGGGGGTGGGGTTCCCGTAATAGCGGCTGGTCGACTCGTAATGATCGCGATGAGTGGTTTTTCACTTTTCCGGAAAATCGACGCCGGGCGTCGCGACGATGGGGTTCTCTGGACGACGGCTGGTGTGTCGGAAACGATTCCGCGACGCGTCTCGCGAAATTCGACGTGGTGAACTCCGGCCGTACACGCAAAACTCCTCACCGTAACGTCTCGGATTCGCTCACGACAGACGCCAAAGTGATTTGTCCGGTAGTCGCACAAAAGTTCCTAAAACGGAAGGTGGCACGCGACGAAGTCGCGAAGTTACGGTGTGAACTCCGGCCGTACACGCAAAACGCCTCACTGTAACGTCTCGGATTCGCTCACGACAGACGCCAAAGTGATTTGTCCGGTAGTCGCACAAAAGTTCCTAAAACGGAAGGTGGCACGCGACGAAGTCGCGAAGTTACGGTGTGAACTCCGGCCGTACACGCAAGACTCCTCACTGTAACGTCTCGGATTCGCTCACGACAGACGCCAAAGTGATTTGTCCGGTAGTCGCACAAGAGTTCCTAAAACGGAAGGTGGCACGCGACGAAGTCGCGAAGTTACGGTGTGAACTCCGGCCGTACACGCAAGACTCCTCACTGTAACGTCTCGGATTCGCTCACGACAGACGCCAAAGTGATTTGTCCGGTAGTCGCACAAGAGTTCCTAAAACGGAAGGTGGCACGCGACGAAATCGCGAAATTACGGTTACGCAAACGGCCCACAGCAACGTCTCGGATTGCTCACGACAGACGCCAATGTGGGTGGTTCGGTGATCGCACAAGAGTTCCAAACGGAAGGTGGCACGAGACCTCGAGGAAGCACAGTACGGTACGGTAAATAAACAGGAGTGCTTTTCTTACCTAGAAGTCTGAGTGGCCTGGTGACTGGAAGACGGTAGCGGAGATGTCGATAAATTCACAGGTGAAATCTGACTGTCTTGGCTGTCTCGGCAGCGCGGTTTATATACTGTTTTGTTAATTAAACGAGTCCTAGGGTGTCAAAGTTAGTCCGTCCTATGTTAACATATAGGGCGGATTGGTTATAAACGGAAACTGGACTACCCGGTCCGTGATCTAGTTTAAATAGCAATTTTCTGATGCGCGTCTTACTTGTGAACCCGGTGTTGTTTTTTTCGCGTCTCTCAGGTGTTGCGTTCGCGGGATACAGACGTTTTCGCGATCGTGATCTACATAACACTATTTGTGACGAGCACACTTCGTCACACAATATATAACATTTTTTTTATTAACTATATTAAATACTTACTAAAAATGTTTAAATATATTTTTCTTCATACGCTTCAACATATTCAGTGTTTATGTTCAACATATTGTTGTATTCAGCAACAGTTTCATACCACCCAACATTTGCATTTGCAGTCTATAGTTCAAAATCAGTTATTGGTTGACGACACCACTTTAAAATATTTCTTCCATACTTAAGCAGTTTGCTACACGCAACGTGTGAACAGTCATATTTCATGTTTTAACCTTATTTAAAAAATAATGTTTTAACGTTTACGTCCCATTGAATTTACCAATACTTTAAAACTACAATGTAAACATAATTCGTTATTTACAAGAGTTTCTCCGTTGCACAACCGACACTTATATTTTACAGGCACAGGCATTTTATAAATTACATCATTATATTGTTGATATTTATATACTAATACTATTTTAAAATAAGTTCAAAGATTATGTTTGCACTTAATACTTTTATGTTATTTTAAATTTAATTAGAAAAATAACTTACTACACATTTAAAATTATTTCATCATTATTTATTTAATTAAAAACATATTTATATTATTTTAAAATTTAATTAAGAAAATAATTTCTACACATTTAAAATTATGTCATCATTATTTATTTGATTAAAAATATACACACTCTACACTTTAATCAACTATTTACTACATACATTTTATAATTGCAACATTGTTTTTTTTAATTTTTATTCTTTTAATTTCAATAAAAGATGTCTTAATTGTATTAAAATAGATTCATTTGGACAATGTATGTTAAAAAAAGATAAATTAAACGGACTAAAAAAATCTTTTTTAAGTGGTAATTTTCCTTCATTTAATTTATCCCAGCTATCTATATATATGCTTAAATCAAGCATTTTAAGAATATCATTATTTAAACTACAAAAAATGTTACTTTCTGTATCAATTTCTATTTATTGATAAATTGGACAGAGATTCTATTAACAAGTCCAGTATAGATTAAAATTTATACGGATATATAGATTCTAACTTACAGTAATAAGAAGAATTCTTTAAACATTGATGATGGAGTTTTCTTTATTGATAGGGTTTATTGATTCTTGTGAAAGAAGTTGGATTCTGACTTTGGCGACGACCCGTGTTCTTTCTTCTCGACTGCTTGGCTAATTTATGCTTTACCGATGCTCTTGAAGACCTTGGCACTAGCGTTGCTGGCTCTGGAGGCTTTTCACTGAATTTGGTTCCTTTCCAAATTAATGTTAGAAAACAACCGTTTTAATTACTTTAACGAATTGATCACTTTTTGGTGATTTCGGTAGATAAAGCCGTTTTGGAATCCTACCGACTGCGCCAGTTATATGTTATTAATATAACTTGTCCTGGTCCAGGTTATGTAACCATCCTGTGGGAAAAGCGTGCTTATTATGGCCTCCGTCCCGTCTCCAGCTAACACCGGCAGAGGTTCCCGGATTTTTAGTCTTCTGGTGGCAATTTTGTAGCCCTGTCCCCAGACATCTGCGTTAAGTTCCTCGCTGAACCTTTCCCAGGCGTCTCTTTTGGCGCCAGCAAATGCGCTCCTGAGAATCTTCCTGGACTCTTTCGCCATCACTCTGAGTTGCTCGCACTACTCTGCTGGTCTCTTGGCACAGGCCCCTACATATTTACGCCTTGTCGCTACCTCCTTCTTTCTCAGCTCCGCCACCTTTTAGGTCCACCAATATACTAGAGTGTGACGCCCCGTCCTTCTCCTTGGTAGTATACAGTCGCAAGTTTTTGTCACTCTCTTAACGGTCGCATATGGAACCTAATCGTGTACCCAGATAACCTGGAACGGAGGGGTTAATGACTGACCCCAAACCTGGAACAGGGGTCAGTCACTAATCTCAGTGTTATAGGACATACACTGCAGCATATTTTCATTGTCGCACAATAGTATAAATAATATAAGTCAATAAATAATTTAATAGCTGTTTCAAAGTATTTATTTGAGGAACACAATTAGAAATAAACTACAAATTAAAAGAAACTTAAAGTCATTACACATTATTTAGCAATTCGTACATTTTCTAATAATAATTCTCTCTTCATTACTGGTATGTCTAGGACAAATATATTTTTCGCATTGACTGCAAGCCTTCATATATATTCTGTCTGCTGATCTGGGACACAGAAAACATCTCTCGTTTCTAGGTAAATTTTACAACGGCCCTGTGAGTTGCAATTCCTCTTGTTTCCGTTGCTACATTACCTCTGGATATAGCTCCTGTTGTATTGCATTCGAATCAAAAAATGTGTAGAGCATTAGCATAGATTTTTTGTAAGCCCGCTCCTTCAGAACGTTTTTCCATGTTTACTTTACACAGTTCTCTTCGCAGACCCTTCAAAAATATGTTTCTTCCTGAAAAACTCTTCGGATATTCTTTTGTCCAATCGTTGTTTGCTTTGGAGAAAATCACATATGCGTTTTACGCAGCTTATTCAATTATATTGAAAAAAACAGCTATTGGCCACCTTCTTGTACTTTGGCGGCAACTATATGCTCTAACGCATTTGTTAAGGGTATCAACGCCTGCTTTCGTTGAATTATAATATAGTTTTATGTCGGGTTTATCATCTCTTATCTCCATACCTTCATGATGCAAAGACGAATTGTAACAACTTTTCTAGATTTAGGTACCTAGCTTACTAATGACACCTTATCTCTAAAAGCAAATCTTACAGTTCCAGGTGCAGATTTGAATAAAGTTTGGGGTTTCATTTCTAATGGTACGTCTCTCTAAATTGCTCATTATAGTGCCAACAACTGTAATTTTTTTTCAATAATTCATCGGTTGTAGAAAGAGATGTAAATTTTCTGTCCATTGTAATATTTCTACCAGAGTTTTCTAGTGTCGATTGCACTACTAGTCGTTTTACAAATTTTTCAGCATATGGTTCTGCTGAGTTGCAATAGTAATTTTCATTATCATAAAGTAGGTTTACCGTACTTTCCAGGGTTTGTAGGTATATACATGCGAAACTTACATCTTCCATGGAATGTAATCAATTCTTCATCTATTACAACAGACTCCGATGGTTTCAAAATGTTTGGGAATTTTACAGTTACATTGTTCCATAACTCACGAGCGGCAGCAAAATTATCAGTAATTTTACGCATAGCACGAGTGCTGTTATCGTCAAATCGGAGGCACTTCAATAATAATAGTAATCGAAGATTTGCTATTGTAGCATGATATACTGGCAAATTTTCCTCTGAAAAAGTTCATCAATGGTATCCTTATTTTGGTTGTATGCACCACCCGTTATCAAGAAACCAATAAGACCTAAAATTTATTCCTTCACAAAATCACGCGATCTATTTATAAAAAAACTTTTACTTCCATTTTTCACACTTTGTAGTTTGTGATTAGTTCTTTCTAATAGGTTTGTTCCAAGTACACGAAAATCGTAACAGAACGGTCATGCTCATGCGCATTAGATAAATTGTGTTCCAACCGAGAAATTACCGTTTTTTTGTTGTCTTTCCAACTAGTATGGAATCGATTCTGGAACGGTTTGGGTATAGTAATTTCGGTACCACGTGAAATACAGGTATCGTTAGCGCTGTCATACGCATTGTAAATTTTGTCAAATGTTTGACGTTTGTAATCAGTCCTGTGGTGAAACTAGTTAATTTGAAATTAAACATGAGTGATGAAGAAGATAGTGACTTTGTATCAGATATTTCTGAAAGCGAGGAAGATTTAGAAGTTGTGTTAAATCAACCAAGAATGAAAAACAAACATTATTTAGGTAGGAATATTACTTACTCTTTGAAGGTAATATACTAATTGTTTATAAAAACTAACCACTTAATTGACTTATGTCCAGTTTTATAAACGACAGTGTAAATTTACTTCCATATTAAATGTATTTGATATCAACAAATTCGAATCAATTTGTCGCATCTTATTACACAAATTTTGACTGCCATTTGGCAAGTTAAAATTTATTTACTTTGGAAGTAAATTTATTTATCGTTTATATAACTGAGCATTAATGTATAATTTTAGATGATTGCGTGCCACAATGTCGTCTTTATTAATATGTATATGATCCTTTGTTACTGTAGATAATAAAATTTCTGGATGGACATTTTTCTTGTTGCCAAAAATTTCTATCATTTCGTTTTTGTACTCGAAATGTTTACGTCCTCTACCTGAAATATTGAATATGTACTGAATTAATGTTAATTTCAAAGAACACAAATATAACTCACCTGTCTAGTTTTGGTTATCTATAAATTTCTTGTGGTTCCTCTCGAGTACCTTTTATATTCATTTTTAGCGTTCCTACTTTATCTTTATATTTTGCATAATACTCAATTAAAATTTTTGTATTAATTTGATTCCATTTATAATCTTTTGGTTGGTCCTCTGTAGTGGACGGTCCTGCAGACGGGTTAATTACTATATATTCTTCAAGTCCTGAAATATAATAAATATCAACTCATTTTAGGACATTTTAATATTTTACGTATGACTTACCAGCAAAAGTAATATATTCATCTTTTCTATTCATGTCATCTGAAACAATCTGAAGCAAAACAAATACAACAGAAAATAGGGTTAGTAAACCGATAACGAAACCGTCCCAAGACCTAGAACTGCGCCAAGTTGACGCATGCGCATAAATCGATTCAAAAAACAGTCTAAATGCCTCCATGGGCGAACTAGCGTTTACACCAGCTTTTAGACTAGGCGCATCTCGCATTATATTTGCAGCGATTTGCCTTCCGTGGATTGTTGGTTGGATTTTTCATACTGCACCCGATGGCGAAACCATATTACGGGCAGCCTGATCAAACACAGCTGCTGGGCGAGGACGAAGTCTCGAAATTGCTGGGAATATTTTTTAGTAGTTCAAAAAGTAATAAACTTGTATATGTTTATAATTACCAGGAGTAACGGGTTAATTGACATTTTCATCTTCGTTGTCGTTTTCATCCTCTGTATCTGAAAAGCTGCTTTTATTTTGCCCTAAATCCAAAACTAAAACAATAATAACTAAATAATAACAATATATTATAGTTATTGTATTTCCTGTGAATATAATTTACGTCTGTAAGGTGTTCCCCATATTTTGTTAGATATTATATTCAATACAATTATTGTTTTAAATTAATATTATATAACTCAATAAAACAAGTACAGGTACATAATTTCAGATTTCTGTACATACCTTTCAAAGTAGTTTTCATTTATATCACCATGTCGATTTACGAACTCTGTCTTCTTTACGCATATTTATTTGGTGGAACCCAGAGTGTAAGTCTGAGGTGGTGAAGTATTCGGACGGTTCTATACGGTCGAAAATTTCGTCAATAATTGGGATAGGGAATTTATCGTCTTTTGTCACTGCGTTTAGTTTCCTAAAATCTATACCATACGCGTTTTCTGTTTTCCTGATGCGTCCGCTTTTTAGTTTACTATCCACACAGGGGATGACCAAGGTGAACATGATTTTTGTATTATTCTTTTTTCTAATTGGGTTTTCCGTGTTCTGATACGTCTTTTTCAAATACTTGTGGTAATCGGTAGTTCTTTGTATATACGGGAGTGTCGTTAGTCAGTATCAATTTATGTTCTAGTATATCTGAGTTAGTTAATATATCTTTTTCTTGTGGGAATAGGTCTTTATATTCTTCTATTAATGTCTTTAATTAATTTTTTTCTATTTCCTTTAAGTGATTGTATGTTATTGACATCCGTTTTTGTTTTTCTTGTTAGTTGTTCTAATTTATATTTCTTTTTCGTTATCTGAACTTCTTCATTATTAAAATTTAATTGTATATTTAATTTTTTAAATGCTTAAATGTCTAAAAGGATATTATATTCTTTATGAACATTATAAATATAAGCTTTTCAAGGTATATTATTTATTTTTATTATTGCATATTGATTGCAATTTGATTTTCCGTTCACGGTTTTGAAGGTTAATCTTTCATTATATGTTTTTACTTTAAATTGTTCTATTAATTTTGGGTGTATAAAATTTATTGATGAGCTTGTGTCAAATAATATTATATATGGATCAATTTTTAAGGTGGGTAAGTTTTGTGGCATTGAAGACATTACTACTATGTTTCCTCTGTTGGTGTTTCCAATTCTACAAAAGAATCTTCGTATTCGCGTTTTTTCTCAAGTTTTTCAAGTCTTTCGTTTTCTAATTCTTCATCTATTTGTTTATAATATTTCTGTTCTGTGTCAAAGTCTATTATATTGTGATCAATTTATTTAATATTAAAATTTGATTGAATAGATTGTGCTGACATGGGTTGTGTTACTCGAGTTTATTGCGTCATTGGTCTTGTGCCGAATTTGCGTGTCTCGAAATAATTTTTTACATTTTGTCGAGATGCGAAATTTTGGTTAGTTTTATTGAATGGGGTGGTTGTTTGGGATTGAATGAAGTTGACGGAAATTGTTGTGCAGGGAATTTTTGTGGAGGTTGGTTATTTCCAAATTTTGGTTTTTTATTATTTGATCTTAATAATGGTGATTGATTATAGGTATTAATAAAACTAAATTCGTTTTTGATCATTAATTCGATTTGTTCTAGTGTTATGGGATTTCTAATAATGAATGATCCTCTTACATAATTAGGTATTAATGATAGGAATCGTCTTACTATGAATATTCGGTTTTCCATAATTTTCTGATCTAATGAATATGTATTTAAAAAATTTTGGATTTATAGAGTGAGAATTTTTCCATCATTATTTTTAGAGTATGATCTATTGATTTTGTAAATTTAGTGTCCATGATTTCTATCATTAATGTTTCTGAAGTACTCTTTTCTACAAAATTTGTCGTTAAATATATTTTTAAATCTTCCCATTCTGCAAACTCGTTGTTATTTACAATTTTTGGTCTACCAATTTTAATTTTATCATGTTGACGATAAACATTTTTTGATTTGGTGTGAGGGGTAGTATATTAAAAATATCTATTATTTGTTGTGTTTGCTTAATGAAGCTGTTTAGAGTTTTACGCTCCCGTTGTAACATGGGATCGTTTTTAGGTACATTTCGATTTCATTAATTTTTGTAGTCATTGCTACGTAGCATAATCTGTTTGGTTTTAAGTTAAACTTAATGGGATTAGTTTTTACTATTAGTAATGGCTGTAAAGAATCGTCTGATTCTGATTCTATAGAACTATCGCTATCTAACATATATTTTTACAGTGTTTTACAATAGTTGTGTGTGTGCGACCTGTGCCGGGTCTCAGTATTTTTATTACTAGACATTCTAGAAATACCCCTTCGTGTTTATAAAAATATTTGTACTTACAACTTAACTAATACGGCCATGAATAGCACGATTTTCATGGTTCGGACTTGTCTTGTAGTTTGTAGATTTTTGCTCGTTGTATTGGGAACAGCAAGTCGCCCTGAGGTGATTAGCGGACTGGAACAGCAAGTTGTCTGTTGCTAGGTACATGATCCAGGTGGCTTCTCTTTCTGTTGAGGACGTGATCTCGTGACGAATCGATGTTTGATGTGCTTTTGTGGCCTGATGGGTCCTGTTCGACCGGTTTTTTAGCAAAGTAAAAGAATAAAAATTCTACCAATTATTACTTGTGTCGATGCGCTATCCTACCGACTGCGCCAATTATGATTTGGTGGTTTCTTTTTATTTGCTTGGTTCAATGATTTTTGTTTTAATCTTCTGATCTTCTTGGATTTCCTTTTTTATCATCGTCTAAATTCATTCTCCCACTTAATTCTATGGGAGTTTTCTCACAAAGAATTATTTGTCAATTTCTTCATTATTTATCGAATTTTCTTCTGCATTGCATCTGTTATCATCATCATCATCATCGCTAACAATCGAGAAAATGTTTTGTGATACGTCATTCTTCATATTACCATTATGCTTAGATGGGAAATAATTTTCATCAAACCGGAGGTCTCGACTTTCTTCAACTACTCCTTTCCTTTCAAATAGTTGTTAAATTGATTATTTACATATTCTGTTCCATTGTCTGTACGCAAGCATTTTATTTTCTTACCAAAATGTAATTCAGTCATTGAAAATATTTGAAAACTTCTGATTTATACTTGATAATGTAAACAACAATGAAGCGACTAAAATCATCAATAAATGTAATAAAATATTGATTACCGCCAAGCGAAGGAGTGATTGGTTCACACACTTCACTAAATATTAACTCGAGAGGATAACTCGAACGTTTTAAAGATTTCTTAGGATATGTTGTTTGAGTTTGCTTCCCTTGAATACAAGTTGAACAAATTTCATTTGACACATCTTTTTCTGAAAAAGTCAATCCATTTACCATGTTATTATTGGGTAATTTCTTTAAATATGCAAAATTTAAATGCCCAAGTCGTTTGTGCCAAATTTCCATTTCTTTTGATGAATTTGTTATTATTTTGGCATTCAAAATTACATTTAACGGTTTTAATTATGCAAAATACAACACGTTTTCTCGTCGTGCAGTTAAAAATACTTCATTGTTCCACATAATTTTTGCAATTTTATTATCAATATTATAGTAAATCCTTTTTCCATAATTCTTGAAACAGATAAAAGATATCCATTTAACTCAGGAACAACCAAAACATTGTTTAAGATAATTTCTCTTGTGCTATTGTTTATTTTGGTAGTGTATTTCGCTACACCTTCTGCAGTGACTTTTAATTTTTGTCCGTTTGCTATTTTAACGTAATCATCTTCTCTAACTTCTATACTAGATAAATTATTTTTATCGGATGTCATATGATCGGTAGCACCGCTATCCAAACACCATTTATTTACGGCTACATTGTTATTATAAGTTTTCATACATGTAGCTTCGTATTTTGTCGTTACATTCTTATTTCTTTCTTGATTTTTTTTTTGAAACAATGTTTGGCAATATGTCCTGATTTACCGCAAAAATGGCGTTATAACTTTAAAACGATTTGATGAAAATAATGCTTTTGACGGATCAGTACTATTTGATGTTAGAATTGGAATGTATACTTTATCGTCCATCTTAACTGATCCTATCGAGTTAAGGAATCTTGAAACCATATCCGGTACTATCTTGTATTGTTTACAAATGTCCCTTCTTTCTGATGTCGTTGTAAAATTATATTGTTCGTCTTGATAAGGGATAATTCTATTACTGCCTCTCTTTGCTAAAACCATCTTTACTTCGAATAAACACAAATAAACTATAAAATTCGTAACTGGTGCCAAGGCGTGGAACTTTCTCAACAGAAAAGTTTCCGTATAGTTGTCCGAATAGTTGTCCTACTCCAAAGCCAATTCGTCTCGTTGTTATACACACTGTGATTGTGTGCAACGTATTAGTTGCCTCCATCTTTTGGAGCTCCTCGTCAACTGATTTAATTCCAGGCATCAGCTTCTTCTTCAATGCCTCTGCTAGCATATCAATTTGTATTTGTCCTGTGGCCTTTCGATGTCCTTCAAATCTCTGCATTTGATAGGAATTCCTAGCTGTTGAACCTCTTGATCGTCTAGGTCCTCTGCTATTAAAATTTCTTCTTCCGAAATCTCTCATCCTTGATAATTGTTCGTTGCCTGGCGCATTAACTATATCATCCATAGGTGCGTAAGTTCTACCTCCAGAACTTTAGTAATCATTATTTCGCATAGCCATTATGTAGCTTATACCTATTGTTTAAAATACAGTGACGAAGACCTGAAGATAGATGACACTTTCAGAATAAATAAACCAGTCCACACAGAAAAACCAGAATGATTTATTTTACATTAAGAAGAATGACATTTCATAAAATATATTTTTCAATCAATCAATACTTAACAACTGTTACACTAACTACTAGATTCTTTAATTTGTATTATTAAATAATTTGGCAATCATAAATATTATATAAAATATCAAAATCTAACAAATGGATATATATCTATATGGCGAATCATCAGTTTCTTGACCATAGGATCCTGTTCGATCCATTTATCATAAAATGTTTGATTTTCACAGACTCCTTGAGCATACATTGTATTTGGGCAACCACAATCAATACGACGAACAAAAGGAGAAGCCAGATCAATGTCAAACCTAAAAACCAAGTAAAAGAACATAAGTTAACATTTTAAAACTCTTCGTATCTACTTGTATCGTAGTTTCTGCATATAATATAGTATTCTTGATATGCATGTGTGAATAATCAGGAGAACAAATAGACTAATCAGTCGTTGTGAGATATATAGATTGTGACGATCTTTGCTCTGATCACCAAATTTGTGATGTTCTCTGCGGGTCGCCGCCTCGGTGAGTACCCTCGGGCGCCAGTCTTCGAAGTCGGTGCGGGCGGTGGCGACGACGTCGTTTGCCTAGATAGCTCTGTGGAGAAAAGGATTCCAGGAGGTTCACTACGTGCCCAGGTGGCTTTTAAATGACACTTCGTACACTGGTTTATATGGTTTATTTAAACAAATAAAACAAAGAAATGACAATTACGTACAAAGTTATAAAAAGTGATACCGTAAAATGCGGCGTAAATTTGTCTAACTTCTAGACCCTGATTAGATCAATTACTTGCAACTGCAGGAAGACGCCACAATCACAATAATTGAACTAGCCTCAGAACTGATTGTCGACTATCGTGGGAAGACGCCACAATGACAACAATCGAGCTAACTTTAAGTGAGATAAGCTAAACACTGATTAGATTAATTGTTGGCAACTGTAGGAAGACGCCACTGTCCCAACAATAAAAATAATCTTAGAACTGATTGCTGACTATTGTAGGAAGACGCTACAATAACAACAATCGAGCGGATTTTAAATGAAATGAGCTAAATACTGATTAGATTAATTGTTGGCAACTGTAGGAAGACGCTACAATCCCAACAATAAAAATAATCTCAAAACTGATTGCTAACTATTGTAGGAAGACGCTACAATAACAACAATCGAGCTGACTAACCCAATTGACTACTGATAATTGTAGGAAGGCGCTACAATATCAGCAATACAATTAACAACAATAATAATAAACAGTCTTAATATTCTCACCTCTATACTATGACGGACGGTCAGATTGGCACTAGAAGAAACCTTCGGAAGTCGCAAAGGCTCAAGAGCTAGTGGATTGTTCGGAAGACACAAACAATCTGCCGTTGTGAGATTTTTGGCCGGTTTATATACCATCTGAACCTCCATAAGGCCCGTGTTACCAAAAATTGCAAAATTTGTAAATTAAATTAAGTCTCCGACATGGTTTTGACTTGTATAAATAATAAAATAAAATATAAAAAATTATTTATCCCGGGCGCGGTTTGAACGCACGAACCTTCGCTCGAACTGAGTATCACCGCTCTGACGCTCTAGCCACCTCGGCCACTGAGCTGTGATAACAAACACACTGTGGTTCGTAGAGTAGCGTGATACTTCATCACAAGATAACTGAAAGCAAAATATAATTATAATTGATTATATATGATTAAATTATATTAATTCAAAGAGAGTATTGATTTGATCATGGTTAATCCTCTTCTACTCCACCATCATTCTCATCTTGCTCATCATCTACTTGATTCTCCTCAACAAAAGCAGGTTCTAGTTCTTCACCGATATAGAAACCTCTGTAACGCTCGAGATCATTCATGACAAGATTATAGGCAGCTAGATTGTCCCCAAGTCAATCTTCTGTGACACCTCCACCTCTGGCTGCTTCATAATATACTATGAGTTGTTCCAGATATGCTTTGTCTCGAGGCCTGTTCGTCCAGCCCATATATTGAGCCAGGCTTGTCTTCCCTTCTATCTTCATCTGCAATTCTTTCGCTACATATGATAGACTCTTAAATAGAGTTGACTTCGCAGGGCCTAGATCTTTTCTGAAACCATAGTAGCGATTGTTTCCTACTGCACGAACAGCATGTCCATATTTAACCCATTCACCCTTAAGTATAAGGGCAACAACATCCCATAGGAAGTCTGGATACGAGGTAATCGCCTCACCAATGACAAAGAAAGAGGTTAGCCCTCCGCCTACTGCCTGTTGAATAGTGAGAATTTACCTTAAGGCTATGTTTGGAATCAAGTTTGCCCGTGTCAAGATTCCTGGAACAGTAGCATCATTGATATTGCTGATAAAGTTAGTGTAGAAATACTTGATAGCTGCATGGGAAATGTTGATGTTCTGACTTAAGTCAGCATAAATCCCGTTTTCTATCTTTGTTGCAAAGCCTTGAGAGAAGATTCCTCGTTTTGCAACTGCAACTGTTATGTGGGCAATGTATCCTATCCGTCCTAACTTAAATGCTATAGTGGCTTGTTTAACTAGATGGAAGAGAATTTTCACTGCATTGCAACAGTTTGAAGATCATCATTATTGGCAGGATATAGAGCTTCTGTCCAGATTCCAAATTCAACGTAATTCAGAAGGATTTTGTACCCAGGTAGAGCTGCATAAAAGTCTGCATAGGAGTCATTAGATGCAAGAGAGATCTGTGCAGGTCTCTGATAGTTAAGCAGAGCTCGAACAGATCTTTGTAACTCTAGTCGTGCTGCATTGACTTCCAGAAATACTGTTCGCGAAAGTTCTGGTCCAAGAGTTTTAGCCATGGCAAGGCCATAAACTCGATCTTTGTCTACACTCCGTTGTCCATTATAAACTAAAGATTTCCCAAATACTGCCATATAAATATACAAAAAATACAAAATATTAAAAGTAATTGTAAAAAGCAAATTGAGGATTTGGAAAGGTAGTAAACCAAATGAAAAATCAAATAGAAACTTTAACAAAAAAATCAGACGTTGAGGCAAGACCAAAAATTTGTGAAATTTCAATAAAAACTTTATTAGATTGGTCACTCCATGCTTTAATGGATACCCGGAGGAGGATCCGGAATTATTTGTTTCAAAATGCGAAGAGCCTTTACAAAAATTGAATTTAGAAAAGGATATCTGGCTTGCAGTCACAAGCAATAAATTTCGAGGCAATGCGGAAAAATGGTGGTAGACAATTCAGAACACATCTTTAACAAGGGAAATATTGAAAGAAAATTTCCTACTTTGTTATAACAGAGAAGTATTAGTTGATGAACTAAAAACTACACTGCGTACGATTCGACAAGCAAGTAATCAAGATACTGAAGAATTTATTAGAAATAAATTTTTGTTACATAGACGTCTGTCTCCTGATGAGGTTTTTTCTGCTATAAAAAACGATGATTATTGGTCTAGTAAAGCCAGCTTTAAAACCATTTTTACGTATGGCTACCGTTTCTGTTTATCATGGCCTCTGTGTTGTCTGGCGTTGCCTCTGTTACGTGGTGTCTTGCAGTGGAATCGAGGATGGCGTCTGCGAGCTCTGCAATTCGGTCCAGCTCTTCGTCTGTTCGCGTAGCTAAGATTGGCTGCATGTAAGATGACAAACGACCTAACCACAGTGTCTTGAGTGTCTTGAGTACGGCAGTCTTGTGCATGCTGCGATAGAGAACGGACGTGTTTATTTCGAGCTCTGTAGTTGCTGCTTGACAGTTTTTTGCGATTTGGGGAGTACGCTCGCTGGGGCGAAGTCGCTGTGGGGCGAAGTCTCGAGTGTTGTGTCTTAGTGACTGCGTGAAAGTGATAAGTGTGAGTGAGTAGTTTTCTTGGTGTTGTTTTTTTAGGGTTTTCGGGCCGTAGCTGGCTTTTTCGGGACGGCAGCGGAAGGTGTTTTCACCGACCGGGAAATTCCGGGAAATTCCCAGGGTTTTGGGTTGCACGGCGGTTTTGGGGCAAACGGGTGAGTAACGCTTGTGTGCCACGTTGGGAAAAGTAGTTTAAGAGGGGGTGAATTTTGGAAGTGGATTTTTCCGGGGTTCTGCTCGGAAAATCGGGGATTTTCCGAGTGGCGGCGCCGATCTAGGGTGGGAGGCGTCGAGTAGGGGAATAAAAAGTTTGACCTCGGTTTTTCCGGGTTTCTACCCGAATTTTCCGGGATTAGGTTCCGGGGAATCTAGAGAAGGGTTTCCCGTGGAGAAATTTTTGGGTGCCATTTTCTCGGCTCCCAGAGCTTCCACGATAGTGGGATTTTCTTCGGGGCGCCTTCCGAGGGTCCCTGGAGGTAGTGTGGGTGTTTGGGATAGGTTTGCGTGGGTGCCCATCTTCAATGGGTACCAGGGAAGCGGTGGTGGTTTTAGAGGGGGTTAGGGCCCCTCAGGCCACAGTAGGGGAGACTCCTTCCGGCAGGGAGAGCGACGTGGAGTCGGTGGTGGGGATGGAGGTAGGGCCAGAGATTGGCGCAGTAGGAAAGAGGAAGAGGAGGGTAGTGTCAGTCGGGGGGGAAGAGGCGGACTACCTCAAAGAGTACAGGACGTTGGGGACGAAGATGCTGGAGAGGTTCGAGGGGAGCAAAGCGTCGCGTAAGGATTTCGAGTTCCTGGCGACGACGCTGAGGGAGATGGAGGCAGTGTTCCTCGAAGTGCTGGTGGAGGGGGAGAGGAATAAGGGTAGGTTGCAGGAACAGGATAAGTTCAGGGATATTATACAGGGGTATGAGAGGGAGGTGAGGCAGAGTAGGGAGGAGGTGGCTAAAACCACCTCTCAGGGGGCTCCGGTGAAGGGGGGCAAGCCTGCGGAGCAGGGTAAGCGGCAGCCGCTTCCCAGCTACGCGGTTGTAGTCAGGGCGGAGGGGGAAAAAATGACGGCGGATGTAGTCAAGGAGAAGGTGATGAAGGAATGCCGGAAGGAGGTGGGTAGTGTAAAGGTAAGCGCTGTGCGGCGGGTAAGGGACGGAGTGACGATAGTCACAACGAATGAGGAGGATCTGTGGAAAATAAAGGGGTGCAAGAAGTTTAAGGAGGTGGGGCTAAAGCTAGATGACCCGTAGAAAGTGGGACCGAAGGTGATGATATTCGACGTGCCCGAATATCTGACCGACGCGGAGGTAAGGGCGGAGCTTTATGGGAACAATTTGAGGAACGTACTCGGAGAGGCGGAGTTCAAGGAAAGGGTTAGGAGCATAAGTAGGAATAAGGGAATAGTGATAATGGAGGTGCCTTTTAAGGCTAAGGAAGCGATGGTAGACCAGGGATACGGGAGGGTTCACCTGGGCTTTGCGGCCTGTAGGGTGAAGGAAATAGATACCGTACAGCGCTGCTTTAGATGTTATGGGATGGGACACATGGCGCGGGAGTGCAAATTTAAGGTTAATGCATGTAGGAGATGTGGGGAAACGGGACACTTAATAAAGGATTGCAAGGGGGAGATTGCATGCAGGGTCTGCAAGGAGGCTGGGAGGCCATCGGGACACTCGGTGTTCTCGAGAAGCTGCCCAGCTTACGAGGAGGCCGCTAGGAGGGCTAGAAGGCGGATAACGGCTGACTAATGGCGGGCATGCGCATTATTCAGCTGAATTGTGGCAGGGGTAGGGGAGT
Organism: Pterostichus niger; assembly: GCA_947425015.1. NCBI lineage: Eukaryota > Metazoa > Arthropoda > Insecta > Coleoptera > Carabidae > Pterostichus > Pterostichus niger. The sequence goes on from OX380350.1 coordinate 10,796,036, forward strand.
CATGTTCGATGTTGGCCAAGGGCTAGTCAGTGAGAATGTGGGTGTAGCTCTGTTACAGGAGCCGTATGTATGGGGAGGCAGAGTCTGTGGCTTGCCATCGGCGATGCGCGTTTACGCCAGCGCTGGTGAGGGGGGAGCCAAGGCGGCGATCGTCGTTAACGATGACGCTCTCGACGTCATGGCAATACCCGAGCTGGTCACGGAAACTGGAGTGTGCGTATGCTTGGAGAGTACAGCGGGCAGGCTATACGTCTGTTCGTTGTACTGTAGATTTGGTGGCGACATCGAGCATGACATAGGGTACCTGGAGAGGGTGTTGGATACGGCGGACAACTGCCCACTGGTGGTGGGCATGGACGCTAATGCGGTATCGCCTTTATGGTTTAGTAAAGGGGAGATCCGATATGGCGAGAGAGTCCAACGTGGGCATCGGATCGAGGACCTAATAGGGGGCAGGGATTTAGTGGTCATGAATGAGCTAAGCCGTTTCTACACTTTTTGTGGACACGGCGGTATGAGTGATAGAGACGTTACATTGGGTAATAGGGCAGTAGATAGGTTGCATTGGGAATGGGAGGTTTTGCCCGGCTGGGGTAACTCCGACCATAACGCGATGCGGATCGTCATCAGCAGGGCATGTGCTGGTGGGGGTCGAAACGTGGCAGCTAGTTTCCCTAGGTGGTCTGTGAAAGAAGTCGACTGGGAGTTCTATGGAGAGGCACTCTGTGACCGGGTGGACATAGGCGAGACAGAGTACGCAGAGTTGACGGTAGATGACATGACGGAGCGACTGACAGGGTGGGTTACTGACGTAAACGACAGGATACTGAAGCGCGCGAAACGAGGGAGACAAAGACAGGTTAGGTGGTGGACAGACGAACTGACGAGACTGAGGAAGGTCACCAGGAGGAAGCGGAGGCTATTTCAGATAGCTCGACGCGACCAACTGGAGTCCTTACAGACGAGACATGCGGAATACAGGGAGAGTGTCGGGACGTATAGACGAACGATGAACGCGGAGAAGGACAAGCACTGGCAGGACTTTGTACAGGAGCATGGGAACGCCGACCCTTGGGGTGCGGTTTACCGCATCTGCAGGGGGACAAAACGAAACGTGGACATACCGAGACTGAAGGAAGGAGACAGAGTTGCGGAAACGTGGAACGACAGTGCGGACATACTTCTGCGGGCATTCTTTCCTAGAGGGGACGGAGCGGAGGGGCACGTAGAACAAGGTAGGAACCGAGACAGGGAATTTAGCTGGGATGAGATTGAGACTGCAGTCAGAGCAATGGCAGTAGGCAAAGCACCTGGCTTAGATGGGTTAGAAGTAGTTATGGTGAGACAGGTTTGGGCTAGTTTGGGGGGCTACGTGAAGGCCCTGTTCGATGCGTGTCTGAGGAAGGACTGCTTCCCCACGTTGTGGAAGCGGGGACGCGTGGTGGTGCTGCTGAAGTCGGACGATAGGTTGCGGGACGAGCCTGGCTCGTACCGCCCGATCACACTGCTGAGCGTGCTCGGTAAGGTGCTCGAGCGGATGCTTGTTGGGCGACTCCAGCCCCTGTTGGACGGACTCAGTGGTCACCAGTACGGTTTCCGTCGAGGTAGGTCGACCGAAGACGCGTGGGCAGAGGTCAAGCGTGTAGTGGGGGAATCTGCATGTAAGTATGTATTAGGGGTTTTTGTAGATTTTAAGGGAGCTTTTGATAATTTGCTGTGGGGTAGAATATTAACAAGGTTGCATGATATCGGGTGTGAGGAGACTGGTCTCTGGGCTAGTTACTTCGCGAACCGAAGGGTGTGTGTTACGGGTAGAGTTGGGGTTGCATGGAGGGATGTAGAGCGGGGTTGCCCGCAGGGCTCCGTCAGTGGCCCAGTTTTCTGGAACCTCTGTATGGATGTCCTGTTGTGGCGCCTCGCTGGGGTAGGTGGCAAGTTCGTGGCCTATGCGGATGACTTGCTCCTTCTTGTGGAGGGTGGAAGCCGGCTCGAGCTGGAGCGTGATGCCTCCCGCTGTCTGGAGCTCGTTTGCGAGTGGGGGCAGTGGGCAGGGGTTGCGGTTTCGGTCTCGAAGTCGGTGACCATGCTCCTGAAGGGCAGGTTGTCTGCAAACAGGCCACCTGTAGTCAGAACTGCCGGGGTTAGTTTGCGCCATGTGTCAAGGGTTAAGTATTTAGGGGTAGAAGTAGGGGAAAGGATGAACTTCAGGCTTCACCTGGAGGGAATGCATGCTAAACTCGGTCGAATCGTGGGGATGATTCGGCGAGTACTGCGGAAGGAGTGGGGACTGGGCCGGCGAGCATGTAGAGTCATCTTCAAGGGGTTGTTTCAGGCGTGCGTGCTGTATGGGGCGAGTGTGTGGCACGAAGTTCTTCAGTTCCAGTACGGGAGGGATCTGATGAACAAGTGCGAGCGGGTGGCGCTATATGCATGTGTTAGGGTGTGTAGAACCGTTTCGACCGAAGCGATGCAAGTCATCATGGGAGAAATTCCCTGGTGGCTGGAGGCGAAACGCAGAGCGGGGTACTATAAGTACAAGCGGGGTGAGAGAATGGGAAACCATGACCTTGTCACAGATGGGGATGTTGCTGGTCTGTCCCCTGGACAGGCCAAGACATTGTTGGGGAACCGAGCGACTGAAGTTTGGCAAGACAGGTGGGATCATTCGGAGAAGGGTAGGGTGACCTACTCCTTCATCCCGGATGTGACCTTTGCCGCAAGAACGAAGTGGTTCGACCCCAGTCTTAGACTGAACTTTCTGTTGACTGGACATGGTAGTATGAACGGTTTCTTACATCCGATGGGATTAGCGGAAGATGATGCATGCGCATGCGCCGGAGGTCGGGAGACCTGGGAGCATGTTTTGGGCGAGTGCCCGCTTTACGCGGACATTCGGGATCTGCATGCTTTGGGAGTAGTTAGGCAAGGGGGAATGCTCCACGTCGCGGGGATGTTGGGCAGCGAGGCGTGCTATAGGGAGGGAGAGGCGCGCGAAGCCTTTGGGCGGCGGGCAGCGGCGGCGGATATACGCGGGGTGGGAAGGGGTGTGAATGGTGATGGATGAAGGAGTGGTGCTAATGCACAAGGCTGTGGCGCAGGTGGAGGACGCGGTGTGGGTTCGTGGCAACCTGCCCTGCTGAATCTCGGGCATGGCAACCCCGCGCCTTCCGAGCCACGGACGAGGGGTGGGTTGACTAGTCAACCCACTCTTGGGAGAGTTGGCGCCTTCCACGTACTCGTAGCTGACGCAGGGGCAGTGGTTACGCTGTTGGGGAGTTGCAACCCCACGTCCCCAGCTACGCAGGGAGCAGCGAGACGCTACTGTCGGGCGCTATGTGCGGCTGATTGTGGTGTCGAGCTGTTTGAGATGTGGCGGTCTCACGTTCCCGAGCTACGCAGGAGGAGGGACACCCGGGGAGGGGACGCGCTCTATGCGGACCCGACCCAGGAAGAACTCTGGGCGTGGCAACCCCACGTCTCCAGCTACGCAGGGAGCAGTGAGACATCACTGTCAGGCGCTGTGTGCGGCTGCTGGTGGTGTCGAGCTGTTTGAGATGTGGCGGTCTCACGTTCCCGAGCTACGCAGGAGGAGGGGCACTTGGGGAGGGGACGCGCTCTATGCGGACCCGACCCGGGGAGAACTCTGGGTATGGCAACCCCACGTCTCCAGCTACGTAGGGAGCAGTGAGACATCACTGTCAGGCGCTGTGTGCGACTGCTGGTGGTGTCAAGCTGTTTGGGATGTGGCGATCTCACGTTCCCGAGCTACGCAGGAGGAGGGGCACTTGGGGAGGGGACGCGCTCTATGCGGACCCGACCCGGGGAGAACTCTGGGTATGGCAACCCCACGTCTCCAGCCACGTAGGGAGCAGTGAGACATCACTGTCAGGCGCTGTGTGCGGCTGCTGGTGGTGTCGAGCTGTTTGAGATTTGGCGGTCTCACGTTCCCGAGCCAACGTAAGGGGCAGTCGGGTGTCGTTCCGTCCCCGCGGACGGCAACAGGCTGTTACGGTATGGTGGCCGTACGTCCCCTAGCCACGCAGGGGATGAGGAACTCCTATCGCTTGCGGTAGGGAGGGATCTCATCGGGTGTAGCGAACCCGCGTCCTCAAGCTATTAGGCCGGAGAGGAGGAGGTGCAAGACCTGCCGGCACCCGACCAGAGGTTATCTGGTAGCACGGGGATTGATTCTAGCCCCGGGGGTGAGTAATTGCCCTCGGATCAATCATGGGTTTGGAAACAAAGGTGCGGGTATGTGGTTGAAAGCCTATGCAGGCTAGATGTCGGTAACGGCATCGACGGGTGAGCAGCGTACTGCTCGGGTACTGGCCCGCATAGTCAGTAGGGATTTAGATAGGTCCCCTCTCACCAGAGAGGCCGAGGGGCTTGCCCCCCAAAGCATTCTGGTAGACATCGGTCGTATACTTGGTGTACGCTCAGATGTCGCGCTGATTGGGCGTATCCCAATCCCGAGCCCATGGGGGCCGTGGCGGATAGAGCCGCAAGGCAGGTGCCGCCACGTTAAACTATAAGACACACTCACTCCTTGAGGGTGGGGTGCTTCTTATGTCTTGAGTACGGTGTCGGGTATTGCTGAACCAGCTAGTCCGCGAAGATGTTTCAAGAATTGTGAAGGCTTCCGGTCGCCCATCTCTTCATGCCCAAGAAGTCGTCTTGTTTTCTTCTCTTGTGATTCGCTTAATCGTCGGGTCAACTCTTTTTAATTTTTCATACTTGCCCGTTTCCGGCGGGTTTAAAATAATTTCGCGCACTTATGTTGCGTACGCGTGATCGAGAGAACCGAGGACGTGACCGAATTTGGTTGAATCATTAGTAACACCGGATGCTTCGAAGCTACGTTCAACTAACGCGAACCACATTTCGGGATCGGCTGGTGAAAATGGCGGAATTTTAAACGCGACGCGGTCGACTCTCGTCGTCATTGTTGTAAAGCACGATTAAAACAAGTCACTATTTCACTTAACTAGTCACTCAGTTAATTCTCACAGACACTTGTTAACTGTGAAGTTTTGTATCACTATCACTAACCACGATAACTTAAATCACGTCGGGGTCACCAATTTGTGGAGTTGTGATAGTATTTTTGGAGTTGTGAAGCGTACTGGATGAGTGGTAAGACTGTCCTGGTTAGAAGGAAAAACATGGTGGATTTGAGGGTGAACAAAGAAGTTTGGAATGTAGGTACTTGAAAAACAGATGTTGTTAGGTTCGGAGAAAACGGGCGAAGTTACAATAGCAGGTAGTGGAGAAACATGAAAATTGTACAGAAATGTTACTTAGAAACTACAGAAAATGAATGAATATATACAGAGTGTTTTGCTAAGACTATTACAGAATATATACTAGGTGTGTAATTATTTGTGTATACATGTGTTTTGCGTTTTTACATATGTGTGTGTGTGTGTGTGCCAGTCGTCTCGTAAACAACCACGACTGGTACGTGTGTCAATGTAAAAGTGACAAAATTGAAATATGTAATACGTACAATAATCACGGCTTCACGTGGTGTCACTACGGTGCTCGCAAGCTTCGCTGGTTTCTCAGAGAGAAGTGTCCACTAGGTTAAACCACAGCAGACTGACTCTGACTGTGTTTACGGCCGTATTTATACCCGAATTTGAGTGACACGTTTATGACTGCTAAATTAAATTATTATAGCTGTTCGGCCTGGACCTGTTAACGATGTAAAAAAATATATATATCAACAGTCAACCAGTCGGATCGAACCCACTGCCGGACGGGAACTCCGACCCGTAGTCCGACGCTCTACCACTGAGCTACGGGTGACTTGTACGTTGTTTAAATGTGATATTTGTGACGCTCCGTATATATATATATATATATATATATATATATATATATATATATATATATATATATATATATATATATATATATATATATATATATATATATATATATATATATATATATATATATATATATATATATATATATAGGTTGTGCTTCGCGGTACTATGGAGCCCGAAGTCATAATAGGTAACCGAAGTTTGAACCCCAAAATAAGTTCGGAGCCCGGGTTCCAAACTTTGATATGTTTTTAACAAATATCTGTTTAATTAGTATTTAATGATGAATAAAACGATGCCAGACGAAATCGTTGTGGTATTCTTAACCTAAATTTAAAAAAAGTACTAATTCGCATTACGTTTAGTTGTTTAAATATTAGTTTAAAAAAATTGTAACCACGGGGTTCCAAACTTTTTTTCGTGGCAGCACTGGGCCAGGAATCTAAGGAACTATTATGCGAGTATATATTTCTTATGACTTCTTGATGATAGATGTCAGTTATGGTATATTTTGGTTAAAATAAAATACCAATTACACGAAAGCGTATAACGATTTCTACACATTGGAATACATAAATTATAACATTAAATAATACTATGCCAAAAAAAGAAATATTTGTGGGACTTTGATTCGATTTGATAGTTATAGTTTTTAATTTTATAAAATATTAGAATATAGTTTCAGTGTTTCCAATGCCGCCTTAAGGATAAATGAAGTCATGGGCACTAACAGTTAAGGAGTCTTTTTTATGAATTGGATTTTTGAAATAAGGAATATTATTAGTTGAAATTGGGGGAATGATACAGATAGAGTATATGTACATACATACACAGGTCAAAATTGTTCATTTTTAGATTGAAATTATATTTAAGATTTTAAGGAAAAAACTTAGTTTCACTTCGTTGATGAGCTTTATACAACAATAGGTACCATAACTTTATTGACTTTTTTAAAATTTGCATTTATTTGATAAACGATAGTATTTATCACAAATAAATAAATAAAAAATATATATATCATCACGCCTTTTTACCCATTATTGGGTGTGGCACTCTGCCTAAGCAGATCTCGGTAAGTGATATATTTTTTCGCGTGAAGTGCGGTTACCAGCCGTCGAATAACCGTCCCCAAAGATATTAGTGGATATTACAAAATACGTAATAATTGAAATGAACCATAAAACGATTAACTACAATCTCTATTTCAGATATTTTTCTCTATGACCATATAAGAATTCTAAATAAAGATAATTTCTATTTAATAATCTGGTTAGCCCGTTTTTCTCAGAAAAATTGAATATTGTTTCATAAATAACATATATTTGATTCTGACATGTATTATATTTTCATATGTATAATACAGTTAGAAGCTTTAATTTTGATTAAATATTATTTATTTTATTTACTTACAAATTCAAACCTATATGATTAGATATTTCCGAACTCAAAAACATTATCGTAAAGCGGTCTGTATTATTATTTATAAGTATTGTAATGTCGGGGAAGTACTGTGTTGCGCAACGGATTTTTTTAGTATTGTTATAAGGTTTCACATGTATTTCAGTTCGCTATTTTGTGTGAGGAGGTTCTCCTGACGATGAGGCCCGAAGCGCGCGCTACCTGCGCGTATTTATAAATACGGCCCTGATACCGCGGCTCTGGAATTGTGTCGCACAAAATATTCTCAGCTGTAGGCTTGATGTTCACGGCGACCAGTATTCGAATAAAGTTTACAATTGTTATATCTGTTGCTTATGAATATCTTCTCACTGATTTAAAACTTAAAGGGCCGGTTTTATAAACAAATATATTCCCCACTTAAAATTTAGTAGCCTAGTAAATTTACTTTAGTAGAAATTTGGGTTTTATAAAGCTCACTTTTTAGTTGCTAAGTAAATCTTCTCCTAAATGAAGTGGAAAATTGCCTAGTATTAAATTTTAACGGATGATATTTTTCAACGTATCGGGATACCCCTGCCAGGGGCGGATCCAGACTTCGAATTACGGGGGTGGGTCATGGAGTGAATTTTGTCTTGAGGGGGGGGGGGGGGGGTATTGCCCATCTTCTAAATATAAAAAACATTTGTATTTGCTCATATTATATTCCTGCTTTAAATAATTAAATCACACTAAATCGTCTTTGGAATCGTATTAAATCACATTAAATCACCTTTGGAATAACATTAATTCACATTGAATAACATTAAATCATATTTAGAATATACTTAGATAACAAAAAATTGTTTTCCTCAAAAATTTCCCTTAAGAACGCCAATACTTTTTAAATCATAAAGTTTCAATATCTAATCGGTTCATCGATAGAATACAAAATTTATTGAATTAGAAGTTAATTTTCTAAGTGCAAATGTCGGTAGTCACATACTTGACTAGGTCCTAAATAGAATACCTCTCCCATCTGCGGGTCGAAATAATATCCCCACAAAATATAGGTTTTTGGCTATTTATTAGAATAATAAATCAAACAATAGTTCTTAATTATCTTAGAATTGTAAGTTCTTAGCTAATATTTTCTATTTAATTTGTTTAACAAATTGAGTTATCGTAAATAATGACATCATTATTATGTATTAGGGCCAATTAACTATTAGAACCAACATTAAAAAACTCCTTGCTTAGGGGGAGGGGTCATGACCCCCATGACCCCCCCGCTGGATCCGCCCCTGACCACTGCAAAGATATGAAATACTATTTTAATGTCCTTGATGTACGTTATGATTTGAAATTTAATGCCTGTGTGTAATCGTACTAAATAAAGTTCTAATTTATATTGAGAGTGTTTTTAAATAGATCATTATTTCTTCTATCTATTGTGAACATGTTTGACGTTAGTGATGTTATGTCAAATTCTTCGTAATATGTTTCATATATTACGACATTATCCTTTGATACTGGTCATGCAAAAAGCATTCGACCTCCTCGAGTTTTTGGAGATATAATTTAGCAATTCTACTTATATAATGATATAAAAATTAAAATAAGGTTCAGATAGTTTTATTTTTTCTTTTTATAAAGAAGTCACCCTGACTTCTAGTACTATATACTGTTTTCGTATATTGCACACTATCAACAATGTACTGCGGCATTAAATTCAACTTTTTTTTTATGCACAAAAACTAAGCAGTTGAACTTGATAAACGTTTTAACACTGAACCAGCCTAATATTTGCAACATACTTCGAATGCTAGTGTATTTGTTACATTTTAATATAATTCGCATTCCTCGGCTTTGAAGAAACTGTAATCTATTTATGTCAGTTTGTTTGCACATATATAAAATTATAGAAACATAAGTGAAATGAATGAGAGTGATAGTGTTGTAAATTAATTTTCTCGTTTCAATAGATAAATAATTACCAATTCTATTTCAAAATCCTACTTCTTTGCCAATTTTTTTACACAAATAATTAATGTAATCTTCGAAATTCAATTTCCTGTAATGTTCAAGGTTACGTTATTATTTTTTCCGTTACCTTAGCAACGAGAGAAGAACTACTAGATATTTATAAAAAATCAGATATAATTATTAAATTTACGATAAAATTTTAAATAATTGCAAATAACCGTCGCTTGGTTACCTGATGCAAAATTTGTTTTATAAAACGGTAACAGAATTTAACTGACCATTTAATTTAAGTTTCACTTTGTTAAGTGAGGATTAAATTTTTCATTATAAAACCGGGCATAAGCATATTTACAGTAATTCATACATAAACATAACTATAGCTGATGCAACATTTTAAATGTAAAAATCAGAGCTTGATAATTGAGTAGTTATTGTTTTAATTATAGAAAAGTTTTAAATCATCCCATTATAACGAGACACACGCGAAATTGTATAATTTTCATATTTTATCAGATCAATTTACTTGAAATTTTTTATTTAGTTTCTACAAATATTAACATATAGGTATTAATAGTTATAGTAGTTATTAACAAATACATAGACATAATATTAATAAATTTGTGCTATTTGAGTTCATCATAAAATATATAATATCTCGAATTCATATTGACATAGCTTATAGGTATTACTTTTTATGACATAAGACATTCTGTACAAATTAGGCGAGTGAGATAATTGTATATTATTGACAATAGACGGGTCGCGAATTTTATTCCTATGTAGTATATTTTGTACCTCTATACAAAACCATAGTGTGATAATTATAATTGACACTCTTCAGTACCTAATGTATTTTTTTTAAATTTTTCAGTATTTAAACCTCAAAATAGATTAAACTAAGCGAACGTATAAGTAGTAAACGAGCAACTTTTTAATGTCGAGTACACACTAAATAATATTGAAAATAAAGCGATTAACAAATTATGATTAAAACAATTAACAAAGTTACAATGACTTGTCATAATTATTAAATCAGAATTATGCCATTCACAATTCCATAAAATAAATAACAAGTAAAATTAACTTAAACTAATAGATATGGTTTCATTATGAATGTACGAATTAGTGTGGAAAGTTTTTCGACAGAAGATACTCTATGGGACAGGGGCTACTGTCCCCTGTACACACGCTGTTGGATAAACAGAATAAAAGCGGGGTGGACACATTACACATTTTCACAAGTACTGCCCTGTACAATGTGCTAATGTTGGGGGGATGCGGTGGCGGAAGCAAACATTCTACGGCGAACCACATGGCGAGGTCGCACGGTGTTGACAGCTGTATAGTTTTAAACTCAAAGCATCGTTGCCATTGTCAGATAAGACAAACAAAATGAACAAAAATCCAAGTTGAATTTCTTTTTCAAGAACGCTATGAATTCAAAATGTAATTCATAAAAATTACAGTACAAAAATGGACCAAATAATATAACAATGACCTCTTATGTTGTCTTTTAAAATGTAAATGAACCATAATTGTTCATGAGGAACAGCTTGAATAATTTTTATGATATATAGTTTTAACATATATTTTTGCGTCTGAGATTCTGTTACCAACTGTCAAAACAAAGCTACCATAGTGCTATTTATCTGTTGTCTAATATATTATTGTTATAATAATACAGATAAATAGATAAATTTTATTGTCATTAGAATAGATTCTTTACAAATAGATTGGCGGGCTAATTTTCTAGTTAAAATTATCTTAACAAAGTAATTAAATAAATACATGTGTTTAATTATGAACTAATTTACAATATTTTTTTCCCATTAATAACGAGAATAATATACACATAACTATATAAGTATTGTAGCTAACAAAAATATAAAGTTTAATAAAGACAAGGATTGCCTTACCATTTCAATATATCTAATTAAACAGACATAAATACATTTATTCGCTTATGCAAAAGCTTCTAGTTTTCAAAGTATTTACAGTGAAGAAGAATATGTCATTTGTCGTTTGTTTGTTAAGATTTGAAAGTAGTACTTACAAGTCGGTGTCTTGGCTTTTTTTTAATAATGTACCTATTTGTTTAAATAAAAGATTCTGAGTTAATTATAAATATAATATATTATTATAAACCTTCATAACTGATTCATTATAATTATCTCGTGACGGTCAATCATTTTGAATCACTCTGTATTACTATTACACAGAAATTATCTGAAGTTTAACAAATTATTATTAACACATACACACACACACAAACCATTGCGAAATTTTTCTAATATTGGCCCTATTGCTATACTTTAGTATTACTTCGTATAAGAAAGTAAATATTACTATTAGTAAAAAAATGTTTTTATTTAATTATATGTGTAATAATAAATATTTAATTATTTCGGGATTAGTTAATCCAGAGTTATTTTTTAAACCTGTGTTACCATGAGTTCGATAATAATAAACATATTTTTATTCTGGAATAACAAATTATTTTTTCATGTATTTCACAGTTTGAGAAACTGACAAGCATTTTGAAATTGACATCTTTCATTTGAGGGAAAAAAAATTTTGTTATAAAAAAAAACCGGGAAGGAAATTTAACTGATGAGAAAAATAGACCTGATAGATACTTGCAAGCAACATATTTTTTGACATTAAATTTATGATTTTTTTTTCTCCTAATCCCATAGCAAACTTAATTACCAAAACCAAAAGGTATGTAATTTTTACTTCCTTGTGCGAAGTAAATGAAGTATTGTAATCGTGAAAATTTTCAGTTCTCAGGTTTCAGCGGCAATATCCATTTTGACCATCCCTGAATCCATTTTGATTAAATATTATATACCTTCTGGTTTTCGTAATTAGGTTTGCTATGGATTAGGAAAAAAATATTTAAAAAAATATAAATTTAATGTCAATGATCAATTATGTCAATTACGTGTAATTAAAAAATCTGATGTGAACACCACATGACTTTCTTGTACGCGTATTAAACTAAATTAACTTAAATTCTGCGTCTATTACAAAAATTATTAAATTAGCCTTTTGTATAAGCGAGATTATATATTTTTTGTTTTTGTAAGTTTGCAATGGATTAAAACAAAAAATTAGAATAAAATAGAAAAATTAATACCAATGTTGTTGCATTAGAGTAACATCTAGTTGTGCACCTCTCTTTGTATTTATTGAATAATTAAAGATGGGAAAGAAACAGTCATACAGGCAAAAGAAGGATAGAAGATGAATATAAAAAAGTAGAAAATTTAGCCTATTTTAGATTTTAATGTTAAACTACATACTCTCAAATATAATCAACAATTTTTAAAATTTGGTATATAAGACTATTATATCTATAGAAATAACATAATAGATTTTTGTTAAAATGGAATAACAAATAAAAGTGTTAGAGAAATAAATTCTGCGTCTAGCACATCAAGAATTAAATTAGGCCTTTAAATAAGCAAAATACGTAAATTTAAAAATTATATAATTTTTTGGTTTTTGTAATTAAGTATGCTATGGATTAGGAAATATCTATAGTTTAATATGTTTACAAGGAAGCCATGTGGTGTCCGCATCAGATTTTTAAAATATATATATATAATTGTTCCATAACTTTTACATATTATTCAGTCAAATGTTTTTGGTGCGACTAATAATATGTTAATACCATCAACATTTGTAGGTTGAGTAGTACAAGTTCTACTGGGAATATTATTGTAGAGAACTAAAACGCGCGAACACAAAGCAGAACCCTAATAACAGATTTCTTATTTACCCATCAAGACTGCCATCTCTCATACAATAGCATAAAAATTGGGGTCTAAACTTCATTGACATATTATGACTACAAAACTATCAATTTTTCATATAAATATATTGAAATACGAAATTATATCACTAATATACGATGCATTCTAACACTATTTATTAGTTACGTGTATAAAATCAAACATACCTACTGTATTTAACATGGGTTTTAAACTGAGGTGGGAGCAAACTGCGGTATATCACATGATATATATATATATATATATATATATATATATATATATATATATATATATATATATATATATATATATATATATATATATATATATATATAGATTTATTGGTTTTTTAAACAAAACAAGTCGATTATATTTGCACCTTATGTAATCTTCTTTTTGAGAAAATCTCTTTGTTTCGTGAAACAGTCTTATTTTAAAAAATATTTTAATAATAATTTTTATTATTTGGGATTTGTGATTGTCCAATGGATCCTGATCTTTTAAATGATGAATAAAGTCGTTTGTATTTAAAACATATCCAGCAACAGATTGAAATGTTTTACCTATTAATATTTTGTAAGTATTATTTTTGAATAATTTTGATGATTTTTTCCTTAATTTTCTTTCACCAGTTTTGCAAATGACATCATCGGATGGAAATAAAAAGTTTGCTCTTTTTTAAATTTTCTTATTAATGTGCAGTTTTCCTCCATTACTGTTAAGTAGGAAAACATGTAGAACATACCCAAGTAACCAAATGACCCCATTTCGACATCACATGTAACGTCGATCGTCAACGTATGAATTGACGTTTATTCGTTGGTCGAAACTACGTCTTTTGTCAACGTCATAGTAACATCGACGAACGACAACTATATTAACGTCGACAAACAACGACTCTAGTAACATTGATATACGACGTTTCTGATAACGTCGACGAACGACAACTCTAGTTACGTCAACAAATAACGACTCTAGTAACGTTGATATACGACGTTACTGGCATCGTCGACGAGCAACGACTCTAGTAACGTTGATATACGACGTTATTGGCATCGTCGACGAACAACGACCTTATTCCAGTCGACGAACGACGACTCTAGTACCGTCGACGAACGACGACTCTTGTAACATGAACATACGACGTCACTAATAACGTTGACCAACACTGTTATTACTACATCGATTGATATGTTTAAATCGGTAAATAAATTAATATCATTTTATAAATAGATATATTTAACAACATTATTTATATAATTACAAAATATTTTAACTTAAATTTAATTTACTGGAACTGAGATTGGGCTGCTGCAATAATTGATCTTTTTTGTCGTTGGGGAGCATACTTCAACCATTTCATAACGTATTTTTTAAACTCTTGTATTGTTGTAGAATTGTGTTTACTTTTAATTGTATCTTTAAAATAACACATTAATACAAAAAACGAAATTTTCTGACAAGAAAATAATACTTACAACATATAAGTTTTTCCGTCAAAGTTCCACCAAATTTTAATTTCGGTGGTGTACCACAATAATTATATTGTTGGCCAAGCTTTGTTGATATAATTTTGTTCATTATTAAATATATTGATTTTGAAACATCTTTCATGATAAAATTTATTATTTATGCTGAAATTATATTAATATTAATTTTAACATTACATGATATTTATAAAATTACCTCACTGATTCTACATTTGCATTTTGTTCGCTGTTTTTATGAAAACGTATAACGTCTAGAAATTAAAATGTATTAATATTCGATTCGATAAATATATTAAAACTTATATATTTACCTAGATTTTAACAATGAATCTCAATATTCATTTTCCTCACATGATACATGTAGTGATGACGATGTGGATGATGATGAATCTTCTTCAATAGCCAGCACCTTTTTTTAAGATCTTTTCTCAACATTTTATTTTTGCTTTTTTGCAGAGATGACATTTTTATTTTTGTAAAACAAAATATATTTGTTTACTGATTTATTTATAGTTTTGTTCAGTGACTTGATAATAATAACTACATTCATTACTATTTTATTATTATCAAGTAACTAAAGTAACAATAAATAAGGTAACTGTTGGTCTAATTTTGTGCGCGAATTATAATTTTCGATTTGTATTTAAGAAAAAAAATACATATCTTTCGTTTTGAAAATTATATTTTATTTATTTAGAATCTAATTACAACTGACGTGAATACGTTCAGCAACAGTACAAGAGTGTTCTAATCTAGTTTTTTCAAGCTTATATATCATTCTCTTATCATAACATAGTTCAAAGAAGTATGAGTCAGACAATGGAACTTTCCATTGTCTAATATAATAAAACACTTCGTCATCAAAATACTGATATCATAATCAAAATACAGATATCATAATTAAAATACAGATATCATAATTCCTCCCCTTCAAGTTTTTTATTATATTACTCGAGAGGGTGAGTCTTTATTAATTCTAAATCTTTTAAAGCAATTAATTTCAGTTTTCTTTCTTTTATATACTTATAAATCTTAAAACATATATAACTAATTATCATTATACTTATAAAGGAATATATAATAAAAAGATGATGATCGTTGTTCTTTAAATTTAAATTTTGTATTTCTTCCAAATGATATTCAGTATTATTTACTTTATGCAATTCGATTAATTGTCTGCTTTTAACGTTTAACCCATTTATTTTATCAATTTTTCCTTCATAGATTAATTCTTTATAATTTTGTTCTATCTTTTCAAAATGATAATTATTTAATGTGCATTGTTGATCGTTATTAAATTTGTAAATTCCTATTATCTTTTTGTGAATTTCATTACTTTTACAATAAATTATGAAATTTTGTAAAATTGGGCTTATTATAATGATTTCATTTGTATTTGGTATTTGTTCGATATTATTTTCATTATCCATTAACAAGTAAGAACAATCATCATTTTTATATCTTATTGTTAAATCATCAATACATTTCTTTATTTCTACATTATCAGTTTTACAATAATAATTCTTATTTCTAACACAGTTATTGACAATAATATTCTTATTCATTTTATTAATATACAATATATTGGGTTCATCAAGGATATACATTTTTGTGTTATTCATAAAAGGTATTGACGTAAATTGATATAAAGGGTATACGGTGGTGCTCATAATAGGGATCTCGATAATATAGTAGATCATTTGTCCATCGTATTGACAGTGAGTTGTTATAAGTGACATAATTTCAAAGATATTTTGATTTTTGATAAAGTTCTGGAGTCTATTCATGGAAATTATAGTTGAATGTAATTTATTTAAGGAACAGAACGTAAGACTAGTTTCAATTTGTATATATGGGTGTTTCGTCTGTGGTGCGAATTTTGTGTGTGGTGACGTCAACATATCAACGTCGATATAAGGTCGATTTATTGACGTTGATGTACTTACGTAATATCGACTGTCAAGGTCAACATATCAACGTCGAAACGTATATAGATTTTACGTAACAAATGAATCGTCGCATAACAACGTCTCATCGTCTTAATGTCGAAAATACGACGTCATTGTGTATGTTAATGTGACATCATTTTCGACGTTACAAAAATGACGTCATTATGTGTTACTTGGGTATCGACTTTCAAAGTCAACATATCAACGTCGATGTACGGTCGATTTATTGACGTTGATAGGCCCACGTTATATCGACTTTCAAAATCAACATATTGACGTCGATATGTAGCATGATATAGGTCGATTTATTGACGTTGATGTACTTACGTAATATCGACGTTGATATGTAGCATGATATATGGTCAACTTATTGACGTTGACAACTCACATTATATCGACTTTCAAAGTAAACATATCAACGTCGATATAAGGTCGATTTATTGACGTTGATGTACTTACGTAATATCGACTGTCAAGGTCAACATATCGACGTCGAAACGTATATAGATTTTACTTAACAAATGAATCGTCGCATAAAAACGTCTCATCGTCTTAATGTCGAAAATACGACGTCATTGTGTATGTTAATGTGACATCATTTTCGACGTTACAAAAATGACGTCATTATGTGTTACTTGGGATATCTTCATTTTCTGTATTTTTTTACAATATATCCAGCGATGTATTTTACTACGTCTTCTACGTTCGTATTTAACTGCCACATGGTATTCACGTAATCGTGGTCAGAAGAATCCACTGGTGTAGCGTCATCGCCCGCAACCGGATTTCTGAAATTTTCTTTTTTCGAAGATACATGTAAAATATCTAGCCCATCCGCTATGCAATTTGTATTGCTGAACAATTTAATTTATGTTTTTACAAGTAATCTTTTGTAAGCGGTTTGAAATTGTTTTCAAGTCGGGTTATTGTTCCATCCCCCACGACTCCTTACAGCACTAAAAAACGTTCCCAGGTGGTCCTGGCTGACTTTGAAGGAAAGGAAATAACTAATTTTTTGTTTGTTGTGATTAAAAATTTCCAAAATATTTGTTAAATTAATTATCATTCCAACACACCCTATTTTTCGGCCAGTATGTATAATTTTCATACGTGACGGTTCTGTTAAATTAAATATATCCCTTTACTGCATGAATTTTTATTTTTGGCTGAAATTATTCATAGGCATTAGGAATAGGTTCTTATTGATAGGAAAATTAATAAAAAAATATATTTAAATTAACAATTATTATTTTTATGAAAATAGGGTTTGTGCCATACATGGAACATTATGATACTACAGTATTCAAAATAAAATTATTCCGTATGAAATCTCATGAAACAATTTCTGTCCTTATTAAAACAAAGAGGAATTTTGCATTTATAGCAGAATGTAAAAGTTTTTCCTTGACAGCCTGGAAACTTGCACCTGGATCTATTGTTTTCATTCCATTCGGGTAAATGGTCTAAGCCATCTAGACGAACATCTTCTTGCGGAATTTCTTTTGTAGGTCCTTTCTTCTTTTTCTGTTCATATGCTAGTTGCAGATCAGTGTTCGATCGCCTTCCTACTTTGTTCTTCTTCATAGGTTTACCAGCAACGCATAATGCATCGGCTATAGCGAGTTTGAAATCCATCAAGGGTAAATTGCATTTTTCAGCTCTTCTAAATAATAACCAACTATTGACTACACTTATATCTAAGAAATGAAAAAAGATACGCAAGTACCATTTCTTCGATCTGATTTTTATGCGATAGAACCCTAGCATGGCATCAAGTAAATCTACGCCACCCATGTAGCTATTGTATATGAATACACTTTTAGGGCAAGGAATCATTTTGTGGATGTTTTCGGTCTTGAAAAATCTTTTCTTCTCACCAACTGGTAGACTGCCAGCATATGAAGACATGGTGGTCACAATTTTATTATCGAACCATGACACAACGCTTATTTCTGTGTTATCTATGATCGCTGTTTTCTCTACTATAGAACCCCTTCCTTTCTTTTTCATTTCTTTATCTTTTGGCATATCGCACCCTGTAACTCTATTTACCCTCACAGTTCCTAAAGGAAGAATACCTTGTTTCGTCAAGTAAATCATTAGAGGTACGCTGCTAAACCAATTATCAAAAAATAATTTATAATTTTGTTTTTTTGGTATAGTTTCCGACAGTCTCAGCACTACGTTGCTGCTTGTTCCTAAATTCGGCACATTTGAAGGTACAATATTGCTCTGAACACCTGCATATATGTCAAAATCGTAGGTAAATCCTGACACACCGCTAAGAACAACATTTTTATATCCCCACTTGTGTGGTTTTTTAGGATTGTATTGCTTTAGTTGACTTCTTGCTTTAGTTGGAATTATTTGCTCGTCAATTGCTAGGTGTTCTTCTTTAGGGATTAAAACTAGTCGCTCTCGAATTTTTGAAAGAAAAGGTCGTATCATGAAAAGCTTGTCGTGACCTGGTTGTCCTTTTTCAATAAATTCAGAATTATCATTGAAGTGCAAATTCCGCTTGATTTCCTCAAATCTATTGCAGCCCATTACTTGAGATACTGCAGGATGGCCAATAGAAGTATTCCAGTAATTTCTTGTGGCCGGTAATTGTACAATGGACATATACAGGCATATTCCTATAAACTGCTCAATTTCAAAGTCTTTTACGTTTATTGGTTTGTTTGGACGACACTGTACGGAATACAGATTTGTTTGTTCAGTAATAAACTTTATAAGGTCTTTCGGAAATAGGAATGTAAAAAATTCTGTTGGTGTATCTAAATCTAAAATTGAGTGTGGTAAATCTGCATCACCAGTAAATTTTATTTCATCTTCAGTTTTCATAAGATTTCCCTCCATCCATTTAGAACTAGCTGCTGTCATTGGTGCTGTAGTATTTGTTGGATTTTTCAGAAATCGTTTTCTTAGTTCTGAGAGCGGTAGTTCATCTTCAGACGAAAATTCTGTATCAGGAAGGATATTATTCGGTAACTCATCTTCAGAGCAAAAATCGGTTTCAGAAACACTTATATTGTCAATGTTTTCCTTTGAGATTTTATCATCAAACTCACTATCATAAGCTAGAATACGTTGTGCATTCAGATTTTCACCTTCATCTGATAACTCTGAATCTTCACTTTCAGGAACTGGTAAATTTACATGACGGATTCTACCATAAAACGCCTTAGAATCCATAACTGTAACAATAATATACTAATATTATAAACCATCATAATTCTCGTAGATGCATAGTGTACCATATAAAGCACAAACCATTTTATGGCTATTTGGTATTTTTATAAATGTTGTATATAAACATATCTTACCTAAATGTCTTCTGCACAGAATATCCAACCACTAAACAATTGTTTCTTGCAAGAAATTCGGTTTTATATTTGTAATAACCGACCGAGAACTAACGAATTTTCACAAACAATTAACGCATGAGTATCTACAGGTTACTGCACGCACCAGTCACACTGCATTGATAAAATAGGGGGGGGGGGGATACTCTAGGTGCATAGCTGTGTATGTGCCATATATGACCATTCATGAAATAACGTTCTGATGCAGTTTTAAAAGTAAACAAAATAAATAAAAATTGGAAAGTGCCATATATGGCACACTATACGGTAAAGGGATATACTTAATATGATGCTCGCATCTACTTTTTATTTCTTCATACGTATTTTCATTTACAACGTATTTGCCAAACTTTGATTTCGTGTTCAATATATCAAAAATGCCGTTCAATTCCAGACAAAAATTTGACGTTCCGTCACAGTTGCTGAACATCAGCGGGCAATATTTGGTTTCTTTTAAATATTTCAAAGCACTGCTTTCGCTTTGAGATAAAGTTTGTGCAGCTAATTTAACATTCATCCAATTTGAATAATATTTTATGTGTTTTTGTATTAATTTACAACCTAGTGCAGTCTTTCCTTATCTTGAACATCATTCAACTCTTTGATGTGCATCCACAATATTTTTTCATTCTTCTCGTCCTTTATTATCCCCTTGTCTCCTAAACAATTTCTGACAATCTTTAACATGTGACAAGCGTTGACAAAAATTAACACTTTTTCTTTCGTCACTGGATGTAAGAAATAGAGCTTGAAATTGTCTTAGCCGTAATTGAAATTTGCACCTAAATTATTGCACATCGTAATATTTGTTGCTGCTCCGTCAAACGTAATAGAGCTTACTTCTGCACCTGTGCCATGAATTAATTCTAAACATTTTTTTAATAAGTTAGCTCGTTCAGATCCGGTCAATGATTTTATCAACACAAATCCTACTGGCACCTTCCAACTGGCATTTAAGGCAACTGCAATGAATACTAAGGCCAGACGCGCAGCAGGTAAATTGTCGCATGTGTTATCACCTTGCGTCTCCAAGTCAACACCTCCATAAGATCGCCTGTTGTTAAAAATCATTTGTTCCCGGATACTCATTTCGTCGATTACTATGTTTAATAAAATATGTTGTTGTTTTTCTTGTTCCGAAATTGCTTGGAGAGCTTCTGTTGTGAAACCTGGCTCCCCACCGATTGTAGCGTACCGTGCTCTGAGTTTTGATGGATGCGGTAATAAATTGTCCCATGTTTTCCGACCATATTCGTATGCTTTCTTCGAATAAAATTGTAGTGAAAGCGCAAAAGTTCTTACTTCGGGAGAATACTTTTTTTTCTTGTTTCTCAGTCGTCGATTTATAATTTCCTACACCCCTGGTAATATTCTAAAAAAAATCAATAGTTAATTCAATAAATAAATAATATAAATTAATAATTATATGGCTGAAATAGTTTATCGGTTGCATTAGCACTTAATTTTTATGCATTTTAATGTATCGTTCAAGATGGAAATGGATTATAGAAGTTATAATATTACATATGACTAATTATTTATTAATTAGATCAAATATAAATGCAAAAATAATAACATAAAGAAATAACAAAATGCAAGTAACCAATTTTAGTTCATAAGCGACCTTTAAATGAAACATTCTAGCTGACCGCTGTTGCCGCTTAAACCTAATAGCCAATGAAAATGATGCTTCTGAGCATGCGCAGTTTAAAAAAGAGGGTAGGTAAAGATAGCACTAGTGTATGTCTGTCTTTCTTAGATACGCACGCTCTCCGATCATTGCCAGAATAGGGACATCAGCAGTATATAAGCTAATATGTATATGGGCTTACTGAAGCAAGAGGGGGTTTCGATCAGTGCGACAACAGCACCGCCTGTGTTCTATTGCACAAACGACTATCTATCGAAACATCAGAACAAAACGCCCCATTAAGTGTCACCCCCCTGATTCAAGACTGCTGTTGACCGATGGCGACTGCAAAGACGGCTACCACCGAACATCCCTGAACGACCGCAAGAACACGTGCGAGCCAGCTAACCGCTGACTGGCCAGCGCAGGGACGGACTTCGCCTCAATTCCGCAAAGCGCGGGAAAACGCCCAAACAAATTGTGCAGACTGGTATTATTCAAGATTTACTATATACAACGCAATAAAGTTATTTTTTGAAAACAATGGAATATTATATTATATGCATAAAGAAGACATACACTTATTACCTATGGAACTTATAATGATATAAGCACCAAATGAAATAGAACACAATTGGCATAAATTTCCGTTAAACTGGTGTAACAATAAAATATTTCAAACTTACCGAATGTTCTGCGTTCATTATAGTCAAATTGCACAGCAAAAATCTATAGATAAAAGTGAAAATTGGGGTGAAGATATTGCTCAAGAAAAAATTCCTATGATATAAGATTGTTATAAATGTTGTAATAAACTTTAATATAAATTATAATAAACTTTTATTCATATAGTTATTTGTTTTATTACACACGCACTACAATATACTACTACTACTACATATTATAAACAAACATAAAAATTTAACATTTTTTAAATTTATCTTTTCTTAAAATTTTTTATTTCTATATCCACAGATTTTCCAGCAAGTCCTTTTGATATTAAATATAAATATCCATTTTCAGCATCGATGTTCATTTCATCTAAATCTTCATTAGAAATTTTATTAAATCGTTCCCCATAAATACGGTAAAATCTTCTAACTCCAGACGCAACCGCTTACCAAATTTTGTAGTACATCTGTGAATTTTTACTACTTTATATGTTTTATTCACTGTCAATGTTTTTAATCCTCAAATTGGTTTTATTTTATACAAGTCAAAATTGAAGCGTAAGACATGGTGTTACTTGTACTAGTTCTAGTTTATCAGTTAAAAATATAAAAATATTATACAGAATTTATATATGCTAATTTTATCTTAAAATGATTATTTATTTTTGTTGATTTCTCTTTTTTCTCCCCTCACTCTTCTGTTTTTGTTTAAACTATCAACAAAAATAAATACTATAAATAACATTTTTTTATTAACTATATTAAATACTACAAAATTTTTAAATATATTTTTCTTCATACGCTTCAACATATTCAATGCTTATGTTCAACATATTGTTGTATTCAGCAACAGTTTCATTCCACCG
Organism: Pterostichus niger; assembly: GCA_947425015.1. Classification (NCBI taxonomy): domain Eukaryota; kingdom Metazoa; phylum Arthropoda; class Insecta; order Coleoptera; family Carabidae; genus Pterostichus; species Pterostichus niger. The sequence continues at coordinate 10,818,980 of OX380350.1, forward strand.
AACATTTGCATTTGCAATCTAATAGTTCAAAATCAGTTATTGGTTGACTACACCACTTTATAAATATTTCTTCCATACTTAAGCAGTTTGCTACACGTTGCCATAAAGTCATATTCCATGTTTTAACCTTATTTAAAAAATAATGTTTTAACGTTTACGTCCCATTGAATTTATCAATACTTTAAAACTACAATGTAAACATAATTCGTTATTTACAAGAGTTTCTTCGTTTCACAACCGACACTTATATTTTACAGGCACAGGCATTTTATAAATTACATCATTATATTGTTGATATGTATATACTAATACTATTTTAAAATAAGTTCAAAGATTATGTTTGAACTTAATACATTTATGTTATTTTAAATGTAAGTAGAAAAATAAATAACTACACATTTAAAATTATTTTATCATTTATTTGATTAAAAATATACACATCTTACACTTTAATCAACTATTTACTACATACATTTTATAATTCCAACATTGTTTTTTTTTAAATTTTATTCTTTTAATTTTGATCTAAGATTTCTTAATTGTTTTAAAATAGATTCATTTGAACAATGTATGTTAAAAAAGATAAATTAAACGGAATTGCTTTTGTAACAGATTTTAAATATTCACTGTACGCATACATTATATTATTTAAAAAAAAGAAGTAAATATACCCATTTATATATTGAAACACACCATCTATGTTTGAAGGTATACCGGAGAACATTGAGTGAATTGTTCCACGATTTAAAATTCTAGAATTATTACATTCCAATTATGATTTGGTGGTTCCACTTTATGTTTTTTAAAAAGAACGCCAAAACTTGTTTGTTAAAACTTTTATTGATATACCATATACGTATACTTCTCTGAAGTGTACAGGTTGCTACAGAGTACAAGAGTGTTCTCCTAACAGTGAATCACTCTATTGATCTTTTATTCTTATCAACTAGTATACATGTGGGGGGTATGACATCATACTTATAAATATCATGAAATAACAAGTTTACAATATATAATTCCTCCCCTTTTAGTTTTTTCATTATATTTGTTCTCTTATTTCTAATTCATTTAATTCATTTCTTACATTGTTTACTCTTTGAAATTTTCTTTCATTTCTATATATTCTTATTCTAGGTAATACATATTTTCTTAAAATATAACAACTTATTACTATAAATATTATAACATAATATATAAGAGTGATGACTGCCTTCGATTTTTATTTCTTTTATCTGGGTAATTTTTGGTTCAGTTAGTATAATATATGATATATTATATAATTTGGTAGTATTTATTTTTAATGCTATTAACTCTTTCTCAAATGTTTTGAATTAAATTTCTTTATATTTTTGTAAAATTCTTTTAAATATGAAATTATTTATTTGACAATCTTGGTTAATCTTTACTTTGTAAATTCCTTGAATAAATCTTTTAATTTTTATTTCATTACAGTTCATTTGAATTTCTTGTTTAATTGGACTGATCATTATTAATTCATTTGTATTTTGAATTAATTCGAAACTATTTTTCTTTTTAATATTATGGTACTTACAATCATCATTCTTTTGTTTTTCTAAAATATTTCCGATACATTTACTTATTTCTATATATTGTGAGATACATAAATATTAATTTTTTATATAAATACATTCATTAATTTTATGTTTTATCTTGTATAAAGTATAATTGTTGAGATTCGCTCATTATTATAGATTTTTCTTTTTCGATTAAGGGTAATGGTGTGAATTGGTTTAGTCTGAAGGATTCTTGGGAAAAGGTTGATATGGATGTGATATAATATATTTCTCCTTTGTAATATTTGCAATGGGTTTCTATTAATTCGTTCATATTCCAGATATCATTACTCTGTGTAATTTGTTTCAAATTTTCAAAAGATATTATGCTAGCGTCTAGTTTGTGTAATGCACAAAAGGTTAAACTAGTTTCTATATTTTTCATTAATTCATTCATATTTAGGATTAATAATGTTAATTTTTGAAATTTACTTTCCGTATCTATTTGTATTTTCCAGTCTAGGTTTCCTTTCAAATTGTAAATTATGTCTTCAATTTGTCGTGACAATTCTTTTTCGTTATGTCTAATATTTTCTAACTGTAAATTAAATTTGTTTGTAATTTCTTTATTGTGTTTAATTACATGACTGTTTTATTCTTGTAATATTTCTTGGTTTGTCACCTAACTCAGCGCTCGGCTGTATTTCCCTGCTCGGTATGTAATATACTATTTCTATAATTCACCGTTTCTCCAGAATACATTTGTTTACGTGTTTCATTATTTATTTTATTGAATCAGATTTACTTCTAAAAAGTATACATTATATTATGCTTGCACGTCACGGCAAGGCACTGATTCATGAACAAGAACATGTTGCATGCTGTTAGTAGTGTCTAATATAAATTATATAATAATCTCAAGTTAATAATGTTAGTAAGTACATAGACACTAATAAAGTAAATTTGCAGACATATAACTTCAGCTTTTATATATATGATGATGTCCCATCATTCCGTTTCGGAACATAGGGGCCGGGCACACCGAGCCGCAGTTTTTACACTGCCGTACTGCCGGTTTCTATAGTCAAGTTATTTTAAGGCGTATAAGTGACTAGCTTATAGCGCCCGAGTGTGATAAATACATGTAACTGTATTTTTATATTTAACGACAAATCACACATTGTCGACAGGCGGATTCGAACTGACGAACCTTGGTTCGGGTGACGTCACAGCATGCTAAGAGATGTGCCTTAACACGCTCGGCCACCGCGCCTGCTTCAGCTTTTATTACTTACTGTAAACTAAACTAAATGAGGGGAATGCCGGCCTGCGCTCGTTTTTGATAATGAATTGCACACAATTGCATTTTGATAGTCTAAAAATAGCTAATATTGAACCTACAGACACGAAATTGCATTTTAGTACTCTATAAAAACAACAAAACGAGGCTAAATTAAATTGATTGATTGATTGATTAGAAGTTTTTGTATACATTTGTTTGAATAATAACATTATATGTGTGCTAATATAGGGTTTAGCCCTCTCCAGCACAACGACAGAATATATATATTAAAAAAAAAAACAGCAATAATGATAGTATGATTACATTCATAAATACATAAATACATACATATATTTTATTAGAATAGTGAAGAGTTTGGTCTCTTAGCGGCGAAAAGGTAGTGGGGTTGCCTCCAACACGTTCTGGAGATCGGGTGGCAGGTACTCTGCGGTTTGCAGGAGAGCAGTGGGCGGATGCACGTATTTGTATTTCGGCCTCCTCGTTGCTCGTGGCGGTGGTAGGCGGACAAGTGCAGCACTTGCTGATTCCCTCTTTACGCAGCGTCCGATGAACCTATTCTGAAGGTGAACTATGCGCTCGTTCGCTGGTTGGATGCCGGCTTGCTGGTGTAATCCGTCTGACGGCGATCGCCAAGGCAGGTCGAGGAAGCGTCGCAAGAACCGTCTCTCCATGCTGAGTACCGGTTTCAGCAACGGTGCGCGAATAGCCGCGTACACAACGGCGCGGAAATCGAGGAGTGGCCGCACGAACGTCTTAGCCCAGCCCTTTTCCGCATCATTCCGATGCATTTTTTCACGTCCGGTGCCCAGTAAACCGTCTTTGTTAGAAGGAACCCAAGATAGGTGGCCTGTTCTTGATCTTCTACCGCCATTCCCCAGACGTTGACTCTGTATCTCATGACGTTCTTGCTGTACCTGTTGCGGAACAAAACTAGCTGATTTTTGTCAGGATTTGGATTTATGCGCCAACGACGCATCCAGGATTCTAATTTCTGCAACTGCTCCTGTAACTTACGGATGGCCTCTCTTGGGTCTCGGTCCATTGCCCAGCTCGCGGTGTCGTCCGCGAAGAGCTGCACTCTGCTGCTGGTGCTGACAGGGCCTGGGATGTCGCAGCAAAAGAGCAGGAACAGAATTGGCGAGAGAATGCTACCTTGCGGCGTGCCTTGCCGCAGCTCGAATGTTCTGGATTTCGCTGTTTGCACGCGGACGCATGCAGAGCGATGACGTAGGAAACCCGCGATTGCCTGGATCAGGAACACTGGGAAGTTCAAGGTAATTAATTTGCCTAGCAAACCGTAGTGCCACACCGAGTCGAAAGCTCGCCGCAAGTCCAGGAAAGCAGCTGCGGCCACTGCGTTGGTGTTTATGGCCGTGCTTATATCCGGGGTTAGTCGCAGCATGGCATCCTGGACTGAATGCTATCCTCGAAAGCCATATTGGAACGTTGGTAGGAGGTTCCGCTCAATACATATATTACGGATTCTGTCTGACAAATTTTTTTCAAAAATCTTGCCGCTCGTGTTTAGCAAGGTACGATGATGGATCGGAGTGATTCTTGCCTGGTTTCGGTATTATGACGACTTCCGCATGTCGCCAGCAAGTTGGGTGAAATCGTAGGTGGAGGCAAGCGTTCATGACTTTTGCCAGGTAAGATGTAGCCTCTGGCGGAAGCTCCTTAAGCATCTTGGTTGTAATACCGTCCTCACCAGGCGCCGAGTGTTCTTTTTTGGCTGCTATTGCCGTGTCGATCTCGTGCTCTTCGATTGCGTCTCCAGCGAGTTCTTGAACTCGGTGCAGCTGCAAGTGGTGCTCGACAGTTCCTTCTAGCTGCTGTTTAAACAAGTCGTCGAATAGTGGGTCCCCGTCGTCTTGGTAGGTCTGTTCGAGAACGTCTGCGAAACTGTCTGCTTTGCTCTGCCTGTCAGTGATGACTTCGTTGTAGACGCGCAGATGTGTTGGTACTGGTACCGCTCTTCTGGCCAGTCAGCAGCTTGAAGCGCTGCCAGAATTTAGCGCCATCACGTTGATCAAGTTCTGCGCAAGCTTCTGTCCACTTCCGTTCTCTGAATCGCAGCACCTCTCGGCGGATCAAGGCATTCTCCCGATTCCAGATTAGTTTGATTGCTGGGTCCCGTGTTCGGACAAATTGCCGATATATTCGCCTCTTGTTCCTGATCGCTTCGACGAGCTGCGGCGGCAGCGGAGGGCGATCGATGCGGATGGTCTTGTTGACAGCCACTAAATCTGCAGCCTGCTGGATTGCTTCCGTATATGTGTCCACGGCCGCGTCTATGTCTTCGGTGTGCATCATCTCCGGTGCTTCCGGAATTGTCGCGGAAATGTATTGAGCGAATGCATCCCAGTCAACATCGCGGAAGCTTCGAATGGTCTTGTGAACTGGCCTGGTGGCTAGTCGTTGAAACAGGTCGCAGTTTACTATCACCGGGAGGTGGTCGGACGTGATTGTCGGCCCAATGAAACACTCGTCGCCAAAGCGTTGAATGAGCTCCTCCGACACGATAATGTGGTCATAGTGCTGGATCCTAGATGATTGACGAAGCTGGGGCTGGACAGCGGAATCCTGAAGATCGGCAGCTCATCCAACAGGTTCATGAGTGTGACACCAAACTAGTTGGTGGCGTGGTCACCAAAATCAGCGTTCCTCGCATTGAAATCCCCCATGATAACGGACGGGCCAATCTCCGTTGCATATGTGAAGATATGCTCTGGGAATGTTGCCGATGGCCTCACGTACACTGCGAACACGTTTATGCGTCCTAACCTTGTTTTAACGGAAGCCCCAACTATGTTTGCTGCGGTCAACTCATGTGGAAGATCCAGTTGCTCGCTTGGTATGGATGAGTGAATCAGAAGCGCAGCTCCGCCATGGGTGTCTGGATCGCAGTCCCTTCGGTATACCGTGTACCCGCTGGCCTTAATACTGCTGGTGGGCTTGGAGCGCGTCTCTGTGAGTGCCAGGACTGACGTTGCTGTCTCACGCAGCAAGTTCTTCACTAACAACCGCTTCTTGGAGAAGCCTGCCACGTTGACTGTTGCAAATCTTCCTCTTTGATTTTCAGACATTGCTGGTTTCAGTGTTTGGGGCTGAGCAGGAGCGTTGCACACATGTAACATGCACGCTAGCTCCTGAATACGACACTGACAGGTGCAAGTCGAAGATGTCCGCCGCGAGTTGTGTGAGGACCTCTCTCATCCTGTCTCGTTCCATGGGCATCGCGTTAATAATTGCAGTGGTAACGAAGCGCAGCATGTCCACCGTTGAAGGCGGTGTGGGTGGAACAGAGCTAGCCGCAGGCGCCGGTAGACAATTTATTATGACGGTGTCTTTGGCCTAAATTAAATGAGAAGAATCAAGATTTAATCTAACAAAATTTAGTGGTCCCGACATGTGAAGTTTGTCGCTTTCTTTTTTCCTCTTGTAGCACCAATGCAAACCAGGTGATACCAATCTATGCAACGAACGAAGTAAACCATGTCATTCTCCGATTCTATACAATTTTCTCGTTGCGGCACAGTGAACCATGTAGGCGCCCAGTACAATTGTATATAAATTAGCACAAAATTATAAGGTACTCTGGTGACTAGGAGGGCACCCTGATCTAATGGGTATCGACTTCCACAACTTCGTTCCTGATCGTTTGGTAACGCTACTATCTGTTGCCACATTATCGTACGATTTACTTTTCCATTATTTTTAATTAACTTGTCCATGATCAACATCCGAATTGAATATGTGCCCACACGCAAACATAAACCTCACAGTTTCCGCCTGCAAAAGTCTGCTTTGGAATATCTGTACAGGAATATACTACCTAATTTGGAAAATCGATGTGTTCCTGGTGTGTCTTGAAATGCTGACAATCCACAAAAACTTTTAATCTCTGAACCACATCGATATTGAGAGAATAATGTAACGAATGAATGTACAAGATACATTCTAACTTGAAGAGGACGACAAATAGTGCCCAATGACTGGCACTTACATGTGCCGGGAGCAACCAAATCTGAGAATTTAATATTTGTCGTTTTTTTTTGCCCAAGTTTCAAAACCTTTAAGTTCGACCTCTTGTATTAGAATAATGCTAGCACAGATAGTATCGAAGACAGCAATATTAAGCTATTTTTCTGTAGCTATTTTCTCCTAAAGGAATTTATAATAACATCATCTAACCACCCTGCTGGCAACAGTGTGCTAAAATTATTTGCAATTATGCCACTCCCTGCGATCTCACATTTTGATTTTTGGATATTAGGATATGATTTATAGGATGACCAAGGTGCAACATCATCGTGACATATTAATTTTTTAACTACAGATTTTTGAGGACTTTCATTTCCAACGATCTTCTCGGGGTGAAAATAACATGCGATATTCCTGCTATAGGAGATATTAGTGACTGTGCACTACCCAATATATCTATGGCTGCGTTTATTGTGTTTCGTGTGCTGTAACAAAGTATGTTGCTTTGTTTGGTGTACTATGACTGACGAGTATTTTCTTGTATTATGGTCCGAGTGTAATTTATTGTTTGATATATATTGTGCCGTGTCTGTTTGTATATGTTGAGGTGTAGATGAGCGTATTGGTGTTTCTAAACACGTTTTGTCGACACGTTTTCCTATATGTAGTAATTGAGGATGACGTACATTATAAATTGTTTTTGAATTGTTGTTGAATATAGATTTTCCATGGCGTGCAAGAGCTGGGCTTTCAGGTTTCTTCCATATTTCTCGAGACATACTAACATTGAAACTCTGCTCAGCAACTTCTTTGACAGTTTGTATTTTCAATCGTTTTATCGCAGTCTTGTCAACAGCGTCTTTGTGAGTCACACTATTGCTAGTTTTCCGTTTTCTTCGTTTTGTAGCTTTGAGAGTCTGGTTTCAGCAAGCGTTCCATTGTGTCTATGTACTTAGGTACACGCTTTTGTAATTTGCTCGAAAAAGTATATTTTTTTACAATTTTGAACCAATTTTCTACTGAAGTATTGCGCTCACGACATATAAACTTTTTTTGACACCAATGGATAAAATAGTAAAACAATATTTAATAAGATATGAAGAACTTTAGAAGCAAAGTATCTACTTATTTGGCGTATCAAATTGACTGTCTTTATTCCTTTCAATAGTTTCTAGCGATATATTGACAGAAAGGGGAATGTTGTTTCAAGGGATATCGACCTGTATCTATGTAGCTAAATGACACATCTCTCCTACAGGTGTAACATGGGAACCATGATTTATGGCACTTATGGCTGTATTGGTATTTGGTGTTGATCGATCAAGACCGAAAACAATGATAGCGTTTATCCAATACTTAGTCACAGATGCCAAATCATAGCTATTCACTAGACCACCCAGAAAATATATGCTCAATGACATCATGTTGTTTAATAGCTGTTCTTATACAGGGTGTAGAATTGAAATGTGGCGTATAGGGATTTCAATGTTATTTTCTAAATATTGCTGTATCTCTTTACCTATTCACTTTAGAGCAAAAGCGTAAATACAAAAATTGTTCAGAAATTAAAAACGCTTCCTATAAAGTAAATTTCATTACATAAATGTAAATAGTTCACGAGATATTAATTAAATGAAATTCAAAATTTATTCAAATTTTTTGTAGATTGCGTTGGAATATTAAACAAATGAACTGAATTTTTTACATATTGTAAAAGAGTTTGACATTTGTTTGTTACAGTGTTGTAATATTTGTTGAACAAGCTTTTGAAGAATATTGTAAGGAAATAGTGAATAAATTTCAAGTGAACAAAATGTTTGACGTATTTATTATAAAATAAGAAAAATACATTATATTGCTACTATAATTTTAACAAATTATTTATTTATAAATTTACAAGAAATGTTCGAATAAGTTTCCATTTACTGCTAAGCAATGCCCTAACAGATCATAAAATGCTTGGCGCACATTACTTAATTGTCTTTGTATGATTGCTTCACATTCTCTTATAATTGTATTTTTTTAAATATCAATGTTTGCAATATTGGTTTTATAAATTTTTTCTTTTAAATATGGCCATAAGAAAAAGTCATTTGGCGCCAAATCCGGAGAACGGGCTGGCCAGTTAATTGTACCTCCACGACCAATCCACGAATCTGGAAAGCATTCATCTAAGTATGCATTTACATCTCTTGCAAAATGTGCTGGGCAGCCGTCATGCTGGTACCAAATAATTGGATTTTCCCTGGATCTTACTTCCAATTCAGGTCCAATTTCGTTTTGAAGAAGATTCAAATACTTTACTCCATCAATAAAAAACGGTTCAATAATGTGCGATCCAAAAATACCTGCCCACACATTAACTTTTTGGCGATACTGGGTATGAGTTTGAAGAACCAAACGAGGATTATCTTTACTCCAATAACGATGTTACACGAAAACGAACAGAAAATATACAAAACTTAAGTTCTAAAATATATACAATTATTTACATTTATATATCATGTACATATGTGAAGAATTATTTATGTTCAACAATAGCAACAGATTGAAAAAGCTATGTATTATTCGTCTCACAGAGTTTTTACTAGAACTACCAACAAGATATGCTCGAAGGTGTTGTTAAACCTCTCAACTTTAGCCTCTTCAATTACCAGGATTGGATATTTCAGCTGGATCCTGTCCCTGCCCACATTGCAAAATGAAAGCAGCAGTGGTTGAAAGACAATTTATCAGGTTTGATTATCGCCCAAGACTGGCCTTCGGGAAACTTTGATCCATTTTAGAAGAAAAGGTCTTCTCAAAATAACACACAAATCTCGATAGCTTAAAACTCTTGATTCCAATCTAATTTACACAACCTAACATTAAGTATTAAGTATGAGATAATTTCTAAGTCTTTTAATAATCTTTCCAGACTTTTGATTCTGTTTGAATATAACAATTTTGAATAATAATGCATTTATTTGTAAAATTTTTATCTTTGCAAAAAATCTTACTATCAAATTTATTTATTGACTTGATCTGCTAAACATTGAATTATTTCTAAATCTTCGGAAATATAATGAGTAAATTGTTTAGTAAAAAAACAGACTTTTTTGGAATTCAGTCAATTTTTATTTTTTATTATTCTGTCTACGTTTCGGCTAACACTTTAGCCTTCTTCAGGACTCTATTATAATTAAATAAAATAACAATAATAAATAATTAATAGAAAATATAAAATACATACAATAATAATAATTAATAAATAACATTCATAGAAAAATATGAATCATATTTTTTTTTTAAATATGATTAAATATATATATATATATATATATATATATATATATATATATATAAGTAACGTAAACGTGATTTACGATTACAATAAAAAATTATTTATTATTTGACAACGAAAGATTATATAGATTTTTCATACAAGTTGATACTTCAATCTCTCAACAGTAACTAACTTACAAATGTGAATACAGAGTACAGGTTGTGCTAAAAATGCTTATGCACACATAGTGTAATATTACATATTGTAGGGAAAGAGAGTGGTGACTGTGCCTGGAATGTGCAGCGTTCGGCGGTTCTCATGGGAACGGTTGCTCTAACTCCTCCCTCCTTAGAATGGAACATCGTCGGGGATGTTCAACTGATGATTTCGGGGTGAAGGCCCTGGCTGGAGTTCTATGGGTTGATCCTTGGATGGTCGTTTCTTCTTCTGAAAGAACCTTCTTTTGGCAATAACTGCGAAAATTATTGTACTAGTAATTGAAACAATGACATATGTCTTAATTTTCTTGGATGTTTTCGATTTTGTTTATAGGTGACTTCAGATCTTGAATATTTAGCATGTTGGTACTCATCGTTGGAATGATGGAATTTGACTTGTGTTTTAAATTGATTTGGAAGTCTTCTAGGATGATTGATTTGCCGAAGGTACCGTCTCGAATTTTTTTTTTTAAATTTGGTTTTTGAATTTAAATTGGCGTTGGTGGATATTTCTTTTTGTACATACGTCGTTCAGTGATTTAATATGACCATCGGAGGTTTTTGAGAAATAATTTTTATTTGGTATGGTGATTACAAATTCAATCTGGTATTTGATTGGGATGGAAATAATGTGAAATAGTTGGAAATCAGTTTCGTAGTTAATAGGGATTTCTAGAAAATATACAATTTTATTTGAATTTAGTTTGCAATTAACTGTTATTAATTTTTTTAATTCTAACATATTTTCAAATGTTGGCTCTAAAAGGAATTCGTTATTTTAATAGTTGTACATTTTATTTAGTTCTAAATAGAAATCGTTCAATTTTATAATGCTAGGGTGCTTTGTGTGTAATTTGCAAAAAGTTAATAATTTTTCTCTTTGTAAAGTACTAAAAATCATACTGAATACGGTGTTTGAATGACTAATTTATTTAATTGCTGAGTTTCATCAATAACTATGTGCGTTAGCTGTTTAATTTTTGACTTTAATTCTGTTTCATTATACTTTGTGTTAATAATTTTGTTTTTACAATGGATCCTAATTCATTTACTATTCCTCTTTTATATCTAGGTTTTTCGTAATTAACAATTAAGTGACTAAACTTATCATCTATTGATTCTACTGTATAATTAATTATTTTATCGTGGTTAATAGAGTCTGCTAGGCTAACATTGTTTATGTAAATTGTGTGTTTGAGATTGTTGTGTTGTGTTTTTAGGTTATTGTACTGGTCGAATTTAGTTTGTTAATTGTATTCTGTAGTGGATTTTGCAGGGGATTTTCCATAGGTGGCGGGATACGGCTTAATGCATCAGCGTTTGTATTCAGTTTACCTTTTTTATAAATGATTTCATAGTCAACTTCTTCTAGCCTCAAGCGCCATCGAACTAATTTGGATTTTGGTTCCTTGAGTGAAAATAACCACTGCAATGGTTTGTGGTCTGTAATGACTTTAAACTTTCTGCCGAATAGATAAGGCCTGAAATATTTGGTCGCCCAGACAATAGCAAGTAATTCCTTTTCAATAGTGGAATAATTTTGTTCTGATTCGTTAAGTGTTCTACTGGCAAATGAAATAGGTAAATCTGATCCGATAGTTCCTTGTGATAACACAGCACCGATATCATAATTGCTTGCGTCCGTCGTAAGGTTGAATGGTTTGGTAAAATCAGGATATTGGATGATTGGTTCGTTGACAAGAAGATTTTTACATGTGTCGAAACATGCAACATACTCAGGATTATTAATATCTATTTCTGCTCCCTTTTTTAAGCATTTAGTAAGGGGCTTGGTGATTTTTGCGAAATTTTGAATAAATTTTCTGTAATAACCTAGTAAACCTAGGAAACCTTTTATCTGTTTTGTAGTTTTAGGAATTGGGTAATTTTTGATTGCCAAAATTTTATCCGGATTAGGCTTGACGCCTTCAGGGGTGACTACAGGACCTAAGTACGCTACCTCTTTGCATATAAATTCGGACTTGTCAAGTTGAATTTTTAAGTTAGCTTTTTTGAGTCTATCAAATACCGCGCGCAAACTTTCAATGTGTTCTTGCAGGCACGTACTAAATATAATTACGTCGTCGAGATATACGAGACAAATTTTATTCAGTAAATTTCTTAGCACATTGTCCATCACACGTTGGAAGGTGGCGGGCGCATTTTTTAGTCCAAACGGCATTCTTAGGAAATCGTAGTGTCCGTTTTTTTTTACGTCATCATCGTTCATTTTTGGTACGTCATCATCGTTCATTTCAAACTGGTGAAAATCAGAGGCCAGATCTAAAGTTGTAAAATACTGGCATTTGCCGAGTTTATCTAAGAGTGTTGTTATATTGGGGATGGGGTATTTGTCATCAATGGTTTTTTTCATTGAGCTTGCGGTAATCAATGACCATCCGCCATTCTTTCTTCCCGGACGCGTCTAATTTTTTCGGGACGATTCACACGGGAGAGGACCACGGTGAATGCGAAGGTCTGATAACGTTTTGCTCCGGCATTTTGTCTATCTGTTCTTGTACTTCTTGTCTATGTATTTCTGGGTATCTGTATGGCTTAGTATAAATGGGTAGTTCGTCCTTAGTCCGTACATGGTGTTTAACATTGTTAGTAAATGATAAGGAATTATTGTCAGTATGGAATATATCAGCGTGTTCTTTAATTAAATTTGTAATGGCAGATTTCTCTTCTGAATTCATGTGTTGAGTTCTAATTAGAGATAGATCGAAAGGAGGTTTTTAATTTGGACGACTAAAATTTATGTTGTTAATTGCAAATTGTTCAAGTGGTTCAAATAAAATATTGTTATCTGTACTATTTATGGTTAACTCTAATTCATTTGGATTTATTGTCGGGTAATAAAAGAAATGATTATCAATTTTCGAAATACCTTCTGGTATTATAGCATTAGAAATTTGAGATTTTGGAATAAATACTTCCGCGTTATCAATGCAGTTAGTATAAAATTTTATTATTTTCTCAGACTTAGGTGCTACTTGTACGTAGTGTGGACGCAGCTTTAGCTGATGATAGTGAATGTTTATCTCGCATGCCGGTGTTCTTATCTTATCGTTTACTAGGTCAATGGTTGCTTCTATTGTTTTGAGGTTGTCGAGTCCTAATAATATATCAAATTGATCATGAAAGTCGAAAAGATGATATTTGAGGATAGTATCCGATTTTTATAATAATTTTGAACATGGCATAAGTAAACTAAAATTTTCAGTGGATGTACCATGTGCGGTGGAAATTTTAAAAGGATCATTTTGAATTTTGTTTTTGAAAAACTTATGTGCGATACTCGGTTTTATAAAAGAGCGTGTACTACCTATATCAAGAAGGACTTTTAAATTTTGGTCGGGGTAAATAATGAATGGTAACTCGCTTTGATTGTTAGTTAAGTTCATTAATTCAAATTCTGTTCCGAGGCTATGAGTTCTAAAAAATTACTCGAGCTAGATTTTTGTTCAAGTTCTTGGCTATCGTTGTCTGATTCTGGTTCGTAGATAAGAGCGTTATTTTCATCGTAATATTGTTTGTCATTATATTCCGTAATTTCTGTGTTATATAGTTGTTCGTTTGGTCTGGTTGTGTCTGGGGGTAATGTCGTGTGTATTGTTGCGGTCGGGCTTGATTGTTGTAGCCTGATGGGCTTGGTTTGGGTACGAATGACTGTCGAGTGCTGACACTCATTGGAGTAGGATTTGGAAATCGTATATTGGGATTTGGATTAAAAACATTTTGTTTGGATGATTGAATTTGGTTAAATGGTTTATTTATTGAATTTTGAGGATATGGATTAGGTTGGTATGTTAATTGTGGTGTTTGTGTGATCTGAGTTGTGGTTGTTGATATCTGAGATGTGTGTTTGTGTGAATGAAATGTTTTGGTTTTTGTAGTGTGTGTGTTTTGTTTTGTGCGCGTAAACAACTTTCAATTTGAAAATCGTTGGTGAGCATGTTCAATGCTTGGTTCATGTCTTTAGGATTTTTTGTGCGCATGAGTGTACCTAGTGGTTCTTTTAAACCGCGAAGCAAAATTCGCAGTGCGTACTGCCTGAAATATTCGGCAAGTATTAAAGCTTCGTCACCTGAGTTATTTAAAGTGACGTAGGAAATTTGTAGGTTTAGTAAATCTTGTATTTTATGGTAATAATCGAAAGGTGTTTCACTATTTTGTTTTAATTCTGTTAGTTCTATTCCGAGAGTATAGCAATCTCTTTTATCAGAGTAAGAATTTACTAGGGCAGATTTTATACAAGACCAAGAGCTAAAGTTGGAACTAGCTAAGTTTACGGCAGCATCGCCTTTAATTTTTGAAAGAATGGTCGACAACAGATATTCATTCTGAAAGTCTCCCGGTTCTACTGTATTAAAAAATGTTAGTAACTTTTCGCAGATTTCAATAAATCGCGGTAAAAGTTTAGGGTCCCCGTGAAATTCGGGAATCATATCCAAGTATTCTTTTTTCAATACTGGAGTAGCCATATTTTTATTTAAATTATTAAATTCTTCTAATAAAGTTTCATATTATTTTCTTAGGATTATTATTAATAAGAGATGAATTACTGGAAGCAACTGAATCTGTATCCGTATCTAAATCTAAATTTAGTTGAATGATATCACTGATAGACATAAGCACTTACAGGATAAATATCAACTTGTCCATGGGCTCGGCCGTGACGATTCCGTGGACTGGTGTCGGCTTCCGTCGCTCTGCGTACAGCTGGGCTTCCGTCGGTCTCTTCTCGTACGATGTTCTCTCGTAGCGTGATAGAGCAGGATTTTTGGTGTACAGCAGGGCCTTCTGAAGATCTCTTCATACACGATATTCACTCGCGATGTGACAGAGACTTTGCGACGATTTTTCGTTGTAAATTTTAATACTCAGTTAATCGTTGAAACGAAACGTGATTTTTTGATATTTCTATTAATCAATAATCCGTCTGAGTATCCTACCGACTGCGCCAGTAACGTAAACGTGATTTACGGTTACAATAAAAAATTATTTATTATTTGATAACGAAAGATTACATAGATTTTTCATACAAGTTGATACTTCAATCTCTCAACAGTAACTGACTTACAAATGTGAATACAGAGTACAGGTTGTGCTAAAAGTGCTTATGCACACATAGTATAATATAACATATTGTTGGGAAAGAGAGTGGTGGCTGTGCCTGGAATGTGCAGCGGTCGGCGGTTCTCATGGGCACGGGTGATCTAACTTATATATATGTATCCCTTTCCGGGCTGAATTAAGGGTTGGTGACTTTTCTTGATTTTTTTCAAAGAATAATGGTTCTAAGTACACAATAACCGATAAATTAACCTTTGTTTATAAATTATGAAAGAATTTACAATAGAAACGTCCAAAAAATGTAAAAAAAAACCGGTGCCACCATTTTTTGCTCTTTCTGTCAATTTCGTATGTTTGCTTCATCATATCCGCTTTGTCAATGTATCCCATGTGACGATTATAATTTTTGAGCGTAGTCGGGTATGCTACAGTTTCCGATACGCCATTTTTATTTTTACGTTGGACAAAATCGCTTTCATCGGGCCCTTCAAAGTTACTTGCTAAAAATACTGTGGCGGCCACGAAGATTTCCCGTCCTTGGCTGGCTGAGGAATGCGTTCGACTTCCCGCCCTTGGCTTTCTGAGAAATGCGGTCGGGCGATAGCAAACTTTCCAATTCCAGGAAAGCTAAGTGCATCGCCACGCCGAACCTTCCCTCGAGGGCAAGATCACGTGAAGGCCAGATGTGCGGATCGTGGACATCACGGCCCGGCCACATGAACTTGCCACCCGCAACATCTGGGCCGCGGGGGAAGGGAACAGAGAGTCAAGGGATCAAGGGAACCAGAGTGACCAGTCTTCGGCGCACCATCAACTCGACACGTCACTTCGCCATTTCATTTTTACTTTTTTACTTGTTACTTTTCATTTATCATTTTTTATTATATTGTGTTTATTGTTGTTTTTATTAATAAATATTACGTGAACGTCTGCGTATTTATTCCACCTCGACGACAACCCCACAATACTATTTGTTTATCAGCCCATTTTACACAAGATAAGCCATCACTCGTTGCTCTAAACTTTACTTTAGAGTCTAAAGTCATAATCGCCACGTTTTAGTGCCTTGTCCGGTTTCAAGTCTTTTGGAATTCCTTTTCTGCCCTTTCGTATTGTTCGTGTTGCATATATTTTTTCCTGTCTAAGTTGCCTTAGTAGGAAAAATCCGTAAAAAAAATTATCAAAATAAACAGTATAATGTTTTCCAACCAAAGATCGAGTCAAATCTTTAACAACTCTTGGGCCTAATTGTTTTTCTGTTGAGTCCGCAATTTTGCCGGTATAAATTTGGAATTCGTCTATATAACCGGACTCATCAGCACGAACCCAGACCTTGTATCCCCATTTTATGGGTTTATTTGGCATATTTTTTAGACACTTAAGTCTTATTTCGGGACAATGAGGTTTTGTAAGTAAAGGACTACTGCGTTTGAATATAATTTACAATGTATTCAACTTAACGTGTATTACAAATCTTTACTCTACGAACGCTGAACCTCAAGTGGTCAGCGATGACGCAAATCGTCGGTTGACGCGTGCTTCTCCCCTACTTCGCGCGCGTACACTTTAGGAAATAAGTCTTTTGTACATTTAAGGAAGTAAATCTTTACATACCCCCCACCTTGAAAGGATATGCTTTCAATTAACAAACAAATTCAGAAAGTATAAAACAGATAATATAGCTAATAACTTAAATTTAAATTTCTTCTTGGTCATTCTTGATAGGAAGAGGGCACACCTTCCCTACGGCACAGTTGATCAACCCCTTCTCAGTCTTAATAGAGACCACTCGTGTTATGTGATCTGAATCCGGGTGCACTTGTACCACTCTGCCAAGTCGCCAATTCTGTGGTGGAAGGTTGTTATCTTGAACGACAACTAGATCCCCTATTTGCAGGTTTCTATGGTTGGTGTATGTATTCCTTCGACCACCTGTTCCAGAAGTGTAGTTTCATGGCCTCGATCTGCTGATAGGTGTTCAATTGGTTTGTGGGAACCTTCCGCACATCATAATCTGGTAGATGGGCGGCAGCCCTGCCAATTAGAAAGTGTGAGGGGGTTAGAGGACGGTAATCATCTGTGTCAGTGGACAAGGGGGAAATAGGTCTAGAATTTAGAACTGCCTCTATCTGAGTCAATAAAGTATAGAACATTTCGTACGTAAAAGAATGAATACCGATAACCCTTTTCAAGTGATTTTTCACGGACCGAACTCCTGCTTCCCATAATCCACCAAAGTTAGGTGAATATGCAGGAATAAACTTCCAATCTACTATCTCGTTGGCAGACGCAGCGATCAGTTCATTTTGAGTCCTTTTTGAAAGGTGCCTAATTCCTTTAACTCTGAATGAGCCCCTTGAAAATTAGTCCCATTATCAGAGAACATGCATACCGGACGACCGCGTCGTGCTATGAACCGTTTAAAAGTCATCAAGAATGCCTCTGTCGATAATGCGGTACCCAATTCTAGGTGGATCGCCTTGGTAGTAAAACATATGAAAAGTGCGATATAACATTTGCTACTCTTACAACCGCGCCCCTTTCTGTCTTTTATTAGATACGGACCCGCGTAGTCTACGCCCGTATTCGCGAATGGTAAAGAGGGTGTTACTCTTTGCTTCGGTAGATTTCCCATAATGGGTTGATTCACCTTAGGATTTGCCTTAAAGCAACGAACACAATTATAAACAATATTTCTCGCGCAATTACGACCTCCCACCGGCCAAAATCTTTCTCGCACGGCAGACAATAAATGTTGAGGACTCGCATGCTACAAGTGCTCATGCTCATAGAGAAAAATTAGTTTAGTTAAGTGATGTTTAGAATCAATTATCAGAGAATGTTTCTTATCAAAGCTAAATTCGGAATTATGCAAGCGACCCCCCACGCGCATGGTGTTGTCATCATGTAAAAAGGGGTTCAATTTATGAATTTTACTTTTTTAACTTACTTTCCTTTTGTTCAACAGAGCTTTGTACTCCTCAGGAAAGGATTCCTGCTGAGCCATTTTGATTAACACAATCAGAGAATTCCATAATTCGCTTACAGTTAGTGGTCCGGTTACTTTATTTCTCTTGCGATAAATAAATCTCAAAACATAAGCCATTGTTGCTTCGATTTTTTGTAATTTCGGAAATCTTGTAAATGTGATCACTTGTTTCTTTCTTGTGGTCAGATGAACTTGAACAGTCCTTCTAATTTCTGGCAACTCCTGACATTCTTCATACTCTTCAGCTAAAATTGATGGTTCTGATAGAAATTGTGGTCCATCCCACCAAAGTCTAGCTTTTAAAAGTAAACTTGGCTTAACGCCGCGCGATAACAAATCCGCAGGATTATCACCGCTGCTAATATGATTCCATTTTTCAGGTTTTGATGCCTTTCGAATTTCACTGATTCTATGGTTAACGAAGGGTTTTAAAAGATTTGCAGGCGTTTTTATCCAACCTAGTACCGCTGTGAATCACACCAATATGTAACCTCGTCAACTGGTAATTCTAACGCATCTAAACTAGTTCGCATCAATCTGACTAAAGTTACTGCACCACACAGTTCTAACCGCGGTATGGTTAATACCTTTAGCGGGGCTACTTTCGATTTCGCACACAACAACCTAACTAATATTTCACCGCTAGATCCGATTGACCGCACATATATGCACGCTCCGTAAGCCGTTTCGCTACTGTCAGAGAAGCCATGTATTTCGATCCTTACTGGATTTTCAAGGATACGTCGCGGAATTGCTAACTTATTTAGAGAGGGTAACTCATCACGAAATTGAGTAAATTGAGTATGAATATGCGCAGGTACCGTTTCATCCCAATCAAAATTAGTTTGCCACAATACTTGGATCATGACCTTAGCTAAAATTACAACAGGTGCTATCAGGCCCATTGGATCGAAAATCTGAGCTATACATGATAGCATGATTCTCTTTGTACATCTCGTGCTGTGTGATTCACTTATCGAATACTCAAAAGTATCAGTGGTAGAATTCCAGATTAATCCCAGCGTTTTCGTTCTTTCATTTGAACCAATGGAAATGGTAGAAGGTGCAACTGGGTGTTCTCCTTTAAGTTGTGCCTCGTTCGACTTCCATTTTCTTAGAATGAATCCATTTTTTGCCAAAATTGTGCTGATTTCATCCTTTAAGATACTAGCCTTCTGGCATGATTTTGGTCCACTGAGTAGATCATCTACATAAAAATCCGTTTGAATGATTTTCACGGCCTCTGGATAATATTCAATATTATCTAGAGCGGCTTGATGTAAGGCTCTTATGGCAAGAAATGATGCTGCCGCTGTGCCGTACGTTACTGTAGTTAACTCGAATGTTTCTAGTGGCAGGTTCGAGTGTTGTCGCCAAACAATACTTTGGTACTTCCTATGATCCTCTGCAATTTCTACCTGGTGGTACATTTTCATAATGTCTGCTGCGATCGCAATTCTGTGCGTTCTAAAGCGCAGGACTATAAGCAGCAAGTCTTGCTGGATGGTTGGGCCAACCATCTGCATATCATTCAATGAGTAACCAGAAGTGGTCTTGGCTGATGCGTCGAACACAACGCGGATTTTGGTCGTAGTACTGTCCTCCTTTTTTACGGCGTGATGAGGAATGTAATATCTTCCTTGCGTATCCTGTGGATCCGTTAATTTAGTCATATGCTTCAGTTGTTCGTATTCTGTCATGAAATCGCAGTATGGTTTTTTAAGTTCTAGATCTTTTTCCAATTTACGCTCAATTGCGTAAAAACGCTTTATCGCGTTATCTCTTGAATCTCCCAGCAGAGAAACATCATTCTTGAAAGGAATTCTGACCTTAAAACGCCCCTCAGGTGTTTTGACGGCTGTCTGCTTGAAGTGGTTCTCACAGTCTTGCTCTTCGGATGAAAGAACAGGCTTTCGGTTTTCATGACACTCTTCGATTTCCCAAAAGTGTTGAAGCTGTTTGATCAAATCGGTGTTCTGACTAAAATTGCAATATGCCTTTTTCTGACACTCATTTGATAATGTCAAAGGACCAGAGACTATCCATCCTAACTGCGTCTCTTGTAACGTTGGCATATTCTTACCCAATTTTCTTTGCCCGATTGACAATAAATCCCAAAATATTTCAGATCCTATCAAAATGTGAATTTTACTCGGCGAACTAAAAGTAGGGCCAGCTAGCATTAAATTTTGAGGTAAATTTATATTCCCGGTGTCAAACGAAATACTTGGTAATGTTCCCTTCCGTGATTTCTGGTACGACTAAACAAGACAAAGTTGCCTTAAAATTGTTATATCGCGAGTGTATTACAATACTAACCTCATATTTAATTACAGTAGCTACCTGGTTTATTCCCGAAACAGCTAGTTCGATAGGACGTTTACAAAGTTGCAATTTACCACAAAGATCTTCGGAAATGAAATTTGATTACGAACCGTTATCCAGGAGAGCGCGACATTCATGCATGGCTCCTCTGTTATCCGTAACCTGTACTAAAGCAGTTGATAGCAAAACGTACGATTGAGTTATCATGGAATGATGTGAATGTGAAGATGATTTTATCGCCTGCTTCACTTCTTGCTTAGAATTATCCGTACTGTCTGCATTTGCATTCTTTTGATCTTGCTCCTTCACGTGGTGCAGAATGGTGTTGTGTTTGGCTTGACATTTTAAATATTTACCCGCCTTACAAATTCTCGCAATGTGCCCTGGCTTTAGACAATTCATACAGAGTAAGAGAAAATTATCCCTGTAAAACTTGTTATAATAATAATAATATTTATTTTGTTTTAAGGCATAAAGTCCTATACAAAAGAAATGGTAGATAAATAGGTTACATAATAATCTAAGTAATATAACTAATATAACAATAACAATGGTAATAAAGCTTTAAGTTACAAGTCCTATACAAAAGAAATAGTGAAAAGATGAGTTACCTAATGTTATAAATAGTATAAATCACATAGAAATAGCAGTGTTGCTAAATACATCAAATCTGCAATACAATAGTAATAATAATAAGTAATTAAAATGATAATGTTAATGATGATAATAATAATAGTAATAATAACACTAATAATAATAGTAATAGTTCAATTTTTACGTTCTTCACCAACAAAGTAGTATAAAAATAAGTTGTGAAGTAATGTAAATAATGTAATAATAATGATCCTTAATAATTTAAATCTTTCTATAAGAATACCCAATGTTAATTTAATTTAATAAATATGTATAATACTTTCACTCATTCAGACAAAAACTTCTTAAAAGTAGACTTGTGGTAGTATAATAAAAAATATTATTTATTTTTTCACAATCAAGTATTTCTAACAAAGTACCAATCTTTGGATATGGCATATTGTAACGCAAAATTTACTTACAATTTGCCCCGCGTTTTTGGCGGCAAATTTGTAACGCAAAAACTGGTGTTACACGTAATCAACCATACGCTCCCTGGATGATGAACCCGGATGGAACGGTTGAACCACGGCTAAACTCAGTGAAGATGGGAGTGAGTCGGAGAAGGGTGTGATAAATCACAGAATTAATGGGCGCCAGCCGGCCTGAGCCGCGACCGGTTCAACAGGAGTATGACGGCCGACGAAAATCGGGATACGTCCCAGGAAGGGGATACGAGGGCGCACGAAATTACTAACGGCCAGTGTACTGAATGGATAAATAAGTATATTAAATTAATCAAGTAAACTGAAGCTTAACAACAACAAAAATGGGGTTGATCGAGAAATCCAATCAAGGCGGACAGGTAAGAAAGTAATTATAACAAGGGAAACTAGCGCAGCGGGTCGCTGGGTCCTCTCGATAGTATGTAGGACTGCGGCAGTAAGTCAAAATACCTATAGTGATACAAGACGCGATAACGACGTATGACGGGTCGATGGTACCAACGATCGCGATACGGGCGCCGAAATTACACAAAGCGCAGGCCCTAGCCACTATCCGACGTACTAGCTACGCGCTACGTAGGAACAACTCGTCCAAAGCAAAATAAAATAATAGTAATAAATAACTCGCTTGACCGGACTTCTTCAACAGAAGTAAGTATCACAAACTGTTAACAATATACTAAAATACATACTAGTTACACATACGTTTTCTGCAAATTGCAGGAACAACAAATAGATACTAAAATAAAATAAATAAGATGAGGATATAATATAAACATGGAATTTGCTTAGCTGTGGTCGGTGTCCAAACGCTGGCAGGATGTCGTAACCCTGGAATAGGCTTGATCCACAGACTGGCATTCAAAATCAAAATGGCGGGTGCTGCGTGACGCCACTTCCGCTCCACGTGTTTTTCCTCGGAAATTTTAGTACACCGTCCTCGTCAACGTGTACGACGAGAGGATCACAAAAAAAACGAACAAACGACAGCAACGTCGACAAGCAAAAGCAGAAACAGAAAAGCAAAAACAAGCGAGCCTGAAATGAAAATCTGGATTAGTATCACGTATTGCGGCAAGGCAATACTGATTCAAAAGGACTAGTTTGAAGATTACCTGAGTTCTAGGGCGGCTTGAAAGTGATTGAGATATGTGACTTGGCTATTGGAAATCTATCCGGAACAAGTCCGCTGAATAGTGCAACATTCACTACTGCGATATTCACTGTTAGTGCAATATTTGTTATTCCCCACAAGGGTATCCGCAAAACACCTAGTTTGCCGAATATATTTAAATAGAGCACACTTCCAACGTCGAAATCTCACAAATCAGTCAAAAACGCAAAACGTCGTGCGAACAGAAAGAATTCGTTCGAAGAACAAACCTGTAAAATTTGTCGAAAGAGAGAGAGAACAACCTGCGCGAAGACAGAGATAGTAATCTCGGCAGAGCTGCATTCACGACGCACGACCGCTAATTGAAATGACAGGTAACGAAAATGTGGTTAATCTAAAAGAAAACAATGACAAAAACAAAAGAAGGTGAATTTAAGTTATGACTACTAAATGAAATACTGCAAGGAGGCAATCTAAATTAAGCTAAGTATGAGGGAATTTAATCGGTTAATATTTAATTGAGAATTAGTTTCAGGTGAAGATACACAAAAATTTAGACAGAATAAAATTATGACAGAAGACACAAAATGAACGTAACAATATTTTGGGGTATGTATTGACTCAAATATGCGTCTCTATAAGGTTTGTAGAGAGGGCAGTGAAAAAAGAAATGTTCTATATTCTCCTCTGTGTTGAGGTTGCATATGGTGCAAATTTCGTTGGTTTCCCATTTATATCTAATATTGTTATACAACACAGAGAAGAATTTTTTATTTGCTAGACGCAAGTTAGCTATTAGACGAGTTTTCACTATGGAAAGCTTGTCCAATAGATAATTTTCTCCACAATGATCCAAAGATTGGTAATTTCCAAAATTTTAATCTCGTTCACTAAATTATTTTTGAACATAAGCATGATACCTCCACTAGCTCGACCTTTTTGTTTATCTTTGATTGTGAAACTATAAATAACCTCCTTTGTGTAATTGTTAAGAAATTCTGGAAATACATTTATCGGATTCTGACACCAAGTTTCACAAAAGCAAATAATATCTGCTTCAAAAAGTTTCTGTACTGACTCGCTATCCAGACTATATAAATTATTTATAGCTGAAATATTCCAAAAAAATATGTTAGTGCAGGATACATTATTGTTTACATTATTATTACAAATGGTGCTTTTACTTATCTTAACTATTGGAGTATTCGGTGTTCTTTCGTTATTTTCTGCCGTGTTAGGAATTCTTCTGTGAGGTAGGCGTTGAGTTCCGAAAGGGCTGCCTGTTATCTTTCGTGTTTGTTTCATCCATTTCTGATGTCCCGCTTTGCGCCGAGACAAATGTTGAATCATTATCAGCAGCTTGAACTTCGTGAATTCCATTAGTTGTTGAGCGCATTTGTTTATTTGGTTGCCGTGGTGTGTTGGGCGAGTCATCTGATTTTCTGAGTTCTCTGTCTCGCTTTTGACCAGTTTTATTATTTTTTTTGTCGCTTATTGTTACTAACTGATTTCGAATAATTTTTGTACGGATGCCAATTTCTTCTTGTGTTCTCTTGGCTTCTAGTAACTGTTTTCTTTCTTCTAGAGCTTGTTGAGTTAAGGTCATGGTTTACATATACATTTGACCCTTTCAAGTTTCTTCTGTTGGTGTAGATGTTGTTTTTTAGGTTAAGTGAACTAAAAGATCGTACAATTCTTCGTTTTTCATTTTCCTTTTTGTAAATTAATCTAATTTCTTCTATATCATTTTCATTCAGCGTCAAGTTGAAATATTTTTGCAGAATTTCAAAAATAGATTTTAGAATATCTTGAGTGGATTTACCTTTGGTAATTATGCCGCAAAAAATCAGATTTCTTTTCTTCAACTGGAATTCCAGGTTATTTATGGTTTTTTGCTGTTTGTTGACTTGTGCTTGTAAATTTTTATGTTTCGCATCTAATTCTTCATTTTTTACTTTATATGTAGAAATATCAGTTTTTATAGATTTGATTTCCTCGCAAATTAAATCTAGTTTCTCTAATTTGTTTAGTTGTAGCAAAATAGAGTTTAATTTTTCTTCAGACATAATTTTGAGGTTAGAAAAATTAGGCGTTATATAAAGTCTTTGTTTCACTATATATGATAAGATTAAACTGCTATTTATGTTCTAATACATGTAGGAATTTACCTTCTTTGTATTTTTAGTTGATTTTTGTATTTTTATGGCGTTGAAATTACTTTTAAACACTTTTATCTCAGGATATAATATTGAAACCATGTGGCACGTTTAGGGTATTGTAAGAATTAGCAATAATATGGGCCACAAAATAATTTCGACCATACTTATTAGGGCATAAATTTAAAATTGTTACTGACCATAGACCATTAGTCTGGTTAAATTCATTAAAAGAACCCAATTCAAAATTAATACGATGGAGACTAAAATTAGAAGAATTCAATTACACAGTAGAATATAAAAAAGGATGTCAAAACGTGGTAGCAGACGCACTATCCCGGATCAAACCCGAATTTAGAATAGAATATAAAACTTCAAACATATTCGAATTAAATAACACCTTAATTCACTGCATCTCTAAAGATAAAGAAATGAGCAAAGGCTTCGCACGACAAGTAAGAGAAAATTATCCCTGTAAAACTTATTATAATATCGATAATAAAATTTTAATTCAAAAAAACCCAAGAACAATCTGTCATTTAATAACAAAAGACAACCATTTTGACAAACGCACTTTTGCAAACATTAAAATATGCTTAGAAAAAGTATTAGACTACTGCATACAAAATGAAATTAATGAAATAGATATGCCAAAAATCTGTTCCGGACTAGATAAGAAAAATTGGAACAAGATAGAAAAATTAATTAAAGAAATATTTCTAAATTCAAACATTAAGATTAATATCTTTGAAAAAATTAATAATACAGAACTAAATTTAAATTCAGATAGAGACTCAGTTATTTATTTATTTATTTATTTATTTATTACCGCCCTACAGGATAAAAATCCCAATTACAGAGGGTATTTATATACAATAGTATTAAAATGATATAAAAATACATAGCATCTCATCAACAAAAAGAAAAAAAATACATATATATATATAAATCAAATAACAATGCAAATTAACAAACAAAGATCAAAATAATTTACAGAATGGTAATTAAACATAGCAATTCATCAGAGTATAGAATGGTAATTAACATAGTACTTCATCAGAGAGATAAGTCAACACTTTCAGTTTGAAACAATTGAATGAATCATAAAATAAATCATACTGAAAAGTTAATTCATTGAATAATTTGGACATTCGGTTAGTTGGTGAATTAAGTTCATAGTTAGTATGGCAATATTGAATATAAAATGTAGAATAAAATCTACAGTTTACACGAGGGGTAAAAAAGTTCAATCTTGATAGAGTTTTGCTATCAGAAATCATATTATTAACTAATTTAAAAATATGCAAAACATCTATAAGATTTCTCCGTTTGTCTAGCGACAGTAAATTAAATGAACGCAATCATAAATTGTAATTTAGGTAATTATCATAAACACCATTCTGTTTATACCAACAATATTTAATAAATTTCTTCTGTACATTTTCTATCATGTATTATAACCCTTTAGCCCACGTTGTGGCGCCAAAAGTTATAAGGACGTGACTTGAGGCTCCAGAGATGGAGGCGGCTAGCTGGCAGTGGAGAAGGGGGTGGTTCCACAAAATGAACACAAAACAAGACAAATATAGAGGGCGCCACGTAGTTGTATGACCCAGCACTGTACCCAACTACGAAGGTACCTGAAACCAAAAGCACGGGAGACGAGAGAGGGATATAGGGCATACAGGAAAATCTCAATCCGTGAACACTATTCCAGAGGCCCACGGATGATATAATTAAAATGCTGTGTACTACTTACCGACAAAACCACACTACTTACCAGTAAATAAACTTGAACACTAACGGAAATACTAAGTTCCTGGAAAATGACAAAAGAAACGGTTCCGAAATAAATAAACGAAATGGCGGACAACACTGACTTTAATGAACAAACGTAAAAGACAACAACAATTCTAATAGACGCGGGAAAAGTTGCGAAAGCGACGTGGAACAAATTGAAAGCGCAACGTAGTGCAGTCATATGCCACTTACACCTCGACGAAAGTCGAACGCGATTTACGTTTGGCCAACGCGTAAACCCGGACAAATACAGTCTAAATGCGGCGTATAACTCGGCTACGGCGAGATGGAACAATAACATAAAGCTGAAAGCAACAGAGCGCCACTGCGCAACTTCCCTTGCAACACAAATACAAATATGATTCAAACAAATTAAATGACTCGCAGTGTTGTGACAAAATAAATTGACACACCAGGTAATCAAGTGACACATATAAATAATACCATAAAATAATAATGTTGACAATAACATATGTATAAATGAAGTTAGAAATTACTGAACCAGTTAATTTATTTCAGAACAGCAAACTTCGACCAAAAGTGTCGGTAATGAAAAATAAAAGTTAAGTCTACTTTGCTGGTCAGTAGGCAAATAATTAGTGTAAAAAAAAGAAAACAATTAAATGAGAGTTCTAGAACACTTAGCTGTCGCCTCAACAGGCTCAGACCCGTGGCTTCTGGAATGGTGACCCGCGGATGGACCTTGGACTCGCGAGACGTAGCTCAGGAATTCCAAACCTGGTGTACTGGATCAAGAGGATGCTGGCGGTACCTTCCAGTGGGCACAAGTGCTGGCTGTGGGTCGCTGGTGGTTGGCGAACAAATCTTGGATCTTCGCGATCACGAAAATAATTCCCCAAAAGGGCGTCTTGCGGAGTGCACGCACGGCAATGCAATTTACACAAACTTGCAACTACTCCGAAGAACTGAATGAGATTTCGCTTTAATAATTCCCAAATGGAATTGCAACTGCAATAAGTAAAGCGCAAATCAACACGCAATCAGCGAGAAAATCACTTGTCAACTCAATCGGACAACAGCCATGAACTCACTCTCCATATAATTTTTCGGAATCGGTCCGGAAAACAAAAGAAAAAGAAGGAAGATATAAGAAACAATGAGAAGAAATAAGAAGGAAAATAAATTTGGCGGCAAAGCAAAAGTACATCGGAATACCAACTAAAGATAGCTTTACACTTACAATTTCGGGGCCGAGAATGCAGGGAAAATAAGGAATCGGTAAGGAATATATTATTGTAGAAATATGGCAAACTAGATGACAGGTGAACTAATGTTATAACTAAGATAAATCAGCAATCAATTACTTTTTAACTATTTATCGGAGACTTTTTATTAACCAAATATACTGCGCGTTGCTTTAAATCAACCTTTACCTGTTTTAACGCTCTAACGGCAAGATAAACAATTAACTAAACAACAACTGTCAACAAAATATTTAAATAACAAGGAAAGTTAAATTTAAATGGAAATAAAATAACAAAATATAACGTAAATGAAATGGAAAGCAACGTGGAAATTAATTTAAACAAATAAGGTAAGTAGTGTACAAATGACTAATTAGTATTTTGCTGCTGCTAATTCAAAATTCTGATTTTAGGTTACACGTAAAAATGGGATGGGAAAGAATTTAAAAGGACTGAAAGAGAGAAAGGAATTTATGGATAAAGGACGAAATTGAAGCGTGACAACTCCTCCTCCACTTCCTTGAGGAAAAATTTCCCAAAAATTTTTGCTCATACGAGAAAGAACATAAATGAAGAATTTGAATAAAAAAAGATGATACTGAACCATTAACGATATCCTATATTTCGGGACTAGCGGGGCCTAATCTTAAATTTTGAACATGCCAAGTGCCTTTGTCATGTCCTTCGCTATCGACTAATTTGTAAATGAGGTCCGATAATTTCTGTTTGACAAAGAATGGCCCGATATATTTTGGCGCAAGTTTCCCAGCGAAATAGTTCGCAGCATTCGATTGCGGAAAATTACGTCTCCAGACTGTTTCTCCCACTCGAAAAGTTTGCAATCTACGACGAAGATTATATTGTCGGCTATTTCTCTCATAGGCCTTATCTAATCGTTTTCGCACTTCATCGCATATTTTCGAAAATCCAACCGGACGTACTTGCGGAACATTTTCGCGATCGTAATTAATTTGGCCATCCTCGTTGATGGCTGCTGTTTTGTGTTCGTCGCCTAACAAAACATGTTCGCGGCCAAAGTTAATAAAATATGGCGTGAAACCCGTGACATCATGATGTAATGTCCTGATGGCGCAACTGATTGACGGTAAGAATTTTTCCCAGGTACGATGGTTGTCGCGTACGTAAGAAGACAACATCGTCTTTATGACACGATTGATTCGTTCCGTAGGATTGTTTTGCGGATGGTACAAAGCGTTAAACATAATATTTACGTGGTAGTTGCGACACATTTTCCTGAAATCATTGCTCTTGAATTGAACACCGTTATCGCAAATCAAGTGCTGAGGCACACCGAACAGTAAGAATACATCGTTCTCTATATGTTTCGTGACTAATTGAGCGGAAGCAGTTCGTAAAGGGAAGGTTAGTACAAATTTGCTATAATAATCTGAAACTACCAAAATAAATCTATAACCTTTAGTCGTAGGCGGAAGTGGACCAATCAGATCTGTACTCATGAGTTGAAATGGTCTGAAAACACGCGGACGAGTACCCATAAAACCAGGAGGTCGTTTCTGTGGAACTTTGTGCTCGATACATACCACACAGCGTTTGACGTACGCCGCAACATCTGCTCGCATTTTAGGCCAGTAGTATTTATCACAAAGCTTTCGGTAGGTCTTCGAAATACCAGGGTGACCAGACGTTGGTGAATCATGAAATTGCGTTAAGATACCGGCACGCTTTTCTTTCGGGAGTACCTGTTTCCATTGCTCATTCTCATCAACCAATTCAGAGACAGGAGCCTGAACGTACTTATATAGCTGTCCGTTCTCAATTCGCCATTGTGAATATTTTCGAGGGTGTTTGGTGATTTTCGCAATCATCGATAGAAACCATTTATCCGTGATTGGCTCTGCGTCAACGACATCAACGGTAACGCGAGAGACAATCAGGCACGACGTGATCTTTCCCTTTCCGGTGTATAATATCGTAGCTGTACTGTTGTAGCTTTACAGCCCAACGACACAGACGTCCTTTTGGATCTTTCATCCGATGCAGCCACACTAGAGAGTGATGATCTGTGATCACCGTGAAGTGAGTGCCTTCCAAATATGCTCTGAGCTTATCCAAAGCCCAAACTACTGCTAAGCATTCTCTTTCTGTGGTTGTATAGTTGCGTTCCTGTTTGGTGAGAGATCTGCTAAGAAAGCAGATAGCTTGTTCTCCATCCCCTAGCTGTTGTGTCAACACGGCACCTAAGCCATACGCGCTTGCGTCTGTCTGGACAACGAAGGGCTTTGAGAAATCAGGACACGTCAAGATAGGAGCACTAACCAAACATTCCTTTAAGTGTTGGAATGCCTGCTGGCATTCGTCATTCCAATCCCACTTTCGATTCTTCTTCGTCAAACTGGTTAACGGCACACAAATACTGGCGAAATCTTTCACAAATCGGCGATACCAGGAAGCCATGCCTAGGAACCTTCGAATTTCAGAAACGTTAGACGGAATTGGTATATTTAAAATGGACTGCACTTTTTCGGGATCGACACGGAGTCCATGGTTGTCAACAACGTAACCGAGATACCGTAATTCTGAACGACAAAATTTACATTTATCGCGACTAAGCGTTAATCCGGCCTTTACTAATCTTTCAAATATCTGCTTCAAAATCTCTAAATGTTTCTCGAGCGTTGGCGAAATAACTATAATATCATCGAGATACGTAAACACAAAAGGCTCAAGGTCCGCGCCCAAAACTCGATCAATTAGCTGCTGCCATGTCGCCGGTGCATTTGTCAAGCCGAATGGCATTCGTTTAAAATGAAAAAGCCCTCGTCCTGGAACTGTGAAGGCCGTATATTCGCGACTATCGGTATGTACCTTTACTTGCCAGTACGCGCTTTTTATATCTAGGGACGATAAATATTTCGCGCCACGTAACCGATCTAATATTGTCGATATGTATGGTATGGGGTAAGCGTTCTTCTTCGTAACTTTGTTTAATCGTCTATAATCGACACAAAATCTGTAGGTTCCGTCCTTCTTGGGAACCATCAATATCGGAGATGACCACGGACTACTGGAGGGTTCAATAACATCTTCACGCAGCATTTTATCAAGCTCGAGATCAATGTGCTTCTGTATGGCAGGCGACACAGGATAGTATCGTTGCTTGAGAGGCTCAGAGTCGGTAACAATTTTGTGACACACCAACTCAGTACATCCTAGTGAAGCTCCCATCTTTCCCCATTGTTCGACAAGAAATTGGTTAAGTCGTAATGTCTCATCAGGTGTCAAACTACTAGTAATGCCGACTTCTTCCACGGTGGCAGCGTTAACAGAAAATTTCCAAACGTCTCTTTTCAAATCAGGTACGATTTCCATAGCAAGCCAAAAATCCATGCCTAAAATAATATGATTACCGATATCCGGAACTACAAGAAAAGAGATTAATTTCGTGCGATTCAATAACTGAACAGGAATTGTGACTGTGCCTAGACTGGATGATGTTTGGCCGTTGGCGACAGTACATAGAGGAGCGGCAGATTTATCCATTAAGAGATTTAGGTCTTGAAGAATTTTCCAACCGGGTCCACCTATAATAGAATGGGAAGCCCCAGAATCTAACAAACCAATTAGCTTCGTTCCAAAGATAGATATCTCCAAAAAGGGTCGTTGATCATCGTTAAGGTGAGACAGTATGTAATTTAAAATTGCAGTATTACTGGCTAATTTAGAATTTTTAGTGTTGGCCGATATTAAAGAAGAATCAGAGTGCATTACGCGGCCTTTTAACGCCTCTGACGATCGTTTCCCCGCACACTTAGGACAGGTTCTGGTCGTTTCATTGGCAGTACCACAGCGGAAACAATGTTTTCGTAGTGGATGCGAACATTGCGCAGATCTGTGACCGAACTCATTGCAATTCCAGCAAATTGACTCCGTACGTCGACTGGAACTCGTAGCGGGCATAGTTGGCGTCCTAGACTCCATAGCTGCAAGGCGAGTATTAATTCGTGGTCGCTGATATGCGAGATCTGTTTCCATTGACTGACTAGCCGCAGGTGGCGACTTAAAGTGTCGAGACCGTAGATTAATCTCTTCCAACTGGCTGCATAATTTATCCAACACGTCTACGGATTCTACACGTTGTAACCCGAGACCAACTTGTAGGTGAGGTAATAAATTTCGTCTAATGTAGACAACACGCTCACGTTCCTCTGGTGATTTGCTCAACCTCTTAAACAAACCTTCCATGTTTGCAACATATACGGACACCTTTTCTTCGCTTCCTTGCGTCCTATTCCTTATTTCGTCCCATAAATTGTACTCGTAATCGCAGGGCAAGAATGTTTCTCTCAACGCTTGAACGAGTGCATCCCAAGTCTGGATATTATCGCGTTTCGCGCGAAACCACGTAAGAGCTTTACCCGTAAACAATTCCACGGCCGAATTAAACAACTTTTCTTTATTCACAGCACGAGCTACGCGAAGTTCTTCAATTCTTTCAAGAAAATTAGATAAATTTGATTCTCCATCGTAATTGACGTTCCATTTATGAATTGGATAGTAGGTAGGGTCGGCGTTCTTCCGAAGAGTCTGTGGTGTCAAAGCGGACGTTAATTTTTCAATCGCATACGTGAGGTTAGTAGACTCAGGCTGAGAAAGTACAATATTATGTGATACTGGTTTTTCTGTTCCAGCGTTTTCTTCCAAAAGACTTGAATGATGCTCGACTTCGGTGTCTCCGTCAGGTTCTATGAGAGATTGCTCATGTTCTGCTAACAAAATAGCTGAAGCTTGTAATGAAAATTTTTCTTGTGACTGTAATAAATCCTTTTCGCAACGTTGAAGAAGTTCTTCTTTGACCTCTTCTTGATCAGGTCCCTTTATGCGTTTTAGTCGTCTCAACACATGCGTTATCCTATTACTTAGGCGTGCATAATCATTCTGATAGTTCGCGTTATTGAAGTTTTCGAGAAGTTTTTCAAGTTCTTCTAATTTTCTGGTACATATTTTGATTTCCGATTTCGGTTCTAATGGCAAATCAACAAATTGACAAAAAATTCCGCTACTATACTCGGAGCGAAGGAAATCTCGAAGTTTGGTACGTTTATCGTGAACGGAGCCGTCGCTGGAAAGATTACGTAAAAGCAACTCGTAGGATAATTCGTCGGATAATAGGCGGTTCGGATCCATTTTGATATCCATTGTTTTTTTTTTTTGATACAACAACAATAAGTTACACAATCAACAATAGTACAACAGCAACAATAACAAAGAAATATTGTAAGATTTTCTTGATCCCTTTGAAACACAATCAGGCCCCATGTTGGGCGCCAAAATGTTTATAACCCTTTAGCCCACGTTGTGGCGCCAAAAGTTATAAGGACGTGACTTGAGGCTCCAGAGATGGAGGCGGCTAGCTGGCAGTGGAGAAGGGGGTGGTTCCACAAAATGAACACAAAACAAGACAAATATAGAGGGCGCCACGTAGTTGTATGACCCAGCACTGTACCCAACTACGAAGGTACCTGAAACCAAAAGCACGGGAGACGAGAGAGGGATATAGGGCATACAGGAAAATCTCAATCCGTGAACACTATTCCAGAGGCCCACGGATGATATAATTAAAATGCTGTGTACTACTTACCGACAAAACCACACTACTTACCAGTAAATAAACTTGAACACTAACGGAAATACTAAGTTCCTGGAAAATGACAAAAGAAACGGTTCCGAAATAAATAAACGAAATGGCGGACAACACTGACTTTAATGAACAAACGTAAAAGACAACAACAATTCTAATAGACGCGGGAAAAGTTGCGAAAGCGACGTGGAACAAATTGAAAGCGCAACGTAGTGCAGTCATATGCCACTTACACCTCGACGAAAGTCGAACGCGATTTACGTTTGGCCAACGCGTAAACCCGGACAAATACAGTCTAAATGCGGCGTATAACTCGGCTACGGCGAGATGGAACAATAACATAAAGCTGAAAGCAACAGAGCGCCACTGCGCAACTTCCCTTGCAACACAAATACAAATATGATTCAAACAAATTAAATGACTCGCAGTGTTGTGACAAAATAAATTGACACACCAGGTAATCAAGTGACACATATAAATAATACCATAAAATAATAATGTTGACAATAACATATGTATAAATGAAGTTAGAAATTACTGAACCAGTTAATTTATTTCAGAACAGCAAACTTCGACCAAAAGTGTCGGTAATGAAAAATAAAAGTTAAGTCTACTTTGCTGGTCAGTAGGCAAATAATTAGTGTAAAAAAAAGAAAACAATTAAATGAGAGTTCTAGAACACTTAGCTGTCGCCTCAACAGGCTCAGACCCGTGGCTTCTGGAATGGTGACCCGCGGATGGACCTTGGACTCGCGAGACGTAGCTCAGGAATTCCAAACCTGGTGTACTGGATCAAGAGGATGCTGGCGGTACCTTCCAGTGGGCACAAGTGCTGGCTGTGGGTCGCTGGTGGTTGGCGAACAAATCTTGGATCTTCGCGATCACGAAAATAATTCCCCAAAAGGGCGTCTTGCGGAGTGCACGCACGGCAATGCAATTTACACAAACTTGCAACTACTCCGAAGAACTGAATGAGATTTCGCTTTAATAATTCCCAAATGGAATTGCAACTGCAATAAGTAAAGCGCAAATCAACACGCAATCAGCGAGAAAATCACTTGTCAACTCAATCGGACAACAGCCATGAACTCACTCTCCATATAATTTTTCGGAATCGGTCCGGAAAACAAAAGAAAAAGAAGGAAGATATAAGAAACAATGAGAAGAAATAAGAAGGAAAATAAATTTGGCGGCAAAGCAAAAGTACATCGGAATACCAACTAAAGATAGCTTTACACTTACAATTTCGGGGCCGAGAATGCAGGGAAAATAAGGAATCGGTAAGGAATATATTATTGTAGAAATATGGCAAACTAGATGACAGGTGAACTAATGTTATAACTAAGATAAATCAGCAATCAATTACTTTTTAACTATTTATCGGAGACTTTTTATTAACCAAATATACTGCGCGTTGCTTTAAATCAACCTTTACCTGTTTTAACGCTCTAACGGCAAGATAAACAATTAACTAAACAACAACTGTCAACAAAATATTTAAATAACAAGGAAAGTTAAATTTAAATGGAAATAAAATAACAAAATATAACGTAAATGAAATGGAAAGCAACGTGGAAATTAATTTAAACAAATAAGGTAAGTAGTGTACAAATGACTAATTAGTATTTTGCTGCTGCTAATTCAAAATTCTGATTTTAGGTTACACGTAAAAATGGGATGGGAAAGAATTTAAAAGGACTGAAAGAGAGAAAGGAATTTATGGATAAAGGACGAAATTGAAGCGTGACAACTCCTCCTCCACTTCCTTGAGGAAAAATTTCCCAAAAATTTTTGCTCATACGAGAAAGAACATAAATGAAGAATTTGAATAAAAAAAGATGATACTGAACCATTAACGATATCCTATATTTCGGGACTAGCGGGGCCTAATCTTAAATTTTGAACATGCCAAGTGCCTTTGTCATGTCCTTCGCTATCGACTAATTTGTTTGTTGTTTAATTAATGGATAAAGGACGAAATTGAAGCGTGACAGTATTTATATTTCGCATAATACGGACACCATATTTGACAGCAATATTCTAATTTTGTTCGTACATAGCAAAAATATAGAGACATGATTGTAGATATTCTTATAAATTTTTTTGAAGATCGAATAACGAAATTTAAATTACGGTATGACGCAGATATGGTGCTCATAATATGCTTATCAAATAATAATTGATTGTCAAACAATACACCTAGATCTTTGAACTCAACAACTCTCTGCAGTGGCTTATCATTCATGCGATATTTATATAAGATTGGTTGAAGCTTTTTACTATATGTCATTACTTTGCACTTGTCAATATTAAAGAAGAGCAGGGATGATTGAGACCAAGATATTAAACTGTTAATATCCCTCTGAAGATTTAAACAATCAAGTTTTGAATTGACCTTCTTTATCAATTTAATATCGTCCGCATACATTAGTATTTTAGAGAAGTGAACCACATCAGTAATGTCATTAATAAATAGTAAAAATAGTAAAGGACCTAAGTTCGAACCCTGCGGTACACCAGAACTTGCAAGAAAGATATTAGATTTAAATCCATTAACTTGAACAAACTGATAACGATTACTTAAATAGGACAAGAGAAGCTGACAAAGCGGAAGAGAGAAATTGAAGTCATTACACAATTTATTTATCAAAATACCATGATTAACCTTATCAAAAGCCTTAGCAAAGTCTGTATATATAACATCAACTTGAGAATTTTTAAGTAAATTGCTAGAAACATAATCTGTAAAATTCATCAAATTCGTAACAGTAGATTTACCTTTTAAGAAGCCATGCTGATCTGGAGAAATATATTTATCTGTCATATTATGAATGTATTTACAGATAATTGTTTCATATATCTTAGAAATATTAGAGAGCAAGGCAATCGGTCGGTAATTCGCTATATTACTGGGGTCGCTAGATTTCAAAACAGGGCAAATGCGAGCTTTCTTTAGTACAGTAGGAAATATACAATTACGGAGAGACAGATTAAATAAAATATGTAATGGTTCAACAAGAATATCTCTACATCCTTTTAATATATACGATGGAAAATTATCAGGACCATTGTTAGGTTTAGATTTTAGATGATCAATTGCATCCAGTATATCACTCTTGGAAATAAGTTTGATTTCTATGTGATCTCGGTTAATATTATGTGCACTATTTAACTGCGTAATATTTGGAGTGTTATTTAGATTGGAATAAACACTAGAGAAAAAATTAGCAAATGCTTCAGCAATATCAGTACCATTATCATATTTGTTACCATTTAAGTGCATATTACGAGGAATACGTGACGTAGATTTTTTACTTTTGAGATGATTCCAAATTAAAGTAGGGTCATCTTTAATATTCTTTTCAGCATTCAACATATAATCTAAGTAAGCTTTCTTAATGTCTTTTTTTATCTTAGCTCTAAGGTATACATAATCAAGTTTGCAAGACTCAATGCCATATCGTTTAAAAAGTTGTCTATTTCTCTCTTTAGCTTTTAAATTATTAATTATATCACGAGTGAACCAAGGTGGAAATTTAGATGAAAATTTCCTCCTAGTAGGAATATATTCATTAAACATATTTGTGATGATTTCAAAAAAAGCATTAAAAGCTGTATCAACATCATTATAATTATGAAAAATATTCCAATCTGTAGACTCAAGTGATCTGTACAATGACAAAAAATCAGCATTCTTGAAATCATATTCAATTCTATCGGATATATTGAGTGATTGCGTATTAATTGTAAAATGTAATTCAAGAGATAATGCAGGATGATGAGCATCTTCAGTTACCAAAGGAACTGGATCACGCGTGACTGAACATTCAACATTCGCAAGAATAATGTCTAAAATTCTAGAACTTGCATTTACTACTCTGTTGTACTGATTCGATAGAGTGAGGTTACTAAAATCTATAAAATTGGTAATTATAGAGTTCGTGAAACCATTATTATAATAATCAGAAAGTTGAGGAATGTTAATATCACCAGTTATAATAAAGTCATTTGTATATATAAATGGTAGAGATTCAATGCAGTTGTAGAATAAATTCAACTGTTCAGAAGACACAGGCGGCGGAAGATACACTACTAGAACATATATATACTTACATATAGATAACTGGACTTTAACACAAATAATATCAAATTTAGAATTCAAGTCAAGTGGTAAGTTTACAACAGAAGATCCTAAGGCATTATTAACTGCGCAAATAACACCACCACCCCTCATTTTATTAACCCTCCCAAAATCCCTGTCAGCACGATATACAGCAAAATTATCATTAAATAGTTCATTATTTGAAATGGATTCACTAAGCCAAGACTCAGTTATGCATTCGATATCAAAGTCAGAAGAACAGGTATTATTAAAAAAGTCGTTTAGTTTGGAATTTAAACCGCGCACATTTTGATAATAAATACGCATTTGTTCAAATGTTTTCCAAAAAAAAGAAGAAAAACGAATTATATATTATAATATTGACAAATAAAAATCAATGACATATATAAATTGAACGAACTATACCTACCACTGAAGAATGAGTTGACAAGTTCAATATCAACTAATTAATATTGACAACGATCACGCACAAATACAAATATAAAGACAGAGGTGAATGAACTCAGTTTCAATTCACTAACCAACTAAAACAAGTTTTTTAATTAGAAACTGATGTTAAATGCATAAAAATTTTGAATTTCAATCAAAGAAATAGACAGATTTAAAATTAATAAATTGAAAAATAAACTAACAGTGAAATAGAATATAGAGTATCAGTGTAATTTGATTTTCATAAACACAAATGTAACTCCAAAAAGAGAAAAACAAAAAACACAGATATTTACAATAATATAAGCAACACAAATATATAATAGCAATAACCATACAAAAATATTATAATATTAAGATAGTTAAATCTGCAGTTGGTCAACGTTACTCATACGCTTCACAGTTCCATCATCTAACTTTGCATATATATTTCCATCATATGACCACGTATTCTTAAAACCGTATACTTTTGAAGCAGCATTCAAAATCTCGAGTCTTTTGGTCGTCAAATCTTCTTTGATGGTTATTTTTGTTCCCTTTAAAAGTTTACGCGATTTTATTATCACTTGACGTGTCTTATATGATACACACTTTATGATGATTGGACGTGGGCGAGATTTCTTTGGATCAGTTTTGCCGGTTCGATGACAACGATCAATGTCACGTGCAGTAACACTCAGCTTGAGTTTATGATTAAGAATGTCACATACCTTGGATTCCACATTCTCACCTGCTTCTTCAACAACACCAAACACACGTAGGCAGTTTCTTCGCGAGTATTGTTCTAATTGATCTAATTCATCACGCAGGCATTGATTTTCTTGTGATAATTTCGCGACTGCTGTCTCATAGTGAAATTTGAGTTCATCAAATTTAGCATCAAGGCGCACACAGACTTTGTCTACCAATTTGGTGATGAAAGAATCATCCAGAAGAAGTGCAGCAAGTGACTCATTGATTGCTGAGTGCATATTGCGTGTACTTCCACCCATTTTAAATATTTTCTTATTAAAAAACAGATTATAAAAAATATCTAAAAACACAGCACTAAAAAAATTTTTGGAGCTACAACGAAACACGTCTACTCTCGACGAAGGCGCATAATATATTATAGTAGAAACGGGCAGTGAAACCGACACCGCACACTCTGATGATGAAAACCCCGTAAACGGTTTAGTATACATAGATACCCCAATAAACACATGTAAAAATCAAGTAGTAATAAAAGAAATACAAAACGGCAAAGGCAACATTAAAATAGAGAAACTATTTAATAACAAAATACAACGAATATATTTTTACTTAACTAAAATCGAAAGTAATAAGAAAATTATGAAATTTATTAAGGAATATTTACAACCCGGAATAACATATTATTGTTTAATACCAGAAAAATTTAAATTAGCAGTCAACGCCGTCTTACAAACATACTTCAACGCAAACAGTTATAAGTTAGTATCATGTAAAACAATGAATACAGATATCGAAAATAAAGAAGAACAACAAATTATTATTCAAAACTACCTCGAAGGAAAAACAAACCATAGAGGTATATCAGAAACATACAATAAATTAAAGCAGAAATATTACTGGCTTAATATGCAAAAAGATATTCAAAATTTTATAAACAAATGCAATGAATCCGCCATGGAACACAGAATTAAACTACGCATGTGCACGAAAAATGTTTACCAATGTTAGCAGAATCAAAAACATTTTCAAGTAAATATTAACAATTCTAAATTAACTGATATATGAAACAAATGTGGTCAACAGCTGACCCCCCGTTCCTAATACGACTAGAAATGTACAATCAACACAATATATATATTTTTTAGCAGAATGCTAATAATTCATATAACTCAAATAGTATCCGCATATTTCTACTATATAGGGGTACAAAGTAAAAAATCACCACGTGAGCATATTGATAATTACAAAAGTTAAATTAAAAAGATATACAGTGTGCTATGGGATTCTCTTTTAATACGTTTCCTGTTACGTTTCTCATTTCATATTTTGGTTTTTGTCTAGATAGTAGATCGGTAATTACATTTTCTTTTCCTTTTAAATAATTAATTTCAAAATTATATTCACTGAGTTCTATTTTCCATCTCATAAGTTTTAGATTTGGGTTTTTCATTCCGAATAACCATACTAGTGGTCTGTGGTCTGTTTTTATTGTAAATTTTCTCTCGTAAACGTAAGGTCGAAAGTTTCTGACTGCCCATACGATGGCTTTTAATTCTTTTTCTATGGTGCTATAATTTTGTTCGGCTTTGTTTAGCGTTTTGGACGCGTAACATATTGGCATTTCTTTTCCTTCATGTAATTGGGTTAGGACAGCTCCGATGGCGAAGTTGCTTGCGTCAGTTGTCTCAAATGTTTGTTTATATTTATTATTGTCTATATTTATTTTTGAATTATTTTTCAAGCATTGTGTGAATGGTTTTGTTAGACTTGCATAATTTTGAATGAACCTGCGGTACCATCTTAATGTTCCTAAAAATTGTTTAATTTAATTTTTTGTTTTGGTAAGTTTAGTTTCTTTATTGTTTATAATTTGTTCTCGTCTGTACTCAATCCGTTTTGTGTTATTATATAGCCTAAGTATTTTACTTCTTTCTGTAAGAATTCTGATTTGTCCAGTTGGATTTTTAATTTGGCTTCTCTTAATTTTTCAAAAACTGATTTTAAGTTGTTTATATGTTCTTTTAGATTTTTACCGAAAATAATAATGTTATCCATATATACGAGACATTTTTTATTAATTAGTTCTCCGAGGGCGTTATTTATCATTCGTTGGAATGTCGCTGGGGCATATTTCAGACCAAACGACATTCGTTTGTATTCATAATGACCTGTGGGTGTCGAGAATGCGGTTTTCTCTCTGTCTTCTTTACGCATATTTATTTGGTGGAACCCAGAGTGTAAGTCGAAGGTGGTGAAGTATTCGGACGGTTCTATATGGTCGAAAATTTCGTCAATATTTGGAATATCGTCTTTTGTCACTGCGTTTAGTTTCCTAATAGTATATTATGTTACTAGGAGTAGAAAATCTTTTTTATTGAGCTCAGATATTTGCGGCCGAGGCGGTCAGCCGAGGCGATGCAAACTGAGCGAAATGAAAAAGAGCATTCCACTCCGAGTAGCATATACTATTTTTCTTCAAGCATTCTAACGTAAATTTCAAGAATAAAATATAAATTATTTAATTTTTTTCCATTAAAGTACCTATTTATTTACCTTTGTTGCTAAATATATGATGTTTGGAGCATTATGTAAAAAAACATCAAATTGTTCTTTGGTTAACACTTTTGATTTTTTAGGTTTGTAGTTTTCACCTTGTCGTTTAAAAAATGCTATTAGTTTAGTGTATTTACATATGTTTACGTTATGCTTGATATTTAATTAAGCGTTAATCATTGAGTATTGTGCCCATAGCGATGAGCTCTTTAATTTATGTATCAAATGAGAAAAGTAAGGTAGCATAACATTCTCTGAGAAATTCTTCACATTTTGTTCTCTAGTAAAATTGACAAATCTCTCATAAGCGAAATCATAAACCTACGTGATTTTTCAGTAATCAATGTTTGAATGACTGAATTTGCGATTTCTGCTATTGCTGGAGGTGTAAATTGCATTTCATCCACTTCTTGAGACATTTTTTGTGAAACAAATAACGATATTTACCGCTACTGGCTGTCAGTTCAGTTAACCGCACTTCACTTCCGTTGCCAACATAAGATATTGAAATTGTCGTATGGAACACTCAAAATTATGAGTTGTGACTCCTAATTATGTACACGATATTTTTTTTATATATATTTTGTCATTTTAAGTACGCTGTACGATAGTAACTTACTATCGTACATCGTACAATTCCCCTAATTATCCTACATGTATGATAATTATCGTACGATTGGTAACGTTGAGCCAGTAGCCGGGCTGCCCTAGCAAGTGCTGCTGCCTGTGGTATATTTTATAACTAACATTATTGTATTAGTACAATAATGAATTTCATTATTAGTACAATAATGAATTTCATTATTGTACTAATAACATAATGACTTCGTTCTATATAGTGTGTGTAGTAGCATAATATGTATATTG
Organism: Pterostichus niger; assembly: GCA_947425015.1. Classification (NCBI taxonomy): domain Eukaryota; kingdom Metazoa; phylum Arthropoda; class Insecta; order Coleoptera; family Carabidae; genus Pterostichus; species Pterostichus niger. Next base: position 10,861,296 of record OX380350.1, read on the forward strand.
TTGTATGCTTGAAGAAAAAATCTATTACCATTCGCGATTCAAGCTAAGCGATACGCACCATGCGGCAAAATTTTTAACTAAAAATTGTGACGTCACGTCGGGGATACAATTACTGTCATTACGCTCTCTTTGTGTCTGTAGACGTGTAAAGTATATTGTAATAAAATTTTACTGCTTTGTTATTAAAAAGTTTGGCATCAAAAATGGAAAAACAACCAAAAGTTAGTAAGAGCAATGTTAATTGTTGTGTATTTGGTTGAAAATCAGTTAGAAATAAAGATAATATAGTATATCACACATTTCCAAAACATGGCGAGAAAATAGATGTAGTTGATGAGTTTGGAATTGTTAATAAATGTGATAGAAGGAAAATGTGGGAAACTAATTTACGGATGGGTAAAAAAACATCTAAATTTATGACTACCAAATTTTTTGTACCTGTTCTCAAGGTACTCTAAAATTAATGAGAATAAAAGAACTGTCATAATAAATATAAAATAGTACCTAAGTAATAAAGTTTTTTATTACACAGCTTTTTTACCCATAAGTAAATTAAATATTACAATTTCTGACATAATATTTTTAAGAAACGAGAACACAAAATTTCTAGGATAAGTTTTATTTATTGATATAGAATTAAAAATAAAAAAAATACGCCTAGTGCAATATATAAGAACGGCAGATGCATATTTACATCTTCCACTTTGCCCAGCTTTACATGAACAAGCCATTTTTTGCACGGATATATTTTTACTTGGTTGATCATTTTGTGTAACTAATACTCCTTGTACTTCATGTGGACTTGCGCACATAGAGCATATATGTGTATGCTCTTTTCAGTTTTTTTTATCACACCACATGAAATAATGTGCCCTGCATTGATAATTTCCTCTCTTTCTGCAACACATCTTGAATTGTGTTGTGCACGTAAATATTCAAAATATTGCTGAAACTGTAATCTCATGATAACCTAGAATTTAATTTACATGCTTAATAAACTTATGAAAATTATATGTATCAAGTTCATATTAGATATATTACACTTACCTGTAATAAGTATTATAAATAATTAAATTCAAAACAACTTGTTAAATAACAATAATCAAGTTAAACAAGATATACTCGTACTATGTGAATGACAGCTACTGCCATATGAAAACACCAGACAATAATAATTTATCCCCGACATAACGTCACTGCAATGCAAGTTGCATATACATAAATCTTTATTTGAATCGCGAATACGCGTTTTCTGTTTGCCTGATGCGTCCGCTTTTTTGTTTACTATCCACACAGGGGATGACCAAGGTGAACATGATTTTTGTATTATTCCTTTTTCTAATTGGGTTTTTACGTGTTCTGATACGTCTTTTTCAAATACTTGTGGTAATCGGTAGTTCTTTGTATATACGGGAGTGTCGTTAGTCAGTATCAATTTATGTTCTAGTATATCTGTGTTTGTTAATATATCTTTTTCTTGTGGGAATAGGTCTTTATATTCTTCTATTAATGTCTCTTTAATTCATTTTTTTCTATTTCCTTTAAGTTATTATCTCTGATCTGTATGTTATAGACTTCCGTTTTTGTTTTTTTTTTGTTAGATGTTCTAAGTTATATTTCTGTTCCGTTATCTGAACTTCTTCATTATTAAAATGTAATTGTATATTGAATTTCTTAAATGCTTCTATGCCTAAAAGGATATTATATTCTTTATGAAAATAATAAATATAAGCTTTTAAAGGTATATTATTAATTTTTATTATTGCATATTGACTGCAGTTTGATTTTTCGTTCACAGTTTTGAAGGTTAATCTTTCATTATATGTTTTTACTTTAAATTGTTCTATTAATTTTAGGTGGTGGTTCCCAATCTTTTTGAATCGCGACCCTTTTTAGTTTTTTAAAAATGTTCGCGACCCCCCTTTCGCATATTTGATCAATAAAACAAAAAATAAAAGGTTTGACAAAATATATTTTAGGACTTAGTGATTATATTTTTTATTAAGTATTCATTATTAATGATTAATGTGATGGTTGAGCTTTAATCTGCTTAACAAGCGTTTTAATTCTTGGTTGAGTTTTTGTCAAGGCCAATCTCATGTCATCTTGAACATCCAGCTTATTCCTGGCTTTTGTCTTGATCTGCAAAAGAGTTGAAAATCCACTTTCGCAGAGGTAAGTAGAAGCAAGTGGCACTAATATTCGAAAAGAAAGCATGGAAACTTTAGGATATGAATGACTCATAGCACACCAAAATTGAGGTAACGATTTTTCCGCAAAGATGTCATGTGCTGAAGAGTCATTTCGTAGCTCCAATAATTCATCCTGAACTTCATCGGGAATGTCGGTAACATTCAAAGATACACGAAATGGGTTTCGAACTAATGTAGCTTCTTGTTCAGAGAACTCCTGGAAATACCGTTGAATTTCAGATTCAAGGACTTCAAGGTGCTTATTAATTTCCTCCACCACTAATATCTTTGGAGGCCGTGATTTGACGGCTGGTAACCGCACTTCACGCGAAAAAATATATCACTTACCGAGATCTGCTTAGGCAGAGTGCCACACCCAGTGATGGGTAAAAGGCGTGATGATATATTTATTTATTTTTATTTATTTTCTACAATTTCCGTCTCCGATTCTTCAGTTTTGGTGCAAAGATGTTCAAACATGGCAAAATTTCCAAGATTTACTTTACGGCGCCAGTTTTGCAGCTTAAATACGAACGCCTGGATATTATCTCTAAATTGAATAATGTGCGTTTCTTTACCCTGCAGTTTCAAATTTAGCTTGTTTAGCTGATCTAATATATCAGATAAATAAGCGACTCTTTGAATCCAGGTCTCATCATTAAAGTGTGCCAAAAAGTCATGTTTTCTTTTAGTTCTAAGAGCTGTTTTATTTCGTTTTCCAATTCAAAAACGCGGCCAACAATATTTTTCTTTGATAACCAACGGACAGCAGTGTAGAAAAGAAGAACTTCGTGATCAGAGTTCATGTTTTTGCATAGTTCTTTGAACAGACGAGTATTGAGAGCACTAGATTTTATGTAATTGACAATTGTCACCAAAGGCAAAGGCTTTGGAAGAGTCTTGATAGCAAGGTCAAATCGGTGAATCATGCAGTGTAATCCCTTTGCTTGGGGTGCAAGCTCTTTAACTTTTGACTGAAAGCCCGACCTAGATCCAAGCATGGCTGGTGCTCCATCGGTACACACTCCACACAAGTTTTTCCATTGTAAGCCATTACTTTCAAAGAATGAACTTATCATCTCCATGACGTCTTCACCTTTCGTAGTAGTTTTTAGTGCTCTACAAAACAGAAACTCTTCTTTGATGTCTTCCAAGTGAATATATCACACAAAAACGAGTAATCTGGAACATGAACTAACATCGGTTGATTCGTCAAGTTGAAAGGAAAAGACAGGTGATGCCTTTATTTCAGATAATATTTGTTCCATCACATCTAAGGACATGTCTGAAATGCGTCTCTGAATTGTGTTGTTGGACAAGGATATATTACGCATTTTAATCTCATTCGCTTCTCCAAGAACTAGCTTAACCGACTTTAATAAACATGGTTTGATGAGGGTTTCTGCAATTGTATGGGGCTTTTTATTTTTTGCGACTTCCAGAGCAATTTCATATGATGCCTTAACTACAGCTTGGCTTTGATGTTGAAAGGAACCAGTAAAACCAACTTTTGTTTTTTCAAGGCTGCCTCATGTCGTTTAAAAAAGTCCAAGTCTTTTGTAATATGTTCAGAATGCTTTGTTTCTAAGTGACGTTTGAGCTTTGAGGGTTTCAAAGATTCAGCACTAAGAACAGCATTGCATAAAACACACTGTGGCTTCTCTATGCCGTTACTAATAACAGTCGAAAATCCAAATTTTAAATAGTTCTCCGAATATTTTCTTATTTTCGACATGGCGTTGATATCTGGAAAATACAATACCTGGAAAAATTGGAATTAAATTATTTTATATTTTTTACTTACCAAAACGGTAAATAATAGAAGAGTCTATGTTTCTAGGCGTGCCTATCGAAGACGAATTGTGACGGGCTATCAATAGTATTGTAACGGATCAAACAAGACACTAACTAGCAACAAACTATTCATATACAATTATATAAACGACAAAAAGGATACTGCAACAAGATTGTAACAAGTTTACCGACCGCGACAATTTATCTGTACACGTTCACCGAATGAATAGGGATCTTAAATCCCTAGGTTTGGTAGTACTTTTCCGATTATTCTCGAGAGGCAACGGAGTGTCGCGATCGCTTCGGACTATTCGCTTCTAGTTTTTCACAGTTGAATTTCACCAGGCATAAGGAGAGGTGCGGGCGCCGGCCGCCCACTTCTTACGTCGTATATCTCGCGTGTTGCCAAGCATAAATAAATTATTAACATTTTATTACCCCTCAAAAAAGCCAAGGCGATCCCCCCAAAAAGCTAAGGCGACCCCCTTGTGGGTCGCGACCCACCGGTTGGGAACCGCTGTTATATATGGATCAATTTTTAAGGTGGGTAAGTTTTGTGTCATTGAAGACAATACTACTATGTTTCCTCTGTTGGTGTTTCCAATTCTAAAAAAGAATCTTCGTATTCGCGTTTTTTCTTAAGTTTTTTAAGTCTTTCGTTTTCTAATTCTTCATCTATTTGTTTATAATATTTCTGTTCTGTATCAAAGTCTATTATATTGTGATAAATTTCTTCAACATTAAAATTTGGTTGAATAGATTGTGTTGACATGGGTTGTGTTACTCGAGTTTGTCGCGTGATTGGTCTTGTGCCGAATTTGCGTGTCTCGATATAATTTTTTACATTTTGTCGAGGTACGAAATTTTTGTTAGCTTTATTGAATTGGGGTGGTTGTTTGGGATTGAATGATGTTGACAGAAATTGTTGTGCAGGGAATTTTTGTGGAGGTTGGTAATTTCCAAATTTTTGTTTTTCATTATTTGATCTTAATAATGGTGATTGATTATAGGTATTAATAAAACTAAATTCGTTTTTGATCATTAATTCGATTTGTTCTAGTGTTATGGGATTTCTAATCATGAATGATCCTCTTACATGATTAGGTAGTAATGATATGACTCGTTTTAATATGAATTTTTTGTTTTCCATAATTATTGCATTTTTCTGATCTTGTGAATATGCAGTTAAAACAATTTTGGATTTATAGATTGAGAATTATTCCATCATTATTTATAGTGTATGATCTATTGATTTTGTAAATTTAGTGTCCATGATTTCTATCATTAATGTTTCTGAAGTACTTTTTTCTACAAAATTTGTCGATAAATATATTTTTAAATCTTCCCATTCTGAAAATTCGTTGTTATTTACAATTTCTATGGCTTGGTCTACCAATTTTAATTTTATCATGCTGAAGACGAATATTTTTTTATTTGGTGTGAGGGGTAGTGTATTAAAAATATCCATTATTCGTTGTGCTTGTTTTATGAAGCTGTTTAGAGTTTTTACGTTCCCGTTGTAATATGGGATCGTTTTTAGGTACATTTCGATTTCATTAATTGTTGTAGCCATTGTTGCGTTTTTACTGTTACTAATGGCTGTAAAGAATCGTATGATTCTGATTCTACAGAACTATCGCTATCTAACATGTATTTTTACAGTGTTTTACAATAGTTGTGTGTGTGACCTGTGCCGGGTCTCAGTATTTTTATTACTAGAATTTCTAGAAATACCCCTTCGTGTTTATAAAAATAGTTGTACTTACAACTTAATTAATACGGCCATGAATAGCACGATTTTCATGGTTCGGACTTGCCTTGTAGTTTGTAGATTTTTGTTCGTTGTCTTGGAACAGCAAGTCGCTCTGAGGTGATTAGCGGGCTGGAACAGCAAGTTATCTGTTGCTAGCTTCGTGATCCAGGAGGCTTCTCCTTCTGTTGAGGAATGATCTCGTGACGAATCGATGTTTGATGTGCTTTTGTGGCCTGATGGGTTCTGTTCGACCGGTTTTTTTTTGTAGGTTTTGTAGCAAAGTAAAAGAATAAAAATTCTACCACTTATTATTTGTGCCGATGCTCTATCCTACCGACTGCGCCAATTATGATTTAGTGGTTCCTTTTTATGTTTTTAAAAAGAACGGCAAAACTTTGTTTATTAATTTTTGTATTGATATACGTATATTTCTTTGAAGTGTACAGGTTGCTACTGAGTATAAGAGTGTTTTTCTAACAGTGAATCACTCTATTTATCATCTATTCTTATCAACTAGTATACATGTGGGGGGTGTGACATTATACTTATAAATATCATGAAATAACAAGTTTACAATATATAATTTGCATGACATCTTCAACCTTGGCCAGATTTTTGCTAAACTTAACATTAGTCCACAAAGAAAGGTCATATTTAGAACTAATAAGGTATTTCATCTCAGCAATAGATCGGGTTAAATCAGTCAAAATGGTGAGGTTGGACTTCATGGATGATAATTGATGCACTGGAGTATTTTCCAGATCACTCGATGATGCAGCATAACCAGCGGGTAATATGGATGTCAACTTTAAGTGTCCGACACTTAAAGTACAATCCCCACCAAGACTTACCAGTGTTTGACGTTGAAAATCTACTTGTTCGGTGTAACTCATGCCTGCAGCTGTTACACAATCCTTTGATCCTACAGTCTTGTTATTTTCTATGTATACTAACCACTGGTTTGGAGGTATAGGAAATGCTCTAATAAGTTCTAGGTCAACTCTAGGTTGTAATGTCATGAAACAATTTTCAGATACAGATTTACTAGCTAACAAGACATACACCAAGCAGTGGCGGGGTCTTGATGATATGGATCTTTTATTTAATAGATCTTGGCAGATTCTGGTAACACCTTGACACGTTTATTGAAATAGTAAAGTTGTAGGTACTTTTTCTTATTTGATACGCTGACTGACTGACCCTGAGTATTATTCAAGACTGCTCTTGACCGATGTCTACTGAAAAACGAATATCCTTGAACGACCGCAAGAAGACGCCCGAGCCAGCTGACCGCTGACTGGCCAGCGCTGGGACAGACTTCGCCTCAATTCCGCAAAGCGCGGGAAAACGCCCAAACATACCGCTCACCTTGGCGCGCAGGCGACAATAATTACGCTGAGGTGGAGGTGACGCGCAGCACCGAGTCGAGCTGCGAGTGATACAGAAACAAGCAAAAAACAACAAACTTGGACACGGCGCCAGTCAGTATCCAGCAGAGGGCAGTGTTCAAAGCCACCACCGCCTGGCACTTTGAAGATGCTCATTGACTGTTAAATTTCTTTCTTTCGCATATCTAGGGGATATAAAATTTATGTCAGATTCTGAGTCGATTAGTATTATACGAGGCATGTTTTTTATGTAAGTACCGTTTTGAAATAAAAATAGAACAATTAGAATTTTCTTAACAATTTTATTTTTAAATGAAAACCTGTACTTTAATCTACTTTTCTACATAATTTCCATCAATATTAAGGCATTTATCGTATCGTACAACCAGCTTTTGAATACAATCCTCGTAGAAATCTGCCGCCTGATTAGACAACCATTGCAACACTGTCGCTTTGACGTTTTCATCGTCGTAGTGGCGCTGACCTCCTAGATGGTTCTTAAATGTAGGAATATGTGATAGTCACTGGGCGCTAGATCGGGACTGTATGGAGGGTGATCAAATCCAGCCAAATGATCCCATCAGTTCTTGAGTTCGATTAGCCCATTTTCGTACCATCCCATCGCTCATAATGTTTTCTCCATACACTTCTCTGGTCTGACTATGAATTTCAGCAGTATCACGCTTTTAGCACTAAGAAAACAAATCACAGCGCGTATTTTACAGTCGGCGGGATTCTCAATCGGGGGAGGCATTTCAAATACTCACTAAATGTGCCAAATACGGCGCTACAGCGGCGGAATTTCAAAACGGTACTTACTTTAAAAACACGCCTCGTAGAATCGTTATTGTGTAAAATAGGAATTGAGTTCTTGTGACTTGTCATTACGTATTTTCGTTTTCTACGAGGTTTTCCTGAAAATCCTCAATTTGGTGTTCGTTTTCTTCATCTATAGGGTATTTGTATAATTCGTCGTTTATTTCGTCTGGCGGATTTGTTTCATCGTTAGTATAGTTTTGGTAGGTATGATGTGGTACTATAGTTTGTGTGGACATTGGGTCGGTTTGTCTTGTTTGTTGTGTCATGGGTTTTGGTGGGAATGTCCTACGTGTATTTATGTCATTGATAATGTTTCGGCGAGCAAAGTTATTTCTACCTTGTGGTTGGTCTTGTCTTTGCATAGTGATTGGTATGGATGGGAACGATTGTGCAGGGAATTTTTGTGGTACGATATTATTTCTGAATTGTGGTGTGGTGTTGTTCACTGTTTTAATTTGTGATTCAAATTTTTTTAAAGGAGATTGGTGTTGCACGTAGTTAAATTCATTTGTTAACAGTTGTACGCATTCCTCAAATGTTTTGGAATTTTTTACGGTAAGGATCCGCGTATAATATGCGGTAACAAGAAATAAAGTGATGTACCACTAGTTTCTGATTTTCTGCTATTATTGAAGTTTTTACATGCATTTGATATTGTGTTAACATCATTATATTTTTGTATTTATTAAAATTTGACATTATTTCTTTCAAAAAGTTTTCTGAATTATTATTTTTTGTATTGTAAATAATTTTTAGTAGTAATGTTTCAGGGGTTGTTTTGTCTTCGAAATTTGTTTGGAGGAAGGTCTTTAAGGTGTTCCAATCAGGAAATGAATTTTCTGATAGGTATGTTTTGCACTGCCTTTTAATTTGATTTTAATTAATTGAAAGGTGAATATTTGTTGTATTTCATTTAGAGTAACTCATGTAAAGCAAGTGATAAACTCATCGACAGAATTTATGAAATAAGGCAGGTCTTTGGTGTTTCCATAGTATTCGGGGATGCCTTTTGACAGCATTTGAATGTCACTGTTTGTGGTAGTCATTATGTTTTGGTTATTAATAATCTTCTAATCTGATTTTGTACAGCGTTTACGAATTCTTCACTGTCTGAGTCAGACATAAATTTGTGTAAGTGTGTGTGTCTGTGTCGGAGACCCGTTCCGATTCCTAAAAGCGTTAACCTTTCATCGAACCCCTGTGTTTAATTGTTACAAAAATATTGTACTTACACAGATATAATTGTTATAACCAATAATATGGTCATTGTTATAAGGTGGGTGGAGTCAGCGAATTGATTTATCCTGATCCACCTGACGTCTTGACTAATTTTGATGAAGGTCAGCAACTGTGTCTCGTTCTGGTTCCTCCTTGAATTGTTGTCCTATGCAGAAACTTTGTGCTCATGGGACAGCAAGAAGTTCTTAGGGATTGCTTGATCTGATGGGCAACTGTTTATGCCTGAGCTGGGATACCCTTGCTCTTATCTTCGTAGTGATGCCAAATTAGTCGATGAAATCGAAAAGACTTTTACTGTAACTGCAGTTACCACTTTTGTTGGCACTTTCAACAATTAACTTTGTTAAAGACTTTTTGGCATCCTACCGACTGCGCCAATTATAATTCGGAGATTTTAATTATTAAAAAAAAACACTTATTTTTTCAGTTAGAAGAATTTTTATTCAAGATGATGTTTACTTGTCGAGAAACAGTACAAGAGTGGGTTTTTTCTAACTAGGATACATGTTATATAATATTTTAAGATTAGTGCTTATGTTGCTAAAAGTTATGGAAAAGTACCGCGGTCAACTGAGGTTGACCGGTGCACACGTGTGGCGAATATGATGAAATCTTACCTGGAGTGTTATCATAATTCGCGCATGGTCCAGGAGGGCGCGCAAGTCGGTGACGGAGTTGGAACGGACTTGCTCCAAAGCCAGGAACGCCGTCAAATGCGCTCGGACCAACAGGCTCTTGTTCATGTAGCGCGAACACACCGTCTCCCAGGTGGTTGCGAAGTTGTCTGAAATGCTTCTCACGTTTCGCACGAGGAGGGCGGCGTCACCCTTGAGACACCGTTTCAGCAGGATCAGCTTCTGCATGGTGGGCACGTCGGAGCGGTTTACCACGAGGCCCTCAAAGGCGTCGCGGAACGCTTCCCATTCCAGGTAGGAGCCTGTGAACTCTGGCAGCGGCACCTGCGGGACTGGAGGTAATGTCTCACGGGCCGCTGGACCGCCTGGCGAGTAGACAGGAGGTGTGCCTAGTGGCGGCGCGGGTAACATCTCCAGCAGTTTCGCGTTCCCCAGGTTGTAGTCCAGAGCGGTTGCTGCGATGGAGCCGCCTTAAAGGTATTCCGTAACTTCATCGTCTGCGTCTCCACACAGCTTCTCGAAGATGGAAAGGTATTCTTTCCAGTAGGTTGCCGGGGTTGACTTGTAGCTATCGATCAGCCCTTTGGTGGTTGGGCTACACATGCGGCCAGTTAATTCGGGATCTACATGATGCTACAACTCAGGAGTGTTTGTACCTTGAGCAGCTTCGAGGCCATTGCGCGAGCAGATTTCGTATGTTGAAGAACATGTCTGAACAAGACTGGACCAGTTTAGTCGTGGAATCGCAGAGAATCTGCTGCCGCGGAAGAAGATGGCGGCTTCCGGTTTGCGGGCCACGTGAACCCGGCGTACTGGTATCGCGGTAGCCTTCCCAGAAGACCGTGGCCGACGACACGAGAGAGAGAGAGAGAGAGAGAGAGAGAGAGAGAGAGAGAGAGCGTTTCAGAGACTCTGTCCGGCGGAAACTATCGCAATGGAAGCAGCGAGCAGCAAGCCCGTAGTGTACGAGCGAACGCGTGACTAGACGTAGCGTTCGCTCAAACGAACGGACACTTGGAGGAACACGCGAGAGTCATTGAACACAACACTTCCTGGGTTACACGACACTCACTAAATATCTAAAGGTTCCCTGGTTTCGGCACCAAATTTATGTACGCGCGTGACTCTATGGAAGTGAGTGGATAGGAATAGAGTTGAGAAAAAACACTTTGTGGACAACACCTTGACACGTTTATTGAAATAGTACAGTTGTAGGCACTTTATCTATTTGACACGCTGACTAACCGACTCTTGAGTATCATTCAAGACTGCTGTTGACCGATGGCGACTGCAAAGACGGCTGACAACGAACATCCCTGAACGACCGCAAGAAGACGCGCGAGCCAGCTAACCGCTGACTGGCCAGCGCAGGGACGGACTTCGCCTCAATTTCGCAAAGCGCGGGAAAACGCCCAAACAAATTGTGCAGACTGGTATTATTCAAGATTTACTATATACAACGCAATAAAGTTATTTTTTGAAAACAATGGAATATTATATTATATGCATAAAGAAGACATACACTTTTTACCTATGGAACTTCTAATGATATATGCACCAAATGAAATAGAACACAATTGGCATAAATTTCCGTTAAACTGGTGTAACAATAAAATATTTCAAACTTACCGAATGTGCTGCGTTCATTATAGTCAAATTGCACAGCAAAAATGTATAGATAAAAGTGAAAATTGGGGTGAAGATATTGCTCAAAAAATAATTCCTATGATAAAAGATTGTTATAAATGTTGTAATAAACTTTAATATAAATTATAATAAACTTTTATTCATATATTTATTTGTTTTATTACACACACAATACAATATGGTGGCTCAGTGGTATCGAGTTGGCTTGTGGATCTTGAGAACGCTGGTTCGATCCCCACAGCCGACAAACAATTTGCACCAATTTAAATCTATCCCTGTGGCTCCCCTTTCACTAATATCTTAGAGGGCCGTGAAAAAATATATCACTTACTGAGATCTGCTTAGGCAGAGTGCCACACCCAGTAATGGGTAAAAGGCGTGATGATATATTTATTTATTTATTTTACACTACAATATACTACTACTACATATTATAAACAAACATAAAAATATAACAATTTTAAATTTTTATTACTTCAAATTTTTTTAATTCTATATCCACAGATTTTCCAACAAGTCCATTTGATATTAAATATAAATATCCATTTTCAGCATCGATGTTCATTTCATCTAAATTATTAATTAGAATAAATGGAAGCTAAAATTATTCGTTAAAGATTCGATACTTGTTAATCGAGTTAAGGAAAATTTTGAATGTCGATTTGTTCGATATATTCATTTTCGTTTTCTGTATTATCATTAATTTGTTGTTTATCAGAATATTTTTCAATTTCTGGATTTTAGAATTCATTATTTTTAAGATTTTGATTAAATAGTTCCTCAAATACGAAGTTTTGTTGTGGCTGGTTTTGTTGGAAATAATTTTGTGGACGGACTGGTCGAGTTTGTGTACTCATGGGGGTTGGATTTATGAATTTTGATTTGCTCGTGGGGCGAATGGTTTAGGTTGGTACACTTGTTGTGTTCTTTGAGGTGTTGGAAATTTTTGCATCGGAGATTGATATTTGTGATTTTTGTTGGGCAGGAAAGTTAAAGTTATATGGTGAAGGTTTATAAATTAGTTTAGGTTTATTTAAATTTAAATTTTGGTGTTGGTTTTCGTGTAAATATTGGAAGTCGTTTATAAGGATGTTTTCAATTTCTTCTAGAGAAGAAGGCTTGCGAGTAGCGAGGTTGTTTCTGTAAGGATCTTTACAATTTGAAATGAATGAGTGTATGGCTATGGATTGAATAAAAGCAATTATGCCTTCTTCTGCGTTAGGTACAAGATTGCACAAGTTAATTTTTGCTACTGCACGATCGTATTGATTGTTTTTGAATTTCTTTCATATATTCGAATGTTGCAAGTTTAATCATGTTACATGCGATAGTTGGTGCCTGCTGTTTATCATCGTATTTTGCAATAAGAAATTCGCGGAGCTCTTTCCATGCCTCGAATTTGTGGTCGTTTATTAATTATTCTGCGCGATCTGTTAGTTTTGCTTTAATTTGGAATAATATTAATTTTACTTGGATTGCGTTAGGTTGCAAGATATTAATTAATTCAATAATTTCGCCTGTTTGTGTTATGAAACGCGTAAGGAATTTAGGATTACCGTTATATTTAGGTATAGCGCTAACTAAATCGTTAATTGTTTGTTGCTTTTTTAGGGGTTCTGCGGCGATTTGTGGCGATTTGTCCTGTTTCAGGCATTGTGTCAATGTTAATATTTAAATTATTTAGTACTTCGAGTAAAAAATCCAGGTTTGAATTGAAATTGTGTCAGTGAATTTGTGTATACAGTGATTATGACAATTATATAAAATATGTGGTAGGTGGCTCAGTGGTATCGAGTCGGCCTGTGGATCTTGAGAACCCTGGTTCGTTCCCCACAGCCGATAAAAAAATTTCACCAATTTAAATCTACCCCTGTGGCTGCCCCTCCACTAACATCTTTCGGGTCGTGATTTGACGGCTGGTAACCGCACTTCACGCAAAAAATATAACACTTACCAAGATCTGCTTAGGCAGAGTGCCACACCCAGTAATGGGTAAAAGGCGTGATGATATATTTATATTTCACGATCCTACCGACTGCGCCAAATATATTGATTGGCTGTTTCAATATAATATACAAAAATAGTTATTTTTTCAACACAAATAGTACAGCGTGTTTACAGTACAATTTACTAACATAATTTGACAACTAACTACACGTGTTCTTGATAATATGCAGAAATTACCTTACTCAGCAATGTCTCTCATGTTTCACTGTGAGAAACAAATCTGATGCAATGAACTTGAAAGATTGTAAAATACAGGGCTGGACTCCTATATTACTTGTAAAATTCTTCATGTTTTTTTTAGGTATGCCCCATAAAGTCAGAAAATAGGTTATTCTCTTTTTTGCTCAAACTTAATATCTGCACCACAGTCGCCATTTGTTTCCTTAGTTATTTATTAGTTATAGCTTCAGTATTCTCCAATTAAATTTTTTACGAGTGTTCTTATTGCAACGTCTCATTTACTTCATTTAATTTTACTTCCTGGTGTTGCAAGTAGGTGCTTAAGTAATAAATTAATAAATTCTTGCATAATATCAGGTATTAATATTACTACAGCTTTCCGCTATTGACAACTCTTTTATATTTTTTAGTTAACATTTTCTCACATTCAGTTAAAACTTTTTCAAAATCTGCGCATTTAGTTTCGTTATCAAGCTGATAATCTTTAATTTTTAAATACTGAACGTCACCAATCCTCCTTCTATTAAAAATTATTAATAATGATAAAATGCACTGTACAAATTCTTTATATGTGCTTCCATTATCATCATAATTTTCAAATAAATTTTTACAATAATTTGCAATATTAAGAGTTCCATCTCGGAATTTTTTAATGTCTGCAACTATTGGCAGTAAACTTAGTTTACTCCAACGTTTTTCTTGCAAATCTTTATTAGCATACGAATTGAGTTCAATATTCCATCTAGATGTTATTAGAAAACATTGTTTAAGTACACAAAACGCTCTTTCTAGAACATTTCTACAGTGGCTTTCCGAATATCTAGACTCCGATATATTTTCGGGGGGCATCTGGTATCCAGGTTAATAACCAGAGTTATAATGAAAGCTAGAGTCTCCGATTAACCAAAAATGTCTATTTTCCTGTTCATATTTATTTTGCAAATGTCGATTCACTGATGACAATTCCCAAATTGTGGCAGCATGTTTAGCTCCTAGATATCGGCTATTTACAGCAAGCAATTTGAAATCAGCATGACTTATCTGAAACAAATGTGGATGTGGAAATTCAATATATTTATACCTGTAATAATTATAGTACTTTACTAACTGCTTGCAAATTTATACTCGTACTTTAATATCCCTAGTATGTTATTGCAGGGTGAATTAGATCATTAAAATGCTATATGGGTGCAATCTATAGGCCCTGTAATATTCGGAAATTGGAATTTGTCTAAAAAAATAAATAAATTGTTTAATTTTAGATTTTATATTTTTCAATTTATTCAAGCGTAAAAATAATATAAATACTCATTTTCACTTGTCTTATTTCTTCTGGTGTGGTAGAAAATTTTACATATCTGGCAAGTAAATGATTTGTAAAAACGGTAATAACTACTTTTTTTTCACTACTAGCCTAGCAACGTGCCATTATTGACTTCGTTTTGAGTCGTGAAATTGTTTTTCTCTACCGCGTCCTTAACAACGGTCAATAATGGATTATTATTGACCTAGGTAAATAATGAGAACTGTCACTTTTCAGAGAAATTCAAGCTTCTGAACTTATTTAACTCGTAAAATGCAAGGAAAATATGAATTCTGAATTTAAAATTGGCGCCTAATTTCAAGTTTGCAATCCCAGTTAAATATAAGTTTGAATAGTAAGTATCTGTCAAACTGTCACATTTTACATGTGAGTGTGCTTTACTGTTACATTGTGAAATATGTATTTATTTATTGTTAAATTCTCGAAAAGGTAAAAGTTTATTAAAATATTATTGAATAATCTTACATTGTACAGTTTTGTTTATTTTAGGGTTATAATTGCATTTTTATATAAGAAATGGAAAACATGACTAGTATTATTGCTGCAGAACCCATGTTTAATGAAATTAGAGTATTTCATATATTTCATGAAGTTCCAGTAAGGTTACCCACGGGCATATTAAGTTGCATTTAGAATTTCTGGCATCATTGGTTGAGATTATGACGTTTTAGAGATAATGTCGCCCACATTTTCTGCCAAAATGATTGCGAATGTACCTACTTCGCAATGAATACCCAATGTAAGTTTCTGAGTTATCTAAATTTAATTAAATGTTGGAACTATATTTGGATATCTTGCTTATTGTTTGAAGTTGTAGGTTTGCCATGTCGGAAACTAATTAATACTTTTGCCATATCAGGAGTGAGCCTCTTATTTAGATATTTTTTAACTATTTCAATCCAAAAAGATTCTACCAGGACAAATTTTCTCCTAATCCTAATATTTTTAAAAAACCATGTTAAAAACAAAAGAATTTTATTTCCGCCTTCTTGGTTTTTGTAGATATTAACAAGTATACTTATCAAATTACTTATTTTATGATTATTAAAAAAATTCGTTACATAGGATTAAGAGCTAGTAGTGAAAAAAATAGTATATAAACCACGGTTGAGAAGATCATTATTGACCATGCGCCTTGTACCCCCTACATAATATGTAATTGAAATTCTACTCAGCTGCAGTGAATTTGAATTATATACTCCCTCTTTTTCCGCTGTGTCATGTTTGACTCACGTAAAGAAAGCAACGAAGGTGTTAATCAGGACACAATGTGAGAGGGAAGGTATTTTGACATATATAGAAAAGATAGTTTTACAATATAAATAATATAATTTTCAACAAAAAATTTGTACAAACCATTTTTGTAATAAAAAAAACTATTATAAAAATCCTTTTCCATTAGGTAACTAAAATAAACAGAATTCTAAGTGGTTAAAGAGTGGACATTGGCAATAGCACCGACAAATTAAAAATTAAAGCTAAGAAAATGTACAAAAATAAAGTTTATTTTTAATAATAAATTTGTTTTAAGTAGATACTGATTTATTTTTTACTGTAGACAAAGTAAGTGATTAAAAAGTGTTTACATTAAATTATAATAATATGTGTATACAGGGTGAGTCTGGGTAAACGAACTCCCCCCTTAACTTTTTTATAATAAAAAAAAATTCTTTATATAGAATATTTATTATATTAAATATACTATTTTATGACATATATAGTTTTTCTTTTGTAAGATCAGGTTTACATATTACGACTATCAACTTTTATTTTTTAAATGAAAACCTAGAATTGTTTTATTAAAATTAGAACCGCTATTTTTTTCTCTTTTCAATGACGTATTACTTATCATAAATGAATATGAAGAAATTCGTGATAAATAAGATAATTGAAAAATATCAGAAATAATTTTTATTCAACTATTCTATGCGAAAGTAAACAAAATATAACAAAGTAAAATTAATGACGTGAAACAGGTAACAAATATATATCTGCATTGTTGTCATTAATTTTACCTTGTTACATTTTGTTTAATTTCGCATAGCCACCTAGAATAGTTAAATAAAAATAAGTTTTAATATTTCTCAATTATCTTATTTATCTCGAATTTTTTCATATTCATTTAATACATCTTTGAAAAGAGAAAAACATGGTGGTTTTTATTTTAATAAAATAATTCTAGGTTTCCATTTGAAAAATAAAAGTTGATAGTCGTATCATGTAAACCTGACTTTATAAAAAATTTCTATATAAATATAAAAATAGTATATTTAATATAATAATACTACTGTATAACGAAAATTGTTCTATTTCTTATTATCTAAATGTTAAGGGGCGGTTCGTCTGTCCAGACTCAACCTGTATAGATAAATGATTTTTAATTCATTACATGATTTTAAAAGTAGATATTAGTTAAAATATTATTTTACATTAGTCTACGATCAGAAAGTTTTACTTAATAATGGTGTGAAATAATTTGTAACTAATATGTACTTTTAAGTTAATAATTCAAATATCATCATATCTATTGACTTACTATTAATGCGCGCAACCCACTTTACATTAGTGTATATATTACAACCGCTAGTGGCCAGTGATGCTCAAGTCTCGAATAGTGTCCCAAACAAATTCGCCCGCAACCATTAGTTCATCTTCAGCTTTCGACGTACAATGTCATTATTAACATAGCCTTTCACCATGGCTGGTGAGCGGTTTTTTAACACTGGATATGTTTCTATAACATCTCTACATTCCGTAAGACTCGGCAACTTTAAATTTCGTAAATTTTTGGAGAATACTTTTTTGATGATATTTTTTTCCGGAGTTCTCCAGGTGCGAACAATTTCTAAAAGTAGATATATATTAGACATTAATTTTTAATAATAATAGTAGTAAAAAATATGGCCGTGTAGATTCAAGCTATAAAAATGGTATTACTTTCTCATAGTCACCTAGTATATATGAATAAAAAGATAAAATACTTGGCTAGTTTCAAAATTCGAATTTTGAAACTAACCAAGTGTGTTTTTTTTCCCGACAGGGAAATCCATTGAATTTATAGAATATTTGAATTAAAATCATTTCTGATAGTTCTGTTATCTTATTTTTCTCGAGTTTTTTTATTATTAATGATAAACAACCTTCTACATCATGAAAATAGAAAAAAAAATTGCCGTGTTAATTCAGGAAAAATACTCTAGATTTCCATTTAAAAAATTAAACCTTATAATCGTATTGTGTAAAACTTGCTTTAAAGAAATTAAAGGTGAGGTAGGTCGTCTTTCCAAATACAGCCTGTATATTTAAAATGGCCTTTTTTATCTTATTTAATTAGTCTTGTTTTCTGTTTAGTTCTCGAGATTACTATGCTGTCGTACGTAATTCCATATTTCAAGGGATTATCTTTGCTAACTTTTAAACCATAAAAGCTAAGATTTATTTCAGATCTATTTTCGTTTGCCAAAAATTTCCATATGTCACAAGATAATGACAAAAAAATCTAAAATTAGTCGATGTTTCCTTTCTCAAGTAATTCCTAAACTATTCAATAGAAATAAAAATGTTTCAAATAAAAAAGTTAGATATGGTTAAGCTATAAGTGACGTAGCAAAATATTTTTGAGATATGACATAAACTTATAATTTTTTTAACTGAAATCAATATTAAAAATTTAGAGAAATTTAGTAAATACAAAAAAAAATCGGACTCATTGAAATTTATTGTTAAACAATCGAAAACAATTGAAACACGTAAATTTGTACCGCAAATTTGTGAAATAAAATGTTTGTATGTTCCTATCAAAAATATTTTGCTACGCCATCGGTTAGAACTTAAATATATTCAACGTTTTTATTTGAAACATTTTTCTCTCTATTGAATATAGAAATAGACCAATTTCAGCAATAGTAGATCTGAGATAGCCTCCCAATGGTGCACCAGATGTCCCATTTAATCGAAGTCGTAGCTCTTATAGTTTAGAAGTTACCAATGATAACCCCTCGAAATATACACACTGTATACAATAAATTGAGATTAATTTACTGCATGATTGGAATAACAGGCATGGCTAAAGTAAAAGTTTAATTATACATGCGAGTGCTTTATGCTATTTTCGGATCCACTATTTGGATCTCGGAAACCATAAAAGTTATGAAGTATTACATTAGCAATGTAGTGTCATTTTTGAGACGAATTCAAATTCATTATTTTTTTTTTTCGAAAAGTTATAGGATCCTATAAAACATTTGTTATTTTTTATCTTTCCACTGATACAAATGTTATTATATACTCAAATTAGTTTCCTTTGGGAAATTTTCTGAAAAATGTTAGAATAAAAATATCTACCGTTTGCATTAGAAACATGTATCTTTAATATTAGTTGTTTATGAGTTACGTATTTGGAAAGAAATAAAAATGGACTAAATCGATTTTCTGCATTTTTCTAAAAAGGTGTAACAATTTTTTAAATAAAAAATCTAATGTAACCGACTATGTATTTCTTATAGCTCTCAAGATCCCTATAGTGGCCCCAAAAGAACACAGCCTGAATACTAATAATATAATTACTTTGTTTAGAAGTTGGATAAGTGTCTAGTTTATCTACCATCCGAATTTGATTATTGACCCACAATTTTAACTGCATGGGTGTTCTATTTTTTAATTCTTCGTACATCGTCACATATTTTACACACTCATCGAAAGATGGTAATCTCTTCTCTTTTAAATGTTCAGAAAATAATAACCTAGCTCTTTTTTTTCCGGGGTGTTCCATGTATTCCGTTTTATGTACGAAGATATTTCCACAAAAAAAGTAACAGTTAAAAGTATTTTATAAATTTCACATAATAATTTTTATTTTACCTAAACTTTTCCGTCGTTTTATAAGTGTTAACGCCAAATGTGACCTAGAGCTTGCAGACTTTGATTCTGTAATTATAAAAAAATTAGATAGCTCAAACACGTTTAGAAATTAAGAAATAATTTCAGATTAAAGACGGTTAAAAAAAGATCATTAGTTGAAAAATTTCAGATTAAATTTAATATGCAAGAAATACCTAAAAATTTAAAAAAAATGCAGCAAAGGCAAAATAATATATTTTGCTGACGAAAACTAAAGATTTATATTAATCAAGATAATTATATGACTTTGTTACTATGACTACCGTCAACCGGGGCGAATTGGAACAATTTTTTGATATTTTTGATCATAGATTTTTTATTAATGCACATACCGTGTTCAAATTTTGGCCCAATGCAGCTATGACTTTTACTTACATAATTTTGTTATTATTATTATTTTTTAATTGCAAATAATTAATTTTTTAATTTTTTTTATGCTTGTCTCAATTCGCCCCCACGTTTGGGGTGAATTGGGACAGCTGTTTATTTTGCATATAAATCCCAAATAACCTTTAGTTATTAGTGAATTGGGACAAAAAAACATATTTTTAAAAAGTAAAACTCTTTATTCTGCAAAAAATACAGAAATTGCAAATTGAAAACATGTTGTATTTTCTTTATAAACTACATAAAACAAAGTAAACTTCTATAAAAATGGATAAATATTATAAAAAAATATATTGGTACTTAGGTAGGTTTTTGGTTTACTATATAATCGAATTATATCATGCAATTGTATGCATTTATTTCTAAGTTTATTGGAAACTGATAGCCCCCTCTTCGCATTGCAATTGGCTTCGGCAGTCTTCGAGTTATTGAGGTCCTTTGAATATCACAACAATCTTCAACTTGAGGATATATAAAGGCGTTTTTTGTTTTACTATGTCTTCTAAGGAATATGGCTGTTATCTTGTTATCACACATCTTTCTTATTCTTCCTATATAATATTTGTCAAGTTTGTTAGTCTTCAAGCAAACTTCTACAAAATCTTCAGTCTTTAAATTTTCTATATCACTGTCTTTATTTTGAACTATTTCCTCAGTTTCGAATGATTCTTCGCTCTTACTAGTACTTTCTTCATTCTCTGAGTTTTCAAAAGAGTCTTCTATCCTGCCCTCAGAAGGTGTGTCGATTTCAGATTGAGAGGTTGACGGCAACGAAAAGTCTTCTAACGAAACACTTTTGCCAGGTTTAACAGAGACGATAATGATCGGTGTGTATCTTTAAATCATGTCCCATGAATGATGCGAGTTGTCCAAGTTCTGTTTCTTGTAAGTTTAGTATTTGTACAATTGTTGCTATCTGTTTTCTTAGCTTTGTTCCCTTCAAATTTTCAGGGTGTTTTGTACCTCATTGATTAGCAAAATATCTTAAAGAAACACACGCTCTTAAAAACTTATTGTCCTCACTACCAGGACATGAGTAGTAGTTATGGAGGCGGTTGAGCCACCCCCCTCCACTTGCCGATGACGTCACAAGGCCTCGCTCCTGATTGGTTCATTTGTTTCGCTGGCCACGCCCCCTTGTTTGGGGCCCTACTGCGCGGGAAAAAGTTTGGGGTCCCTGGGTGGTACAAAATTGGGGCATGTGTGCACAAAAATTCGAGCGTTCGCCGGGGGAACCCCGACTGAG
This sequence comes from Pterostichus niger, assembly GCA_947425015.1. Classification (NCBI taxonomy): domain Eukaryota; kingdom Metazoa; phylum Arthropoda; class Insecta; order Coleoptera; family Carabidae; genus Pterostichus; species Pterostichus niger. The sequence goes on from OX380350.1 coordinate 10,882,806, forward strand.
CGCACACACGACAAAGCGTGTGATGAGTCAGAACACCTGGGCTAACCTGCGACCGATGACAAAACACACTGAAGACACGTCTCGACTTGTATGTGATGCGCGCGCACACACACACACACACACACACACGAGAGTGAATTGAACGAGGTCACGGTCATGCGGGCATGTTCGCGGGCAACCGACCATGTGTGGAATATGCCCCATTTGTGTCTTTACAAAATCCGAGCGTCTGCGTAACCGTTATTTCATCGCGTACAGGTTGTGATGAGTCAGAAACTAACACCTGCGCTGGAAGACACGTTTCGACTTGTATCTGATGCGCGCGCACACACACACACGCGAGGTCGCGGTCATGCGGGCATGTTCGTCGATTTACATGTATTTAAATGGGGAATGTGTATCATACAGCAATTCAGGCCTAATTAGCATTGTTTCTTATGGTAAATACGCACAAAATCCGAGCGTCCGCGTAACAGTTATCTCTATTCCGTTCGTGTAGCCGGGAGTACAAGCACCGATAGCCGACGTTGACTAATCATTCTTTAATTTAATCTTCAAAAAACGACGGTCAGTCAGCGGATGAAATGAGTTTAACGAGAGTTGATAAAACTAAACTATCCTTATTAAGCTTGATAATTTCACGAGCTTTAATAAAGGAAAACTATTATGGTGCCTGCTTACCATCAGCGATAATATTTTGCGATGAGGCAAGAAAGTTGGGGTACACGCCGGAAATCGTTATGGGGTATCTGCGGCATTATTTTACACCATATCCCGCACTTCATTTTTGTGTAAAAGTGAATGGTGAGCTGTTCGATCCTAATCTACTAGTACTTAAAAAATACTGCGGCGTAGACCCCGAAGAGTTCGTATTTTCTCCAGCAGAGACTGACTTAACTCCAAGGAACGAGGATGAGTTTCGTATGATGGGGTATTATAATAAATATAGACAATCACAGTGTTCGGCTGATTATTTCGGTGAGAGCGATACACCGCAAAATTTACTTAAAATAAGGAAAAATATACAACGTAGTACTAAGAAGCTATTAAAGAGATAGACGACATTTGAGTTCTGCACACTGCAGATAGGACAAGACGGGGTTCAAACGATTAAACAGCCCCGGGGGAAGATTGATTACGACCAACAGTTAACTGATAATCACCCAGAATTCTAATTAATATTATTAATTATACAATTATTATGTTATAAAATGTATATTATGCCAAATAAATATGTGTATATTAAATTACATTGTAATTTTTTAGTTCTCCTATCACATAAATAAAACCTTTTTATTAAACTAGTATATTTCGAGTTCACTGACTTTATTAGAGTCAGTAAAACTCGCTTTCAATTAGTAATCTACATGACAACATAAAAACAAGTTGCTACGTGTCTCGAGGGCATGCGACACACATACATGCAATCATTCCGTGACAGACAATAAATTTTACGCCAACTGCTGCAGGTGTAGTAGACATGTAACATTTATTATATTTTACATTAAATTATTTAAAATATCAGTAAAAACATAAATATACTCTCAATAACAGAAAAAGCTGATTTAATAAATTACAGTTTAGTTGAATCGTATTTTATATAATATGTTTTTTACCTGTTGTAACACGCTCATATTATTACAATATATATCAAAAAATGATAAATCAAAAGGACCTACTTTTTTAAGTTCTTTTAAATATTCACTATACTCGTATAACATACTATTTTTTATAAAATACATATAACCATTAACATACTGAAATACACCCTCTATATTATTTGGTATTCCAGGAAAAACATACTCAACCAGCCCATTATAGACGGTATCAAAATTATTATTTGTCTCTATAACAAATTTTTTACCATAAAAAATATATGTTTTTCCCATATTGGTATACACAGCGCCTGTAATGTTATGAACACCAGCCATATCGACATCTTCTGTTGTTATTTTTAGTGTAGGCCATTCAACATTATAAAATTTATCCCGAATAACAACTACGATAATATTGTTGGATTTACTATATACGGCACTTATTTCAGCTGTGTTTAATCCCGGTAACCAATTAGGAATAAACAAGGGTGTAGGGTAACTTTCTTGAAAAATCCTCTTTATCCACAGCCACTTTTTATAAATTAAAAACAGTTTATCACCTATAACAAACGCCTTGGTTATATGTTTAATATTGCACAAATCAGGAGCTGCAGGGGGTGTTGCTATTGTTGTTTTTGGCGCCGACTGTGTTGTGCTGCTGGGGGTTGTATGTACACGCGGTGTGATAGCATATTTTTTTCCATATAGCTGCTGAATTTCGGCTATATCTGTGTTGGTTAATTCATATTTCTCAACATCGTTAAATAACATGTTTGAATACATCGCAGACATAAGAGCATTTTTATTTTTTACATGGTGTATTCCTAGAGTATGACCTATTTCATGTGCCAGAACCAGGAAATAGGACACACCCGTAGAGGCTTCCGTGCGATATCTTTTGAAATCCCATTTTTGCATTTTGTTCATATGTACCTCCAAGGGCGGCTGATTTCTTATCTGTGTGGGGAAGTATGCATGTCCCAATACACTATTATCGAACCAATCACGACACGGTGCCGCACGAGAAGCGAAAAAATGTTTTTGTTGGCACTCAGAAATAATTATGTTGGGGGCATCTGCATAATTTTTATAATTACCCCAAGGTTTATACCTAAATGTAATATTCGCGTATCTTTCCCACAGTTTAAATGCAGCAGCGGCCAGGTCGATTTTTTCTCTAGTTCCTCGTACAAAGCCCCATGTAATAGGTGATACACCCCAGGGAATCGGGGATAAAACATTATTATTCTTATCAACAACACCGCAACGTTGTTTCTTTACCAGCTGTAGTGTTTCTTCGCTTAATTTTCCTGTTTCCTCTAGGTCGTAAAAATTTTGAAGTGATTTCAGAGCCCGGACATACTTTTCACTTGTTTCATTTAGAGAATACTCCGAGCTCTCGTTATTATTAATGTAGCCGTAATTCTCCAAATAAAGCACAGTCATCATAAAATTGTCATTAACATCGTCGTCGTCACTAATCTCACTACTATTGTTAACATCGCCACTAGTATTATCATCACCAATATAATTACCAGCTATACTGTGTAGCAGGAGCAGCAACAATATAAACACGCGTTGAGAACTCATGTTGTTGTTATGCTTCTTTTTTTCAGTGTATGGTGTACAACAAGAATCATATAATCCTTATATACTCATATGACCCCTCCACCGAAAAAGGGGCTCGGTTTGCAAGCTCGCGTGTTTTAGGAATATGTCCAAAACACAGAGTTGTATTTTCAAAATTTTGTGGCGGCACATAACTAACGTGCGATGGGTAAAATTTATAAAACAGGGTTAACAGAGTAGATTAATCGAGAGTGTTTTTTACCTTGCGTTCTATTATCAGTTAAATGAACAGTTTTAATGAGCAGACCTGATCAGCGCATTCCTACGTTCAAATATACCATTGTCCAAAAATTCTAAAAAAAGCCAGCCCTGTTTGTAATACATTGTAGCATTTATTTTGTAATAATGTACCCGTGTTCTGAAAAAGGTCCAAATGTGTCCCAATACATTTATGTTGCACCTTGCCCGTGTATTGAAAAGAAGCCAAAATAATATTATATTAGTGCATTCTTTCTGAATATAAATACTGCGCTGCATTTTAAAAATACATTATTATAAATGGTTTTATTAGAAACAAAATAAAACGTTATTGCATAAATTATATGTTATTAAAATGAACAGCAATATAGCTGTCAAATAAATATACGCTATTTTAGTGTTTGTATTAATAGCAACCTTAATAAAAAATGTTACAGACCTGATCAGCACATTTCTATAGATGTTCAATATACCACTGCCAAAAATGGTTTTATTAGAAACAAAATAAACGTTATTGCATAAATTATATGTTATTAAAATGAACAGCAATATAGCTGTCAAATAAATATACGCTATTTTAATGTTTGTATTAATAGCAACCTTAATAAAAAATGTTACAGACCTGATCAGCACATTTCTATAGCTGTTCAATATACCACTGCCAAAAAATGGTTTTATTAGAAACAAAAATAAACGTTATTGCATAAATTATATGTTATTAAAATGAACAGCAATATAGCTGTCAAATAAATATACGCTATTTTAGTGTTTGTATTAATAGCAACCTTAATAAAAAATGTTACAGACCTGATCAGCACATTTCTATAGATGTTCAATATACCACTGCCAAAAAATGGTTTTATTAGAAACAAAATAAACGTTATTGCATAAATTATATGTTATTAAAATGAACAGCAATATAGCTGTCAAATAAATATACGCTATTTTAATGTTTGTATTAATAGCAACCTTAATAAAAAATGTTACAGACCTGATCAGCACATTTCTATAGCTGTTCAATATACCACTGCCAAAAAATGGTTTTATTAGAAACAAAAATAAACGTTATTGCATAAATTATATGTTATTAAAATGAACAGCAATATAGCTGTCAAATAAATATACGCTATTTTAGTGTTTGTATTAATAGCAACCTTAATAAAAAAAATGTTACAGACCTGATCAGCACATTTCTATAGCTGTTCAATATACCACTGCCAAAAAAAATGGTTTTATTAGAAACAAAATAAACGTTATTGCATAAATTACATGTTATTAAAATGAACAGCAATATAGCTGTCAAATAAATATACGCTATTTTAATGTTTGTATTAATAGCAACCTTAATAAAACATGTTACAGACCTGATCAGCACATTTCTATAGCTGTTCAATATACCACTGCCAAAAATTTTAAAAAGCCAGACCTGTTTGTAATACACTGTAGCCATTGATTTGTAATAATGTACTCGTGTTCTGAAAACGGGGCCAAGTGTGGTCCAATACATTTATGTTGCACTTTGCTCGCGTATTGAAAAGAAGCCAAAATTCACCTGCTCCATGTGCTAGGTCAGTTACCCAAGCATTCCACTACAGAAAGTGTTGCACATGTTTGATGATTCATAAAATAGAGGTCAATGTTAACTGTGAAAGCTGTATTACTACTACAAACGTGCACATCTGATCACATGTATGCACACACACACACACATCCTCACTATCTGTGAAGGTTATGTCAGCATCAAGAACCAAAAAAATAATAATCCTGTCCACTGTCAACAAAAACCAGTCTCCAACGTCATATACAGACCATTACCGCATTGACAAAAAACCTTTTTCAACAATTAAATATCAACGAAAAACTGTAGTTTACCTTTTTTAGAATAAGGGAGCTATTTTAATTGAAATGCAGGCATACATAAAACATATTTATATGTACTACTAAAATTAATTACATTTTTATTTATACTTATGTCTAAATACAGTGTTTTAACTAAAAAAAACTCTTCCAATTAGTTACCGCGAGCGACAAATAAAAAACCGTTAAGTCAACTGTCTTGATTCTACACTCAATAACCGATAATCAGCTAAAATGGCACTGTTAATCAGCTCTGTTTAACAGGTCTGTTTATCATCAGGTCTGTTTATCTGTTTACCAGTTCAATTACCTGATAAAAGCTGTTGAAACCTGTTCAATGCTGTTCAAACCTGTTCAATTACCTGTTCAAAGCTGTTCAAACCTGTTCAATTACCTGTTCAAAAGCTGTTCAAACCTGTTCAATTACCTGTTCAAAGCAGTTCAAACCTGTTCAATTACCTGTTCAAAGCCGTTCAATCCTGTTCAATTACCTGATCAAAGCTGTTCAAAGCTATTCAATTACCCAAAGCTGGACAATTACCTGATAAGCTATTCAAAACCTGTTCAATTACCTGTTCAAAAAGCTATTTATCGGATTACTGCTAGACACACACTATCTGTGAAAGTAATGTCAGCGCCGAGAACCAGAAAAATAGCCAGCATACCATGATCCTGACCACTGTTAACAAAAACCAGTCACCAACGTCATACAGACCATGACCTCATTAGCAAAAAAACCTGTTTCAACAATTAAATGTCAACGAAAAACTATAGTTTATCTTTTTTAGAATAAGGGAGCTATTTTAATTGAAATGCAGGCATACATAAAATATATTTATTTTCATAAATTACACTATTACAAAAAATGTACTACTAAAAATTGTTTTAAAAATTATTTACATTTTTTATTTATAGTTATGTCTAAACACATAGGCTGGGACCACAAGCTCTGTTTTTTACCTGTTTTAAGAGCAGAGTATTTGGGGTGTTTTAGCAAGTTAAAACCGTGCTCTTAAAATACCCACCAAAAAACAAAAGCTTGTGGTACCAGCCACAGTGTAATAAACTTTGACAATTAGTTACAATATGTATATATTAGCTTATTAACTGTGTGAAATCAATTAAAAACATATGAACACAAATTTACTACTACTAACATCTATTCTTAAATTATTTACAATATTTATAACCATTACAGCGTTTAACTAAAACTATTCTTAAAATTAGTACGGCTGTACGATATTTTAGCTTATCAACTGTGCGTTAACAATTAAAACATGGACACTCAGACTTTGTATCGTTAGCAACTTGTTTTATAAAAATATGCAACAGACAAGTATTTTTTTAAATTTACTTGTTCAAAATAAAAAAGGTTTTGCATAATTTGATAAATTTAATTTAGTGCTCGCGTGCTTTTTTTTTATACCCATACGGAACTGAATTAAATTTATCAAATTTTCTTTTACATGACGTCGGTTTGAATATTTTTTCTTTATGTTTTGTGACTACCTCATGTGTTTTTGTTCTTCCTATGTGTTTGTACGCAATTTTTCTTGGCTCGCTAGCATTTATAATCATATCTTTCAGTGTGTTAAAATTTACATTCTTTTCAACCTCGTAATTAATACAAATTCCTTTGACCTTACAAACTTCATAATATTTATCTGTTAGTTACCGCGAGCGACAAATAAAAAACCGTTAAGTCAACTGTCTTGATTCTACACTCAATAACCGATAATCAGCTAAAATGGCACTGTTAATCAGCTCTGTTTAACAGGTCTGTTTATCATCAGGTCTGTTTATCTGTTTACCAGTTCAATTACCTGATAAAAGCTGTTGAAACCTGTTCAATGCTGTTCAAACCTGTTCAATTACCTGTTCAAAGCTGTTCAAACCTGTTCAATTACCTGTTCAAAAGCTGTTCAAACCTGTTCAATTACCTGTTCAAAGCAGTTCAAACCTGTTCAATTACCTGTTCAAAGCTGTTCAATCCTGTTCAATTACCTGATCAAAGCTGTTCAAAGCTATTCAATTACCCAAAGCTGGACAATTACCTGATAAGCTATTCAAAACCTGTTCAATTACCTGTTCAAAAAGCTATTTATCGGATTACTGCTAGACACACACTATCTGTGAAAGTAATGTCAGCGCCGAGAACCAGAAAAATAGCCAGCATACCATGATCCTGACCACTGTTAACAAAAACCAGTCACCAACGTCATACAGACCATGACCTCATTAGCAAAAAAACCTGTTTCAACAATTAAATGTCAACGAAAAACTATAGTTTATCTTTTTTAGAATAAGGGAGCTATTTTAATTGAAATGCAGGCATACATAAAATATATTTATTTTCATAAATTACAATATTACAAAAAATGTACTACTAAAAATTGTTTTAAAAATTATTTACATTTTTTATTTATAGTTATGTCTAAACACATAGGCTGGGACCACAAGCTCTGTTTTTTACCTGTTTTAAGAGCAGAGTATTTGGGGTGTTTTAGCAAGTTAAAACCGTGCTCTTAAAATACCCACCAAAAAACAAAAGCTTGTGGTACCAGCCACAGTGTAATAAACTTTGACAATTAGTTACAATATGTATATATTAGCTTATTAACTGTGTGAAATCAATTAAAAACATATGAACACAAATTTACTACTACTAACATCTATTCTTAAATTATTTACAATATTTATAACCATTACAGCGTTTAACTAAAACTATTCTTAAAATTAGTACGGCTGTACGATATTTTAGCTTATCAACTGTGCGTTAACAATTAAAACATGGACACTCAGACTTTGTATCGTTAGCAACTTGTTTTATAAAAATATGCAACAGACAAGTATTTTTTAAAATTTACTTGTTCAAAATAAAAAAGGTTTTGCATAATTTGATAAATTTAATTTAGTGCTCGCGTGCTTTTTTTTTATACCCATACGGAACTGAATTAAATTTATCAAATTTTCTTTTACATGACGTCGGTTTGAATATTTTTTCTTTATGTTTTGTGACTACCTCATGTGTTTTTGTTCTTCCTATGTGTTTGTACGCAATTTTTCTTGGCTCGCTAGCATTTATAATCATATCTTTCAGTGTGTTAAAATTTACATTCTTTTCAACCTCGTAATTAATACAAATTCCTTTGACCTTACAAACTTCATAATATTTATCTGTTAGTTACCGCGAGCGACAAATAAAAAACCGTTAAGTCAACTGTCTTGATTCTACACTCAATAACCGATAATCAGCTAAAATGGCACTGTTAATCAGCTCTGTTTAACAGGTCTGTTTATCATCAGGTCTGTTTATCTGTTTACCAGTTCAATTACCTGATAAAAGCTGTTGAAACCTGTTCAATGCTGTTCAAACCTGTTCAATTACCTGTTCAAAGCTGTTCAAACCTGTTCAATTACCTGTTCAAAAGCTGTTCAAACCTGTTCAATTACCTGTTCAAAGCAGTTCAAACCTGTTCAATTACCTGTTCAAAGCTGTTCAATCCTGTTCAATTACCTGATCAAAGCTGTTCAAAGCTATTCAATTACCCAAAGCTGGACAATTACCTGATAAGCTATTCAAACCTGTTCAATTACCTGTTCAAAAAGCTATTTATCGGATTACTGCTAGACACACACTATCTGTGAAAGTAATGTCAGCGCCGAGAACCAGAAAAATAGCTAGCATACCATGATCCTGACCACTGTTAACAAAAACCAGTCACCAACGTCATACAGACCATGACCTCATTAGCAAAAAAACCTGTTTCAACAATTAAATGTCAACGAAAAAACTATAGTTTATCTTTTTTAGAATAAGGGAGCTATTTTAATTGAAATGCAGGCATACATAAAATATATTTATTTTCATAAATTACAATATTACAAAAAAATGTACTACTAAAAATTGTTTTAAAAATTATTTACATTTTTTTATTTATAGTTATGTCTAAACACATAGGCTGGGACCACAAGCTCTGTTTTTTACCTGTTTTAAGAGCAGAGTATTTGGGGTGTTTTAGCAAGTTAAAACCGTGCTCTTAAAATACCCACCAAAAAACAAAAGCTTGTGGTACCAGCCACAGTGTAATAAACTTTGACAATTAGTTACAATATGTATATATTAGCTTATTAACTGTGTGAAATCAATTAAAAACATATGAACACAAATTTACTACTACTAACATCTATTCTTAAATTATTTACAATATTTATAACCATTACAGCGTTTAACTAAAACTATTCTTAAAATTAGTACGGCTGTACGATATTTTAGCTTATCAACTGTGCGTTAACAATTAAAACATGGACACTCAGACTTTGTATCGTTAGCAACTTGTTTTATAAAAATATGCAACAGACAAGTATTTTTTTAAATTTACTTGTTCAAAATAAAAAAGGTTTTGCATAATTTGATAAATTTAATTTAGTGCTCGCGTGCTTTTTTTTTATACCCATACGGAACTGAATTAAATTTATCAAATTTTCTTTTACATGACGTCGGTTTGAATATTTTTTCTTTATGTTTTGTGACTACCTCATGTGTTTTTGTTCTTCCTATGTGTTTGTACGCAATTTTTCTTGGCTCGCTAGCATTTATAATCATATCTTTCAGTGTGTTAAAATTTACATTCTTTTCAACCTCGTAATTAATACAAATTCCTTTGACCTTACAAACTTCATAATATTTATCTGTTGTGGGGGAGTAAACTATATATGAATAATTTTTAGGCCCGCCTGAAGCAAATTCTGTAATGTAACTTCCAGCCCCGTATTCCGTTAATTCGTCTGTCAGATCGCCCACACAATTTCCCAACACAGGGTTAATATCCTCGGGTTTAGAAACAAAAATTACAGAGTCTGTATCGTAGTATAATATTCTTTCGCCAAGCTGTTCCAAATATTCATATAATTTTAAGCGTGCTTGCGTTGTAGTGTACGCTGCTAAGCACACGTTCGTTGTGGGTAACGCGTCAAAGCTATTTTCTGCGTGTTCAAAATTAACTACAAGTGTGATTTTATTAATTGGTAGCACGCTGTTTACTATAATTGTGGGGTCTGACATCATAGAGAAAAATTCATCTGGTTTGTTTATTATTTTAGTTTTTGGTTGATTTTCACGCTGGCCAAACTTCCCCCAAAAAGAATTTAACATTAATTTTGCTAGAGCTCTTAAACCAGGGTTTTCTACAATTTCTGAAAATTCTAATTTGATGCATTCCTGATTTAAAAATTTCTCAATATATGCGTCTTTTTGCTTGTTTGTAACACACTCTTTCGGCCATCCGGAAGCCTGTTGTTTTATTTTTAGAAATGTATTCATCATGCTTGTAAATAAACCCCCTGTATTTGTTTCTTTATCAAATGTTTCAACATTATATTTCCAAATTTCATGAACTTTTAGCAATTTATATCCCTTTTCTACAGCTTTCGCAACTTCGTCTATAATCCAAGTACCCGTTATTGCTTTTTGTGTTTCATTATGGAAACACTCGTTTATATTTAAATTTTGTGCGCATGCATAACAAAGTGTAAACATTAGTTTGTTATTTAATTTTACCGGTAGTACGGGGTGATATAAATCTTGCGGCGGTAAAATTGTGCATTTTATCACTCCGTCAATACACGAAATGTCTTTGGGGCAACCGTCATCAACGTATACGGTGGGGTGCCCAACAGGGTAGTTTCCATATTTACACACGTATGGGTATAAAGAGCAAACATCGAAATAGTTAATTTTTTCTCCGGGTTTACATTTATAATACGTTTTTGTATTTCCCGTTCTTCCCCCGTAAAACGCGTCGCGTGGGTTAAGCGGTGTGTTTATAAGCAGGGGCGAAGAATTAGTCAATTTTTCAATTTCACAGTTTGCCTGCATTTGTTGTCTAAAATAACACTCCCACATTTCAATAACGTCAAACCCTAGCGCTCTGAGTCTATCTGATTTAGTCACAGTTGACTCATAGCGCGTATTTAAAGTTTCTGCGGGGTTATCGGCAAGCGGCTTGTCTCTGTTATATTTTTGACAGTCGGGATGCCCGTGAAAATAGCACCCGTGAAATTCGAAAACCTGGTTTAATGCCTCGCAATATCCGTCGACCTTTAACCCACCCAACCTAATTTCTTTCTGCTTTGCTGCGTGTAAAATATTTATATTTCGCGTATGCTCCTCCCATACAAGCCACTGTGTCGCTATTTTAGATTGAATATCGCAATAGCGATATCCATTTTTCGGAATTATACCGATTGTCTTGGGTTTTAAAAAATTGCGTCGGAATACTTTATTACACGCCGACGCAATTGTACACGCTTCTGTAAACGGGCATACATTCCCAGTCTCCATTAACTGTTTTCGAAACTTTAAACAAGCTTGTGTTAAAATTTCCACGTCAGAAATACAATATTCTACTATACCGCGCTGCATGTTAAACTGGTCGTTTTTATGTTCGTCGTACCATCTCAAAAATATGGTACGCTCAGATTTTTTCATTGTATCGGGGCTAAAATACTTTAAATCGGGCATTGTCCCGATATAATTTTCATTTTCTAAAGTGTTAAATAAATGTGGGAAATACCCCTTTTTAAAATTATCTCCAAGCCCAAATGCTTTGGGTAATTTCGCCAAAGCCATGGGAAAATAATTTAAAGAATCCAGAAATTTTATATTTCCCACGACCATAGAAATAATTTTTGTTCCCCGCATAATCAATTCAGGCGTTAAATCAGTTTGTGTTAATATATAATTTAACACGAATTGATGGTCAAACGCCTGACCGTTATGAGCTAGAACAACGACAGTTTTAAATTTTTTGCGTAAAGCAAGTAAATGCAACATAAATCCCTCAATTACTTTATTATGCAATACTTGCTGTCTATTACCACAATTATCACAAGTAAGTGTGTTAATGTTAACGCATTTATCACAGCATTGTTTAAAAACACATAGATTAGGTTCGTGTTCAACTGTGTTTTCATCAATAACCTTTTCCTGTCGCGTCTCTAAATCATAAAACACAAACATAAAGTCTTTAATTTTAGGGGAACCCGTGTCTGGTTGCATGTAGCATAAGTGGTCTTGAGGTTCATGCTTTTTGCAAATTTTACAATATATTTCGCCACAAGTGTGTTTTCTATTATTTCTAATTGTTTTTAAACATGTGGAGCAACATACAATTTCAACACACACAGTATTTTTTCCTAACGAATTTGGTTTTATGTGATTTTGAAAGCACTGTTGATTTTTAAACCATCGGCCGCAGTCGTTACATTTTATTTTTAAGTCATCCAACGGACATGCGGGGGTTTGTTGACACGCCTGACATGTACCGCCGCATCTATGTTTATTTTTAACGTTGTAAGGAACATGGCACATTTCACAGTAATAGCTACAGCAAAATGCCGCGGTCAATGACGTTATTACATTGTAATGTCCATTGTGATATAAAAGATTTAAAGTACAGTTTGCTTCTGGTCCTTCAAACATAACGTCCCTTCCTTTGCTTCCATATAGATAAACACATATTTTATATGTACCTTCAAAGTGATGCTGAAACCGTTGTAAATCGGGTATTCCAGCGCCATCCTCGGGAATAATTACAGTCGCGTCTTCCAACAATTTAACTGCTCTTTTTAATTGTAGCCTTCCTGTATCCTTGCGCACTTTATCAAAATCAGGATCTTTTTCAGCTTTAGCAATGCCGACAACTAGCGCCCGAGGCAAACATAAATTATCACTATTATTAATAGCGATAATACCCCGACGCATTGCACACTCTTCATTGAATGTGCTATATTTATTGTGTCTTTGTTGTCCCGTTCCCGCAGGCATGCGTACAGTTGTCACACCTAAAATATACAAAATGTGTTAATAAAACTTTTTAAATAAAAAAATATTGATTATTTACCAAGACAAAACGTATCGGTGTTTAACCCCGTGGAGTTAGATTGAAATATACCCGAAAGCACATTCCAAACATCGTCCACAGTCACGTTGGAGGCATCTTGAAAATTCTTCCATCCTTGCCCGCGTTTAAAATCTTTACTGCAAAATGTAAAGCCGACCTTATCAGTTGCCTTAACATCAGCCGTAGCGTGCAGTATAATTTGATTAATAGCATTTCGCACCCAAGTCATAGGGCTTTGCCCCTTTGGTACCGGTTTAATGTTAAATTCAACTGTTCGTCCCTGTACATTAAACCTCGTAACTAATTTTTTATAATCTTTTACGATTGTAAAATTTTCCATTTTTAATAATAAAAATTAATATCGGCTGACGTGTGTATTCTTCAACGATTAGATAAAGAATGACTAGTCAACGTCGGCTATCGGTGCTTGTACTCCCGGCTACACGAACGGAATAGAGATAACTGTTACGCGGACGCTCGGATTTTGTGCGTATTTACCATAAGAAACAATGTTAATTAGGCCTGAATTGCTGTATGATACACATTCCCCATTTAAATACATGTAAATCGACGAACATGCCCGCATGACCGCGACCTCGCGTGTGTGTGTGTGTGCGCGCGCATCAGATACAAGTCGAGACGTGTCTTCCAGCGCAGGTGTTAGTTTCTGACTCATCACAACCTGTACGCGATGGAATAACGGTTACGCAGACGCTCGGATTTTGTAAAGACACAAATGGGGCATATTCCACACATGGTCGGTTGGCCCCCCCCGCGAGGAGGGATCAACCAAAATCCCGCAGGGGGCGTGGTCAACCGACAGTCAAACTTTTTTCAGGGGGGGGGGGGCGCGAAGCACGTCAGTTTTTCAAAAATCCCGCCAAATACAGGGGGCGTGGTCAACCAAACAAATGAACCAATCAGGAGCGAGGCCTTGTGACGTCATCGGCAAGTGGAGGGGGGTGGCTCAACCGCCTCCATAACTACTGTTTTGTAATTTGTTTGTGTTGATTTCTAAGCTGAATTTGATATTTTAACAAATCATTTTTACAATCCCATACTAACCCTAAAGTTTTTGTTTCCATGTTATTATCTAATCTTACAAATGTTGTATTATTTGGTTCGTTTGGTTGTGGTAATAAATTAATATCATTTGAAGCCCATTTGCATAATTCGAAACAACCTCTTCTTAATATTGTAATCAGAGAATCTCTTAACTGCGTTGCTTCTTGGAAGTTATTCGTGCCAGTAATTAAATCGTCCATATAGAAATCATTAAGAATTACTTCACTAGTTTTAGGAAAATCGTTTTTTGCTTCGTATGCTAATTGATGCAGACAACGCATTGCTAAAAATGGAGACGAAGTGACACCGTAGCTAACAGTATTTAATGTGTAAATTCTAAGCGGCACATTAGGGTTCTCCCGCCATAAAATACTTTGAAATTTCCTATGCTCCTTTGTTACCATAATTTGCCTGAACATCTTCGAGATATCTGCAGACAATACAAATTGGTATTGTCGACATCGTAAAAGTAATGAAAATAAATCCTTTTGTAAGTTTGGACCTACTAGAAGGTTATCGTTTAAGCTGAGCCCATTAGTAGAGGTACAGCTCGCATCAAAGACGGCTCTAACATGTGTTGTAAGACTTTCTTTTATGACCCCATGGTGGGGTAGAAAGAGACCATCGTAGCTCTCTAGGGATTGATCTTTTGCAAGCGTCATATGGCCCAGAGTAATATAATCCCGAAAGAAATTACTATATTCTATTTTAAAATTTGGGTTAAACCTAAACTTATTTTCTAGAGATCTAAATCGTTTTATTGCTGCTTCTTTAGTTGACCCGACATTAAGTATGCTATGCTTGAACGGTAAATGTACACTAAAACGGCCATCTGGCGCTCTTTTGTGCGTATCCCTAAAAATATTTTCGCAAAGTTTATCTTCAGGGGTAGTTGTCATATTATTTTCAGGTTCGTGTAATTGCCAAAATTGTGAAACTTGATTATTTAGTCGCGAATTTAAACTAACATTGCTACATGCATTATTTTGATATTGAGAGCAGGCAATTGTAAATGGACCACCGATTATCCATCCTAGTTGAGTGTTTTGAATATATGTTTCTTTATTTGATAATCTTATGCGTCCTTCCTCTAAGATTTCCCAAAATAATTGTGCGCCGATTAATATGTCTATTGAAGATGATTTGTAATACTTTGGATCAGCTAACTTACTATTATTAGGAATAATTATTTGTTTATCATCCAATGATTGAGTGGGCATATCATTGGTAATTTTAGTTAAAACTAAACACGATATGTTTGATGTATAACTGTTTTGACTTGATTTGAATTGTATGTTAACAGAGTGTTTAACAGTACTATTTGTTTGGTTTATTCCTGTAATCGGTAAATCAATGTTATTATATTCTAAACCTAATTTCTCGGAAAATTCTTTTGTTATGAAATTTGTTTGTGAACCTACATCTAATAGCGCTCTTGCGGATTGGTATTGTTTGTTTTTATCTAAAACTTGTATTATTGCGGTTGATAATAAAATTTCTTGTGCAGTACTATTACAGCTAATGTTTGAATTTTGAGTTTGACTTGTGGTTAATGATTTTTGAAAATGCAGAAGCGTATGGTGTTTATTGAAGCACGTTTT
Source organism: Pterostichus niger (assembly GCA_947425015.1). Lineage (NCBI taxonomy): Eukaryota > Metazoa > Arthropoda > Insecta > Coleoptera > Carabidae > Pterostichus > Pterostichus niger. The sequence continues at coordinate 10,898,655 of OX380350.1, forward strand.
GCATGTATTTGTTGATCTACAAGCCTTTGAATCATGGCCCCTGCTCAAGCAATTAAAGCATAATTTAAGTTTTTTAACTTCTTGTGAACGATTTTGTACGCTTAATTGCAGAAAGTCTCTACATTGATTGATGAAATGTTGTTGCTTGCAATAACTACACGTTTTTTGATTTTGATTTGAAGCTACATGATTGTTTGTACGTTTAAAAGAATAGTCTGGGTGTTTTACTTTATTTATGGGTTCACTAAGTGCTAGACTATTGTTACTAAAATCAACAGACTCTAAAACCTGACATTTTTTAGTTAGAAACTCTTTTAATTGATTTAATGTGGGTAATTCTGAATTTTTAAAGGTTGATTCCCATTCCCGCTTAGTTGCAACGTCGAGTTTGCTTGTGATTAACTGAATGATTAATAAGTCCCAGTTTTCTGTATCTATATTTAGTGATCTTAAAGAAGTCATATGAACGTTAACATTATCTAAGAGTTCGCGAAGTTGTTCTGATGAAGGTTTTGAAACAGTTGGTAAATTAAATAATTCATGTATATGATTCTGCACTATCAATCTTTTATTTTGATACCGTTCTTTTAATAGCTCCCATGCTCTTATGTAGTTTTCCATAGAAACTGAAAGAGTATCTACAGTTCGTTTTGCGTCTTTACTGAGACAACTTTTTAAATAATGGAATTTCTGAATGTTTGTTATATTAGAGTTTTCATGAATTAACGATACAAAACTGTCGTGAAATGTTGTCCATTCTGTGTAATTACCGTTGAATAGAGGCAAGTTAATTATAGGTAACTGAATTATTTGGCTGCTGTTGTTAATATTTGAATTAGTTGTTTCATTTTGTTTAGTTTTATTAGAAGCTTCTATTTTTTCTTCCGCTTTAGCTAATGCCGCGTAATAATCGTTTTCAAAATCTTCCCGATCTTTACTATCTTCTGTTTTAGATAGCCTTTCAATTTCGCCTTGAATCGAATTGTATTTGTCCATTAATTTTTTGAAGTCTGCCAATCGCCCAATTAATTGTCTAATATCACTTTGATTATTACAAGAATTAACGAAATTAGAAAATCTCGTTTTTGCAGATTTTACAATTGTTCTTTGACTGCGAAAGTCCTCCAAATCCGACATATTGTAAATGTAATTAATATTTTACCAACGTGAATTAACAGTGAAATGTACACAATAAAATGGATAGGAATAATTGATGGGAAAGTAATGCCCACTAACCTGTGCTGTTTGGATGTCGGACTCCTTCCCTCTTGAAGCTCGAAGTTCTTGGTTTTGACGATTCGGTTGATTGTGGTTGGTTGTGACTTGTACACACACGATGCGATATTGTATAATGTAGATTGTGACTTGTACACACACGATGCGATATTGTAGAATGTAGATTGTGACTTGTACACACACGATTTTTACTTGTATTGTTGTATAAATGAATACAGCAATGTTTTGTATTTTATCCTAATCCGGCTCGATAGGACCAATTTTATGTTGAGAATTAGGTACGCTGTATTCAATAAAATGCGACGATCAGTATTAAAATGTATATTTATATCTGACAATATATGTACAAGGTGGTGTTGCTCGGGTGAGCTGAAGTGGACTGTGTAGTTCTTGGCTACTAGTAACATAAAGTAAACTATTTTTGGGGTGGGGGAGACATACCCCCTACTTCAAGACTGAACAACGGGAATAAGTTTGAATGGTATTTCGTTATTTTTTCCAAATAATATTTCGTTAGGGGTTAACTTTGTAATAGAGTGTTTTGTATTATTATAGGCTAATATAACTAATACTAGTTTTTCTAATAATGTTTTATTATTAAATTTCTTGTTATTTTCTATTAGTCGCAAATGCTCTATGAGAGTGGAATGTAATCTTTCAATTGCGTTGCTTTTGGGGTTGTTTACGCAAGTAATGTGACTTTCTATGTTGTGTGTTTTGAGTAGGTTTTGTATGAGACTTCCTTTAAATTCTGGACCAGAATCCATTATAATTTTATTTGGTATAGTAAATGTTTGAAAGTATTTTATTAATTGATTTAATACGCTTCTTGAGGATTTATCTTCAAGAAAGTATATATGTCCTTGTTTTGAGAACTGATCATAAATAGTAAGAATAGCTATTTGTGCTGCTAGGCAGTAAAGTAGCTTTTTTCTGGTCCGAAAGATGGAATAGACAGCCGAGGCAAAGCCGAGGCTGGATACTTTTTGAGGACCAGAAAATGCACTTTACTGGCGTGTAGCACACAATATTTTTTATCCTACACCAGTGGTTCTCAAATTTTGGCCTACCTAACAGTTGCAATTTGCAGTGCCGCACATGGTAAACGTTTGGTGTGGGAAACACTGTCCTACACAACAAACAAAATAGCACAGTAAAAACAATCATACATGTTTGAAATAAATTTTATTTAGATATTTGGAAATTAAATGTACAATTTGAACAGTTATTTATAGAAATTCCTTGGCTGGATAGTTTAGTAAAATTTTCTGAACTGATTTGTAAAGTATTGGGCTGGTCATCTGTAATGGGCAACTCCATCGTTTTTATTTGATTGCTATTGTCTGTAGAGGGTCTTTGAGCTGCTTCTTCCGGCCGTACAATAGTACATTTAGCAGTTTTCTTGCCACCAAGTATTTTTTCAGCCATTAAAATTGTATTTTGAATCGAATTATCGATATAGCCTTCTGCAACATTACTCGATTTCCAGCCACCGTGCTTCTTTATAGCTAATAAATCTGCTCCAGAATCGGCGAGTAATGTTGCAGAGGACCTTCTGAAACAATGTCCAGTGTATTCCTCTGGATTAGGTAAATTCAGATATTTAGCGATTAATGATGGCAGAGCACCAATTTTATGTTTTCCTACATTTTGTGCTGCACATTTACCGGCACTATACTGTACAAACAAACGAGAATTTGTATTCTTAGGTCGTAATTCAAAGTATCTTCTACATATCGATAACATGTCAATGGCGTTTTTATTTCTGGTATTGCAGATAGTAAATGTTCGTTGAGTTTTTATTTTGGTGTCTGGTATGTTTACTATCAAAATATCATCTTTGTCCACAACGTGATCAATGGTAATGTTGGTCAATTCATCGCATCTACATGCACCAGCAATTCCGATAATTAATACTACCTAAAAAAAGTATAATTATATGTAACTATTTTATCAAAGTATTCGCTCTGAGGGAAGGCATGGTAGGGGAATTTAAATCGACTGAAGCGTTCGCAGTGGTCTTTTTGAACATTACGGGAGGCTACTATAACCGAAACTGTAAACAAAAACACGTTAAAATATTTTTTTTCGTTTTAATTTAAATAAATTAAATAAAAATGAGACACCAAAGTTGTTGTGTAGTGAATTGTAAAAATACGAGCAGAAGAAGTGAGTGCAAATTTTATAAATTTCCTACCGCTAAATGGAAAATAAATCAACGGAATCAGTGGATAGCTGCGGTTAAAAGGCTAAAGTAAGTAGTACCATAACCTTATTGTTATGAAAAAAAATAATTCGGAGTGTTATAAATTTTTGTAAAATTGTTAAGTTCAGCAAATGTAAATAATTTTTTTTGCAATTCTGTAATGAAAAAGTAAAAAGAAAATTTATAAGTAAATAAATTGTTATATTATAGAAATTTAATGATTAAAAGAAAAATAAAAGTTATCACAGACTGAAAAAATTTTGATTTTGCAAACAGTTTAATTAATACTGTGCTGAAATAATGAAAAATATATATTTATAGTGTTGATGGATCACCGTGGGTTCCCAAGCCATATGATTGTATTTGTAGTGACCATTTTATTGGGGGTAAAAAATCAGAAGAGGAGTTAAGTCCTAGCTACATTCCAACAATATTTCCTTCAATTTACAAGTCTCGAAAAGTTAATGAATCTTCGGTCATAAACAGGTAAAAATTATTTGGTAAAACTAGACCAATGTTAATAACATAATTATAATAATTTCATATTTTCAGATACAAGCGTTTAATAAACCGGCAGATAAAAAAATCACCTCCAAAATCAAGTTCTGAACTCACTGTATTAGAACCGATGGAAGTGATAAATGAATATGATAACCCTTTGATTGTGTCTTTAAAAGTTGACCAAGAGTGTCAAGTTGATTTTTATTCAAACTCTGATGTCAATTCTCAAACGTTTATTTGCAATCGTTATGTCACAAATGATTTGTGTCATGCTGAAACTAAGACAGAAATAGTTGAAGATACTAGGCCGATAACAATTCATGCTAGTAATAAAAAATTTGTTAATAAAGAATGTGGTACTGATCAAAAAACATTTGCTGATAAGGAAAGTCAAGCGGATAATAAAATCTTCAGAGTATTCGCATCGGTGACAAAAGATCAAGAAATCATTGATCTGGCCGGTGTATCATTCCCAAATTTTGATTTCTTATTGAGTAGACTATGTACACCTACGTCACGAAAATACATTGTATCAAAAAAAGACCGACTTTTAATTTTATTAATGAAAATTAAAACAGGATTAACATTTTCGGCACTTGGTGTATTATTTAGTGTTCACAGAACAACAATTTCAACAATTTTTTATGAAATCCTACAACATCTTGCTAGTGCGACAAGAAATTTAGTATTTTGGCCAGATATCGACGCAGTACAAGAAACAATGCCTGATTGTTTTCTACCTGATTATAATAACACCAGAGTCATAATTGATTGCACTGAATTTCGAATAGATATTCCTACAAGTGTCGACAACCGTGTTCTTACTTACTCACAATACAAAAAGAATTTCACGGCCAAAGTTCTTATTGGTATAACTCCTGGAGGTTTTATATCCTTGAGATCTGACGTAGCTGGAGGACGGAAATCAGATTCTCAGCTTACAATAGAGTCAGGGTTGTTGGATTTATTGGAGGATGGTGACATAGTTTTAGCTGATAAAGGTTTTCCAGAAATCAAAACAGTGATTGACGCAAGTGGCAAGAAAGTGCAAATTGTCATGCCGCCTTTTCTAGAGAAAAAAAAATGAATTTTCAAGTGAAGAAACTCAACAGACATACAGTGTTGCAAGGGTTAGGATTCACGTTGAAAGAATTATGCAGCGGTTAAGGACATATCAAATATTGCATAAAATTCCACAACATTTGTTCTATTGCATTGATGATATTTTGCACATTTGTTGTGTTTTGGTAAATTTACAGCCTCCAATTATTTCTGATAAAAAAGATCCTGAAAATGAGGGATGAGAATATTTTATTACTCATAAAAGTTGGTCAGTGAGTACTTGTAAAAATACAAATTTATAATTGTAAGAAATTGTACATTCATTTTCAGCTATTAATTACATTAATAATTAAGATTTTTGTAAAACATGTAACGAATAATAAAATTCTTTTAAACTGATAGTATTGTAACAGACAATAACACTCTTTACTAACTTAATAAATATTCATTTTTCAGTAACTACTTATCAAACTAATTATTTAACGTTCAACTGATTACTCTTAGCTTATTTGTTAAAATCACAACAATTGGTGCTTTTATGCCGTTATAAATTATAGAAAATAAATTACTATGTTAAAATATTTGTAAGATCACTTCCAGTAAAGCTTCGTTTTTGGTTTGCAGTTTCATCTTCTTTATTACTACTATCTAAATTGTCAGTATTTTCATCTTTGTTACTAGTATTTTCTTTATTAATATCAGTAGTTGCTACTGTTGCAAACAAAGCTGTCAAATATTGCTCAAAATAGAATTTCTCGCTCTTCAAAATTACACTTTTTAAAAATTCTTCGTCTCTGTGGACTTCTATTAAACAACAGCCATCTTCGACTGGTGAAAAAACAAAGAGATCACAAACACTCATGCCAGTGACGTACATTTGTACTTGAACTTGAGTGTAATAAACATCAGATTTTTTGAGCTCCAACTTATCATTAATAAATTCCAAATACTTAACGTTACTAACTTGATCAGCATCATTGATAACCGGTTTATTTTCACAGGTACTAGGACATTTGAATTCAATAATTTTAGAAATACAACCGTCATCAATGACAACTCCATCAAGACTTGCACAAAGCCAAGGCTGATATTTACTGACAATTACACCAATCCGTTTAACAGTACAGTTGTAAATTTGTTCATATTTTTCTTTAGCAGAAGATTCCATTTTTAAACCGTATTTAGTAGAGCTGCTGTTAATTGTAGATGGATGTAGCATGTCTGAAACCAAAGTTTCAACTGGTTTCTTGCTTAGAACTTTTATATGATGAACATTTGAACTTGCAGAAATTCTTAAGCGTCTAGCTTGGAACCAATTGTTACAAGCAGACTGTTTAACAGTTTCACAAGACAGTTGAATGATTTCATCTTCCGATAATTGCACGTTATTCAAATAAAACTCCCGGAGATTCGGATCCAGCTTATACTGACTTTCATAAATAGAATATTCTCTACTTCGCTATTAATATTATTCTTGGATTTGAGCGAAATCTTCGAGTATTTTAAGTTGGGAGGTTGTCACATCTAGTTCTTCTCTCTCTTCTTCGTGGTCTATGATTTGTGGGATGGTTGCCTCGGGAGGGCATGGCCAATTCGGTATATTTTCTGCCAGCGCTCTTCTTTGCGCGTCGTATTTGGGACAGTCGTATAGTCTGTGTTGTGGATCATCTGGGACGTTACATGTGTCGCAGTTAGGATTATCTGTTTTGCTTTATATTTGTGTTATTGAATTCGTTTTAAATGTGGTTTTTCTTTCTTTTCTTCGATTGTTAGATGTAAATGTTTAATGCCTGCAACGACACATGGTGCATCGGTTGAGACTGACGTGTACATTCCAGCAATTACCTTGGAGCAAAAGGCGTATCTGGACTAGTGCAGACCGCAAAGCACTAGAGCGAACCGAGGCCATACGAGAGAACAGGGTTGAATGCTTATCCCCTTTCTGTTCGTGACGTTCAGCGTGAGGCGAACGACTGCATAGTAAGCATAGGAAATATACAGAATTTGTAACAAATAGACTTGTAAAATGTGATTTATAAATAACACCGGCTTAATTCAAGTTAGTAATAACAAAATCACACATTTTTTAGGCAAATTTTATTTCATAAAATGTATTGAGTTTAGTCGAAAGTTTCGATACTATTGATATAAAATAATCGTAAAAAATAAAAACCTCGACAAAATGGTTGCGTGGCCGGCCGGGCCTTGAGGCGCGCGCCTCTTGGTTAATCCGGCATAGCTTTCACGGCACTATTGTAGTAAACAACGCTGGATGTAATTATGTTATTTACGTTTTAACCTGTTCTATCCTAACCTCACTCATCGTCTGTCATTTTATTCATGTGAGTGTAACACGATCGTAGGTGGATGTAAGGGTGGCTAAGTGAACTCTGCCAATTGTAACACGCATGGGTGTACGGAGAGACGGTGAAATTAAACTGTATTAAAAAAAAACTAATTACATCTCTGAATTAAATAAACATAAAACGTTATAAATAAATCAATATTGTGGAAAAAGAATTAGGATTTAAATTAAATTACATTTTATTAACTATAATAATTAATGTGAAGATCAACACTTTCACGCAAAGCTTAATTATTTCCTTAGTTTAAACTAAAGTAAAATGTGAACATCACGTGATGTGAAGATTGACATCTTCACTCGTTGAGTCGATTGGCGAGACTAACTGTTTCCACCAAAACACTTGCTGCCCTGGGTACAATACCCACATCTGGATCCCAGCCCTCCCGCATCAGATGGCACAGATGCCTCAAGTGTTTTGGTTATGTAGTCTGACACTCTGGCACTGTAGATAACACGAACATGAAATCCATAGACCAGACATATAGTAGACCGCTTACTCTCTAATATTTCTCTGGAACACTATTCGCGACTTGAGAGCCACTGGCCACTAGCGGTTGTGGATATTGGTTAAAAATTATTTTACACCATTATTAAGTAAAACTTTCTAATCGTAGACTAATGTAAAATTATATTTTAACTAATATCTACTTTTAAAATCAAGTAATGAATTAAAATAATATATATACATATATTATTATAATTTAATTGGAACATTTTTAAATCACTTTGTCTACAGTAAAAAAGGAATCAGTATCTAATTAAAATAAATTTATTATTATAAATTATGAACTTTATTTTTGTAGCTTTCCTTAGCTTTCATTATTAACATGTCGGTGTTATTGCCAATGTCCACTCTTCTACCACTTAATACTCTGTTGATTTCAGTTATATAATGGAAAAAAAATATTCTAATAGTATATTCTATTCTAATAATTTTTTTACAAAAATGGTTTGTACAATTTTTTTATGTTCGTCGCATGTTAAAAATGAAAAATCTACATTGTAATACACCATCTTTTCTACATACGTTAAAATACCTTCCCTCTCACATTGTGTCCTGATTATCTCCTTCGTTACTTTCTTTATGTGAGTAAAACATGACACAGCGGAAAAAGAGGGATAAAATAATATATGTACATTCCTATACTCTCTGTCTCTTATTAAACTATGTTGTGGCCCTATTTGAACAGCTTGAAGTTCCGCTTTACATATTTCGCATTTCCTTGTAAAAATGTCAAGTTTTTTTAAAATTTAAATTTTTGACAAATTGTTGTTTGTGACATTTTCATTAATATTTATATACATGAGTCTTGATACTTCTGGCTCTGCCCTCGTCGATTCTCTATTCACCTCTGCCACTGAGAAGAGCTCCTTCAACGTCGACAGAGCTCCTTCCGACTCGTTCTCTTCGCAATTCGCACTACCAGAGTGGCACCCCATGAATTTGTTGACCACTAGAGTTTTGAAGGCGGCAATAAATCCTGAGCATTGTAAATCTTCTTCCACGAGGTTTCTTTCCCGTAGCTGGAACTTTATGAATTTTGCAGCAATTGGTTTAAGATGCTGCATCTTTTTCATTTCAAATTCCTTCGTCCCTGAATATTTTTCAGCCTCAGCTATTCGCTCTTTAAAACTCAACAGCCTTCTTGTAGTTTTGGCTTGTCTTCTTTTTAAATTTACAGTAGCTGAGTAGAGTTTCCGCGCCTTCGGTGTTAAATAGGTATGCCGTGTTACTCCTGCTGTGCGAAGAAGTGTAGTTGGTGTAGCAGTTGGAGTAGTGGGTGTACGTGGTGCAGCACTTGAACACGAAGGTTCAGAAACGGCTGAATCAACTACAACAACAAAAAAAGAAATATTACAAATATGTCTATGAATAGGCTGTTGTTTCATATTTCATTGGATTCCAGTTGAGTTAATAGACTTCATCAAATAAAAAAATATTATTATTATTGATACATACCAAAAGTTTTTTCAGTAGGAGCTTTAGGTGTTCTGGTTCTTTGAGATCAGAAACAAGCTGCACATCCTCTAAAATTTCGACTTGAACTAGAAAAGAAAAATAAAATATTATAAATATATGTAATATTATTTCAATGCTCAATACGTAATAAGTGTTTACTTATAAAAAATTATAATTTATGATATATTAAATTTGTTGAACAATTATAGTTGTTAGCGAAACCGGATATAATTAACCTGCTAAATTTAATGTTGGAATTAAATTCCAACTCAGTCGTGCAGTTCCCGGATTCATAAATATAGGTCCAAAATGAATAGGACAAACTCGCTTCGTTTTATAAACATGTAAGGGTTCTTGTAAACGATGTAATGGTACGTTCAATATTTCCAACCACTGTAAATATCGACCCATATCAGATTTCGGATTAGGAAATCTATGACGAGTTGTACCTACAGAAAAATAAAAGAAATATGAATATTAATCGATATTAAATATTATAAACCCATAAAAGAAACACTTGGTTCAAAATTATGTAGAATTTTGTTAAAAGTTTAACGTTACGACTATAAATATTTGTCTATAAATAAAAGCATTTGGGAGTTACCTTCGTAACTGCAGTTTTCTACACAACATTGTCTACAGTAAAAAAGGAATCAGTATCTAATTAAAATAAATTTATTATTATAAATTATGAACTTTATTTTTGTAGCTTTCCTTAGCTTTCATTATTAACATGTCGGTGTTATTGCCAATGTCCACTCTTCTACCACTTAATATTCTGTTGATTTCAGTTATATAATGGAAAAAAAAAAATTCTAATAGTATATTCTATTCTAATAATTTTTTTACAAAAATGGTTTGTACAATTTTTTTATGTTCGTCGCATGTTAAAAATGAAAAATCTACATTGTAATACACCATCTTTTCTACATACGTTAAAATACCTCCCTCTCACATTGTGTCCTGATTATCTCCTTCGTTACTTTCTTTATGTGAGTAAAACATGACACAGCGGAAAAAGAGGGATAAAATAATATATGTACATTCCTATACTATCTGTCTCTTATTAAACTATGTTGTGGCCCTATTTGAACAGCTTGAAGTTCTGCTTTACATATTTCGCATTTCCTTGTAAAAATGTCAAGTTTTTTTAAAATTTAAATTTTTGACAAATTGTTGTCTGTGACATTTTCATTAATATTTATATACATGAGTCTTGATACTTCTGGCTCTGCCTTCGTCGATTCTCTATTCACCTCTGCCACTGAGAAGAGCTCCTTCAACGTCGACAGAGCTCCTTCCGACTCGTTCTCTTCGCAATTCGCACTACCAGAGTGGCACCCCATGAATTTGTTGACCACTAGAGTTTTGAAGGCGGCAATAAATCCTGAGCAAGATGGATTGATGTTTCTCACTCCGTGGCTGCGAATAGATCCGAAGAAATTTTCCAGCGGATCCTGATTTAAATTTCTCAACAAGAGAAATTTAAACCAGGAATCTTTCAATTTACTCCAAATCATTCGCAAACCACGAAGTGTCGTGATCCAGTTTCTGAAAGACGGAACTTTCGCACACGACTTCCCAGTAACTGGATCAATGAACTCCATCGTACTCAGAATTTGAATTGCCTAATTCCAAAACTCTAGAAGGTTAGACTTCTCTGTGAGTGGCCCCTTAAGGGGTTTTCCTTCTGGAACTTGGACAGTGCTGCTGTTTACGCTGTCAAAGAGTTTGTCGAAAAACAGCAGTAATTGTGCTGTATAATGCGCTTCAGGTTCCAGAACAGCTGAAAAAAAAAGAATAATATTAATTAAATGTTTTAATATTGTGGAGATATTAATTACTTATACGCCTTGGCAAGATACTTCACTGTCGCAGCTACTCTCTGACTGAATACCTGCGTGCAGAGTTTCACCTTCATTTTTTCTTTGTGGTTCGGTGCTATATGTGCGTCCGTCAATTTGGGCAATAATCTAAGTTCTTTGTCTTCGCACGAATCTATTTGATAGACACTACTTATATGCTCCCATTTCGCTGTTATCTCTTCTTTTTCAATTGAAAATTTTATATTGAGACTTTCGTTCACCTTTGCCTGGTCACAAATTGTACAAACAACTTTGAGTCCTACAGATTGCAATGCTTCTAGAACTTTTTTTATTTGTACTTTCAGTTGAATACTTTTCGTGGTTGCTTTACAAAATGTGAAAGCTATAGGCTGTTTCCATTTTTTCCTAAGCCCTCGTGCCATAAACACCATAGCGTGGTCAGCAAACTCTTGCGTCAGTGTTGCTCTGTTGTCTACCCAACCATCAACTCTGTCCTCGGTTTCATTATACTGCAATTGCGGCGATAAACTTATCTCATCAAATAATACTGAACAATATCGGTCCATAGGTTTAAGCTTTTTTAAATTTTTCTCCAATGTTGAAATTAATGTTTTGTTTATCCCTGCTTGCAGTTTTAGTTTATTCAAAACGATATTCAAAGTTTTTTTCGATGGCAGAGTGAACATCTTGTGTAATAAGGAATACCCCTTTGGACTTGATTTGTACAGTGACAACGACAGAACCTTCTCCCCCATTGTAAATCTTCTTCCACGAGGTTTCTTTCCCGTAGCTGGAACTTTATGAATTTTGCAGCAATTGGTTTAAGATGCTGCATCTTTTTCATTTCAAATTCCTTCGTCCCTGAATATTTTTCAGCCTCAGCTAGGCGCTCTTTAAAACTCAACAGCCTTCTTGTAGTTTTGGCTTGTCTTCTTTTTAAATTTACAGTAGCTGAGTAGAGTTTCCGCGCCTTCGGTGTTAAATAGGTATGCCGTGTTACTCCTGCTGTGCGAAGAAGTGTAGTTGGTGTAGCAGTTGGAGTAGTGGGTGTACGTGGTGCAGCACTTGAACACGAAGGTTCAGAAACGGCTGAATCAACTACAACAACAAAAAAAGAAATATTACAAATATGTCTATGAATAGGCTGTTGTTTCATATTTCATTGGATTCCAGTTGAGTTAATAGACTTCATCAAATAAAAAAATATTATTATTATTGATACATACCAAAAGTTTTTTCAGTAAGAGCTTTAGGTGTTCTGGTTCTTTGAGATCAGAAACAAGCTGCACATCCTCTAAAATTTCGACTTGAACTAGAAAAGAAAAATAAAATATTATAAATATATGTAATATTATTTCAATGCTCAATACGTAATAAGTGTTTACTTATAAAAAATTATAATTTATGATATATTAAATTTGTTGAACAATTATAGTTGTTAGCGAAACCGGATATAATTAACCTGCTAAATTTAATGTTGGAATTAAATTCCAACTCAGTCGTGCAGTTCCCGGATTCATAAATATAGGTCCAAAATGAATAGGACAAACTCGCTTCGTTTTATAAACATGTAAGGGTTCTTGTAAACGATGTAATGGTACGTTCAATATTTCCAACCACTGTAAATATCGACCCATATCAGATTTCGGATTAGGAAATCTATGACGAGTTGTACCTACAGAAAAATAAAAGAAATATGAATATTAATCGATATTAAATATTATAAACCCATAAAAGAAACACTTGGTTCAAAATTATGTAGAATTTTGTTAAAAGTTTAACGTTACGACTATAAATATTTGTCTATAAATAAAAGCATTTGGGAGTTACCTTCGTAACTGCAGTTTTCTACACAACATTTTATAACAACCATGTCGTTAATTCAGAAATCACTCGAGAAATGAATAAATAATATGAAAACAACCACAACGAACAACAAATTAACCAAGAAACAATAATAAAAAACAACCAAGTAATAATAACCGGTCAAGAAATAATAACCCAATTTAACAAACAACAAAATAATAATCAAGCCACACTAACAAAAATTAACAAACAATCAAGAAACACTAACAAAAATTAATTAATAACTAATTCACACATCAAAAAATGAGAAAGCAAATGACAACGTCTGAATACACGAGCGGTTGAAATTCAAGAGACCAGACCAAACAATTCAAATTCAAAATGACATCTGTAATAGATGAAAGTGCATGCGCGGCTAGTACAGCTGCGCCTGCATGCGGTTTAATAGGCATTTATTAGTGTTCAAGGTCATATATAAGAGTTGGAGGGGGCATGATGAAATCTTTTACCTAAACAAAACATAACAACAATGAGATAGCTCATATTATTACATAAGAATGTGAGGTTATAAGTGTTGCCAACGGTAGTAATACTGAAAAATACAGAAATACTGAAATTTCACCTCAACAAAAAGGAGATATGAATATGTCCATTGTTTCCAATATATCCATAAGCCCTTCGGAAATGTCCAATATCTCCATTTCAGTTTAAAAACTATCTGCAAATATAGGTGCATTATTTGTTGTACGTCAATTTTGACTTGTTTTTGTTGAGTTGGCTTTGCATTTTTTAATATTTTTTGTCAGGTTCGTCGTCTATTCGTTCATTTAATTTTTTTGTATAGATTTTTTGCGGTATCCATATTTTGTTTCTCATTGCCAATATACGAGGTCTGTTAAAAAAATACGTAAATAAAATATACCTTATTTAGAAGTTACATGTCTGGGCCACCTTCAAAGTACTTCCTTTCCCGACGCACACACTTATCCTAACGGTTTTCTCACTTTTGGAAACAGTCCTGGAATGCTTCTTTTGTGATGTTTTTCAGATCTTTCGTTGTATTTGTTTTAATCTCAAGAATCGTCTCAAATATTCTTCCTTTTCCACAAGGAGGGAGGTCAGGTTAATAGGGTGGGTGGGGAAGAACAGTGATCGAGTGTTTGTCAAAAATCTCGCGAGTTCTGAGGATTGAAAGGGATGGAGCGTTGTCGTGATGAAAAAACCAGTCACGACTTCTCCACATTTATGGCCTTTTCCACGTCTAGCAGACGCTTAAGAACTTCTATGTAGTAAGCCTGGTTCACTGTGGAGCCTCAGAGGAGGTACTCATTCAAGTCACTTCATAAACAACCGCGTAGCTAATCAACCCATACTTATATTAGCAATATAAAACTACCTTGTAATCAGCTGATCTTTACGAAGATGGCGACACAAGCGGATTTCTCTGAAACCAACTGGGCCCACGCAATTCAAACATTCTACGTATTTTTTTAACAGATCTCGTATAGTAGCCTTATGCGATAACATTGTTGTGTGTTTTATTTTAGACACGAGTTTTGGGTTCCATTAAAAAAAACAGGCGTTTTTAAAAGATTTCAAGGTTCTTAATTTTTACGAATTGTTCCCAAGACGAAAGTTTCAAGACAAGTTATAACAAGGCTACATTTACTTCTACATATTACAAGGTAAGCAGTTATCCTAACATTACTCCTCCCGGCTAAGTGAGAACTGTGGGGCTACTTGCCACAGAGTTCGGTGACATTTCGATGTTTTCCCTTGGTTCGGATTTGAACCTGAATTTGTCTGATTTCCTTCGAACATAATATGCATACATACAGTACAAAGCAATTATAATTATTATAGTATATAACTATTATTATCGTTTAAACTTTGTGTGGTATTAGGATTGTTTGGAGGTTTTAATTGTATATTAGATATAATTTTTAATTTATATTTTTTTGGTACAGTGATTGTACTCGTTTTCTGCAACATTTAAAAAATATTCTAAAATATCATTATTCACTTCTCCAGAGTTATTTATTGTAAATTCTTTTGCTATTGCGTTTACAGAAATACGCGAGAGGCAATGTGCATGGGTATTACATTTACCCATTTTAAAACTTAAATCATAGTCATATTCGTCTAGCTTTATTTTCCATCTAGGTAATTTTGAGTTTTGATCTTTAAATTTTAACAAATACACTCCCAGCCAAGTTATTTGACTCACTCTTTAAATATAACTTTTTTTGTTCATTTATCTATTATTATTAATATAATAGCGGTACAATTGTTAGTAATAGATAGTTTGTTCTAAAATATTTATGAAAGAAAAAGTGAAAAAATATAAATAAGAAAACAAATTAATTAATATTTTTTATCTTGCATAAACACTTTTCTACCATTCCCGAACCATTCCTCAATCTGCGGAAGCAATCTTGTTTCCAAAACTTTCTTATATTGGTCTTGTCGCATGGTTCTCTGGACCACATATAAACGCCCTAGACCCTACCCACTTATGACCGACCATATCATAACAGTCACACGATGTTTAACAGTTTTTACGACACAGTCACGATGGATCGTTTGGG
Organism: Pterostichus niger; assembly: GCA_947425015.1. Classification (NCBI taxonomy): domain Eukaryota; kingdom Metazoa; phylum Arthropoda; class Insecta; order Coleoptera; family Carabidae; genus Pterostichus; species Pterostichus niger. The sequence goes on from OX380350.1 coordinate 10,914,205, forward strand.
CGACGTCTAACAAACTGTGTCTTATCAACATTGTTGACTCAACATTGAAGGATGTCTATAAAAGAGCAAAAACAGTAAATGAAATAAGTTCGTGTGAGGACGAAAGCAGTTCTTGCTTGGTGTTACCTTCTTTTGGAAGAAGAATACATAAAAAAGCGTAGTAAAGACTGGCAGCAAAAAATGGTTATAACGATGAGCAGGACACGGTGCCCTTTACTTTTTGCAAGAAGAGCTGCGCTTGGAAGACAAAACAGCATTTAAAAACTTTTTACGCTTGAATGAAGATTGTTTTTTGTTGCTTTTGTCAAAAATAGAAGATAAAATTAGACATGAAAATACAAATTTTAGGGAAAATACGGATCCGCGAGATAGGTAAACTTATTATCATATAGTAATTATATTTTATAGTAGTACGACGAAGAAATATGAACGCGTTGTTTTACAGACTGTCAATAACTCTGAGATTTCTGGCGACCGACGAATCATTTCAAAATTTGTCGTACAGTTTTCGAGTAGGAAGAACTACAATTGGTTTAATTGTAACAAAATCAATTAATGAAATATTTGAATACATGAAGGACGAATATATAAATATGAAAATAAAGAAAAATATTTGTAATTTAAGAATTATATTTCTTTTGTGTTTCTGCGGCAAATATTATATTAACAATTTTATGTTCCATCTCCTCACTAAAATCTTTTTCCAAATTTCTTAATCTAGAATAAATAAATATAAATATAAATATATCATCACGCCTTTTACCCATCACTGGGTGTGGCACTCTGCCTAAGCAGATCTCGGTAAGTGATATATTTTTTCGCGTGAAGTGCGATTACCAGCCGTCAAATCACGGCCTCCAAAGATATTAGTGGTGGAGGAGCCACTGGGGTAGATTTTTTTTAAATTGGTGAAAATTGTTCGTCGGCTGTGGGGATCGAACCAAGGTTCTCAAGAACCACAGGCCGACTCGTTACCACTGAGCCACCTACCCCTTAATCTAGATGCCACGAAATTACCAAATATATCGTAGTCATGTTTTGACGTCGATTTATTTGCTATCTTGTGAAGGGCTGATGCTATAGCAGTTGTAGTAGCATCTGACATTCCACGCCCTATTTGAGTTGCCTCTCCAGTTGGAGTTTCCTTCCTGCTTGTGCTACAGCTGGGACTTCCGGTGGCGTCAGAAATCTTCCTCTTCTTTTGGGAAGGAGTTATCGAACGTTCCGTGCTACACCCAGGTATAGGAGAAGAATGTCTTTTCGATACAGCTGTAGCGGTGGAAAGAGTTGATGGTCGTTTCTCAGTTCCTTCCGACGCAGAGGAAAGAGTTGAAGAACATCTGTCAGATAGAGCTGTTACAGATGAACGAGCTGAAGGTCGTACTTCAAGTCCTGGTGACGCAGAGAAACTTTTTTCATTTGCTGCTGACACCGAAGAAGGAGCTGCAGTGCACCTCTTTATCTTTCTTGCAGCAGCAGAAGCTAAGGTACAGCAACTCTCGAGCGGTGAAGACGCAGAATCATCTAAGCCCTAAAAAAAATTAATGTTTCAGATGCCACGAACGGAAGGAGAGTGGTTCGTAATTGGGAATGAGTTTAAAGAAAAATGGAATTTTCCTAATTGCTGTGGGGTTATCGACGGAAAACATATTAATTTCAGACCACCCAGATATGAAGGATGATATTATAGAAATTATAAAGGGACTGACAGTATAGTTCTTCTAGCAGCAGTGATGCTAATTATAAATTTATATGTGTCGATGCGGGGACAAAAGGTAGAGTAAGCGATGGAGGCGTTTTCCGCAACAGTCATCTCTCCACTGCTATTTTAAGAAACATATATAATATTCCTGAGTCAGTTTTACTTCCCTAGAACTGATATACCTACGCCATTTGTATTCGTTGCGGACGACGCATTTCCTCTGAGCTGTAGAATAATAAAAACATTTCGCCATCGCGGCTTAAGCCACGAAAACAAAATTTACAATTACAGACTGAGCAGGGCAAGAAGGGTTGTTTAAAATGGTTTCGGAATTTTAACAAATAGATTCAGAATTTGTTTATCTCCAATAAATTTAAAAATAGAAAAATTGGAACGAATTCTGTAGTTTCTGGTATTCTTCGCAATTTTCTTTCCAAACATTCAGAAGACACCTACATAAACGAAGAAAATAAGCATACAGCAACATTGAGGAACATGGTACGCCCTGGAAATTTAGGAAATAGAACAACAAGAGTGGCAATGGAGACAAGAAACACTTTTGTTAATTATTGGCAAAATGATTATATAAACAAAATTTAAATATAACATATTTTACTTTATATTTACCCTCATTCAAATATTCTATTGCCATTTCTTCATCTTCCATTTCTTCTTCATTATCTGCCATCGCCACTACATTTTCTCTTCCTACAAAGGTACCCGCCCGAACTTTTATAAAATCCCGAAGGAACGGCAGAGCTTCGAAACACCAAAGTTTCGGAGTGTACAGGCTGCTCGTACCAGCTTCGCTCTTTTTAGAATCAGCCAGTTTCCTGCATTCAGCAAGAATCTGGTTCCGAAGACCCTGATATTTTATCTTGCAATCTTCAACTGTAATACAAATTAATAATTACTTCAATGTTTACAGAATAACTGCTTAAATATATTTATTACCAGTAACATCTGAAGGAAACTGTGCTACGGTAAGCACCATTTCATCTAACACGTCTCTAGTCACCTTCCTGTTATTTAAACTGAGGAGACTGAGTATAAACAGTGATTTCTTTCGTACACATTTATTAACGCCATCATGGCTTCTCGACTCCATGACCGGTTTAAACTACACATAAATTTATGACACTAACTTGAAATGATACATAAAAGATACGAGATCGTTTCAACGATGAGCACTTCGATGGAAATAGAGGAGCCTTTTTTTTTCGTCGGTGACGGGTGCGTTCTGTTGTTTCATCGAAGAGAACAGCAGTTACCAAATGGTCAGTACGGTTATATCTGATGTCATCTGATATCTTATTTAGGGACAAGCTGTTTATTGATGATGATGACCTACCAGCATGTTTGGCCGCAATTTTGTATCTGCACAAATAAACTTGGACTATTTCTCTTCTAAATTCCAAATTGGTCAAATTTCCTTCAGCATTTTGCACAGCTGTATCTATTAGCCACAAATACTAATTCTGTGTTTTGCAATGTCTTCATCCATGCGATCTGTACCACCTATATATTTATTGTACATAGCAACTATATGCAGCCGTTGTATCTGGACATTTTTTTTTGTGTCAGCGAACAACTGATGATGGTTGTCTCATTTAATGTTCTCGAAGCGTCTGCTATGAGTGTCGTATTGTATTTGTCCTTGCGAGAGAACAGCACCTAACTCAAAGTTGCTTCCGTCAGTTGTTAATATGAAGTCTAGATACTGTAATATAGGGTCATTGACTAATAGTTCTTCACAAGTGTTAAAACAATTTGCGAATTATTTATTATGTATTATTTTTACAATCTTTTTTTAACATTTTGTTATCTGTACAAAATCTTTAAAGAAACGCCAGTAATAACCTAATAAACCGAGAAAGCTTGTAATATCTCATTGCGTTTTTGGAACTGAGGTTTTTAATACTTGAATTTTTGTCCGGATTGGGTTTTAACTTTTGGGGGTAATTATATGGCCTAAATATTGAATTGATTTTTGTAAAAATTCTGACCTGTCTAATTTAATTAAGTTACTTTTTCTTAATCTTTCAAATATTGATTAAGTTGCCCAACGTGTTCTTGTAGGAGCGTGCTGAATATTATTATGTCATTGTACGTAAATTAGGCAATTTTCATGTTATAAACCTCGTAACACGTTATCCATAACTCTGAAAAATTAATGAAGCGTTCATGACTCCAAACAACATACGTTTGAATTCACAATGACCGCCTTCAGTTGAGAATGCAGTTATTTTCACGTCTTTTTTATGAAAGATTATAAATAAACAAAGCTTTCATATAATTTTGTGATAAATAAATAAATTGATAAATGGAAAACATACGACAGAAATTTTGTCAATTAGGGGCACATTGTCGATATCGTGTTTCCTTATAAATTGCATTGGCAATCTTTCAGTGAAAATTGTGTATGTTCTCCTTATATGTCCGATCACACGCTCAACGTATATTCGTACGTTTGCAATCTTCCTTGTGGATTCTATATTCCTAGGACTTAATTGATTTGGTCCTAAAATTGTAAATTAAGTATAATAATAATATAATGCCATAAAATTATTAGACTACTGTTTGTAATTTTCTATAAATTATTTTGTACTGCATTTATATACCTCTCAAAAATGATGGTTGCGCCACTTCTGCGCAATACAACCTCACGGATTCATCAATGTGGAATCCTCTGTCCGCTAAAACTAAATCTCCTGGCTGCAGTTTAGCGAGGACTCCACAATTTTTAGTTATAAATGTGTCGCTACAGCGACCAACATAACCAGGCGATATATAACTTATTCTACAGAGAGGTGTTATTCCTGTATAAATAGTACGTACAGTAGTGTCCATTACATAATAAAAAATGTAAATATATACCGATTAAATACTTGATTGTATTGTGGTGTTTATATATGTAATGCCTCTATGGACGACACGGTTCAATCAAATTTGCAATATAATAAATCTATCCATTTATGGAATACGCGGCTTGCTGTTCGTCTGTCAATAATAACTCGATATCCTAAATAGGTGAAATGCGGATTGTGTCGCAATTTCATCATTGTCATTATATACTCTTGGAACACTGTTAAATTGCCCTCTTTCTTACCAAGACACGCTGTCGCTATTCGTATTATTTCCTCATTTACTACTTTCGGAAATCCAGTATAATATTTAAGTTGATCATCTGTTAATTTATCCATTTCACTCATTAGAGTTTTCTCCATTCTGAATCGTATTTGTAAGCTCCTTCGCCTAATAAAATTTTCCCGGTCTTGTTCCGGCGTCGAAAACAATGCTGGATCCCTGGTCCGATTCCGGAGTGTTGGCCCAGATAGTATCCACTTTGAAGACGTTGGTGAAACAATTACCAGAATAGATGGACAAGCACATGAAAGCATCACTTGGTGTTTTCACAGTTCCTTTTAGCAAGTCTTCTGCAGTAGGACGCATGTAAGGTATCGGTTTATCAATTGTAAAATTATCATCTTCCAATAAAGTCAGAAGTTCGTGTTATAATAATCCTTTACCGTCAGATTCTCTACTAAACCTAAAATAAAAATTTTAAATCATAATATGGAATCATATACAAATTTTATAAAATTGTCCAAATATTATTCAACATACGCCCATCGGCAACTATAGTTGCCACAGAAATAACATAACCAAAAATTATGTAAAATACCTAGAATAATTACTTCTCTCGATATAATATGTAAACTTGAATTCCTTAACTACTATTACATAACAATAATTATATAATCAAATTATAACAATACATGTAAACTTTACATTTTGATGGATGCGCACAGTCACTTCTAATATCGTGGTTGCACTGACACAAACACAGTCTTGTATGTTGGACTGTAAGTCAACATAACCTATAAATCACTAAAAATATTATGTGCGAAGAATCAACGTAGAAGTAGAACACATAATTTGTTAAAAATATTGTACCTAAATAAAAAAATATTATAAACATTGTGGCAACTTAAGTTGCCGGGTGACACTAATGGGTTTTAAAAAAGGATCGTATTACCCCATATGTCTAACTAAGATTGAATATACAGACTAACCTAAATTATTAGACATGTGATAAAGAAATATTATTTAACTTATTATTGAATTGCTTATAAGTCTGTAAATAAAATAATTTACATATAATGCCCTGTTAGACAAAAGTTATACAATGTTAAAAAAGATAATACCTTACATCAAATACACCTATGTTGGATTTCTGCTTCCTAATACGCACAGAGCGATCACATTCACTTAATATTTTGATTAGCAACTAAATACATGGTGGGGGAATTGATTCTCAGTAACACTACTAGATGGGAGTACTGGTATTGATAAAACACGCGGATCATTTCACCTCGAGAGATCATTTTAGACACATTTGACTATGTAATATTGCGTGTCGATAGCCTCTCAGTCAAGGTCTTGTGTGTCGGTAAAATTGCCATACGTCTTTTAGATTTCCAACACAGATCTTTTATATCGGTTAGCGAAATATCACATTCACTTGGATGCTAAAATTGATATCTTCGCTGTTTAAAATTTTATACTCTGTTTTATATTTTTCTATATAATCTTTTTTTCCGTACCTCGGTGGCGCATAAATAATTAATTTCGGATTATACATATGTTTAGTAAAATATTTAGATTTTATGTGAAAGGCCAAAATGTTGTTAAGTTTACTTCTATTATATTTAGTATAATTTTTCAAATCAATATCAAATTTGCGCACAATGTAATCATAATATTCAAAAGAAACAAAATTATTATCTTCTTCTCGTTGACGACACATATTTAACCGCTCATTTAAACTCACTTCGCTTAACCGCACTTTATATTTTGATGTTCTTGATCTCGCCAGAAGTTCAATTGACGAAAATTTTGCAAGGTCCGGTAATGAAGAGATGATAGAATTTTTTGCCGAAATCATGTTTGTTAAACTTGGTTACAGGTTCCAACTCCACCATACGTTATTTTCCATAAATTAATAGTAGTTCTAGATAACACACAAGCTTCAGTGAAACTCAGAGTAACTGGTGATATAATTTGTTTCAAGGGTAATATCACTTTTTTCTTCTTATAGTACAACGATCCAAACCAAAAAGTAATTCCTGGAAGTCGACCCACCCATATGTACATTGTACTTTTACACTACATTCGGACAATCTATCTTAATTTATCTCTTTTCTGTTCGAGAAAATCTTTTTACCTTTTGAATGGGATTGGTTCCACAAAATGTACTAACAAGAGACACTATTTTATTACCTTACCATTGAAAAACTTTTATGGTAACTCCCTCTGATTCTGTAACCTGCTCAGTGATTTTACCTCTTCCTTGAAAGTTTGTCTCTTTTTCTGAAGGAAACATGCATTCTGGCAAACGATTAGATCTTGCTGTTCCAACACTTTCTATTCCTTGCTGTTTTAGATACACCAGTAACAGAACTCCAGGAAAATAGTTATCGAAAGTTACCATGGGATTTTTATTTTTAGGAACTGCCCTACACAGACGAATAATTACATTACTGGTAGCTCCTAAGCCTGGTTCATTAGGACAAAGTTCAATATTCGATTTTGTGGAAAATAATTCGAAATTATATGTGACCCTGCAAACTCCAGACAAAACGTATATATCATTTCTTTCGCCAGGGGCACTAGAAATTGCAGAAAAGGAATTTTTGTCTTTGTCTTCTCTTTATAGATAATCCATGCTTTTACGACAGCCATCATAAGCAGGCGATAGAAAACCGTCTTCCACCATTCATTTGATATACGATCTAGTTCGTATAATCCCATCATCTTGTCCGCCAAATCAACCACTCCCATAATCTCTATATGATGCAACCATTCCTGGACAAGGAACACTGATTTTGGAGCCATCTTTCAAAGTTTTATTGACAGATATAACATTAGAATTATGGCAATTGCTCAGCATAAGGATCTCTTTTGTGTCTTGCCATTTCACAGACAACAGTCCATCTTTGCTGCACTGAAACACATATTCACCTCTTTTCAGTTTATCCTTGTTTTTAGGTACATTTTTTCTATTTTTGTTACAAGTTCCTACTGCTGCTATGAGAACGAAGTGAAAAAGCAATCAAAAGAAAAGGTAATATCTTTCTCTTTTGCTGTAGAAATTAGTTTTTTCACTACACGTTCGCCAAGAGTTCCATCTAGACCAGGGCATCTTAAACTTTTTTCATTTACGACCCCATTTATGATTGCGAGTTTCCTAGCGACCCCATATAAACATAACAGAAAGATAAATAAGTATTTTTTGATGATTTATTTATTATGTAACAATACACATGAAAAAATATAGTTTTAGAATTCGTTTTGAAACATACAAAAATTTAAAATTAAAAATTGCACAAAAATTTGTAAAATTGTATTTATTATAGTTACAAAAATTATATGCCCTATTTTTCATCAAAATTGAATTTTTTTGCTATAACATAAATAAAAGGAAATTCTGACCGTCTTAGTTCGCTCGAATATATTCGAACGCAGTCGTTGAGTGGTAAGTATTAAATTAAAATTAAAGGAAAAAATTTAATGAGATGGATGTGCCTGTTTTTTATTGCATAACAAATTAAATCTTGGTGGAATGTTTGACACTGCTGGACGTAAGACCTCTTCAACATTTTTTAGCGATGAACGATATTGGGATTTAATATGTGTTAAAGCTGAGAAAGTAACTTCACATAAATATGTGGTGTTGAATGGCAGAAGCACATTTAACGCCATATCAGCGATTGTGGGAAATTCAGTTCTAGTTCCGATCCAGAATTCAGTCAAGGGCTTTTTTGGAAAATGTAGTTTTAAGTTTGAGTCACTCGAAAGCTCAGCAAATTCCTCTTGTGCTTTAAGTGGCAGGTGATCAATCTCACTCAAGTCAGTCCAAAACGGTTTTTCTATCCAAGCTACCTTTTTGAAATCAATATTTAATATAAAATATGTGCGGAACTGTGTTTCTAGCGTTTTTAAGTGATCTACAATAATTATTGCGATAAAAGTTTTACAATGATTTTTCTCGATTATAAAATTGTCGACACTGGAAAACATTTCGAACGAATTCTTTTCTACCCTACTTTTCCAAATGTTGATCTTTTTAATAAAACTTTCAATTTTATCATTAGAAGTAAATATATCGCAATTTTTTCCTTGAAGAGACAAGTTGAGATCGTTTAATTTCTCAAAGATATCTGACAAATAACACAGCTTGGATAGCCATAAGTCATTTTGAAAAAAAGCAGCAAGTTCACATTTTCGTCCGGTTAAAAATATTTCGATTTCATCCTTTAATAACAATAATCTTCTTAAACTTTGACCTCTTGACAACCATCTTACTTCTGCATGTAATAATAAAGTTGTGTAGTTGGAATCCGTATCCTTGCAGAGATTTGAAAATAAGCGGCTGTTAAGGGCATGGCTCTTAATAAAATTTATAATCTTAACAGCATTCTGAAGCACATCGTTCAATTCTGGTGCTAATTTTTTTGCTGCAAGGGCCTCTCGGTGAATAAGACAGTGAGTAAAAGTTATATGATCATAAGGAGCAGCTTGAAAAAATGATTTAAAACCAATATTTTTGCCCGTCATCGCTCTTGCACCATCTGTGCATATTCCACAGCAATTTTTCCATTCTAAACCTTCAGTTTTTTAAAATTCGTCAACTTTACAATATATGTCTTTCCCTGTAGTATGGTCTTTCATAGGACGACAAAATAACAATTCTTCCTCCACGTTTTCTTTATAAACGTACCTGACATATACTAACAACTGAGCCAATTTAGTAATATCCGTTGTTTCGTCCAACTGAATTGAAAATTTTGGGCTTTCTTTAAATCTTGCAATAAGTTGCACTAATTGGTCCTTGTTAATATCAGAAATTCTATTCGCGACAGTGTCGTTCGACAAAGGAATTTTTCGAATATCATCGCCATATTTACTTCCATGTAGTATTTCTACCATTTTAATAGCAGCAGGTAATATAAGATCTTCTCCAATGGTGAACGGGTTTTTCTTTTTAGCAATACAGTATGAAACTTCATATGACGCTAATAAATATTTTTCATTAACGGTCATAAATTTTTGAAAGAATTTTTTTTCTTTATTTAAAGATTTATACAATCTTTCAAAATATTCTTTTGGTTTATTGACATACGAAACATGCTTTGATTCAAGATGTCTTTTTAATTTTGATGGTTTCATACTCTCCGCAGCCAATAATTCATTGCAGATCAAACAAAGAGGTTGTTCATTACCCTTACAAATTTGAAATGTAAAGCCAAATTGAAGAAAAGACTCATCATATTTTCTTTTTCGCACATTAAATGCCTGTTTTTCAATACTTTGTCCTGCCTGAGGAGAGTTTGTAGCATTATCATCTGCGTCATTATCATTCTTATTTAAGTTCAGCCATTTATCCATGGCCAAAAATTATTTTTATTCTAAAATCCAATAAATATATAAACATAACATATTGCATATAATAATTGATTAATTAATTACCGAATAAATAAAATGAAACTAAAATCTCGTTACGGTGGAACACTGACAATTGACTACACTAGAAGAGCGTCAATACTACACTAGTTCACATTATAGTCAGTGTTTTTGAATCATTGTCTCGCTGCACTGTGCGCGCACATTCCAAACTTTGTTTGTAGGTAGGTGTGTGGTGTGATTCTGTCACAAATACACATCTAAAGTGCGTTCACGATAAGCTTACAGTGTTTAAAGAATAGCAAACAAGGATGAATATTTTGCTTTCCGTAAAGGTATAAGAGAAATTCGGACAACACTGCGTCCGCGTTTCTATACGGAATGCAAATATATTCATTTTTGCTTGCTATTCTATAAACACTGTAAGCTTATCGTGAACGCACTTTAGATTTTATAAAATCGTGTATTTAAATATTTGGCATTAAAAATCTCTCGCGACCCCAGAATTATGCTAAGCGACCCCATTTGGGGTCGCGACCCATAGTTTAAGAAGGCCTGATCTAGACGTTCAGTTTCACGGCCTGTGTAGATATTAAAATGGTATGTATATCCAGTAAAAGAATCTGATCTAAGCCACAACTTGATTCTCCTCTTTATAGGTTTTGAGGGCATATACTGATTCAAAGACGAACGGCCCTTGAACTTAGTCATCGATTCGTCTACGCTTTAAAAACTACTCTCCTGACGGCATTTCTGGAACGTAGCTTTCAAGCAATTTACTACATCGTAAATATAATATGTTTTGGAGCATTTTGCAGGTTTGGTTAAATTTTTATTGAAATTATTTTGAGTCGATCACGAGCTATTGCATTTTGTATTACTGCATTTCCCAACGAAGGATGAGTGGACCAGTAATCGCTTAGTTGGGGAACATGGTTGTAACACATTACTAGTATGCACCCAAGCACAACTTGCAGTTTCCCTTGATCTGTTTACTTCAAGCGAGCGTTCCTACTTGTTTGTTCAGGCGCTTGCGGTGCAGTTTAGAGTCTAAATTAGTAAATGGAGTGGTTTAAAAGCTAATCGTTACCTATTTATCATTGTAACAAGCATCTCGCAGTTTTACCCCCAAAAATCGATATTTTCAGAGGGCAATAGCTCTACCGGTTTACCATCAAAATATAGTCCCAATGGACTTTATCTAAAGGTTGAAGACCCATGAGTAATTTGTGACCAAAAAGTCGCACATATAACATGTACAGTATGAGCTATTGGGTGAAATATGAAAAAACTACCAAAATGGCAATTTTTGAGGCATTTGTGCGAGCTGGGGGTAAACCCATGATCGAAACCACGGTCGCTCCCTTACATAGAATCATAAAAACTATCATTTTTTCACTACCCGTCTCAAATCTAAAATTTTCGACCCACCCTAATATATATATATATATATATATATATATATATATATATACCTTTTAATTCTTTAAGTCTTGTAATATGAAGTCTCGTTTGGATTTTGATATGTATTTGTTTCGGATGCAATCATGATGTAAAGATAATAAGAACATTAAATCTCTGAATATATAATTTAGCGAAATGGTGATAGCAGGGTATAGGAAATAAGAACAAAATAGTTATTTAAACAATTTTTATAGATTTTTTAAACAATATCAATCTGGTATATTTATTTCTGATATAATCATCTTTCTCAGACAACAATTTTGTTTCGTGGTATAATATTATTTTTTTAAAAGTTGTTACAATTTTTATAATTTGAGGCTTATGGTTATCTAATATAGTCTGCTCTTTCAAATGTTTTTGATAATTTTCACTGTTCAACACATGTGGCGAACATTCTTTAAAAGTGTTTATTAACATTATATTTCTAAAATTTTTGTTTTCAAATATTAAATGTTGTGTTTCTCTAAAAACTCTTTCAGCCATTTTGCAAATATAAATTATATCCTTTGAAGGGTACATGAGACTACCACGATTTTTAATATTAATCAAATTTTTTTTTTGTCAGAGGTATTCAGATATTGAAAATAAAATGAACAAATATTCTTTGTCTTAATTTTGTTGAGTACATACCACGCTATATACTCAACCACGTTTTCAATGAAAATCTATTCATTCCATTCTACATTGTATTGATGTAGTCATGGTCGAACCTATTTATTTCTACTGTGTCTTTTCCAGTAACTAGGCTGTTAAGATTTTGCTTTTTTGAAGAAATTTGCAATATTGTTATTCCATCAGACAAGCGATTCGAATTTTGCAAAATATTAATTTGTTTTGATCGAAAGTCTTTTATACGCCGATTCAAACTGTTGCACATTAGGTTTATTATTGAAACCTCCTCGAGCCCTTATAGCGCTAAAAAACGTTTCTAAGAAGTCTTGACTTAATTTGAATGTTAATAAATATTGTAAACTATTTTCATATTCTCCGGAAAAATTATTTAGTACATTATTATAAAATATAGTTTTTTTAAAGTATAGGCATGTGAGTATTATAGGGCAATGTGACTTGAACCAAGAAATAGATTTAATACAAAATCAACTCGATATCACCAATTGTTTTCGAAATATGAGCGAAAATACAGAAGAAAATTTGTGTCTTTTATCTATGTCTTGGTTATTTACTTTTTTATATTAAACTTTTCCGTTATTTCCCGATTAAAGATCTTCCAGATTTGAACATATTAATTAACCATTTTACTTACATCATCAAGAAGTTCAATATTGTGTTCCTGAAAAATCAATATAGATATAAACGATTAAATATATAAATAATTTAAAATATAATTACTTCACGCAGATCATTTGCGACTGTGAGCTTGGAATGCAAATAAAAGTACGTAGGAATCCATTCAATATTATCAATGTATTTTGTTAAGCCGACGTTTCGTTGCCAAACGCAACTTCTTCAGTGCAACTGTGAAGAAACAGGAAGTTATAACACGAATACATAAGTGCAAATGAAAATATAAAGCAATTAATTAAATAAAACTTACAGCCAAAAACAAATGTAAATAATTAAAATGATGTAAAAAATACAGAACATCAAACACGATGTAGGCAATAAAAATAAAAACAATATAACGTCCAAAAGCCTCATCTAACATGGCAGTGGAAAACAATGAAAAAATATTTCTTATTGTAACAAGCTTGTACCCCTATTTCAGCTGTGTGAACTGCTGAATATTGTGTTGACTTTAACCAAAAAGTATGCTTGAAGACCTAGTTCCCCAACATGATGTACTTCTTTCCTATTAAGAGGCATTATGCCTAATTGGGATAATTTCTTCATAACATTTACAATTCCATTACTATTATCACTACTATTACAACTATATATTTTTTCTATTTTTTAATTTAGTAAATGTGTTAAAAGCAAATTAATTTTTTATTTTATTTTCTTTTTAGATAATATTACTGGGACAACAACATTTTTTTCTTACTTCTATATTTTAACGTATAAATATTTATTGATATTTCATTTTGATCTTCAAATTTAGATAAATTTTTTAACTGCATTGGAAACTCAATATTATTATACTGTATTCATGAGAAAAATGTGGATATGATGATATACGATCTGAATGTTGTTTTGCAGGATATAAAGCTGATACAACAGCCCATAAAAACAAAAATTGTCATTATTTTTAATATTTATAACGGCTTTTTTTATATCAAGTGGTAACTCAATATATGCATTTCCTTCTAATGGTGTATAAAAGTTTATATTTAATTTTAAATGAAGAACTTCTTATAGTGCCCATCCTGAATATCGTTCTTGAAATTCTTCTAATTTTGTCATAGTATCATCTATTATATTTTCATTATACCATTGTTGCAAATTTGTAGCATTGTCTATAATTTGGTTTTTTGTGTTCATTGTTTTTGTATCAACTTTTCCTGATGATGGTAATATAAAATAAGCACTTAAAGCCGCATTCACTTTTAATAAAGATGATTTTTGAAATTAGATAATGATTTTACATCTCCATAGATATTTGGAGCTTAGGCCCGGTCTTATAAAACTATTTAATCTGCGATTAAAATTTAGTTAGCAACTAAACTAATTTAACTGAAGATTTCGGTCTTATAAAGGTTTTTTAACTGTAGATTAAAATAATCTACGATTATATTTTACTTACCAACTAAACTGATTTAACTGGAGATTTCGGTCTTATAAAGGCTTTTTAAAATGAAGTGAGCAAGTAAATCTGACATTAAACTAACTGGCGAAAGTACCTGGTATTAAAATTTAATGGCCGATTATAAATCGAAAATCTGTAATTATTATTGGAAAATACATCCGAATAGTTAGAAAGAATTTCAAAATAAATAGGTAGGTATCTATCAGACATAAAATATAATCATTATTATTTATTATATTTCAAAAGGTTGTCTTTTTGAACAGTGCAAAGTTTGATATAAGTTGATATAATGTCTGTGTCATCAAATATCGTCAATAGCATCTATTTCTTCTGTATCGTCTGTGTTTGATGTATCAACAGACAATGAATCTGAGGATGAACCACAAAGACGACGATTACCAAGGGTATTCCGAGACAGAACCAATCCATTTGAAATTTATAATGAAAATGAGTTTAAAAACAGATTTCGATTGTCCAAATAATGTGTATTAATTATCTAAGAACAAATCGAAGTGCATAATAAACCCATGACATTAAGAAATCAGTCTATATCCTCAACACATTACGTTTTTACGCTACAGGATCATTTCAAATAGTTATTGGCGATCATTTCAATATAACGAAAGCAACAGTTTGCAAGGATTATTCATCGTGTAACTCACTACATAGCATTATTAGCAGACAGATACATTAAAATGCCAGATACAATTCAAAAGAACAACAAAATCTGTAACGAATTTTATAACATAACATAACTGGGTTTCCAAATGTATGCGGCGCAATCGACGGTTCACATGTAAAAATTCAGTCACCAGGAGGGGACAACGGTGAAATATTTAGGAATCGAAAAGGATTTTTCTCTATAAATATTCAAGCGTTTGTGACGCCAAACTTTATATAATTGACCTAGTAGTACGTTGGCCTAGTAGTACACACGATTCTAGAATATTTGATAATTCACTATTAAGAGCAAAATTAGAAAATAACTAATTTGGAAATTGATACTTACTAGGGGATAGTGGATATCCTTGCAGAAGATATCTTTTAACACCGTTATTAAATCCAAGCACCGCAGCGGAAAATAGATACAATAATACTCATATAAGAACAAGAAATACGGTTGAAAGAACGTTCGATGTATTTAAACGAAGATTTCCATTTTTGTCGAATGGCCTAACAATATCATTAGAGAAATCATTAGTAGTGATAGTAGCGGTATGTGTTTTACATAACATCAGAATAGATATGAATGACAATTTAGATGAGGATGTTCTCGAAATAGCTGTAGATCCAGACGATGAACAAGTGAATAGAAATATTCAAGGAGAAAATTATGCAGTAAGAACTGCATTAATAAACGAAATATTTTCAAGGTAAGTTTGATATTTAAAAAAATAAAAAATAAATATATTCTATAACAATTGCAAGTACTTAAATAAATATATATATTCATAAACAAACATCTTTTTCTGGTGATCTAAAATATATAAACATTTTTATTTTAAAATATGTAGTAGTAAGAAAATATCAGTCAATATCAGATGCAAGGCCCTCATTTCTGGCTAGTAATTTTAAATTAATCTTCTTCTGTTGAATGTCTAGATATTTTTCTTCTTTTTGAAGAAGTAAAATATCTTTTTCAATTATTTCTTTTTCTAAACGTACATTCAAAATTTGTAATTTAATATCTTCTTTTTCGACAGTTTTTTCTTATATAATGGTGTGTTGTTTCTTTTAGATGAAGATTTTGATCCTCTTGGTGTAGCAGTTGCACATACTGGGGATGATGACTCTTCTAAACTTGTGATTCCGACTGAATGTATCTCGATGACGGATTTGTTACAATGGCCGGAACAATATCTGTACTACATTTGTTTAAGAGGAATTATGAGTGTATATCCTATAAAATTAAAATTATATATCTATATTAAAAAAATTCAGAAACAAACGAAATAAAATTCAAATCTAATCAGTCCCGGTTGCTCTAACTCTAACAATTAATTTTTACCATTTTTCGGGGAAAAACAGCACTCAAAAAACACAAAATTTATTTGGGGTCTTTCAATGTTGTAGCATTTGTTTATGATTTTGTATCAAATCCAAGTTATCCGAATTTGCAACAAAAAAAGGGCTATAAAATAACATAAAAGTCAAGTGGGGCACGGTTTAACATTGAAATAAACGCCCAGGAGTTTTTCTCCAGTGATTTAAATAATATTTAGAAACTTTTTAGGGAGCGCCGCAGAAAATCTATTTTTTGACCCAAATAAGGGCCACCCTAATATATATATATATATATATATATATATATATATATACAGGGTGAGTCTGGGAAGACGCCCCCCTCTTTAACTTTTTTATTATGAGTAATAGAAAAAAATGGTTCATATGAAAGTTTTATTATTTTAAATATACTATTTGATGGCAGATGTACATATTTTTTATAAAGTCAGGTTTACAAGATACGACTATCAACTTTTATTTTTTAAATAGCAACCTATAATTATTTTACTAAAATAAAAACCGCCATTTTTTTCTCTTTTCAACGGTGTATTAGTTTTTATTAATGTATCTGAAAAAATTCGAGAAAAATAAGAAAATTGAGAAATACTAGAAATAATTTTTATACAAATATTATAGGTGGCTATGTGAAAATAAACAAAATGTAACAGTGTTATACAACTTAACAAACTAAAGCAACAAATTCAGTAACAAAAACAACTTAAAACAAATTATTTTCACATAGCCACCTATCCATTAGGAGGTGGTCAATCTGATTTGCTGTGGTTCCATCAGGGGATGTCCACGTTTGTTTGTGAATCTCTTTGTGTGGAAAGAGTGTGCTTGCTATTGCCATACATTTGGAGGTCGCGAAATTAAGTAGTCTCTCGCCATTTTCATTAAAATCGTCGTGTAGACTATGATTCCCTATTGTGGGTTTCAGATTATCGTCTTTACCAATCTTAGCATTGAAGTCCCCGCATACTATTTTTATGTCATGATTCGGGCATTGGTCGTACGTTCTATCCAATATATCGTAGAATGCGTCTTTATCATAGTCATCTTTTTCTTCAGTTGGGGCGTGCCCATTTATTACACTCACATTGAAAAATTTTCCCCTTATTCTCAGTTTGCATAATCTCTCATCAATCGCTTGAAAGTCTATGATGATATTCTTTAGCGAGTTTTTTACCAGAAATCCTGTTCCAAATTCGTGTTTTACTTTCCCGCCGCTATAGAGAAGGACATAGTCCTTGCCTGAGAGCATTCCTTGCCCCAGCCATCTTATCTCTTGTAGTGCTATTATATCCCAGTTGTATTTCTTGCATTCATTCTTTAGCTCAGTAAATGCTCCTAATCTATATAGACTCCTGACATTCCAGGATGTTAATCGTAATGCCTTCTCGTGCACCTTGTTATTGCCATGTCGTTTCCGTGATGACTGTCCGTAAGTTTCCGAGGCTGCTTGATCCTTCGTAACAGTTTGTTTTTCCGGAGTAGAGTTGTTAGCCCTGCGTCCAACCCCCTTTGCATTGGAGGGCCTAGGTTTTCTGTAGGGGTTTTCTCCCTTAGCCACCAGGTACCAGTTTTGTGGCGCCGGAGTTTCGCCATTCACCCTCTCCCGTTAGCTGCATAATGCATTGCCCGGGGGTCACGCGGCTATGTGCCTGCGAGGACGTGGGAGTAGGATTTGTTGGGTTCACTTTTACAAGCTGTGGGCATTTCCTCGGGTTTTATTGTAAAGAGAGAGGTGGCGTCTCTCTTTACCCTGAGGACCCAATACCAACCATTTGCCCCCCGCATAGCTAGTTCACTTAGCTTTTTTCTTACTGTTTTTACCTTTCTTAATTTTCTTTCATTTCTATATAATTTTAGTCTAGGTAATACATATTTTCTTAAAATATAACAACTTATTAATATAAATATTATAACATATATTATATAAGAGTGATGACTGCTATTTTCAATTTTGATTTCTTTTATTTTTGTAATTTTCGGTTCATTTAATATAATATCGGAGATATTCTGTAATTTAGTATCATTAAATTTTGAACTTATTAATTCCTTCTCAAATGTTTTAAATTCAATTTCTTTATATTTTTGTAGAATTCTTTTAAATGTGAAATTATTTATTTGACATTCTTGGTTAATTTTTATCTTATAGATTCCTTGAATATTTCTTTTTATTTTTATTTCGTTACAGTTCATTTGAATTTCTTGCTTATTTGGACTAATCATAATTAGTTCATTTGTATTTTGAATTAATTCAAAAGTATTCTTTTTCTCAGTATTATGGTATTTGCAATCATCATCCTTCTGCTTATCTAGTATATTTCCCATACATTTACTTATTTCTATAAATTGTGTAATACACAAGTATTTATTCTTAATATAACTACATTCGCTTATTTTATAAGTCTTATCTTGTGTGAAATATAATTGTTGAGGTTCACTCATTATTATGAATCTATCATTCTGAATCATTGGTAATGGGGTAAACTGGTTTAATTTGAAGGATTCTTGGGAGAAGGTTGGTATTGATATTATAAAGTATATTTTTTCGTTATAGTATTTACAATGGGTTTCTATTAGTTCGATTAAATTCCAAATGTCGTTATTTTGTGTAGTTTGTTTTAAATTTTCATAAGATATTATACTAACGTCTAGTTTGTGTAATGAGCAAAAGGTTAAACTTGTTTCTATTTGTTTTGTTAATTCATTTAAATTCATTATTATTAATATTAATTTCTGAAATTTACTTTCCATATCTATTTGTAATTTCCAATCTAAATTTCCTTTTAAGGCCTGAATTATGTTCTCAATTTGATGTGTTCATTCTTTTTCATTGTGTCTAACATTTTCTAATTGTGTATTAAATTTATTTGTCATATCTTTATTATGTTTAATGACTTCATCATTCTGTCCTTGTAGTATTTCCTGATTTGTTTTTAATTTATTAAACATTTCTTCATATCTTTGACTATCCGTAGAATCTAAATTTCCTGTTATTGATTTAACAATGGAGCCTAATCCGTTTATAAGTCCGCGTTTTTGTCTTTTATTAAATAGTTTTTGAATTTGATTATTTAAGTCTAAATAATTATAATTTAAAATATTAATGTATGTTTGGAATGTTTCATTATAGGGTTTTATATTCTTTAATAAATTATCTCTATTTGTTCTTAATTTTAGGAATTCTTCATAGATGGGATTTATGTTGTAGTTATAGTATATTAGTTGTTCACCAGTCTTGATTTTGCATTCACCTAATTCGGCAAGGTGGAATCCATTATTGTTCGAGATATCTTGAATTTGTCCTTGACATCTGAAATTTTTATTTAATTTTTAGTTGATTTATTTTTATATTTTTACTTCTGTTCTTTTTATCCAATATTTTAATTTTTCCTAATAAAGGGTTATAATTTTTAACTGAATATTTTCTGTATATTGGTTTCTTTATTTTATGAATAATTCTAGGATTCTGTTTAACATATACTTTATCTGTTAATTCTAAAGGATTGTCATTTTCTGTATTTCGTTTTAATTTTTCTCTTTCTATTCTATCTTTTATAATATGCTTAATTTTCCTTTGTTGTTCTTCATAATTTTCTCTTAATTTGGATTGGTCTGTTTTTATAAAAATGTTTTCATTTGATATTCCGAAAAGTATTTCAACTGGGCTGAGTTGTGTTGTACTATGTTTTGTATTATTATACGCTAATGTAGCCATTCGTATTTTTTCTGACATTGCTATGTTTTTAGTGTCTGGTCTTGCGTGTAATATTCTCAATTGTTCTATTAATGTTGAGTGAAGTCTTTCCACTGCATTACTTTTAGGGTTATTAACACAAGTTATATGTAATTTAATTTTCTTTTTACTTAGGAGATCTTTCATTAATGTGTTATTAAATTCTGTACCATTGTCCATTATTATTTCCTTAGGTATTTTGTATGTTTCAAAGTATATTCTTAATTTATCTGTTATTTGTTTTGCGCTCTTATTTTCGACCTTGATAATCTGTGCGTGCTTGGAGAACTGATCTAATATCGTCAAGTAAGGTTCTTTATTTAGTGATAACAAGTCTATGTTTATCATTTCAAATGGTGTGCTTGGTGTTATTGTAAGATTGTCGGTTATTTTTATAGGTTTTCTTTCATATTTATTACATCGGCACGTTTCACAGTTGTTTATATATTCTTGAATGTCTTTATTCATGTTTGGCCAATAATATTTTTCTTTTAATTCTCTTATGGTGGCTAAAATTCCTCTATGATTTGTAAGGCCTGTGTGAAAGTCATGTATAATTTCTAATTGTTCCTCGTTATTTTCTACGTTGTTTACTAATTTTGTACACGCTATGATATTTATAGAATTTGGTTGGAAATTTTCTTGTAATATTTTTGAAACTTCTTTATCTAAATCTTTTTGAAATAAGGCTAAATATCTAATTTTTGGGGTTAGATAAGTTTTTATAAAATCCATAACATCTTGTTTAAAAGTTACTTTATTAAGTCTTTGTTTTTTATTGTCAAAATATTTTTCTATTTTTATTTCAGTATCCCTGTCTACTTTATAAATTATTATTTGATTATCCGCTATATTAATTCTCTCATCTAAATATTTTATTCCTGCTATGGGATTCTCATTTGCGCTGTGTATCGTTTGATTATCTTCTTCTTGATCTATATTGTTTTGTTCGCTACTATTTTCTGTTTCGTTATGGTTAACGTCGGGTAATGTGAAAACGTTTATTTCTATATTAGTATCTTCAAATATTTTATTTATCTTTTCTCTTACTTTTTCCCATTCTAATTCGTCTAAACCGCATCCTAATTTTGGGATGTTTATTATAGGTAGTTCGTTTATAATCATGTAATCTCTTAATTCTTTTAAAGGTTTGTCCAAATTTTTTAATAATGGTTTATCAAAATGATTTATTTTTGTAATTAGGTGAAATATTATTTTATTATTTATTTTTTGAATAATGATATTTTTATTATTTCGTTCTTTGCAAAAGTCTTTGCAATCATATTTTAAATTTATTTGTTCCGCCAGACCTCGTGACATTTCGCAGTTTTTTGATATACAATGTGCGATGGGATTTTGTTCTAATACGTCTCCTATTAAATTATTTAATTTAAATTTCGGTTTCTGTCTGGATAGTAGGTCTGCAACAACATTCTCTTTACCTTGTAAATAATTTATCTCAAAGTTATATTCACTCAATTCTATTTTCCATCTAATTAGTTTTTGATTCGGGTTTTTCATGTTGAATAACCAGATTAAAGGTTTATGATCTGTTTTTTATGGTGAACTTCCGTCCGTAAATATATGGTCTAAAATTTCTAACTGCCCATACTATTGCTTTTAGTTCTTTTTCTATTGTACTGTAATTCTGTTCCGCTTTATTTGAAGTTTTAGAGGCATAACATATAGGTAATTCTTTATCGTCTGTTTTTTTGTGCTAATATAGCGCCTATTGCAAAGTCGCTTGCGTCTGTAGTTAATATAATTTCTTTGTTAAAGTCTGGGTTTTGTAATATTGGGGATTTTATTAATGTATTTTTACATTGTTCAAATGCGTTCTTATAATTTTCATCATCTATATCTATTTTAACATTTTTTCTTAGACATTGTGTAAAAGGTTTTGTCAAGTTTGCGTAATTAGGTATGAATCGTCTGAACCATCCTAAAGTTCCTAAGAATTGTTTTATTTCTTTTTGTGTTTTTGGTAAATTTAAATTTTTTATTGTCTCTATTTTCTTTTCATCTGTTGTTAGTCCGGTTTGATTAATTTTATATCCTAAAAATTTAACTTCTTGTTGTAAAAATTCTGACTTATCTATTTGTATTTTTAAATTTGCTTGACGTAGTTTTTCGAATACTAGTCTTATATTTTTTAAATGTTCTTCTAAATTTTTGCCAAATATTATAATGTCGTCCATATATACTAAACAGATTTTATTAATTAATTCGCCTAATGCTTCATTAATCATTCGTTGAAATGTGGCAGGTGCGTTTTTAAGTCCAAAAGGCATTCTAATGTATTCGTAGTGTCCAGAACTTGTGGAAAAAGCTGTTTTTTCTCTATCATTTTTATTCATTTTTATCTGGTGGAATCCTGAATGTAAGTCTAAGGTTGTAAAGTATTCGGAGGGTCCGATGTGATCGAATATCGTGTCAATGTTAGGTATTGGGTATTTATCATCTTTCGTTACTGAATTTAGTTTTCTGAAATCTATTACCATTCTAGATTTTTGTTTTCCTGAAGCGTCTAATTTTTTTTTGGTACGATCCAAATAGGGGATGACCAGGGTGAAAATGATTTTTGTATTATTTTATTATCTAATAATTTTTTTACATGTTCTTCGATGTCTTTTTCGTAAATTTGTGAAAGTCGGTAATTTTTTGTGTATACCGGCGTTTCATTTGTTACGTGAATTTTGTGTTCTATGGTGGTAGTGCAGGTTAGGTTTTCGTTTTCGTTTGGAAACAGATCTGTGTATGTGTTTATTAGTTTATCTTTTAGGGATTCGTTGTTCGTTCTTTCTGTGAACAGATAACTCCCTAATTACCTGTTCTGATGCTCGATGTTTTGGGGACGCGACCTGGATTACGGATATCTTCAGTTGTACTTGGCAGCGGACGCTGAGCCCCCACACCACGGCAAGGTGTACAACCAGGTGGGGGTCAATGGTGAGTTCGTACTCACCAAGGGCTCTCGATGAGCGAGTCCACGATACACCACACAACTACAACGTATCCGATAACACCAGTGTTTATATACTACGGAGCACACGTGGCAAAGCCACCGTTAACGTCACGATCACGCGGACGAAAAGTTTATTCCACGTGTTTACGAATGATAAAGAATGAGCAGTATGTGGTAACGCCACATGGCTCCGCCCCAGTAAACATGTTATTGCTGCTGTTTGCACATCGTCGATATGCCATCGCACAGGTCCGTAACGTAACGGATCTGGGGAAGAGGAGTCGCCTCAGGACAATTTAACAGGGCCACCGGATGTGTAGGTGGCCCCTTGGCTTTCTGAGAAATGCGGTCGGGCGATAGCAAACTTTCCAATTCCAGGAAAGCTAAGTGCATCGCCACGCCGAACCTTCCCTCGAGGGCAAGATCACGTGAAAGCCAGATGTGCGGATCGTGGACATCACGGCCCGGCCACGTGAACTTGCCACCCGCAACATCTGGGCCGCGGGGGAAAGGAACGGAGAGTCAAGGGATCAAGGGAACCAAAGTGACCAGTCTTCGACGCACCATCAACTCGACACGTCACTTCGCCATTTCATTTTTACTTGTTACTTTTCATTTTTCATTTTTTATTATATTGTGTTTATTGTTGTTTTTATTAATAAATATTACGTGAACGTCTACGTATTTATTCCACCTCGACGACAACCCCACAATCTAACTCTCTTTTTTCTATATTATCTAGGTGACTATTTCTAATTTGTATATTATTTGTTTCTGCTTTTAAATTTGTTAATTCTTCTAATTTATATATTTTATCGTCTAATTTTACTTTATTGTCTTTAAAGTTTAATTGTATATTTAATATTTTAAATGCTTCTATTCCGAGTAATATATTATATGTTTTATGAAATTTATAAACATAACATTTTAAAGGTTTTTTGTGAATTTTTATTATTGTATATTTATCGCAATTAGATTTTCCGTTTACTGTTTTAAAAGTTAATTTTTCGTTATATGTTTTTACTTTAAATTGCTTTACTAAATCCGGGTGTATAAAGTTTATTGAAGAGCCTGTGTCGAACAGTATGATATATGGATTAATTTTTAATGCTGGTAAGTTCGTTGTTATAGAAGACATTACTACTGTATCTCTTCTATCTGTGTCTCTAAATCTAAAAAAGAATCTTCATATGTTTTCTTTTGTTTTTCTTTCTCTAATCTTTCGTTGTTTAACTTATGGGGTTACGTGTAGCTTTTGTATTTTGTGATCAGAACAGATACGCCTTAGTAACTTTCATAAACATTTATTTATTTAATTAATAGTTTTTACAAGTACAATATTATTGCCGAATTTCTCCGCGTACGCCCTCTGCACCACGGCTAGGCGTGGGTCTGCTGGATGGACTCGGCTGCGGTTGACGCTGTGGTACAGCGGGTCCGGGGCGCTGTATGCCGTCAGACGATAACTCCGCGGCGCCTTCGTAGGTGATGACCACTGCCTGGGCCGTGGCTTCCTCGGGGACACGGAGCTGGGTGGCTGCTGTGATGACGATGCCTGGAGGCGCTTCTGTGGTGACCTGGTGCGACGTGTTCTTGGCGGCGTTGGTGGTAGCGGTGAGACAGGTTGCACCAGCGTACACAATTGTCGGAGGTCCTCCTGCAGGCGGGACCGGGCTAGCGAACGTCTTCGCTGGGAAGTTGACTTCCGCGGTGTTTGCCGCATTGATTACGATGAATATCTGAAAACTCTGGCCTTGCGGCTAAGCAGAGTGCGTGCCTAAGTATGAATTCTCTGGCCTTGCGGCTAAGCAGAGTGCCTTAGGTGTGAATCCTCTGGCCTTGCGGCTGAGCAGAGAATGAGAGTGGTTGAGGGTGTCAAAGACTCTGACTGATTTGTTCAGGGAACGCTCTTTTATACCCGATCACTGACGCGACTGGTGGGGAACGTTCATGTGATTGGCTTGAGATGTGCGACTGGTGGGGGACGTTCATGTGATTGGCTGAACTCTGATTGTTGCGACTGGTGAGGTATGTTCATGCAATTGGCTGAGATGTGCGACTGGTGGGGGACGTTCATGTGATTGACTGAGATGCGCGACTGGTGGGGGATGTTCATGTGATTGGCTGAGGTGTGCGATTGTTGAGGGACAGTCATGTGATTGGCTGAGGTGTGCGACTGTTGAGGGACGGTCATGTGATTGGCTGAGACCGCCACAAACTCTTCGTCTATTTGTTTATAAAATTCTTGGTTCGTATCGAAATCTATTTCGTCGAAGTCTACTTCTTCTATGTTATTATTTTGTCTGATTGTTTGTGTAGACATTGGTTGTGTGATTCGTGTTTGTTGTGTCATAGGTTTTGGGTTAAATCGTTTCGTCTCATAATAATTTTTTATATTTTGTCTAGGTGCAAAATTTGGGTTAGTTCTCTGGTATTGAGGTGGTTGTTTGGGATTAAATGATGTTGATGGGAATGTTTGTAATGGGAACTTTTGTGGAGGTTGCCCATTGCCAAATTTTGGTCTTTCTACATTGTTTCTTAACATAGGTGATTGATTATACGTATTAATATAGCTAAATTCATTTTTAATCATTAATTCTATTTGTTCCAAAGTTGTAGGGTTTTTAATAAGGAATGATCCTCTAACATGATTTGGTAGTAGAGATATAAATCTTTTTACTATAAATTTTTGGTTTTCATGAATTATTGCGTTCTTCTGATCTTGTGAATAATTAGTTAAGTGTATTTTTGATTTGTAAAGTGAAAATTTTTTGATTTCGAAAATTTCGTATCCATGAGTTCTATCATCAGTGTTTCTGATGTACTCTTGTCTACAAAGTTTGTGGTCAGATATAGTTTTAAATCTTCCCATTCTGCAAATTCGTTATTACTTGTAATTTCTATTGCTTGTTCAGTGAGTTTTAATTTTATCATGCTGAATGCAAACATTCGCTGATTTGCAGTGAGTTCTAGTGTATTAAAAATGTCCATAATCTTTGTGGCTTGTTTTATAAAATTATTTAATGTTTTAATATTTCCATTATAACATGGGATTGTTTTGAGGTACATTTCTATTTCTTGTACAGTTGTGGTAGCCATTGTTATGCGATTTAATCTACTAGGTTTTAATTTAATTTTGATATATTTAGTTGTTGGTAACGGTGTTAAGGAATCGTCTGATTCTATTGATTCAGAGCTATCGCTTTCTGACATAAGTTGTATTATGTGTGTGATTGACCTGTGCCGGGTCTCGGTATTTTTATTACTAGTCGTAGCTAGAAATACCCCTGTGTATTATAATATAAATGTTTTACAAACTTATAAAGAAATTCTTACATTTGTATCGTGATTGTGATTATGATGATTCTTGTGAACATCATCTTCTGTTGCGGCTTCTTTTTCGTAATTTTCGTGTTGTCTAGTAGACAGCAAGTGCTTCTGATGAGTGACGTGTTTCGGAACAGCAAGTCTTCCTAGTTGATTGGTCGACGTGATCTCGGAACAGCACTCTGGAGTACGTGAATCTTGTAGACGAACGTTGTGCCTTTGCGGCCTGATGGGTCCTGTTCGACCGGTTTTCGTAGATTTTTGTAGGTTTTGCTTGGTAAAGGATAAAAATCCACCACACAATTTTTTTTTGTTGTGTTTCGAAGCTATTAATCCTACCGACTGCGCCAATTAAATTTTGAGTATTCGATTTTATGTTTTTAAAAAAGAATACTAAAATCTTCATTAATATTATAACTTTATTATAATTTTTATATGGTTACATGTGAGTCACAGTACTTGACCGTGCAGAGTCTACGATACAAGAGCGTGCTTATTCACTAAACTAACCTATTTATACATTTCTCTTATCTTCTAAATGTGCAACTTATGTCAGATGATGTTATGACTAATGTAATGAAACAACAGGTTCAAGGTACATAATTTGCATAAAGAAGACATACACTTTTTACCTATGGAACTTCTAATGATATATGCACCAAATGAAATAGAACACAATTGGCATAAATTTCCGTTAAACTGGTGTAACAATAAAATATTTCAAACTTACCGAATGTGCTGTTCATTATAATCAAATTGCACAGCAAAAATCTATAGATAAAAGTGAAAATTGGGGTGAAGATATTGCTCAAGAAAAAATTTCTATGATAAAAGATTGTTATAAATGTTGTAATAAACTTTAATATAAATTATAATAAACTTTTATTCATATAATTATTTGTTTTATTACACACACACACTATAATATGGTGGCTCAGTGGTATCGAGTCGGCTTGTGGATCTTGAGAACCCTGGTTCGATCCCCACAGCCACAAGCAATTTTCACCAATTTAAATGTATCCCTGTGGCACCCCCTCCACTAACATCTTTGGGGTCTACTACTACTACATATTATAAACAAACATAAAAATATAAAAATTTTTAATTTTTATTTTCTTAAAATTTTTAAAATTCTATATCCACAGATTTTCCAACAAGTCCTTTTGATATTAAATATAAATATCCATTTTCAGCATCGATGTTCATTTCATCTAAATCTTCATTAGAAATTTTATTAAATCGTTCCCCCATACATACGGTAAAATCTCCACACACAACCGCTCACCAAATTTTGTAGTACTCGTACATCTGTGAATTTCTACTACTTTATATGTTTTATTCACTGTCAATGTTTTTAATCCACAAATTGATTTTATTTTACACAAGTCATTAATTGAAGCGTAAGACATAGTGTTACTTATACTAGTTCTAGTTTATCAGTTAAAAATATAAAAATATTATACAGAATTTATATATGCTAGTGTTATCTTAAAATGATTATTTATTTTTGTGGATTTCTCTTTTTTCTTTCCCCACTCTTCAGGTTTTGTTTAAGGTATCAACAAAAATATATAAAATAAAAAACCTTTTTTTCATTAACTATATAAAATACTTACTAAAAAATGTTTAAATATATTTTTCTTCATACGCTTCAACATATTCAGCAACTGTTTCATACCACCCAACATTTGCATTTGCAGTCTAATAGTTCAAAATCAGTTATTAGTTGACGACACCACTTTATAAATATTTCTTCCATACTTAAGCAGTTTGCTATACGTTGTCATAAACGGTCATATTCCATGTTTTAACCTTATTTTAAAAATAATGTTTTAACGTTTACGTCCCATTGAATTTAGCAATACTTGAAAACTACAATGTATACATAATTCGTTATTTACAAAAGTTTCTTCGTTGACATCTAAAATTTAATTTAATTTTTAGTTGGTCTATTTTTATATTTTTAATTCTATTCTTTTTATCTTTTATTGTAATTTTTCCTAATAGGGGGTTATAACTTTTTACCGAATATTTTCTGAACATTGGTTTTTTTAATTTTGTGAATAACTCTAAGGTTTTGTTTAACATATACTTTATCCTTTAATTGTAGGGGATTGTCGTTTTCGATGTTACGTTTTATTTTTTCTTTCTCTATTCGTGTTTTTGTAGTTTTAATGATTTCCTCTTGTTTCTTTATATGGTCTTTTATTAGATCTGTTTCTACTGTTTTAAGGAAAACGGTCTCATTTGATTTTCCGAAGAGTATCTCATTTGGACTTAATTGTGTTACACTTTGTTTCGTATTATTGCATGCCACGATGGCCAGTTGTACTTTTTCTTGCATTGATATATTTTTAGTGTCTGGTCTTATATGAAGTATTCTAAGATGTTCTATAATTGTAGAGTGAAATCTTTCTACGGCATTGCTTTTAGGATTATTAACGCAAGTTACGTGTAATTATATTTTTCTTTTAATTAGAAAATCTTTTATTAAATTATTATTAAATTCCGTACCGTTGTCCATTACTAATTCTTTGGGTATCTTAAATGTTTCAATGTATCTTTGTAGTTTATTAGCTATTGTTTTTGCAGTTTTGTTTTCGATCTTAATAATTTGTGCGTGTTTAGAGAATTGGTCAAATGTTGTCATATATAGTTCCTTGTTTAATGATAACAAGTCTATGGCCCGGTTGCACCAACGATAATTAAAAATATAATGTTCCATTAAACTAATAAAAAATTAAAATTAGTGTAAAGTCGTTGCATCAAGCTATATTAACGGTAATGTACCATTAGATGTATCATTATTTGAAGTACTGGAATTCGTCTAATTAAATATTTAATGTCGAATTAACGTGTGACATTTATGAATATTTTGCATTCATTTATAGTAACAATTGCAAAAATCAAATCAATATAGGCAAGTAATAATAGTTGTAATTAAATTATAATATTATGCATACAAAAATTCATTATTAAAATATTTTAGAACCATGATATCTTCATCATCTTCATCATGAGATGGATATTTTAGATGTTCTGCCACGACCAAGAATTATAAGAGAAAGAGACAATCCTTTTGAAAAATATGATGAATTGGATTTTAAAATGCGCTACAGGCTTTCGAAAAATTTAGTTGTTGCTCAATCGTTTTAGAGAAGAATTAGATTACGCGAGTAACAGAAATATTCCAGTGAGTGCTATGAACCAGCTATTGATTACACTTCGATATTATGCTACTGGATCTTTTCAAGCTGTAGTTGGAGATTGTATTAACGTGCATAAATCAACAGTTTGTCGAATTATACCACGAGTATCAAGACAAATTGCAGCTATAGCTAATCAGTACATAAAAATGCCAACAACACAGGCTCAAATTCGGGAAATAAACGCAGATTTTTATAGCATTCGTGGATTTCCTTGCGTGTTAGGCTCAATTGACTGTAGTCATATAAAGATTTAATCTCCTGGAGGTAATAATGGAGAACTATTTAGAAATAGGAAAGGTTGGTTCTCCATTAACGTACAAGGTGTGTGCGATGCCAAATTAAAAGTAATGTATATTATAGCAAGATGGACCGGGTCTGTTCACGACAGTACTATATTCAATGACTCACATATTAAAGCAAATTTGGAAGGTGGAATGTACCATAATTGTTACCTACTAGGCGATAGTGGATACGCATGTAAAAGTTATCTGTTAACGCCATTACTAAATCCAGTTACACCTGCTGAACCTAGATACAACAAAGCACATATTGCTACTAGAAATACTGTAGAAAGAACGTTTGGAGTGTGGAAGAGAAGATTTCCATGTCTTGCAGTAGGTATGCGAATTGAAATAGCCAAAATATTAGAAATAATAGTAACTACCGCTGTACTTCACAATATTGCAATCTATTTGAAAGACGATAAGCCCTCTAATGATCCACAAGTACAGTTAGCACCAGAAGCTATTGACCCTGTTCCTGTAAATAATATGGTGAATCAAAATGTAAACATGGCCGTGAGAAATGCGCTAATAAATAATATTTTTACATTGTAAATAATTTATTAAAACAAAATATATCATATAATAAACAAAACAAAATGTACTCGTTTTTTTAAATAAATAAATAAATAGTATACACAACAAAACTTATTACTAGTAATAATATGTATTTCATTCACTATTGTTTTTTAATTCGCGTTCCATAATTTTTAATTCGCATTTTAGTATTTCCAATTTAATATTACTAATTTTCCTTTCTAGTGCAAAAGATTTAATTTTTTCTTCGTACTCCAGATTTTTATACTTTAGATCTGCTTCTAAATTTTGAATTTATAACTGATTATATTTTTCAGTTTACTTTTATTGCTATCTAAAAGAGCTGTGTACACATCTGATGGTTTTGTGTGGGAGGCGTGTTTTTTAATTTTTTTTGTTTCAACCAGTTTGATGCACATGATTCAGGAATAACAGTAGATTGTAAAACTGAAGGCATAGTAAAACTTGAAGAGGTATCAAGGATATTATCAGAGATAGTTGATATGGTTTCTACTGCTTCTGTTGAGATAGATACATTCTGAAAGTAAAAGTTAATTTAATTTTTGAGCTCAATTACTTAATTAATTATGTACATACATTCTGCAGTTGAATTTCTTCAATAATAATTTCATTTTAAATATTTTTTTCAGTATTTTCCTCTACGACATTCTTGAAATAGCCAGCTGCACTATCGAATGCGTTTTCTAAAGGTGTAAATTGACATCATGTTTGATATAAATCGTTCTTCATTATCTTGCAATTTACTTTTTTTATATGGTCCACCACCTGTTTCTCTCCAACTATTGTTGTTGTCCTCGGCTTTTTTTCCCTTAACTTCATTTTGAAATTATCATAGAATGTTTTTATTTGTACTACAGATCGAGTTACTTCTGTTGCAGCACTTAATTTCCGACATATCTTTTCCCATGTTGCAATTTTTGATTTCAATGTTTCACCATCACTTTTTTTATTTTCAATAATTGATTGATATTCTTCTATAATTTCTAAAAGAATTTCCTTCTCCTTTTCTGTAAAATTCTTCCCGCGCACTCTTTTATTATTTCCTTCCTCCATACTTAACCTTATGAAAAAAATTAATAAACTGTTGTTTTTCACTTCTATTTTCTTAATATATTATGAATATATGATATTATAATTACTACAGAGCACCGGCACGCTTAACAGCTCAACAGTATGTGTTTGAAGGTTAATAAATAAACTAGTAGTTTGACATATAAACATTACAGAAGATAGTTGTTTTCCAAGGATGTAGTACTAACTTAAATTAAACTGTCCATTAGTTAACATCTACTTAAAATAAATAAAAATTATTCTTGCAACGTTCATTAAATTAACGTTTCATTAAATTTTAATGTTTCGTTAGTTACGAAATATTTAATGTCTTGTTGGTGTAACCGGGCCATACTCATACAAGTTGTACATTAATAGAATGATATCCTTTTCTAGATAGGGTCATCAGCGTTTGGTGGAAAAATTGCTACATGAGTACAATCAATTGCACCTATGATACCGGGGAATCCATATTTTCGATAGAATCTTTAATTCAAAATACATGTAAAACGATTTTTAATTTATTGCGACTAAATTCGATAATTTATGCTTACGCTGTTCGAGTTTTATTCAATTCATTAAGGTCACGAGGGAACCGAACCCACACGTTGAATAGATGATTATTTATTGCAGTACAAACTTCTTCAATACATCTACTGACAGATTTTTGGCTTATTACTAAATTTAAATCATTTCCAATTCCAAATTGATATCCACCACAAGCCAAAAATCGTAAAGTACAAAGAACCTACAACCAATTTATAAAAGATAAATACACTTACTCATATAGATATCTATTACAAATTTTCATCTATGTTATACAAAACAAAAATCCTAAAAAATATTTTAAAATATCCTCACTTTTGTCCTAATACTTATAGCTGATATGCGTTGTTGAGGATTCAAGTGTTCACTTAGGCTGTTTATTAAATTTGCTGCTAAATGTTTATTAAGCCGAAACAATCGCATAAAAGATTGATCACTTAAATCAAATGGATTTTGACCACGATTTTGTCTTCTTTCTTGTCGATAAGCAGCAAGTTCTGCATCTAATAGAAGCCGAACAATTGCGGCAATCTCAAGATCATCCGCCATTATAACCTAAAAATAAATTAATAATTAATAGTATCAAACAGGTACCAAATTACATTTAAGTCACCAAAAAAATAAGTAAAAAAAAGAAATTTTTCCTGGAATTTTATTTTTTAATTCATAGCCATAAAATTCTTATATTATAGATATATGTTATTGTTGTTTAATGTACTTACCGTAATCTTGATTTGTGAAATTCACAAATATTTAACTAACACAATATGTGGCATCTGCTACTCTATCTCACTATGTATACGTGATGAGAACTGTGTGAGAAGAAATTAGGTGAGAATTGTGTTCAAGAATACAACTTGCATCTCACGAGGCGAGAAACGAATCACGTGACCTTTTTTCTCATCTCACATCAAATTTCACATTTCAAGAATCGAGGCCCTGTTGTAACAATAAAATATTTCAAACTTACCGAATGTGCTGCGTTCATTATAGTCAAATTGCACAGCAAAAATCTATAGATAAAAGTGAAAATTGGGGTGAAGATATTGCTCAAGAAAAAATTCCTATGATAAAAGATTGTTATAAATGTTGTAATAAACTTTAATATAAATTATAATAAACTTTAATCATATAATTATTTGTTTTCTTACACACACACTACAATATGGTGGCTCAGTGGTATAGAGTCGGCTTGTGGACCTTGAGAACTCTGGTTCGATCCCCACAGCCGACAAACAATTTTCATCAATTTAAATGTATCCCTGTGGCTCTCCTTCCACTAATATCTTTGGGGGCCGTGAGTTGTCGACGGGAAACCGCACTTCACGCGAAAAAATATATCACTTACCGAGATCTGCTTAGGCAGAGTGCCACACCCAGTAATGGGTAAAAGGCGTGATGATATATTTATTTATTTATTTTACACTACAATATACTACTACTACTACATATTATAAACAAACATAAAAATATAACATTTTTAAATTTTTATTTTCTTAAAATTTTTAAAATTCTATATCCACAGATTTTCCAACAAATCTTTTTGATATTAAATGTAAATATCCATTTTCAGCATCGATGTTCATTTCATCTAAATCTTCATTAAAAATTTTATTAAATCGTTCCCCCATAATTACCGCAAAATCTTCTAACTCCACACGCAACCGCTCACCAAATTTTGTAGTACATCTGTGAATTTTTACTACTTTATATGTTTTATTCACTGTCAATGTTTTTAATACACAAATTGGTTTTATTTTACACAAGTCATAAATTGAAGCGTAATATATGGTTTTACTTGTACTAGTTCTAGTTTATCAGTTAAAAATATAAAAATATTATACAGAATTTATATATGCTAGTGTTATCTTAAAATGATTATTTATTTTTGTGGATTTCTCTTTTTTCTCCCCCCCACTCTTCAGTTTTTGTTTAAGCTATCAACAAAAATATATACAATAAATAACATTTTTTATTAACTATATTAAATACTTACTAAAAAATGTTTAAATATATTTTCTTCATACGCTTCAACATATTCAGTGTTTATGTTCAACATATTGTTGTATTCAGCAACAGTTTCATACCACCCAACATTTGCATTTGCAGTCTAACAGTTCAAAATCAGTTATTGGGTGACGACACCACTTTATAAATATTTCTTCCATACTTAAGCAGTTTGCTACACGTTGCCATAAACAGTCATATTCCATGTTTGAACCTTATTTAAAAAATAATGTTTTAACGTTTACGTCCCATTGAATTTACCAATACTTTAAAACTACAATGTAAACATAATTCTTTATTTACAAGAGTTTCTCCGTTGACATCTAAAATTTAATTTAATTTTTAGTTGGTCTATTTTTATATTTTTAATTCTATTCTTTTTATCTTTTATTCGGTGAAAGGCTTGTGGCTACTTGTGATTATGTTGATTTTTTTATTTGATTCAATGTTTATTTCTTGTGATATTAGACCGTTTTTTACTTTTCATGTTAAATCTTATTTTTGCGATTAGAGCACCATCTATTCCGAATTGGAAAAAGTTTCAGATAAAATTAACTTTTTTCGCAGAATACGAATCTGCAATAAAAAATGGGGGTTCCCATTTAAAGTATCAAAGTTATTTTAAAATTATATTATTTAATAGCAACAATTTATGCAAATATATTTTTCATGTGTTGTGTAGTTTTAAAACAAAATTCATAAAAATAATAAAAATAGAAATAAAATTTTATGTCTAATATTGGTGAAGGAAAATGGTTAAATGGAAAGAAATATTTACCAATAAGAGACAAAGAACGGACAGGATTGGGAGGATTGGATGTCACAGTACTCAAAAGCACTGTTGGTCCCGACAACCTTTGCAGCTCAGCAATGTTGACTAATCTACGTTGTGCGTAGAGCTGAAACATAAAAAAAAATACATGATATTGTAGAGTATTTGAACTCTTTCAGACCTAGTGTCGTACATGTACTGTTTAGTTTTCTAGTCGTTGGTGTCCGAGTGTCGTACTTGTACGCAAAATATTACTCTCGAGCTGAACTGCTGTCGTACATGTCGAGTTGATTTTTCGTCAGTGTAAACCTTTTAACGTACTTGTTCGTTTCATATTTTGTGTGCATAGTGTTGACTGACGGACTGGTACGGCATGCATTTTCCCTTTACCTGCCGTTTTACGTACGGGTACGGTTTTTAGATAATACCTACTGCAGTACCAGTACGTTGATAAAAGTTTATATTTTTTGTTTTGGATTTAGATAATAAAGATGCGACGTTGCACTGTAAACACATAAACTTTACAAAAAAAAGATACTTAAGATAATATTTAGTTTGTCTGTATCTTTCGAAGCTGAGTTGATAGTGAAAAATCCTAATTATAACAAACACTAATTCTGAATTGTTTCACTTTGTTACAAATTTATCTACATTATTTAGTTTTAAATAAGTTGTTATTTTGTGACATTTTGCCACATCGCACTTGTATAATAAAAAATCTTTCATTTAAATGTCCGTGCAAAGATTTTTATATTAACGTACTATTTTTATCCATTCTGATTTAGTTATCATAAATGAAGGAAGGAGGATGGTTTTTGTATCAGGAATTACTATCACTATTTTATTTTCTACAACATCTATATTTTCAATTTTCACCTTAACTTGTCGCATCTACATGCTTCTGAAATGGCAATAATCAGAGGAACCTAAGAAAATAAGATAGTATTAAAATCTAAATGATATGGACAGATAACAGAATAACAATTTTATTTACCTTTTGAGGAAGATATTTTATTGGTGCATTTAAAAAAAAATTCTCTCGATATCTTCTTTGGTTAAAACGTTTGATTTTTGTCTTGTAATCTACAGACTAAAGAAATAATAATAAATCTGTAAAAATAAAGTTTTAATAAAATTAATGTTAAAAATCCATAGATTGCTAATTGATTGTGAATCAAATAGTATACATACCTCGCGGGATGCTCATTCCAGCCTCGCGCTTATAGCTGACTTCGCTGCTGCGCAGCTGTCGTCTAACTCAGCGCTCGGCTGTAATACAGCATTTCCCTGCTCGGTATGTAATATACTATTTCTATAATTCACCGTTTCTCCAGAATACATTTTTTATTGTTTATTACGTGTTTCATTATTTATTTTATTGAATCAGATGTACTTCTAGAAAGTATACATTATATTATGCTTGCACGTCATGGTAAGGCACTGATTCATGAGCAAGAACATGCTGCATGCTGTATTGTCTAATATATGTTATATAATAATGTAAAGTTAATAATGTTAGTAAGTACATAGACACTAATAAAGAAAATTTGCAGACATATAACTTCAGCTTTCGTTACTTACTGTAAACTAAACTAAATGAGGGGAATGCCGGCCTGCGCTCGTTTTTGATAATGAATTGCACACAATTGCATTTCGACAGTCTAAAAATAGCTAATAACGAACCCACAGACACGAAATTGCATTTTTGTACTCTATAAAAACAACAAAACGAGGCTAAAGTAAATGATAAGAATCAATATTTAATCTAACAAAATTTAGTGATCCCGACATGTGAAGTTTGTCGCTAACTTTTTTCCTCTTGTAGCACCAATGCAAACCAGGTGATACCAATCTCTGCAATGAACGAAGTAAACCATGTCATTCTCCGGTTCTATACAATTTTCTCGTTGCGGCACAGTGAACCATGGAGGCGCCCAGTACAGTTGTATATAAATTAGCACAAAATGACAAGCTACTCTGGTGACTAGGAGGGCACCCTGATCTAATGGGTATCGACTTCCACAACTTCGTTTCTGATCGTTTGGTAACGCTACTATCTTTTGCCACATCATCGTAGTTGTTCACTATGGAATAACGATTTACTTTTCCATTATTTTTAATTAACTGGTCCATGATCAACATCCGAATTGAACTCATGTTTTCCTCAGAAAATTATCTTTTAATCTCTGAACCACATCGATATTGGGAGCATAATGTAACGAATGAATGTACAAGATACATTCTAACTTGAAGAGGACGACAAATAGTGCCCAATGACTGGCACTTACATGTGCCGGGAGCAACCAAATCTGAGAATTTAATATTTGTCGTTTTTTTTTTTGCCCAAGTTTCAAAACCTTTAAGTTCGACCTCTTGTGTTAGAATAATGCTAGCACAGATAGTATCGAAGACAGCAATATCAAGCTATTTTTTTGTAGCTATTTTCTCCTAAAGGAATTTATAATAACATCATCTAACCACCCTGCTGGCAACAGTGTGCTAAAATTATTTGCAATTATGCCACTCCCTGCGATCTCACATTTTGATTTTTGGATATTAGGATATGATTTATAGGATTACCAAGGTGCAACATCATCGTGACATATTAATTTTTTAACTACAGATTTTTGAGGACTTTCATTTCCAACGATCTTCTCGGGGTGAAAATAACATGCGATATTCCTGCTATAGGAGATATTAGTGACTGTGCACTACCCAATATATCTATGGCTGCGTTTATTGTGTTTCGTGTGCTGTAACAAAGTATGTTGCTTTGTTTGGTGTACTATGACTGACGAGTATTTTCTTGTATTATGGCCCGAGTGTAATTTATTGTTTGATATATATTGTGCCGTGTCTGTTTGTATATGTTGAGGTGTAGATGAGCGTATTGGTGTTTCTAAACACGTTTTGTCGACACGTTTTCCTATATGTAGTAATTAAGGATGACGTACATTAGAAATTGTTTTCGAATAGTTGTTGAATATAGATTTTCCATGGCGTGCAAGAGCTGGGCTTTCTGGTTTCTTCCATATTTCTCGAGTCATACTAACATTGAAACTCTGCTCAGCAACTTCTTTGACAGTTTGTATTTTCAATCGTTTTATCGCAGTCTTGTCAACAGCGTATTTGTTAGTCACACTATTGCCTGTTTTCCGTTTTCTTCGTTTTGTAACATCTGCTGCTATTCCTTTTGACATTTCGAAATCGCGTGATACACAGTGTGCGATGACATTATGTTCGCGTACGTTTTCTGGATGTTCTGTTATCTTTAACTTCGGACGCTGTCTTAATAACAGGTCTGCAATTACATTTTGTTACCGTTTAAATATTCAATTTCGAAATTATATTCCCCTAATTAAATTTTCCAACGCATAATCTTTTGATTTGGATTTTTCATATTAAAAAGCCATACCAAGGGCTTATGATCAGTTTTAATTTTGAATTTTCTTCCAGATAAATATGGCCTCAAATTTTGTATTGCCCAAACTAAAGCTCTCAGCTTTTTTCTATGGTTGAATAATTTTGTTCTGCTGAATATAAAGTTTTTGAAGCGTAACAGATAGGTATTTCTAGATTGTCATGTATCTGTGTTAACACAGCTCCAATTGCATAATCGTAGGCATCAATTGTCAACGTGAATTCTCTTTTAAAGTCAGGAATTTGTAGCAGTGATGATTCGGCTAGTATCTTTTTACTGTTTTCAAATGCGACACGATATTCGTGATTATAAATGTCAACATGAGAATCTTTCTTTAAGCACGTAGTAAACGGTTTTGTTAATTTTGCAAAATTAGGAAGTAATATTCTGTACCATCCCAAAGTACCTAGATATTGTTTTATTTCCTTTTTGTTTTGGGAATATTTAAATTTTTTATACTTTCAATTTTTCTTTCGTCAGTATTGAGTCCATTTTGATTAATAACTTAGCCCAAATATCTACTTTCTGATTTTAAAAATTCTGACTAATCTTTTTGAATTTTTAAATTTGCTTTACGCAGTTTTTCAAATACCCGTTTTATATTGATTATATGATCTTCTAAAGTTTGTCCAAAAAATATTATATCTTCTAAATAGACAAGACATATTTCATTAACTAATTCTCCTAAAACTGTATTGATCATTCTTTGAAACGTTGCTGGAGCATTTTTGAGCCCAAATGGCATTCTAAGATATTCATAGTGTCCTGAATAGGTGGAAAATCAGTTTTCTCTATCGGATTTGTGCATAAGTATTTGATGGAATCCTGAATGCAAATCTAATGTTGTAAAGTATTTTGATTTTCCGATATGGTCGAAGAGTGTATCGATATTTGGGGTTGGGAATTTGTCGTCTTTGGTTTTTACGTTAATTTTCCTGAAGTCGATAACCATTTTGGTTTTCTTTTTATTAGATGCATCTACCTTTTTTGGAACTATCCAAATAGGTGACGACCAAGGGAGTATGATTTCTGAATTATATTTTCCGCTAATAATTTATTTACATATTGTTCAATTTCACTTTCATAAATTTGTGGCAACCGATAATTTTTTGTATAAATAGGTGTTTCGTCCGACATTATTATTTTGTGTGTGAGAACATTTGTATGAGATAGCGGTTCATTATCATTAGGGAATAAATCACGATATTCTATAATTACTTCATCTAATTTTTGTTTCTCCGCCGTGTTTAAATGAGAGTTACGAATTTCCGTGAGATTAATTTCTTACACAATGATTATTATTTTGTAGTTTAAATTTTTTTTTATTAATTGTTACAATATTTTTTATAAAATCTAATTTTATATCTAGTTCGCGAAATTCCTAATACTAGATTGTAAATTTTATGAAATTTGAAGACATCGCATTTAATTAATTTTTTATTTATTTTAATTTCTACATATTCAGCGCAATTTGTTTTACCATTTACTGTTTTGAACGTGAATTTGGTGGCGATTGTTTTTAATTTCATTTGTTCTACTAAATTTGGGTGTATCAGATTTATGGAAGAACCAGTATCAAAAAGTATATTAAATTGATTTTGTTGTAAAGAGGGTAGGTTTGTCGTTATTGAGGACATTATGTAGTGTTCTCGTGGGCTGAAGTCTCTATGTCTAAAAAAGAGTCAGTGTTCTGGTCAATTTCGGTTTCGTCAATGTCTTCTTCCTCGTTAAATTGTTCTTCATGTTCTATGTGATAATTCTGTCTAGTGGTTTGTACGGACATTGGTGTGGTGACTCGAGTTTGTTGAGTCATGGGTTTAGGTGTAAATGTTCTTTTTGTTTGTGGTAGTCATTATGTTTTGGTTATTAATAATATTAAGATTAGGGGGTGTTAATGTTAATTTTCTAATCTGATTTTGTACAGCGTTTACGAATTCTTCACTGTCTGAGTCAGACATAAATTTGTGCAAGTGTGTGTGTCTCTGTGTCGAAGACCCGTTTCGACTCCTAAAAGCGTTAGCCTTCCTCGAAACCCTGTGTTTAATTGTTACAAAATATTGTACTTACACAGATAACCAGGGGGTAATATGGATGTCAACTTTAAGTGCCCGACACTTAAAGTACAATCCCCACCAAGACTTACTAGTGTTTGACTTTGAAAATCTACTCATGCCTGCAGCTGTTACACAATCCTTTGTTCATACAGTCTTGTTATTTTCTATGTATACTAACCACTGGTTTGGAAGTATAGGAAGTGCTCTAATAGGTTCTAGGTCAACTCTAGGTTGTAATGTCATGAAACAATTTTCAGATACAGATTCACTAGCTAACAAGACATACATCAAGGAGTGGCGGGAACTTGATGATATGGATCTTTTAACTAATAGATCTTGACAGATTCTGGTAACCATATCACATTTTACACTCATATCAGCGTTATCCATGTAGACCCAATTGTCGTTTGACATATCAATATACACCCAATAATTATTGTATTAATTGGGTCATATCATCCCCAAGACTATAAGGAATGTTGGATAACTTCCACAGGCTTAGAGAAGATGATGGTTCTACTATAGGATATCTGAATTCTATAACAATTCTATTATCTTTCATTGTGACCCTGTTGAACTTGGTCTGATACCATTGGTTCTTATCTTCAATAGGAGCTACGTGCATGCTCCCATGAGCTTTCCTATCAATATCTTGAATTAATTGTCTGATGACATAGGGCTCAACAACTCTCGCATCTATCGTTTGACTTATAATCATCTGGTAGAGAACGATATAATAGCTCTTTAAATCATCAAAGTATCTATTCAGTTGTAGTATTTGTAAAATCCCCCCTTGTATTACTGAGATCGCATGTACTATTTTATCCAAATTGACAAAATTTGCCGCTTCTGCATGGTGGGCATGTCGGAGCGGTTCACCACGGGGCCCTCAAAGGCATTGCGGAACGCTTCCCATTCCAGGTAGGAGCCAGTGAACTCTGGCAGCGGCACCTGCGGGAGTGGAGGTAATGCTTCACGGGCCGCTGGAGCGGCTGCCGAGCAGACAGGAGGCGTGCCTGGTGGCGGCGCGGGTAACATTTCCAGCAGTTTCGCGTTCCCCAGGTGGTAGTCCAGAGCGGTTGCTGCGATGGATCCGCCTTGAAGGTATTCCGTAACTTCATTGTCTGCGTCTCCACACAGCTTCTCGCAGTTGGCACGGTATTCTTCCCAGTAGGTTGCCAGGGTTGACTTGTAGCTTTCGATCAGCCCTTCGGTGGTTGCGATACCAGCTTGGGCTACACATGCGGCCAGTTGGGTCGGGATCTCCTTGATGCTACGACTCAGGAGTGTTTGTACCTTGAGCAGCTACGAGGCCATTGCGCGAGCAGATTTCGTACGTTGTTAGACGTGTCTGAACAAGACTGGACCAGTTTAGTCGTGGAATCGCAGAGAATCTGCTGCCGCGGAAGAAGATGGCGGCTTCCGGTTCGCGGGCCACGTGCATACGGCGTACTGGTATCGCGGTAGCCTTCCCAGAAGACCGTGGCCGTCGACACGAGAGAGAGAGAGAGAGAGAGAGAGAGAGAGAGAGAGAGAGAGAGAGAGAGAGAGAGAGAGAGAGAGAGAGCGTAGCAGAGACTGTCCGGCGGAAACTGTCGCAACGGAAGCAGCGAGCAGCAAGCCCGTAGTGTACGCGTGGCTAGACGTAGCGTTCGCTCAAACGAACGGACACTTGGAGGAACACGCGAGAGTCACTGAACACAACACTTCCTGAGTTACACGACACTCACTAAATATCTAAAGGTTCCCTGGTTTCGGCACGAAATTTATGTACGCGCGTGTCTATGGAAGTGAGTGGATAGGAATTGAGTTGAGTACAAACACTTTGTGGACAACACCTTGACACGTTTATTGAAATAGTACAGTTATAGGCACTTTATCTATTTGACACGCTGACTAACCGACTCTTGAGTATCCCTGAACGACCGCAAGAAGACGCACGAGCCAGCTAACCGCTGACTGGCCAGCGCAGGGACGGACTTCGCCTCAATTCCGCAACCCCGGGAAAACGCCCAAACAAATTACAACGCAATAAAGTTATTTTTTGAAAACAATGGAATATTATATTATATGCATAAAGAAGACATACACTTATTACCTATTATTATTATTATGCATCAAATGAAATAGATCACAATTGGCATAAATTTCCGTGAAACTGGTGTAACAATAAAATATTTCAAACTTACCGAATGTGCTGCGTTCATTATAGTCAAATTGCACAGCAAAAATCTATAGATAAAAGTGAAAATTGGGGTGAAGATATTGCTCAAGAAAAAATTCCTATGATAAAAGATTGTTATAAATGTTGTAATAAACTTTAATATAAATTATAATAAACTTTTATTCATATATTTATTTGTTTTATTACACATACACACTACAATATGGTGGCTCAGTGATATCGAGTCGGTTTGTGGATCTTGAGAACGCTGGTTCGATCCCCACAGCCGACAAACAATTTGCACCAATTTAAATCTATCCCTGTGGCTCCCCTTTCACTAATATCTTTGGTTGCCGTGATTTGACGACGGGTAACCGCACTTCACGCGAAAAAATATATCACTTACCAAGATCTGCTTAGGCAGAGGTCCACACCCAGTAATGGGTAAAAGGCGTGATGATATATTTATTTATTTATGTAAAATTTTCGGAAATTCTGATTGATAAACTAGTTTAACCTTCTTTGTAACAAAAAAAAAACGGGATGGCACAGTGGTAGAGTGCTAGCCTCTGGAAACAGAGGTCGTGGGTTCGAATCCGGGTCGGGTTGAGATTTTTCTCATCCAGCCTTGATCGGTATCCACTCCCGCATCCATTCCAAGTTGGGACATATTAACTTGGCATCCCCTAGCTATCGGGCACCGGCTAGGGGATGTAACAAGGGCTTGCGCGGGTTGGCTGGCAACACGCATTACAGTAAGGTAAAACGTGGCAATTGTAAGGAAAAATTAGTAGTGTGTGTTCCAAGAAGTCACCCTAGGGACATAACCAAAAAAATGGTTCAAATCCCGAAACATATACTATACTATACTACTATATATTTATTTATTTATTTTACACTACAATATACTACTACTACTACATGTTATAAACAAACATAAAAATATAACATTTTTTAATTTTTATTTTCTTAACATTTTTTATATTCTATATCCACAGATTTTCCAACAAGTCCTTTTGATATTAAATATAAATATCAATTTTCAGCATCGATATTCATTTCATCTAAATCTTTACTAGAAATTTTATTAAATCGTTCCCCCATAGTTACGGTAAAATTTAATTAAATTCGTAATCTCTTTGAATTTAATAAAAATAAATTTA
This sequence comes from Pterostichus niger, assembly GCA_947425015.1. Lineage (NCBI taxonomy): Eukaryota > Metazoa > Arthropoda > Insecta > Coleoptera > Carabidae > Pterostichus > Pterostichus niger. The sequence continues at coordinate 10,957,807 of OX380350.1, forward strand.
TGTTTATTTTTATTACAATAATACTGGTTACAAGTTTATTGTATGATGTTTGAATAAGAACAGAACAGTACAGAGTTATCAGATTATACTTATATAGTAATATAATGACTAATAATACGTCAGTTGATAATCAAATGTCAACTGATTGATATTATGATACATCAGTAAACAATTAAATGTCATATGACTAATATGATGATAAGATTTATCATCACAGTTGCATGATTAATATTATAAGGGAATTAAGTAAGATGACAATACATAATTCCTCCCCTACAAGATTTCATTATAATATTTATCTTAATTTAAGGGTGAGAGTTCTATATCTTCCTTTTTATCTTTATTATTACCTTTCTTATATTTTATACATAATTTTACAATTAATATTAAAACTAATATTCTTATTGTTATATAAATAACATAGAAGTGATGACTATTATTTTCTATTTTAATTTCACGTATTTTTTGTATCTTCATATTTTTGATTTATAATGTTAAATATATTTTTATTTACTTGACAATCTTTATTAATTTTTATTTTATATATTCCTTGAATTTTTTCATAAATATTTAAATTTTTACAATTTATTTGTATTTGTTGTTTATTAGGGCTAATTATAATAAGATCGTTAAGTATTATGGATTTGTTCAAATGTGTTATCAATTTGTAATCTATGGTACTTACAATCATCAATTCTTTGTTTCATAATTATATATATATATTTTTTTTTATTTTATTTATTTTAGGATACTTCAACAACTATGGTTATTAGTATCCAGAGTTACATATTGTGAAATAGGGGTTTTACATTGTGTTATATTTTACATTAAATTTCATTTATTAATCTAGTGTCTTTTAAGTATTTAATGAGGTTATCTGTATTGTTGGTAAGTGCGGTTTTTAGTGTGTTGTGAATATTATTATGTGTTCTTTGTGTTGTGTATTTTGAGCAGTCTGTGATAATATGTTTTACTGTAATTTGTGTGTTACATGTGTTACATATTGGTGGATTGGTTTTGTTCATTAGGTGTTTGTGTGTTATGTTTGTGTGGCCTATTCTTAATCTTGTTAATGTAATCTGGTCTTTTCGATTTTGGGGCATCTTCAGGGGCTTTGTGTCTTCTTTTATACTTCTCAACTTGTTTTCTTGTGGTATTAGTTTCCAGTAATTTTCCCAAAGTTGTTTGTTGGTGTTTTTGAGGGCACTTTTCACATCTTTGTGTGGTATTTGGATGTTTGTGGTTTGAAGTAGTGTTGTTGCTTCTCTTGCTACGGTGTCCGCTTTTTCATTTCCTTTGATTCCGACATGGGAAGGAGTCCAGAAAATGATGACGTCTTGTTTGCGGGTTTGTGTTATTATGTATATGTTTTCTTTGATTTTTTGTATTATTGGATCCATGCTGTAGAGATCTTGGGTACTTTGGATGGTGCTTAGTGAATCAGTGCATATAATGAAGTTTTTGTTGTTGTTCAGGTTGAGGATGTGTTCAGTAGCTTTCAGTAATGCATGTGCTTCGGCGGTGAATATTGATGTTTTCTTTGGTAGGTGGTATTTGTAGTTTGTGTGTTTGTGAACTACAGCTGAGCCAGTTTCGTCATTTAATTTGGATCCATCAGTGAATATGGTTTCGTAGTTGTGGTATTGATTTATTAGTTCATTAAATTTGGTTTGGAATGATAGATTTGGGGTTTGGTTCTTTGTTAAGGTCATTAAGTCAAGGATGTATTTAAATTTTTTGATTTGCCATGGAGGAATATTGCCAAATGAAATTTCTTGTATGTTTGGGATGGGGTTAAGGTTCAGTTTTGAAATGGTGTTTTTTATGATTATTTGAAGAGTATTTGTGTCTTTTATTTCTAATATGTTGTTGTTGTTAATTTTAAATATGGTAGGGAATGCAGGGTTATTTGGGTTATGGGCTATGTTTATTATGAAGGATGATATTTGTTGTTGTCTGATTTCCAGCGGTGGTTCGTCTGCTTCATTTAATACGCTAACTGTGGGACTTGATTTGAATGCGCCAGTTACGATTCTTATAGCTGTAGTGTGGATGCGGTCAATTTCTTTCAGTAGATAAGGTTTTGCTGTTATATATGCCTGGGCGCCATAGTCCAATTTTGATCTTATTAACATTCTGTATATGGTTAACAGTGTTTGTCTATCTGCCCCCCAAGTATGGTTACTCAGTGTTTTTATGAGATTTAATCGTTTTTGGATTTCTAGTTTTAGAGTTTTTATGTGTTGTTTCCAGGTTAGTTTCTTGTCTAAGTGGATTCCTAGAAATTTTATGGAGTCTGTAATTTGTATGTTGTTGTTATTTAATTTTAGTACAGGGTTTAGGTTTTTTCTGGATTTCGTGAAAGATATTGCTTTAGTTTTTGTGTTTGAGAAGGTAAATCCAGTGAGTTCAGTCCATGTTTCGAGATTATTAATGGTGTCTTGTAACTTTTCTTCACTTGTTTTGATATTTTTTCCTCAGTTGATAATCAAATGTCAACTGATTGATATTATGATACATCAGTAAGCAATTAAATGTCATATGACTAATATGATGATAAGATTTATCATCACAGTTGCATGATTAATATTATAAGGGAATTAAGTAAGATGACAATACATAATTCCTCCCCTACAAGATTTCATTATAATATTTATCTTAATTTAAGGGTGAGAGTTCTATATCTTCCTTTTTATCTTTATTATTACCTTTCTTATATTTTATATATTTTATACATAATTTTACAAATTATATTAAAACTAATATACTTATTGTTATATAAATAACATAGAAGTGATGACTATTATTTTCTATTTTAATTTCACGTATTTTTTGTAATTCTTTATAATTATCTTCATATTTTTGATTTTTTTTCAAATTTAAAGTACCGTTTATTTCAATTTGATTCTTCTTTATAATTTTGATTTATAATGTTAAATATATTTTTATTTACTTGACAATCTTTATTAATTTTTATTTTATATATTCCTTGAATTTTTTCATAAATATTTAAATTTTTACAATTTATTTGTATTTGTTGCTTATTAGGACTAATTATAATAAGATCGTTAGTATTATGGATTTGTTCAAATGTGTTATCAATTTGTAATCTATGGTACTTACAATCATCAATTCTTTGTTTCATAATTATAATATTTAAACAATTACTTATCTCAAAATATTGAGTTTCACATAAATAAACACTATTAACAATTACACACTCGTTAATAATAAAATAATTATTCTCTTCTTTAAAATATGTCGTTTGTTGTTCATTTATTATAACCAATTTATCATTTTTATAAGTTGGAATAGGAGTAAACTGGTAAATAGGATACATTCTATTTGAGAATACAGTGTGTTTTTTTGAAGTGTATAATTATGTTTTCAAAATTACAATGTGTTTGAATTAATTCATTAATGTTCCATAAATCTTTATCTTGACTGATTTGTTTTAAATTGTCTATTGACATAATATTTGGGTCTAATTTATGTAAAGAGCAGAATGTTAAACTATTTTCTATTTGTCTAACTAGATTATTTAGGTTAGTTATAAGTGCATTTATCTCTTGGATTTGTATTCTAGCATCTATAAAACTTTCCCAATTTGCTTTAGTTTTTAATGTTTTTATTATTATTTCTAAACTTTTCTTTAAATTTTCTTCATTATGTTCTATTTTTTCCAATTGTGAATTAAAATGAGTGGTTACATTTTTTATATATTTAAAATTTTTTATATTTTGATTTTCTTTAATTTATCAAACATTCTCATATATCTTTCATCATCTGAGGAGTCTAAATTTCCTGATATACTTTTTATTATACTGCCTAATCCATTAATTAAACCTCTTCTTATTCTTTTATCGGGAAAGAATAATTTTTGTATTTGCTCATTTAATTCATTATAAGTATAGTCCAATATATTAATTTGATTTGAAAATAAGTTTTTATATTCAAATATATTATTCATTATTTGTTCTCGTGCGTTAGTTAATTTTTTAAATTCTGTAAATATAGAACTTATATTGTAATTAAAATATATTATTTTATTTACTTCTTTAACTTTGCACTGTCCTCATTCGACTAGATGAAATCCGTTATCTTGTGAGATATCTATCAATTGGGCTACGCATCTGAAACATTTTATTGTTTTAGTCTGTTTATCCGAATGTTTTTCATGCCGAGTTGGTCTTTCATTTTTACTTTTCCTAATATTGGGTCATACTCTTCTATTTTTATCTTTTTAAATAATGGTTTTTTAAATTTCTTTAATAATCTAGGATTTTCTTTAGCAAACATTTCTTTTGGTATCTCTAAGGGGTTATCATTTTCTTTGTAGCGTTTTTGTTTCTCTGTTTCAATTTTTGTTTTAATGATTTCAAACAACTCAGTTTGTTCATCTTTGTATTGTTGGATTAATTCTTCATTTATAACGGGTGTTGAGAATTAGGTACGCTGTATTCAATAAAATGCGACGATCAGTATTAAAATGTATATTTATATGTGACAATATATGTACAATGTGATGTTGCTCGGGTGAGCTGAAGTGGACTGTGTAGTTCTTGGCTACTAGTAACATAAAGTAAACTATTTTTGGGGTGGGGGAGACATACCCCCTACTTCAAGACTGAACATCCTCCCGCCTTTGAAAAATTAGTCCTTTTTTCAATCAAGATGAATACGTTACATAATACTTAAAGTAAAAAATACACGTTTACAATATACAATATAAACTAAAACATATGCTATAGAAAACTAAACTAAACCCACTGTTCGTTAATCACTGCACTGACTTTCAATGGTAAAACACACAAACGATGCACTCCTCTCTTCGTTGTGCCACTCGACGTCCTCAAGGTGACGACCCGGACGATTCCATCGGCGCCGTGATGAAGTTCAGTGACTCTAGCGAGTCTCCATTGGAGCGGTGGTAAATTGTCGTCTTTCAGGACAACCATGGTGCCGACAGCTAATGGCGTTGTAGACGTTTGCCATTTGCTGCGTTTTTGCAATTCGGAAAGGTATTCCTTTTGCCATCGAGTCCAGAAAAGCTGACGTAATTTTTCCACCCTTTCCCACCTAGATAGACGGTTGTCTAATTGGCATTGTACCTCTGGTTCGAGCGGCGCCGTGAGCGCTGCCCCGATCAGGAAGTGTCCTGGTGTCAACGGCTCCAAGTCGTTAGGGTCATTACTTATAGGGATTAAGGGTCGGGAGTTAAGGCAAGATTCAATAAGGGCTAACAGTGTGTACATTTCTTCTGTATGAATAAGTAAACTACCGGTAACTCTTTTAAAATGTTTTTTAAACATTTTAACTCCTGCTTCCCATATACCACCCATATATGGCGAATTTGGAGGAATAAACTTCCATTCAATGCCGTCATTATTTAAATCCGCCAGAACGACATCTTCGAATTCTCGCGAATCGAACAATGATTTAAGTCTACTTAGTTCTCGGTTAGCTCCGACAAAATTGGTGCCATTATCAGACCACAGTTTTCGGACTTTACCGCGACGAGCCATCATTCTTTTTAACGCGTTTAAGAAGCTTTCCGCTGTATAGTCAAATGCTAATTCTAAATGAATAGCTTTAGTTGCCATACACACGAACACGACAACATAGGTTTTGATTATTTTCTTTTTTCCCCGGCCTTTACTTTCTGTTATCGCGATTGGTCCGGCGTAATCGACGCCACTAACTAGAAAGGGCCTTGAAGGCGTGACGCGTTCGGTTGGGAGATTTCCCATTATTTGTTCATATGTGATAGGTTTTGCGCGAAAACAACTAACGCAATTATGAATTTCTTTACGTACAGCACTTTTCCCTGCTACGACCCAGAATTGTTGCCGCACAGCGGCTAAAGTCGCTTGTATGCCTGCGTGTAATTGTTGGATGTGTGTATCTCGAATAATTATTTTTGTTACGATATGACCTTTAGGTAGAAGTATTTGGTGTTTTTGAGAAAATTGTAATAACGAGTTGTGTAATCGACCTCCTACTCTGAGTATATTTTCTTTATCTAAAAATACATTGAGATCTTTTATGGACCTATTTTTTGGCACTTGTTGATTTGAATTTAACTTGTCAAGTTCGTTTGAAAATTCTATTTTTTGAATATACCTGATTATGGAATTATTAGCAGTGTTTAATTCGTTGATGTTAAGCGGACCAATTATTTTTGTTGTATTTGTTTTTTGGAAATAATTGTGTAGAAATCTTAAGCAATAAGCTATTATGCGTTTTAATTTTGAATATGTGCTTACTCGATTAAAAACAGATAGAACTTCTTTGATACTTTGAGATACTAATACAATCTTTCTTTCTTCTGGTAGTTTGGTTATGTTAAGTGATTTATTAGGCCATTTATTTACTTGTTCTGAAATATAAGAAGGGCCATGCCACCATAAAGATGAGTTTTTTAAATTTAATGGATCTATACCTCGAGAGATTATATCTGCAGGATTTTCTTGGCCGTCAACATGACGCCATTGTTTTGGATTTGTCAATGTTTGAATTTCTGCAACTCTATTTGCTACAAATGTTTGAAATCGGTTAGGCGCTGATGCTATCCACGATAATGTAATAGTTGAATCTGACCATAGATAAATTTCATTAATATTTATAGATAGAGTTCCCTTTACCTTTGAAATTAATTGGGCTAATAGCATAGCGGCACTAAGTTCTAACCTAGGTAGAGTTACTGTTTTTAATGGGGCGATGCGAGATTTTGAACACAAGAGATTACTAAAAATGTCACCGCTGTCGTAAACAACGGACACATAAATAACAGCTCCGAATGCTTTCATACTAGCATCGCAGAATCCATGTAAGTAAATATATTTAAAATTATTCAATGGGATCACCTTTCTAGGTATTTCAATTATGTTAATATATTCCAATTGTGACAGAAATTCTGAAAACTTACTATGTAGATTACAAGGAATTTTTTCATCCCAGTTTATTTTTAACTGCCACAAGTGTTGTAAAATTATTTTTGCAGAAACAAGTATAGGTGATAGAAGACCAATCGGATCGTATACAGTCGCAATTGTACTTAAAATGAACCGTTTTGAGTAGTTATGGAGGCGGTTGAGCCACCCCCCTCCACTTGCCGATGACGTCACAAGGCCTCGCTCCTGATTGGTTCATTTGTTTCGCTGGCCACGCCCCCTTGTTTGGGGCCCTACTGCGCGGGAAAAAGTTTGGGGTCCCTGGGTGGTACAAAATTGGTGCATGTGTGCACAAAAATTCGAGCGTTCGCCGGGGAACCCCGACTGAGCGCACACACGACAAAGCGTGTGATGAGTCAGAACACCTGGGCTAACCTGCGACCGATGACAAAACACACTGAAGACACGTCTCGACTTGTATGTGATGCGCGCGCACACACACACACACACACACACACGAGAGTGAATTGAACGAGGTCACGGTCATGCGGGCATGTTCGTCGATTTACATGTATTTAAATGGGGAATGTGTATCATACAGCAATTCAGGCCTAATTAACATTGTTTCTTATGGTAAATACGCACAAAATCCGAGCGTCCGCGTAACAGTTATCTCTATTCCGTTCGTGTAGCCGGGAGTACAAGCACCGATAGCCGACGTTGACTAATCATTCTTTAATTTAATCTTCAAAAAACGACGGTCAGTCAGCGGATGAAATGAGTTTAACGAGAGTTGATAAAACTAAACTATCCTTATTAACCTTGATAATTTCACGAGCTTTAATAAAGGAAAACTATTATGGTGCCTGCTTACCATCAGCGATAATATTTTGCGATGAGGCAAGAAAGTTGGGGTACACGCCGGAAATCGTTATGGGGTATCTGCGGCATTATTTTACACCATATCCCGCACTTCATTTTTGTGTAAAAGTGAATGGTGAGCTGTTCGATCCTAATCTACTAGTACTTAAAAAATACTGCGGCGTAGACCCCGAAGAGTTCGTATTTTCTCCAGCAGAGACTGACTTAACTCCAAGGAACGAGGATGAGTTTCGTATGATGGGGTATTATAATAAATATAGACAATCACAGTGTTCGGCTGATTATTTCGGTGAGAGCGATACACCGCAAAATTTACTTAAAATAAGGAAAAATATACAACGTAGTACTAAGAAGCTATTAAAGAGATAGACGACATTTGAGTTCTGCACACTGCAGATAGGACAAGACGGGGTTCAAACGATTAAACAGCCCCGGGGGAAGATTGATTACGACCAACAGTTAACTGATAATCACCCAGAATTCTAATTAATATTATTAATTATACAATTATTATGTTATAAAATGTATATTATGCCAAATAAATATGTGTATATTAAATTACATTGTAATTTTTTAGTTCTCCTATCACATAAATAAAACCTTTTTATTAAACTAGTATATTTCGAGTTCACTGACTTTATTAGAGTCAGTAAAACTCGCTTTCAATTAGTAATCTACATGACAACATAAAAACAAGTTGCTACGTGTCTCGAGGGCATGCGACACACATACATGCAATCATTCCGTGACAGACAATAAATTTTACGCCAACTGCTGCAGGTGTAGTAGACATGTAACATTTATTATATTTTACATTAAATTATTTAAAATATCAGTAAAAACATAAATATACTCTCAATAACAGAAAAAGCTGATTTAATAAATTACAGTTTAGTTGAATCGTATTTTATATAATATGTTTTTTACCTGTTGTAACACGCTCATATTATTACAATATATATAAAAAAATGATAAATCAAAAGGACCTACTTTTTTAAGTTCTTTTAAATATTCACTATACTCGTATAACATACTATTTTTTATAAAATACATATAACCATTAACATACTGAAATACACCCTCTATATTATTTGGTATTCCAGGAAAAACATACTCAACCAGCCCATTATAGACGGTATCAAAATTATTATTTGTCTCTATACCAAATTTTTTACCATAAAAAATATATGTTTTTCCCATATTGGTATACACAGCGCCTGTAATGTTATGAACACCAGCCATATCGACATCTTCTGTTGTTATTTTTAGTGTAGGCCATTCAACATTATAAAATTTATCCCGAATAACAACTACGATAATATTGTTGGATTTACTATATACGGCACTTATTTCAGCTGTGTTTAATCCCGGTAACCAATTAGGAATAAACAAGGGTGTAGGGTAACTTTCTTGAAAAATCCTCTTTATCCACAGCCACTTTTTATAAATTAAAAACAGTTTATCACCTATAACAAACGCCTTGGTTATATGTTTAATATTGCACAAATCAGGAGCTGCAGGGGGTGTTGCTATTGTTGTTTTTGGCGCCGACTGTGTTGTGCTGCTGGGGGTTGTATGTACACGCGGTGTGATAGCATATTTTTTTCCATATAGCTGCTGAATTTCGGCTATATCTGTGTTGGTTAATTCATATTTCTCAACATCGTTAAATAACATGTTTGAATACATCGCAGACATAAGAGCATTTTTATTTTTTACATGGTGTATTCCTAGAGTATGACCTATTTCATGTGCCAGAACCAGGAAATAGGACACACCCGTAGAGGCTTCCGTGCGATATCTTTTGAAATCCCATTTTTGCATTTTGTTCATATGTACCTCCAAGGGCGGCTGATTTCTTATCTGTGTGGGGAAGTATGCATGTCCCAATACACTATTATCGAACCAATCACGACACGGTGCCGCACGAGAAGCGAAAAAATGTTTTTGTTGGCACTCAGAAATAATTATGTTGGGGGCATCTGCATAATTTTTATAATTACCCCCTGGTTTATACTTAAATGTAATATTCGCGTATCTTTCCCACAGTTTAAATGCAGCAGCGGCCAGGTCGATTTTTTCTCTAGTTCCTCGTACAAAGCCCCATGTAATAGGTGATACACCCCAGGGAATCGGGGATAAAACATTATTATTCTTATCAACAACACCGCAACGTTGTTTCTTTACCAGCTGTAGTGTTTCTTCGCTTAATTTTCCTGTTTCCTCTAGGTCGTAAAAATTTTGAAGTGATTTCAGAGCCCGGACATACTTTTCACTTGTTTCATTTAGAGAATACTCCGAGCTCTCGTTATTATTAATGTAGCCGTAATTCTCCAAATAAAGCACAGTCATCATAAAATTGTCATTAACATCGTCGTCGTCACTAATCTCACTACTATTGTTAACATCGCCACTAGTATTATCATCACCAATATAATTACCAGCTATACTGTGTAGCAGGAGCAGCAACAATATAAACACGCGTTGAGAACTCATGTTGTTGTTATGCTTCTTTTTTTCAGTGTATGGTGTACAACAAGAATCATATAATCCTTATATACTCATATGACCCCTCCACCGAAAAAGGGGCTCGGTTTGCAAGCTCGCGTGTTTTAGGAATATGTCCAAAACACAGAGTTGTATTTTCAAAATTTTGTGGCGGCACATAACTAACGTGCGATGGGTAAAATTTATAAAACAGGGTTAACAGAGTAGATTAATCGAGAGTGTTTTTTACCTTGCGTTCTATTATCAGTTAAATGAACAGTTTTAATGAGCAGACCTGATCAGCGCATTCCTACGTTCAAATATACCATTGTCCAAAAATTCTAAAAAAAAGCCAGCCCTGTTTGTAATACATTGTAGCATTTATTTTGTAATAATGTACCCGTGTTCTGAAAAAGGTCCAAATGTGTCCCAATACATTTATGTTGCACCTTGCCCGTGTATTGAAAAGAAGCCAAAATAATATTATATTAGTGCATTCTTTCTGAATATAAATACTGCGCTGCATTTTAAAAATACATTATTATAAATGGTTTTATTAGAAACAAAATAAAACGTTATTGCATAAATTATATGTTATTAAAATGAACAGCAATATAGCTGTCAAATAAATATACGCTATTTTAGTGTTTGTATTAATAGCAACCTTAATAAAAAATGTTACAGACCTGATCAGCACATTTCTATAGATGTTCAATATACCACTGCCAAAAATGGTTTTATTAGAAACAAAATAAACGTTATTGCATAAATTATATGTTATTAAAATGAACAGCAATATAGCTGTCAAATAAATATACGCTATTTTAATGTTTGTATTAATAGCAACCTTAATAAAAAATGTTACAGACCTGATCAGCACATTTCTATAGCTGTTCAATATACCACTGCCAAAAAAAATGGTTTTATTAGAAACAAAAATAAACGTTATTGCATAAATTATATGTTATTAAAATGAACAGCAATATAGCTGTCAAATAAATATACGCTATTTTAGTGTTTGTATTAATAGCAACCTTAATAAAAAATGTTACAGACCTGATCAGCACATTTCTATAGATGTTCAATATACCACTGCCAAAAAAATGGTTTTATTAGAAACAAAATAAACGTTATTGCATAAATTATATGTTATTAAAATGAACAGCAATATAGCTGTCAAATAAATATACGCTATTTTAATGTTTGTATTAATAGCAACCTTAATAAAAAATGTTACAGACCTGATCAGCACATTTCTATAGCTGTTCAATATACCACTGCCAAAAATTTTAAAAAGCCAGACCTGTTTGTAATACACTGTAGCCATTGATTTGTAATAATGTACTCGTGTTCTGAAAACGGGGCCAAGTGTGGTCCAATACATTTATGTTGCACTTTGCTCGCGTATTGAAAAGAAGCCAAAATTCACCTGCTCCATGTGCTAGGTCAGTTACCCAAGCATTCCACTACAGAAAGTGTTGCACATGTTTGATGATTCATAAAATAGGGGTCAATGTTAACTGTGAAAGCTGTATTACTACTACAAACGTGCACATCTGATCACATGTATGCACACACACACATCCTCACTATCTGTGAAGGTTATGTCAGCATCAAGAACCAAAAAAATAATAATCCTGTCCACTGTCAACAAAAACCAGTCTCCAACGTCATATACAGACCATTACCTCATTGACAAAAAACCTTTTTCAACAATTAAATATCAACGAAAAACTGTAGTTTACCTTTTTTAGAATAAGGGAGCTATTTTAATTGAAATGCAGGCATACATAAAACATATTTATATGTACTACTAAAATTAATTACATTTTTATTTATACTTATGTCTAAATACAGTGTTTTAACTAAAAAAAACTCTTCCAATTAGTTACCGCGAGCGACAAATAAAAAAACCGTTAAGTCAACTGTCTTGATTCTACACTCAATAACCGATAATCAGCTAAAATGGCACTGTTAATCAGCTCTGTTTAACAGGTCTGTTTATCATCAGGTCTGTTTATCTGTTTACCAGTTCAATTACCTGATAAAAGCTGTTGAAACCTGTTCAATGCTGTTCAAACCTGTTCAATTACCTGTTCAAAGCTGTTCAAACCTGTTCAATTACCTGTTCAAAAGCTGTTCAAACCTGTTCAATTACCTGTTCAAAGCAGTTCAAACCTGTTCAATTACCTGTTCAATCCTGTTCAATTACCTGATCAAAGCTGTTCAAAGCTATTCAATTACCCAAAGCTGGACAATTACCTGATAAGCTATTCAAACCTGTTCAATTACCTGTTCAAAAAGCTATTTATCGGATTACTGCTAGACACACACTATCTGTGAAAGTAATGTCAGCGCCGAGAACCAGAAAAATAGCCAGCATACCATGATCCTGACCACTGTTAACAAAAACCAGTCACCAACGTCATACAGACCATGACCTCATTAGCAAAAAAAACCTGTTTCAACAATTAAATGTCAACGAAAAACTATAGTTTATCTTTTTTAGAATAAGGGAGCTATTTTAATTGAAATGCAGGCATACATAAAATATATTTATTTTCATAAATTACAATATTACAAAAAATGTACTACTAAAAATTGTTTAAAAATTATTTACATTTTTTTATTTATAGTTATGTCTAAACACATAGGCTGGGACCACAAGCTCTGTTTTTTTACCTGTTTTAAGAGCAGAGTATTTGGGGTGTTTTAGCAAGTTAAAACCGTGCTCTTAAAATACCCACCAAAAAACAAAAGCTTGTGGTACCAGCCACAGTGTAATAAACTTTGACAATTAGTTACAATATGTATATATTAGCTTATTAACTGTGTGAAATCAATTAAAAACATATGAACACAAATTTACTACTACTAACATCTATTCTTCAATTATTTACAATATTTATAACCATTACAGCGTTTAACTAAAACTATTCTTAAAATTAGTACGGCTGTACGATATTTTAGCTTATCAACTGTGCGTTAACAATTAAAACATGGACACTCAGACTTTGTATCGTTAGCAACTTGTTTTATAAAAATATGCAACAGACAAGTATTTTTTTAAATTTACTTGTTCAAAATAAAAAAGGTTTTGCATAATTTGATAAATTTAATTTAGTGCTCGCGTGCTTTTTTTTATACCCATACGGAACTGAATTAAATTTATCAAATTTTCTTTTACATGACGTCGGTTTGAATATTTTTTCTTTATGTTTTGTGACTACCTCATGTGTTTTTGTTCTTCCTATGTGTTTGTACGCAATTTTTCTTGGCTCGCTAGCATTTATAATCATATCTTTCAGTGTGTTAAAATTTACATTCTTTTCAACCTCGTAACTAATACAAATTCCTTTGACCTTACAAACTTCATAATATTTATCTGTTAGTTACCGCGAGCGACAAATAAAAAACCGTTAAGTCAACTGTCTTGATTCTACACTCAATAACCGATAATCAGCTAAAATGGCACTGTTAATCAGCTCTGTTTAACAGGTCTGTTTATCATCAGGTCTGTTTATCTGTTTACCAGTTCAATTACCTGATAAAAGCTGTTGAAACCTGTTCAATGCTGTTCAAACCTGTTCAATTACCTGTTCAAAGCTGTTCAAACCTGTTCAATTACCTGTTCAAAAGCTGTTCAAACCTGTTCAATTACCTGTTCAAAGCAGTTCAAACCTGTTCAATTACCTGTTCAAAGCTGTTCAATCCTGTTCAATTACCTGATCAAAGCTGTTCAAAGCTATTCAATTACCCAAAGCTGGACAATTACCTGATAAGCTATTCAAACCTGTTCAATTACCTGTTCAAAAAGCTATTTATCGGATTACTGCTAGACACACACTATCTGTGAAAGTAATGTCAGCGCCGAGAACCAGAAAAATAGCCAGCATACCATGATCCTGACCACTGTTAACAAAAACCAGTCACCAACGTCATACAGACCATGACCTCATTAGCAAAAAAACCTGTTTCAACAATTAAATGTCAACGAAAAAACTATAGTTTATCTTTTTTAGAATAAGGGAGCTATTTTAATTGAAATGCAGGCATACATAAAATATAATTATTTTCATAAATTACAATATTACAAAAAAATGTACTACTAAAAATTGTATAAAAATTATTTACATTTTTTTATTTATAGTTATGTCTAAACACATAGGCTGGGACCACAAGCTCTGTTTTTTTTTGCCTGTTTTAAGAGCAGAGTATTTGGGGGTGTTTTAGCAAGTTAAAACCGTGCTCTTAAAATACCCACCAAAAAACAAAAGCTTGTGGTACCAGCCACAGTGTAATAAACTTTGACAATTAGTTACAATATGTATATATTAGCTTATTAACTGTGTGAAATCAATTAAAAACATATGAACACAAATTTACTACTACTAACATCTATTCTTAAATTATTTACAATATTTATAACCATTACAGCGTTTAACTAAAACTATTCTTAAAATTAGTACGGCTGTACGATATTTTAGCTTATCAACTGTGCGTTAACAATTAAAACATGGACACTCAGACTTTGTATCGTTAGCAACTTGTTTTATAAAAATATGCAACAGACAAGTATTTTTTTAAATTTACTTGTTCAAAATAAAAAAGGTTTTGCATAATTTGATAAATTTAATTTAGTGCTCGCGTGCTTTTTTTTTATACCCATACGGAACTGAATTAAATTTATCAAATTTTCTTTTACATGACGTCGGTTTGAATATTTTTTCTTTATGTTTTGTGACTACCTCATGTGTTTTTGTTCTTCCTATGTGTTTGTACGCAATTTTTCTTGGCTCGCTAGCATTTATAATCATATCTTTCAGTGTGTTAAAATTTACATTCTTTTCAACCTCGTAATTAATACAAATTCCTTTGACCTTACAAACTTCATAATATTTATCTGTTGTGGGGGAGTAAACTATATATGAATAATTTTTAGGCCCGCCTGAAGCAAATTCTGTAATGTAACTTCCAGCCCCGTATTCCGTTAATTCGTCTGTCAGATCGCCCACACAATTTCCCAACACAGGGTTAATATCCTCGGGTTTAGAAACAAAAATTACAGAGTCTGTATCGTAGTATAATATTCTTTCGCCAAGCTGTTCCAAATATTCATATAATTTTAAGCGTGCTTGCGTTGTAGTGTACGCTGCTAAGCACACGTTCGTTGTGGGTAACGCGTCAAAGCTATTTTCTGCGTGTTCAAAATTAACTACAAGTGTGATTTTATTAATTGGTAGCACGCTGTTTACTCTGACATCATAGAGAAAAATTCATCTGGTTTGTTTATTATTTTAGTTTTTGGTTGATTTTCACGCTGGCCAAACTTCCCCCAAAAAGAATTTAACATTAATTTTGCTAGAGCTCTTAAACCAGGGTTTTCTACAATTTCTGAAAATTCTAATTTGATGCATTCCTGATTTAAAAATTTCTCAATATATGCGTCTTTTTGCTTGTTTGTAACACACTCTTTCGGCCATCCGGAAGCCTGTTGTTTTATTTTTAGAAATGTATTCATCATGCTTGTAAATAAACCCCCTGTATTTGTTTCTTTATCAAATGTTTCAACATTATATTTCCAAATTTCATGAACTTTTAGCAATTTATATCCCTTTTCTACAGCTTTCGCAACTTCGTCTATAATCCAAGTACCCGTTATTGCTTTTTGTGTTTCATTATGGAAACACTCGTTTATATTTAAATTTTGTGCGCATGCATAACAAAGTGTAAACATTAGTTTGTTATTTAATTTTACCGGTAGTACGGGGTGATATAAATCTTGCGGCGGTAAAATTGTGCATTTTATCACTCCGTCAATACACGAAATGTCTTTGGGGCAACCGTCATCAACGTATACGGTGGGGTGCCCAACAGGGTAGTTTCCATATTTACACACGTATGGGTATAAAGAGCAAACATCGAAATAGTTAATTTTTTCTCCGGGTTTACATTTATAATACGTTTTTGTATTTCCCGTTCTTCCCCCGTAAAACGCGTCGCGTGGGTTAAGCGGTGTGTTTATAAGCAGGGGCGAAGAATTAGTCAATTTTTCAATTTCACAGTTTGCCTGCATTTGTTGTCTAAAATAACACTCCCACATTTCAATAACGTCAAACCCTAGCGCTCTGAGTCTATCTGATTTAGTCACAGTTGACTCATAGCGCGTATTTAAAGTTTCTGCGGGGTTATCGGCAAGCGGCTTGTCTCTGTTATATTTTTGACAGTCGGGATGCCCGTGAAAATAGCACCCGTGAAATTCGAAAACCTGGTTTAATGCCTCGCAATATCCGTCGACCTTTAACCCACCCAACCTAATTTCTTTCTGCTTTGCTGCGTGTAAAATATTTATATTTCGCGTATGCTCCTCCCATACAAGCCACTGTGTCGCTATTTTAGATTGAATATCGCAATAGCGATATCCATTTTTCGGAATTATACCGATTGTCTTGGGTTTTAAAAAATTGCGTCGGAATACTTTATTACACGCCGACGCAATTGTACACGCTTCTGTAAACGGGCATACATTCCCAGTCTCCATTAACTGTTTTCGAAACTTTAAACAAGCTTGTGTTAAAATTTCCACGTCAGAAATACAATATTCTACTATACCGCGCTGCATGTTAAACTGGTCGTTTTTATGTTCGTCGTACCATCTCAAAAATATGGTACGCTCAGATTTTTTCATTGTATCGGGGCTAAAATACTTTAAATCGGGCATTGTCCCGATATAATTTTCATTTTCTAAAGTGTTAAATAAATGTGGGAAATACCCCTTTTTAAAATTATCTCCAAGCCCAAATGCTTTGGGTAATTTCGCCAAAGCCATGGGAAAATAATTTAAAGAATCCAGAAATTTTATATTTCCCACGACCATAGAAATAATTTTTGTTCCCCGCATAATCAATTCAGGCGTTAAATCAGTTTGTGTTAATATATAATTTAACACGAATTGATGGTCAAACGCCTGACCGTTATGAGCTAGAACAACGACAGTTTTAAATTTTTTGCGTAAAGCAAGTAAATGCAACATAAATCCCTCAATTACTTTATTATGCAATACTTGCAGTCTATTACCACAATTATCACAAGTAAGTGTGTTAATGTTAACGCATTTATCACAGCATTGTTTAAAAACACATAGGTTAGGTTCGTGTTCAACTGTGTTTTCATCAATAACCTTTTCCTGTCGTGTCTCTAAATCATAAAACACAAACATAAAGTCTTTAATTTTAGGGGAACCTGTGTCTGGTTGCATGTAGCATAAGTGGTCTTGAGGTTCATGTTTTTTGCAAATTTTACAATAAATTTCGCCACAAATGTGTTTTCTATTATTTCTAATTGTTTTTAAACATGTGGGGCAACATACAATTTCAACGCACACAGTATTTTTTCCTAACGAATTTGGTTTTATGTGATTTTGAAAGCACTGTTGATTTTTAAACCATCGGCCGCAGTCGTTACATTTTATTTTTAAGTCATCCAACGGACATGCGGGGGTTTGTTGACACGCCTGACATGTACCGCCGCATCTATGTTTATTTTTAACGTTGTAAGGAACATGGCACATTTCACAGTAATAGCTACAGCAAAATGCCGCGGTCAATGACGTTATTACATTGTAATGTCCATTGTGATATAAAAGATTTAAAGTACAGTTTGCTTCTGGTCCTTCAAACATAACGTCCCTTCCTTTGCTTCCATATAGATAAACACATATTTTATATGTACCTTCAAAGTGATGCTGAAACCGTTGTAAATCGGGTATTCCAGCGCCATCCTCGGGAATAATTACAGTCGCGTCTTCCAACAATTTAACTGCTCTTTTTAATTGTAGCCTTCCTGTATCCTTGCGCACTTTATCAAAATCAGGATCTTTTTCAGCTTTAGCAATGCCGACAACTAGCGCCCGAGGCAAACATAAATTATCACTATTATTAATAGCGATAATACCCCGACGCATTGCACACTCTTCATTGAATGTGCTATATTTATTGTGTCTTTGTTGTCCCGTTCCCGCAGGCATGCGTACAGTTGTCACACCTAAAATATACAAAATGTGTTAATAAAACTTTTTAAATAAAAAAATATTGATTATTTACCAAGACAAAACGTATCGGTGTTTAACCCCGTGGAGTTAGATTGAAATATACCCGAAAGCACATTCCAAACATCGTCCACAGTCACGTTGGAGGCATCTTGAAAATTCTTCCATCCTTGCCCGCGTTTAAAATCTTTACTGCAAAATGTAAAGCCGACCTTATCAGTTGGCTTAACATCAGCCGTAGCGTGCAGTATAATTTGATTAATAGCATTTCGCACCCAAGTCATAGGGCTTTGCCCCTTTGGTACCGGTTTAATGTTAAATTCAACTGTTCGTCCCTGTACATTAAACCTCGTAACTAATTTTTTATAATCTTTTACGATTGTAAAATTTTCCATTTTTAATAATAAAAATTAATATCGGCTGACGTGTGTATTCTTCAACGATTAGATAAAGAATGACTAGTCAACGTCGGCTATCGGTGCTTGTACTCCCGGCTACACGAACGGAATAGAGATAACTGTTACGCGGACGCTCGGATTTTGTGCGTATTTACCATAAGAAACAATGTTAATTAGGCCTGAATTGCTGTATGATACACATTCCCCATTTAAATACATGTAAATCGACGAACATGCCCGCATGACCGCGACCTCGCGTGTGTGTGTGTGTGCGCGCGCATCAGATACAAGTCGAGACGTGTCTTCCAGCGCAGGTGTTAGTTTCTGACTCATCACAACCTGTACGCGATGGAATAACGGTTACGCAGACGCTCGGATTTTGTAAAGACACAAATGGGGCATATTCCACACATGGTCGGTTGGCCCCCCCCGCGAGGAGGGATCAACCAAAATCCCGCAGGGGGCGTGGTCAACCGACAGTCAAACTTTTTTCAGGGGGGGGGGCGCGAAGCACGTCAGTTTTTCAAAAATCCCGCCAAATACAGGGGGCGTGGTCAACCAAACAAATGAACCAATCAGGAGCGAGGCCTTGTGACGTCATCGGCAAGTGGAGGGGGGTGGCTCAACCGCCTCCATAACTACTGTTTTGTAATTTGTTTGTGTTGATTTCTAAGCTGAATTTGATATTTTAACAAATCATGTTTACAATCCCATACTAACCCTAAAGTTTTTGTTTCCATGTTATTATCTAATCTTACAAATGTTGTATTATTTGGTTCGTTTGGTTGTGGTAATAAATTAATATCATTTGAAGCCCATTTGCATAATTCGAAACAACCTCTTCTTAATATTGTAATCAGAGAATCTCTTAACTGCGTTGCTTCTTGGAAGTTATTCGTGCCAGTAATTAAATCGTCCATATAGAAATCATTAAGAATTACTTCACTAGTTTTAGGAAAATCGTTTTTTGCTTCGTATGCTAATTGATGCAGACAACGCATTGCTAAAAATGGAGACGAAGTGACACCGTAGCTAACAGTATTTAATGTGTAAATTCTAAGCGGCACATTAGGGTTCTCCCGCCATAAAATACTTTGAAATTTCCTATGCTCCTTTGTTACCATAATTTGCCTGAACATCTTCGAGATATCTGCAGACAATACAAATTGGTATTGTCGACATCGTAAAAGTAATGAAAATAAATCCTTTTGTAAGTTTGGACCTACTAGAAGGTTATCGTTTAAGCTGAGCCCATTAGTAGAGGTACAGCTCGCATCAAAGACGGCTCTAACATGTGTTGTAAGACTTTCTTTTATGACCCCATGGTGGGGTAGAAAGAGACCATCGTAGCTCTCTAGGGATTGATCTTTTGCAAGCGTCATATGGCCCAGAGTAATATAATCCCGAAAGAAATTACTATATTCTATTTTAAAATTTGGGTTAAACCTAAACTTATTTTCTAGAGATCTAAATCGTTTTATTGCTGCTTCTTTAGTTGACCCGACATTAAGTATGCTATGCTTGAACGGTAAATGTACACTAAAACGGCCATCTGGCGCTCTTTTGTGCGTATCCCTAAAAATATTTTCGCAAAGTTTATCTTCAGGGGTAGTTGTCATATTATTTTCAGGTTCGTGTAATTGCCAAAATTGTGAAACTTGATTATTTAGTCGCGAATTTAAACTAACATTGCTACATGCATTATTTTGATATTGAGAGCAGGCAATTGTAAATGGACCACCGATTATCCATCCTAGTTGAGTGTTTTGAATATATGTTTCTTTATTTGATAATCTTATGCGTCCTTCCTCTAAGATTTCCCAAAATAATTGTGCGCCGATTAATATGTCTATTGAAGATGATTTGTAATACTTTGGATCAGCTAACTTAATATTATTAGGAATAATTATTTGTTTATCATCCAATGATTGAGTGGGCATATCATTGGTAATTTTAGTTAAAACTAAACACGATATGTTTGATGTATAACTGTTTTGACTTGATTTGAATTGTATGTTAACAGAGTGTTTAACAGTACTATTTGTTTGGTTTATTCCTGTAATCGGTAAATCAATGTTATTATATTCTAAACCTAATTTCTCGGAAAATTCTTTTGTTATGAAATTTGTTTGTGAACCTACATCTAATAGCGCTCTTGCGGATTGGTATTGTTTGTTTTTATCTAAAACTTGTATTATTGCGGTTGATAATAAAATTTCTTGTGCAGTACTATTACAGCTAATGTTTGAATTTTGAGTTTGACTTGTGGTTAATGATTTTTGAAAATGCAGAAGCGTATGGTGTTTATTGAAGCACGTTTTGCATGTATTTGTTGATCTACAAGCCTTTGAATCATGGCCCCTGCTCAAGCAATTAAAGCATAATTTAAGTTTTTTAACTTCTTGTGAACGATTTTGTACGCTTAATTGCAGAAAGTCTCTACATTGATTGATGAAATGTTGTTGCTTGCAATAACTACACGTTTTTTGATTTTGATTTGAAGCTACATGATTGTTTGTACGTTTAAAAGAATAGTCTGGGTGTTTTACTTTATTTATGGGTTCACTAAGTGCTAGACTATTGTTACTAAAATCAACAGACTCTAAAACCTGACATTTTTTAGTTAGAAACTCTTTTAATTGATTTAATGTGGGTAATTCTGAATTTTTAAAGGTTGATTCCCATTCCTGCTTAGTTGCAACGTCGAGTTTGCTTGTGATTAACTGAATGATTAATAAGTCCCAGTTTTCTGTATCTATATTTAGTGATCTTAAAGAAGTCATATGAACGTTAACATTATCTAAGAGTTCGCGAAGTTGTTCTGATGAAGGTTTTGAAACAGTTGGTAAATTAAATAATTCATGTATATGATTCTGCACTATCAATCTTTTATTTTGATACCGTTCTTTTAATAGCTCCCATGCTCTTATGTAGTTTTCCATAGAAACTGAAAGAGTATCTACAGTTCGTTTTGCGTCTTTACTGAGACAACTTTTTAAATAATGGAATTTCTGAATGTTTGTTATATTAGCGTTTTCATGAATTAACGATACAAAACTGTCGTGAAATGTTGTCCATTCTGTGTAATTACCGTTGAATAGAGGCAAGTTAATTATAGGTAACTGAATTATTTGGCTGCTGTTGTTAATATTTGAATTAGTTGTTTCATTTTGTTTAGTTTTATTAGAAGCTTCTATTTTTTCTTCCGCTTTAGCTAATGCCGCGTAATAATCGTTTTCAAAATCTTCCCGATCTTTACTATCTTCTGTTTTAGATAGCCTTTCAATTTCGCCTTGAATCGAATTGTATTTGTCCATTAATTTTTTGAAGTCTGCCAATCGCCCAATTAATTGTCTAATATCACTTTGATTATTACAAGAATTAACGAAATTAGAAAATCTCGTTTTTGCAGATTTTACAATTGTTCTTTGACTGCGAAAGTCCTCCAAATCCGACATATTGTAAATGTAATTAATATTTTACCAACGTGAATTAACAGTGAAATGTACACAATAAAATGGATAGGAATAATTGATGGGAAAGTAATGCCCACTAACCTGTGCTGTTTGGATGTCGGACTCCTTCCCTCTTGAAGCTCGAAGTTCTTGGTTTTGACGATTCGGTTGATTGTGGTTGGTTGTGACTTGTACACACACGATGCGATATTGTATAATGTAGATTGTGACTTGTACACACACGATGCGATATTGTAGAATGTAGATTGTGACTTGTACACACACGATTTTTACTTGTATTGTTGTATAAATGAATACAGCAATGTTTTGTATTTTATCCTAATCCGGCTCGATAGGACCAATTTTATGTTGAGAATTAGGTACGCTGTATTCAATAAAATGCGACGATCAGTATTAAAATGTATATTTATATCTGACAATATATGTACAAGGTGGTGTTGCTCGGGTGAGCTGAAGTGGACTGTGTAGTTCTTGGCTACTAGTAACATAAAGTAAACTATTTTTGGGGTGGGGAGACATACCCCCTACTTCAAGACTGAACAACGGGAATAATTTTGAATGGTATTTCGTTATTTTTTCCAAATAATATTTCGTTAGGGGTTAACTTTGTAATAGAGTGTTTTGTATTATTATAGGCTAATATAACTAATACTAGTTTTTCTAATAATGTTTTATTATTAAATTTCTTGTTATTTTCTATTAGTCGCAAATGCTCTATGAGAGTGGAATGTAATCTTTCAATTGCGTTGCTTTTGGGGTTGTTTACGCAAGTAATGTGACTTTCTATGTTGTGTGTTTTGAGTAGGTTTTGTATGAGACTTCCTTTAAATTCTGGACCAGAATCCATTATAATTTTATTTGGTATAGTAAATGTTTGAAAGTATTTTATTAATTGATTTAATACGGTTCTTGAGGATTTATCTTCAAGAAAGTATATATGTCCTTGTTTTGAGAACTGATCATAAATAGTAAGAATAGCTATTTGTGCTGCTAGGCAGTAAAGTAGCTTTTTTCTGGTCCGAAAGATGGAATAGACAGCCGAGGCAAAGCCGAGGCTGGATACTTTTTGAGGACCAGAAAATGCACTTTACTGGCGTGTAGCACACAATATTTTTTATCCTACACCAGTGGTTCTCAAATTTTGGCCTACCTAACAGTTGCAATTTGCAGTGCCGCACATGGTAAACGTTTGGTGTGGGAAACACTGTCCTACACAACAAACAAAATAGCACAGTAAAAACAATCATACATGTTTGAAATAAATTTTATTTAGATATTTGGAAATTAAATGTACAATTTGAACAGTTATTTATAGAAATTCCTTGGCTGGATAGTTTAGTAAAATTTTCTGAACTGATTTGTAAAGTATTGGGCTGGTCATCTGTAATGGGCAACTCCATCGTTTTTATTTGATTGCTATTGTCTGTAGAGGGTCTTTGAGCTGCTTCTTCCGGCCGTACAATAGTACATTTAGCAGTTTTCTTGCCACCAAGTATTTTTTCAGCCATTAAAATTGTATTTTGAATCGAATTATCGATATAGCCTTCTGCAACATTACTCGATTTCCAGCCACCGTGCTTCTTTATAGCTAATAAATCTGCTCCAGAATCGGCGAGTAATGTTGCAGAGGACCTTCTGAAACAATGTCCAGTGTATTCCTCTGGATTAGGTAAATTCAGATATTTAGCGATTAATGATGGCAGAGCACCAATTTTATGTTTTCCTACATTTTGTGCTGCACATTTACCGGCACTATACTGTACAAACAATCGTCGAGAATTTGTATTCTTAGGTCGTAATTCAAAGTATCTTCTACATATCGATAACATGTCAATGGCGTTTTTATTTCTGGTATTGCAGATAGTAAATGTTCGTTGAGTTTTTGTTTTGGTGTCTGGTATGTTTACTATCAAAATATCATCTTTGTCCACAACGTGATCAATGGTAATGTTGGTCAATTCATCGCATCTACATGCACCAGCAATTCCGATAATTAATACTACCTAAAAAAAGTATAATTATATGTAACTATTTTATCAAAGTATTCGCTCTGAGGGAAGGCATGGTAGGGGAATTTAAATCGACTGAAGCGTTCGCAGTGGTCTTTTTGAACATTACGGGAGGCTACTATAACCGAAACTGTAAACAAAAACACGTTAAAATATTTTTTTTCGTTTTAATTTAAATAAATTAAATAAAAATGAGACACCAAAGTTGTTGTGTAGTGAATTGTAAAAATACGAGCAGAAGAAGTGAGTGCAAATTTTATAAATTTCCTACCGCTAAATGGAAAATAAATCAACGGAATCAGTGGATAGCTGCGGTTAAAAGGCTAAAGTAAGTAGTACCATAACCTTATTGTTATGAAAAAAAATAATTCGGAGTGTTATAAATTTTTGTAAAATTGTTAAGTTCAGCAAATGTAAATAATTTTTTTTGCAATTCTGTAATGAAAAAGTAAAAAGAAAATTTATAAGTAAATAAATTGTTATATTATAGAAATTTAATGATTAAAAGAAAAATAAAAGTTATCACAGACTGAAAAAATTTTGATTTTGCAAACAGTTTAATTAATACTGTGCTGAAATAATGAAAAATATATATTTATAGTGTTGATGGATCACCGTGGGTTCCCAAGCCATATGATTGTATTTGTAGTGACCATTTTATTGGGGGTAAAAAATCAGAAGAGGAGTTAAGTCCTAGCTACATTCCAACAATATTTCCTTTAATTTACAAGTCTCGAAAAGTTAATGAATCTTCGGTCATAAACAGGTAAAAATTATTTGGTAAAACTAGACCAATGTTAATAACATAATTATAATAATTTCATATTTTCAGATACAAGCGTTTAATAAACCGGCAGATAAAAAAATCACCTCCAAAATCAAGTTCTGAACTCACTGTATTAGAACCGATGGAAGTGATAAATGAATATGATAACCCTTTGATTGTGTCTTTAAAAGTTGACCAAGAGTGTCAAGTTGATTTTTATTCAAACTCTGATGTCAATTCTCAAACGTTTATTTGCAATCGTTATGTCACAAATGATTTGTGTCATGCTGAAACTCAGACAGAAATAGTTGAAGATACTAGGCCGATAACAATTCATGCTAGTAATAAAAAATTTGTTAATAAAGAATGTGGTACTGATCAAAAAACATTTGCTGATAAGGAAAGTCAAGCGGATAATAAAATCTTCAGAGGATTCGCATCGGTGACAAAAGATCAAGAAATCATTGATCTGGCCGGTGTATCATTCCCAAATTTTGATTTCTTATTGAGTAGACTATGTACACCTACGTCACGAAAATACATTGTATCAAAAAAAGACCGACTTTTAATTTTTTTAATGAAAATTAAAACAGGATTAACATTTTCGGCACTTGGTGTATTATTTAGTGTTCACAGAACAACAATTTCAACAATTTTTTATGAAATCCTACAACATCTTGCTAGTGCGACAAGAAATTTAGTATTTTGGCCAGATATCGACGCAGTACAAGAAACAATGCCTGATTGTTTTCTACCTGATTATAATAACACCAGAGTCATAATTGATTGCACTGAATTTCGAATAGATATTCCTACAAGTGTCGACAACCGTGTTCTTACTTACTCACAATACAAAAAGAATTTCACGGCCAAAGTTCTTATTGGTATAACTCCTGGAGGTTTTATATCCTTGAGATCTGACGTAGCTGGAGGACGGAAATCAGATTCTCAGCTTACAATAGAGTCAGGGTTGTTGGATTTATTGGAGGATGGTGACATAGTTTTAGCTGATAAAGGTTTTCCAGAAATCAAAACAGTGATTGACGCAAGTGGCAAGAAAGTGCAAATTGTCATGCCGCCTTTTCTAGAGAAAAAAAATGAATTTTCAAGTGAAGAAACTCAACAGACATACAGTGTTGCAAGGGTTAGGATTCACGTTGAAAGAATTATGCAGCGGTTAAGGACATATCAAATATTGCATAAAATTCCACAACATTTGTTCTATTGCATTGATGATATTTTGCACATTTGTTGTGTTTTGGTAAATTTACAGCCTCCAATTATTTCTGATAAAAAAGATCCTGAAAATGAGGGATGAGAATATTTTATTACTCATAAAAGTTGGTCAGTGAGTACTTGTAAAAATACAAATTTATAATTGTAAGAAATTGTACATTCATTTTCAGCTATTAATTACATTAATAATTAAGATTTTTGTAAAACATGTAACGAATAATAAAATTCTTTTAAACTGATAGTATTGTAACAGACAATAACACTCTTTACTAACTTAATAAATATTCATTTTTCAGTAACTACTTATCAAACTAATTATTTAACGTTCAACTGATTACTCTTAGCTTATTTGTTAAAATCACAACAATTGGTGCTTTTATGCCGTTATAAATTATAGAAAATAAATTACTATGTTAAAATATTTGTAAGATCACTTCCAGTAAAGCTTCGTTTT
This sequence comes from Pterostichus niger, assembly GCA_947425015.1. Lineage (NCBI taxonomy): Eukaryota > Metazoa > Arthropoda > Insecta > Coleoptera > Carabidae > Pterostichus > Pterostichus niger. The sequence goes on from OX380350.1 coordinate 10,984,455, forward strand.
TGGTTTGCAGTTTCATCTTCTTTATTACTACTATCTAAATTGTCAGTATTTTCATCTTTGTTACTAGTATTTTCTTTATTAATATCAGTAGTTGCTACTGTTGCAAACAAAGCTGGCAAATATTGCTCAAAATAGAATTTCTCGCTCTTCAAAATTACACTTTTTAAAAATTCTTCGTCTCTGTGGACTTCTATTAAACAACAGCCATCTTCGACTGGTGAAAAAACAAAGAGATCACAAACACTCATGCCAGTGACGTACATTTGTACTTGAACTTGAGTGTAATAAACATCAGATTTTTTGAGCTCCAACTTATCATTAATAAATTCCAAATACTTAACGTTACTAACTTGATCAGCATCATTGATAACCGGTTTATTTTCACAGGTACTAGGACATTTGAATTCAATAATTTTAGAAATACAACCGTCATCAATGACAACTCCATCAAGACTTGCACAAAGCCAAGGCTGATATTTACTGACAATTACACCAATCCGTTTAACAGTACAGTTGTAAATTTGTTCATATTTTTCTTTAGCAGAAGATTCCATTTTTAAACCGTATTTAGTAGAGCTGCTGTTAATTGTAGATGGATGTAGCATGTCTGAAACCAAAGTTTCAACTGGTTTCTTGCTTAGAACTTTTATATGATGAACATTTGAACTTGCAGAAATTCTTAAGCGTCTAGCTTGGAACCAATTGTTACAAGCAGACTGTTTAACAGTTTCACAAAGACAGTTGAATGATTTCATCTTCCGATAATTGCACGTTATTCAAATAAAACTCCCGGAGATTCGGATCCAGCTTATACTGACTTTCATAAATAGAATATTCCCCGCAAAAAATTAAAAAAAATTCTGCACATGCAGCACATTCTTCTTTCTCTAAATTCAGTTCTACTTGCGCCAACAGAGAGTTAATCACATTTCTTACTGTATGTTTATTATTTTTTATTAACTGTGCTTCCATAATTCGTTTTAAAGGAGAATCGACTTTTAAATCAGTTATTACAACATTCTGAGGCTCATGTAATTGAGTGTATTTATGCGGCATCATTTTTTTGAAATACTCTCCTTTAGAATATTTGTGTTTAGCAAATTGACGAGCGCCCGGCTTACCCCACTGCTGCTCGTGACTCGTTTTTGAAGCACTTTCTTCATTATTAATAAAATAAATTAACGCAGCAACATGTTTACACTTGCCACTCTTATTATATACACAATTACAGTGTACATTTGTCACGTAACGTGCAGAGTTTATCTGAAATTGAAATAGAAAAATCTATTAATTATATAATACTTAAACATTATTTAAAGTAACGAAATAAATGATCTAGATGTGCATTACGTCTAAAGAAGTAGCATAAGGTGTAGCGTGGACTGATGCTTGCCGAATAACGCGAGATTTTATCAAAAAACTTTCCAAGTTTCGTCGATGTTCCTCGACTTCTCTTACATGTCCAGCATCAACAAGTTTTTTGCCTTTGGTCATTGTCTCCGGCTGAAATTCTATTTGATAGGTGATGGACTGAAATCCTGTCTTTATAATAATATCCATGTCTTTGGTTCGACTAAAAATAATAAAAAAATAAGTGAATTAAATTAGTATTTACTTATTCTATTGAGAAAACATTTTAATCATTATTTTTTTTTTTAATTTTTTTAAGAACTATTCCGAGGTTTTGAAATAAATTTTAAGCAACTTAACCTTATAAATGTTTACTGCATTTCTTTATTTATTTTATCATTATACTTACTTGTGTTTTTGGTACGTTGAGGTCAGTTATAAAATGTCAATAACTATTGAATTTTCACATTTTTTTTTTATGACTTGTTTATTATTGTTTATAATATTTTTTTAATGAACTTTTTCTTTGGCTATTGACAAACATATAAAAACATACACTGATAGCCTCCCGTAGTTCATATTTAGTCTGGCGCTGCAGTCACACTCGGAGCGAATAAGTATTTACCTGTTACCTTTGTCATCAGAAATGAATCATCTGGAGCCTCCAATATGAATTTATTAATGTCTTTTCGATTTAGAGTTTTTGATTTTTTAGCTTTATATCCTACCGATTGTTTTTTTAGGAAGACTGTTATTTTTACAAATTTTTCAATTTTTATGTCATTCTTGGCTGCTAATGTTGTTTTCAGCATAGAATAAACAGACCATAATGTAGATGGTTTATATTTCTGGGCTAATTCAGACATATATGCCAATATGACATTTTCACTATATTTTTTAACATGTTTTGTTTCACACCAATCCATAAATAATCTGTATTGATACTCATATTTTAATTTTGATTTTTCTGGCAATAAATTTAAGGTTATTTCTTTCGCAGCGTTTTTAATTTCTTCTGGAGTACACACTTCATTATCAGATAAATAATTATCAACAGTCTCCATATTAAATTCAATATTTAACTCAATAAATAAAGTTGAAAAGGAAAGTTAACCACTTTATCTAGTATTAGTTTCGACTTTCGAACTGCAGATTATTTTACAAAAATTATTTGACATAAAACATTCGACATCATCTGTCGATCCGCGCATGCGCGTATGAAATTACCAGTGTTGCCAACATCGTATGTTGAAATTATGGTACAAGACATTCAAAGTAATTGAATTTGACTCCTAATTATTGTACACAAATAGAAATAAATCTTCACATTATTTTTTGTATATATATATATATATATATACACTCAGGTGCAATAAAAACGGTCCAATTTTTTTTCTTTAATTTTTGTTGATAACATTGTTCTAGTAGTACTTTTAACAAAACTTTTGATGTTTTATGATGAAATAGTCTGTTAGGAGGTAAAAGAAAACAATATATGATATTTATCAATTTATTTAATGAACAAGAATAACAAAAAATGAAATTAAGGATAATTATGCTTTTCTGTAAATGGAACTTAAAAAAGATTATAAAGAAAAAATTCGCCAGAATAGGGTTTAATACTTCGTATTGCCTCCTCTAGCCCGGACTATTGCCTGCATACGCCGACTCATACCACTAATGAGCCCACGAATATCATTCTGTGGAATATTCCGCCATTCTTCCTGAAGTGCCGCACGAAGCTCATTAATTGTGGTCGGTGCAACTGGGCGATTTCTAACACGCCTTCCCAGCATGTCCCAAACATGTTCTATGGGGTTTCCATCTGGGGAACATGTTGGCCAGTTTAGTTTTTCTACCCCGATTTCATTCAAATATTCACTAACGCACCTTGCTGTATGAGGTCTGGCGTTATCCTGCATCAGGATAAAGTCAACACCAATAAAAGGAGCAAATGGGATGACTTAGTTTGCCAGAATCTCCTCAATATATCGCTGTGCCGTCAGCGAGCCTTCAGGAATAACACACAAGTCAGTGCAGGCCTCCATTGAAACCCCTGCTCAAACCATCACTGATCCTCCACCATGGCTAACTCTAGGGGTGAACGTGCACTCCGTAAATCGTTCTCCCGTTCGTCTCCACACTCGTTCCCGTCCATCTGGTGAATGTAGACAGAACCTGGACTCATCCGTAAAAAGAACATTACTCCATTGGGCTAAAGTCCAATTTAAATGTTGCCGAGCAAATTGGAGTCTAGCTACCCGGTGACGTGGGAGCAGTTTGGGGCCAGCTGCTGGTCTGTAAGCTTGTAAACCATGCTCTTTTAATCTTCGGCGGACTGTCCAAACACTAATATGTGTGCCACGAACCTCACGAAGCTGATTATTGGTTTCAACAGAAGTTAGATGTCGATTTCTTAGCGTGTTAAGGACAATAAATCGGTCGTCATTGACACTAGTCCTGCGTTTCTTGCCACTTCCAGGCCGTCGCGTATTTGAACCAAGCTCTTTGAATCTTTCCAATAATCTTCGGATGATAGAATGGCTAACATTTAGGACTCTGACCACATACCGCTGACTTCTTCCATCTTCTACAAGAGCTTCTGCCTTTGCACAATCTTCAGAACTTAAAACCATTATTAAGACACAAATTTGAAGTGAGAATGACAGTAATTGTGAAAAAAAACAATAAACAAACAGTTGAAACAAGTAGGCACCTTGATTCTCGAAGCATAAGATCAGAAAGGCAATTTGCAAAAAAACCATGATTATCCTTAATTTAATTTTTTGTTATTCTTGTTCATTAAATAAATTGATAAATATCATATGTTGTTTTCTTCTACCCCCTAACAGACTATTTCATCATAAAACATCAAAAGTTTTGTTAAAACTACTACTAGAACAATGTTATCAACAAAAATTAAAGAAAAAAAAATTGGACCGTTTTTATTGCACCTGAGTGTATATTGTTACTGTGCGTATGGTGAGCGGTATTAACTTACTATTATACTATGTATTATACAATTCCTTAAATTATCGTACAGTTGGCAACACTGGAATTTACTTTACTGCCTAGGCATTTTTTTGATATTTTGCCGGTCAGTCCGGCAATTGTCTACTTTCTTGCTCGTTTACACGCAGTAAAATCCTATTTTCTGTACGTGTAGGATAAAAAATAATTTTTATCTAGGCATAGTAGGTCCATATTTATTATGTCGAAAGGTTTAGAGGGAGTTGGTGTAAGATTATCGATTGCTTGTGGTGGTTTTCTATTATATTTATTTAAATTACAGTGTTCACAGTTGGTAATATATTCAGTGATGTTTTTTATCATGTTAGGCCAAAAGTATTTATCTTTTAATGAGTTTAATGTTGCTATTATTCCGCGATGATTTGTTAATCCGTTATGGAAGTCGTGAATTATTTCAATTTGTTCATCTTCGTCTTCTATGTCTGTTACTATTTCAATTTGTTCATCTTCGTCTTCTATGTCATTTGTTCATCTTCGTCTTCTATGTCTGTTACTATTTTATTACATGAAATTATATTTATAGTATTATATTCGAAAGTGTTTTTTATAATATTCGAGAGTATTAGATCTAGACCTTTTTTCGATTATTGCGTAATAACGTATTTTTGGTATAATGTATTCTTTTAAGAATTTTATTATTTCTTGTTCTAGTATAATTTTGTTAAATTTACAGTGTATTCTCATCTTGTTGTGTTCGAATAGTCGTTGTGTTTTAATTTCTGTATTTCCATCATGTGTTTCTAATATGAGTTGGTTGTTTGCGATGTTAAGTCTATCATTTATAAATTTTAATCCATTTACTAAGTTTTCTGGATCTGAGTGTACTGTGTTATTGTCGCTATCGTTATTACTTACTGAGTCGTTAATGTTTGTTTCCGGTAATGTATATAAGTTAATTTGGATATTTGTGTCTTAAAAAAATTTTAATATTTTGTTTGAAACATCTTCCCATTTTAGTTCATCTATGCCACATCCTAATTTGGGGATATTAATTTCATATAACTCGTTTAGTATCATGTCGTCTCTAATTTCTTTGAGGGGTTTGTCTAGATTTCTAATGGAGGGTTTGTCTTTATGATGTTCTTTTGTAATTAGGTGAAATATTATCTTATTATTAATATGTTGTATAATTAGATTCTTATTTTTGTCATTTTGTGTTTTACAATATTCTCTACTCTGAAATAAATTATTTATGTCTTTGGCTAATCTTTGTGACATTTTTAAATCCCTTGATATACAGTGTGCAAAAAATTTTGTATTTGTTACGTCTCCTACGTGGTTAATAATTTGTGTATCATTTCTTTGTCGTGATAAATTGTCTGCGATAATATTCATTTTACCTTGTAAATATTCAATCTCGAAATTGTACTCATTCAATTTTATTTTCCAACGCATGAGTTTCTGGTTGGGATTTTTCATGTTGAATAACCATACAAGTGGTCGGTGATCAGTTTTAATAAGAAATTTTCTCCCGTAGATTATTGCAAGTAATTCTTTTTCTATAGTGCTGTAATTTTGTTCAGCGTTATTTAGTGTTTTGGAAAAATATGCTATTGGCATCTCTTTACTATTTTCATTTTTTTGAAGTAATACGGAGCCTACCGCAAAGTCTGAGGCGTCTGTTGTGAGAATAAATTCTTTATTGAAATTAGGGAATTGTAATATTGGTGAGGTAGTTAAAATGTCTTTACATTTATTAAAACAGATTCTATATTGTTCGTTATAAATATCAATAGTTTGACCATTTCAGAAGTAACTAGTGAAAGGTTTCGTCAATTTTGCAAAATCCGGGATAAATTTACGGTACCAACCAATTTTATTTTATTTTATTTCCTTTTTTGTTTTTGGAATGTTTAATTTCTTTATTTTTTCTACTTTGGATGGGTCTGTTTTAATACCGTCCTGTGTAATGATATAACCGAGGTATTTGGTTTGGTTTTGTAAAAATTCGGATTTGTCAATTTGTATTTTAAGATTTGCTATTCTGAGTTTTTCGAATACTAATTTTATATTTTGTAAGTGTTCTTCAAGTGTTTTTCCGAAAATAATAATGTCGTCGAGATAGACAAGACATATTTTGTTAACTAAATCCTTTAATGCGATGTTCATCATTCTCTGGAATGTTGCCGGAGCGTTTTTTAGCCCGAATGGCATGCGAATAAATTCGTAGTGTCCGGATGTAGTAGAGAAAGCGGTTTTTTCAATATCATCTTTGTTCATTAAAATTTGATGGAAACCAGAGTGTAGATCGAGTGTTGTAAAGTATTTTGAGTGTCCTATGTGGTCTAATAGTGTATCTATGTTAGGGATTGGAAATCGATCATCTTTTGTGTTTGTGTTTAATTTACGATAGTCAATGACTAACCTTGTTTTGCGTTTGCCGGACGCGTCTAATTTTTTTTGAACGATCCAAATAGGTGAGTTCCAAGGGGAATGTGAAGGTTGTATTACATTTTCTTTTAATAAATTTTGAATATGTTCCTCGATATCTTGTTCATAGATTTGTGGAAGTCTATAGTTTTTTGTGTGTATGGGAAGAAACTCTTCACTAACTATGATTTTATGTGTACAAATGTTAGTATTAGATAATTTTTCGTCTTTTTTGGGAATAAGTCTTTATATTCTCTTATAACTGAATCTAATTTTTGTTTTTCTAACTTATTTAAATGTTCGTTTCTGATTTGGATATTATTGTTTCGTTTTAATGTTTCTAGATGACTATTTAATTCTCTTTCTTTTCCCTGTATTTTAACGACATTTTTTACAAAGTCGATTTGTATGTTTAACTCTTTAAATGCTTCTATGCCTAAAAGTAGGTTATATTCTTTGTGAAAATTATGAATATAACATTTTATCGGAATTTTATTTAATGCGAACGGAGTGATTATTTGCAGGATGTAAAGCAGCGACTACTGCCCACAGAAAGCAGTATTCATCTTTATATTTAATGTTAATAACGGCCTTTTTATTTTTAATGTTTTTTGGCAGTTCGACATAATTGCCAACGTGTATTGGCGTGTGCTTATTGATGTTTAACTTCAAATGTAAAATTTCATGCAATGCCCACCTCGAGTCTCGCTCTTGAAATTCCCCCAAGTCCCGTAAAATGGGCGCTTGCACATTTTCTTCAAATCACTGTTTTATGTTGGTTGATTGATCGATAATTTTATTCATAGTATTGAAGCTTTTTATTTCAATTTTACCCGTGCTGGGCTGAATAAAATTGCTCAAAAATATTACGTTTACTTTTAAAATGCTTGTTTTTAGCGACAGTTTAATTTTGTTTTTAAATATATTTAAACATTTGTTTAAAAATATTTTGGGATCTTTATACCCGCATTTATTTATTATAGCGCCGGTTTTAATTCTATTATTAAATATGGATTTGATGTCCAGCCAAATTAAACAGTTAGATTGTTTATAATTGTTTAAACCTGCACCAGTTATAACTTTAAAATGTTTTAATTTTTCGCGGTACGTTTTGAGAATCGTAACATTCCCCTCTAATTTGAAGAGGTTATAATTTTTATTTTTGTTTGTGTTATGATTGTTAATGGCTTTATTTATTATTAGTATGTTTACGCCAACGCTCAGCCTCTTTAGGCGTTTTACTTAATGCAAGTGTACCACGAATATTTTCCACGACAGTATCACTCAAAGCACTCACTGTATTCATGCTTGATGATGACGACGACGACATTTATAGCAGTTTGTAGTTTAACAAAGTAAATTAAACTGATACAAAAACTGCTGTTTATCTGTATGTATTTATAATTTTTTTATATCGCGCGCGCTCGATGTTAAAAAAAACCGTAGGCGTAGGTGTAGAATGGGTTTTTAGTGCGACTATTGCAGCGGCGAAATACCGGACGACGACGCGTTAATTGCACATAAAACATATTTACGGTACACAGCTCAGGACGGGACGCCGCTGTGTAACGCGTCACCATTCGTGTAGTAGTACATTTTACATTTATAATAAATCTTTTTTATTTATCCACGAATTGTGTGTCTTATTAAAACCCAGCCATTTTACTAACACTTTTGCGCCTTTTGTTTGTACTAATTTCTCTAGTAAATAAACATCTTTATTTTTAGTTTTTTGCAATTCCTGTTCATAGAAACCACCTTGAATGATATTACCATGTAAATCTTTTAGTTTATATGTAACTAGATTTGTGTGTTGCACTTTACCGATTATAAATAATTATATTATTTTATTATTATTTTCATTTAAAAGTTTGTAATAATACCACAACAGTACAGTAGTAGTAATAATAATAATAATCATCATCATCATAATAATAAAGAATGTTACAATTGTTTAATTTTAAGAGAAAGTAATATCCCTTTGTTTTGTATCTTCATGCAATACAATACAAATGTAATTGCCCACCAATTCGTCTTGAATTTCCTTTTCCTCCAACGTGTTGAATCGTTTTGGTAAAAATGATACAAATTCCCCCAAATCTAGTAATATGGACTTTCCATATTGACCACATAATTTTAGCACTTATTATTTTAAATTTTTTATTTGTTTCAATATCTTGAATTTTCATAGTGCTTTTATAATAAGATTTATCAATATTGTTCAATTTATCCATGTTTTTATTTTGCTAATAAAAAAATAAGCACTATAAAAAAAAATATTTGAAAATATTTAAAATAAAAAATTACCCTTCTCTAGGGCAGTACGAACTACTGTTATTATATAGGGATGTTCGTAGAAATATGAGGCACTTTTTGATGTAGTATTTGTACTTGTAACGACAAATTCATTCGGAGGCACGTCAGTATCTGAACTGGAACTGTCATTATGAAAGTGTGTTTTTTCATTAAATATATCCACAATTTTCTTTGTACATTTCTTGTTCGATTTAGCCAGGAGAATTTTCGTACGAGTTTGCATTTTTTAAAAACGTTTTTTTTTTGCAATATTTGCAAGAGTATACATTATTGTTCTTTGAATTATAATTTAACCATATTTTATCTTTAGTCTTTCTTATTTTGTACTTTCACGCAGGGCCGGACTAAGGTACTTTCGGGCTTGAGGCGGTAAATATTTCGGGTCCTAGAAAAAGCATTTATTTCATAAATTATACAAAAAACAATAAAAAAAAAATATAAACGCATACAGTAAATAAAAACAAAACTCTCTCTAATAATATATAAATATGTGCTAATAAATATATTTTTTTCTTTCTTTCTTTAATGCAGTCTCGGGATTCAAAATATGGTCTTCCGTTTTGACTGTGTCCAATACATATGTAGATGCTGCAAGATAATTTTCATTCTAAACATTTATTTATCTCAAAGAAGTTAAGAATAAATAAGTACTTCTCTTTCTTTATTACCATTCGTATCATATTTAGATGTATCAATTAAAAAATCATCTGGACATATGTTCTTTATATGATAATCTGTTTCAAACGGTACTGGTGGTGGTGATCCTCCTCCCGTTTTCCTTCTCTCCCTCTCATATGTACTCACATTCTTTTTAGCTATACATTTCACTCTTCTCCATTGATCCTTGATTCGTTTCAGATCCCTCACATACCGATTACATTCAAATACATTAACAATTTTCATCCAAGCCATTTTTTATTTTTTAGCACTCTGATATCATTACTTTTATTTTCAATCATACCTTTTCTTTCATATACATATTTAATCTTTTCTTCTGACGCCTAATTTTCTGTTTTAATTTATTTAGCTGCCATTCTCTTTCTAAAGTAGAATAATAATATATAAGAGTATATGCTCATATGCAAAATATAAAAATTAATATATATTCTTCATGAATACTTACATTTAATTTCTATAAAAGAATTTTTAACGTTGAAATGTAGATTAGTGGTCAATCTGTCAAATTGCTACTGTCAAAAATATGAATGAAACTCGCATGCGTATTGCGTCTTCTACAACGTTGTCATATATATTTTCTTTTTTACACGGTACTAGCTAAAACAACCTTGAAACAACGCTCGTGATAAACATTATTTTACGAGTGTTTTCCACTTTCCATGCGAATAAATGTTGAAGATGGTGTTGAAATGTGCATCTTCTTTCTTCTGCTCTTCTCTACTTCGCTATTAATATTATTCTTGGATTTGAGCGAAATCTTCGAGTATTTTAAGTTGGGAGGTTGTCACATCTAGTTCTTCTCTCTCTTCTTCGTGGTCTATGATTTGTGGGATGGTTGCCTCGGGAGGGCATGGCCAATTCGGTATATTTTCTGCCAGCGCTCTTCTTTGCGCGTCGTATTTGGGACAGTCGTATAGTCTGTGTAGTGGATCATCTGGGACGTTACATGTGTCGCAGTTAGGATTATCTGTTTTTGCTTTATATTTGTGTTATTGATTTTGTTTTAAATGTGGTTTTTCTTTCTTTTCTTCGATTGTTAGATGTAAATGTTTAATGCCTGCAACGACACATGGTGCATCGGTTGAGACTGACGTGTACATTCCAGCAATTACCTTGGAGCAAAAGGTGTATCTGGACTAGTGCAGAGCGCAAAGCACTAGAGCGAACCGAGGCCATACGAGAGAACAGGGTTGAATGCTTATCCCCTTTCTGTTCGTGACGTTCAGCGTGAGGCGAACGACTGCATAGTAAGCATAGGAAATATACAGAATTTGTAACAAATAGACTTGTAAAATGTGATTTATAAATAACACCGGCTTAATTCAAGTTAGTAATAACAAAATCACACATTTTTTAGGCAAATTTTATTTCATAAAATGTATTGAGTTTAGTCGAAAGTTTCGATACTATTGATATAAAATAATCGTAAAAAATAAAAACCTCGACAAAATGGTTGCGTGGCCGGCCGGGCCTTGAGGCGCACGCCTCTTGGTTAATCCGGCATAGCTTTCACGGCACTATTGTAGTAAACAACGCTGGATGTAATTATGTTATTTACGTTTTAACCTGTTCTATCCTAACCTCACTCATCGTCTGTCATTTTATTCATGTGAGTGTAACACGATCGCAAGTGGATGTAAGGATGGCTAAGTGAACTCTGCCAATTGTAACACGCGTGGGTGTACGGAGAGACGGTGAAATTAAACTGTATTAAAAAAAAAACTAAATACATCTCTGAATTAAATAAACATAAAACGTTATAAATAAATCAATATTGTGGAAAAAGAATTAGGATTTAAATTAAATTACATTTTATTAACTATAATAATTAATGTGAAGATCAACACTTTCACGCAAAGCTTAATTATTTCCTTAGTTTAAACTAAAGTAAAATGTGAACATCACGTGATGTGAAGATTAACATCTTCACTCGTTGAGTCGATTGGCGAGACTGTTTCCACCAAAACACTTGCTGCCCTGGGTACAATACCCACATCTGGATCCGAGCCCTCCCGCATCAGATGGCACAGATGCCTCAAGTGTTTTGGTTATGTAGTCTGACACTCTGGCACTGTAGATAACACGAACATGAAATCCATAGACCAGACATATAGTAGACCGCTTACTCTCTAATATTTCTCTGGAACACTATTCGCGACTTGAGCGCCACTGGCCACTAGCGGTTGTAATATATACCAATGTAAAGCGGGTTGCGCACATATTTAGTAATTCAATAGAAATTATGATATTTGAATTATTTACCTAATTTTAAAAGTAGATATTAGTTAAAAATTATTTTACACCATTATTAAGTAAAACTTTCTAATCGTAGACTAATGTAAAATTATATTTTAACTAATATCTACTTTTAAAATCAAGTAATGAATTAAAATAATATATATACATATATTATTATAATTTAATTGGAACATTTTTAAATCACTTTGTCTACAGTAAAAAAGGAATCAGTATCTAATTAAAATAAATTTATTATTATAAATTATGAACTTAATTTTTGTAGCTTTCCTTAGCTTTCATTATTAACATGTCGGTGTTATTGCCAATGTCCACTCTTCTACCACTTAATATTCTGTTGATTTCAGTTATATAATGAAAAAAAAATATTCTAATAGTATATTCTATTCTAATAATTTTTTTACAAAAATGGTTTGTACAATTTTTTTATGTTCGTCGCATGTTAAAAATGAAAAATCTACATTGTAATACACCATCTTTTCTACATACGTTAAAATACCTTCCCTCTCACATTGTGTCCTGATTATCTCCTTCGTTACTTTCTTTATGTGAGTAAAACATGACACAGCGGAAAAAGAGGGATAAAATAATATATGTACATTCCTATACTCTCTGTCTCTTATTAAACTATGTTGTGGCCCTATGTGAACAGCTTGAAGTTCCGCTTTACATATTTCGCATTTCCTTGTAAAAATGTCAAGTTTTTTTAAAATTTAAATTTTTGACAAATTGTTGTTTGTGACATTTTCATTAATATTTATATACATGAGTCTTGATACTACTGGCTCTGCCTTCGTCGAGTCTCTATTCACCTCTGCCACTGAGAAGAGCTCCTTCAACGTCGACAGAGCTCCTTCCGACTCGTTCTCTTCGCAATTCGCACTACCAGAGTGGCACCCCATGAAGTTGTTGACCACTAGAGTTTTGAAGACGGCAATAAATCCTGAGCAAGATGGATTTGATGTTTCTCACTCCGTGGCTGCGAATAGATCCGAAGAAATTTTCCAGCGGATCCTGATTTAAATTTCTCAACAAGAGAAATTTAAACCAGGAATCTTTCAATTTACTCCAAATCATTCGCAAACGACGAAGTGTAGTGATCCAGTTTCTGAAAGACGGAACTTTCGCACACGACTTCCCAGTAACTGGATCAATGAACTCCATCGTACTCAGAATTTGAATTGCCTCATTCCAAAACTCTAGAAGGTTAGACTTCTCTGTGAGTGGCCCCTTAAGGGGTTTTCCTTCTGGAACTTGGACAGTGCTGCTGTTTACGCTGTCAAAGAGTTTGTCGAAAAACAGCAGTAATTGTGCTGTATAATGCGCTTCAGGTTCCAGAACAGCTGAAAAAAAAGAATAATATTAATTAAATGTTTTAATATTGTGGAGATATTAATTACTTATACGCCTTGGCAAGATACTTCACTGTCGCAGCTACTCTCTGACTGAATACCTGCGTGCAGAGTTTCACCTTCATTTTTTCTTTGTGGTTCGGTGCTATATGTGTGTCCGTCAATTTGGGCAATAATCTAAGTTCTTTGTCTTCGCACGAATCTATTTGATAGACACTACCTATATGCTCCCATTTCGCTGTTATCTCTTCTTTTTCAATTGAAAATTTTATATTGACACTTTCGTTCACCTTTGCGTGGTCACAAATTGTACAAACAACTTTGAGTCCTACAGATTGCAATGCTTCTAGAACTTTTTTTATTTGTACTTTCAGTTGAATACTTTTCGTGGTTGCTTTACAAAATGTGAAAGCTATAGGCTGTTTCCGTTTTTTCCTAAGCCCTCGTGCCATAAACACCATAGCGTGGTCAGCAAACTCTTGCGTCAGTGTTGCTCTGTTGTCTACCCAACCATCAACTCTGTCCTCGGTTTCATTATACTGCAATTGCGGGGATAAACTTATCTCATCAAATAATAATGAACAATATCGGTCCATAGGTTTAAGCTTTTTTACATTTTTCTCCAATGTTGAAATTAATGTTTTGTTTATCCCTGCTTGCAGTTTTAGTTTACTCAAAACGATATTCAAAGTTTTTTTCGATGGCAGAGTGAACATCTTGTGTAATAAGGAATACCCCTTTGGACTTGATTTGTACAGTGACAACGACAGAACCTTCTCCTCCATTGTAAATCTTCTTCCACGAGGTTTCTTTCCCGTAGCTGGAACTTTATGAATTTTGCAGCAATTGGTTTAAGATGCTGCATCTTTTTCATTTCAAATTCCTTCGTCACTGAATATTTTTCAGCCTCAGCTAGGCGTTCTTTAAAACTCAACAGCCTTCTTGTAGTTTTGGCTTGTCTTCTTTTTAAATTTACAGTAGCTGAGTAGAGTTTCCGCGCCTTCGGTGTTAAATAGGTATGCCGTGTTACTCCTGCTGTGCGAAGAAGTGTAGTTGGTGTAGCAGTTGGAGTAGTGGGTGTACGTGGTGCAGCACTTGAACACGAAGGTTCAGAAACGGCTGAATCAACTACAACAAGAAAAAAAGAAATATTACAAATATGTCTATGAATAGGCTGTTGTTTCATATTTCATTGGATTCCAGTTGAGTTAATAGACTTCATCAAATAAAAAAATATTATTATTATTGATACATACCAAAAGTTTTTTCAGTAAGAGCTTTAGGTGTTGCTGGTTCTGGTTCTTTGAGATCAGAAACAAGCTGCACATCCTCTAAAATTTCGACTTGAACTAGAAAAGAAAAATAAAATATTATAAATATATGTAATATTATTTCAATACTCAATACGTAATAAGTGTTTACTTATAAAAAATTATAATTTATGATATATTAAATTTGTTGAACAATTATAGTTGTTAGCGAAACCGGATATAATTAACCTGCTAAATTTAATGTTGGAATTAAATTCCAACTCAGTCGTGCAGTTCCCGGATTCATAAATACAGGTCCAAAATGAATAGGACAAACTCGCTTCGTTTTATAAACATGTAAGGGTTCTTGTAAACGATGTAATGGTACGTTCAATATTTCCAACCACTGTAAATATCGACCCATATCAGATTTCGGATTAGGAAATCTATGACGAATTGTACCTACAGAAAAATAAAAGAAATATGAATATTAATCGATATTAAATATTATAAACCCATAAAAGAAACACTTGGTTCAAAATTATGTAGAATTTTGTTAAAAGTTTAACGTTACGACTATAAATATTTGTCTATAAATAAAAGCATTTGGGAGTTACCTTCGTAACTGCAGTTTTCTACACAACATTTTATAACAACCATGTCGTTAATTCAGAAATCACTCGAGAAATGAATAAATAATATGAAAACAACCAGAACGAACAACAAATTAACCAAGAAACAATAATAAAAAACAACCAAGTAATAATAACCGGTCAAGAAATAATAACCCAATTTAACAAACAACAAAATAATAATCAAGCCACACTAACAAAAATTAATTAATAACTAATTCACACATCAAAAAATTAGAAAGCAAATGACAACGTCTGAATACACGAGCGGTTGAAATTCAAGAGACCAGACCAAACAATTCAAATTCAAAATGACATCTGTAATAGATGAAAGTGCATGCGCGGCTAGTACAGCTGCGCCTGCATGCGGTTTAATAGGCATTTATTAGTGTTCAAGGTCATATATAAGAGTTGGAGGGGCATGATGAAATCTTTTACCTAAACAAAACATAACAACAATGAGATAGCTCATATTATTACATAAGAATGTGAGGTTATAAGTGTTGCCAACGGTAGTAATACTCAAAAATACAGAAATACTGAAATTTCACCTCAACAAAAACGAGATATGAATATGTCCATTGTTTCCAATATATCCATAAGCCCTTCGGAAATGTCCAATATCTCCATTTCAGTTTAAAAACTATCTGCAAATATAGGTGCATTATTTGTTGTACGTCAATTTTGACTTGTTTTTGTTGAGTTGGCTTTGCATTTTTTAATATTTTTTGTCAGGTTCGTCGTCTATTCGTTCATTTAATTTTTTTGTATAGATTTTTTGCGGTATCCATATTTTGTTTCTCATTGCCAATATACGAGGTCTGTTAAAAAAATACGTAAATAAAATATACCTTATTTAGAAGTTACATGTCTGGGTCACCTTCAAAGTACTTCCTTTCCCGACGCACACACTTATCCTAACGGTTTTCTCACTTTTGGAAACAGTCCTGGAATGCTTCTTTTGTGATGTTTTTCAGATCTTTCGTTGTATTTGTTTTAATCTCAAGAATCGTCTCAAATATTCTTCCTTTTCCACAAGGAGGGAGGTCAGGTTAATAGGGTGGGTGGGGAAGAACAGTGATCGAGTGTTTGTCAAAAAACTCGCGAGTTCTGAGGATTGAAAGGGATGGAGCGTTGTCGTGATGAAAAAACCAGTCACGACTTCTCCACATTTATGGCCTTTTCCACGTCTAGCAGACGCTTAAGAACTTCTATGTAGTAAGCCTGGTTCACTGTGGAGCCTCAGAGGAGGTACTCATTCAAGTCACTTCATAAACAACCGCGTAGCTAATCAACCCATACTTATATTAGCAATATAAAACTACCTTGTAATCAGCTGATCTTTACGAAGATGGCGACACAAGCGGATTTCTCTGAAACCAACTGGGCCCACGCAATTCAAACATTCTACGTATTTTTTTAACAGATCTCGTATAGTAGCCTTATGCGATAACATTGTTGTGTGTTTTATTTTAGACACGAGTTTTGGGTTCTATTAAAAAAACAGGCGTTTTAAAAAGATTTAAAGGTTCTTAATTTTTACGAATTGTTCCCAAGACGAAAGTTTCAAGACAAGTTATAACAAGGCTACATTTACTTCTACATATTACAAGGTAAGCAGTTATCCTAACATTACTCCTCCCGGCTAAGTGAGAACTGTGGGGCTACTTGCCACAGAGTTCGGTGACATTTCGATGTTTTCCCTTGGTTCGGATTTGAACCTGAATTTGTCTGATTTCCTTCGAACATAGTATGCATACATACAGTACAAAGCAATTATAATTATTATAGTATATAACTATCATTATCGTTTAAACTTTGTGTGGTGTTAGGATTGTTTGGAGTTTTTAATTGTATATTAGATATAATTTTTAATTTATATTTTTTGGTACAGGGATTGTACTCGTTTTCTGCAACATTTTTTAAATATTCTAAAATATCATTATTCACTTCTCCAGGGTTATTTATTGTAAATTCGTTTTCTATTGCGTTTATAGAAATACGCGATAGGCAATGTGCATTGGTATTACATTTACCCATTTTAAAACTTAAATCATAGTCATATTCGTCTAGCTTTATTTTACATCTAGGTAATTTTGAGTTTTGATCTTTAAATTTTAACAAATACACTCCCAGCCAAATTATTAGACTCACTCCTTAAATCTAACTTTTTTTGTTCATTTATCTATTATTATTAATATAATAGCGGTACAATTGTTAGTAATAGATACTTTGTTTGTTGTAAAATATTTATGAAAGAAAAAGTGAAAAAATATAAATAAGAAAACAAATTAATTAATATTTTGTTAGGCCATCTTTCGCAGTAACTATAGCAGCATCTCTTCGTGGCATATTTTCAACTCAGTTTAAAGCAAGTTCTTTCAACTTTTCGTTAGGTTAAAATGGTGGATAATTCATTCTATTAGTTGAACCTTTGTAGTTATGTTTTTTTTGCCAGTTCTCTTTTCAAAAACTCCCAAACGTTTTCTATTGGATTCATGTCTGGGAAGTTGTCTGGCCAAGGAAGAAGTGGTATTGTTACCTGTTTTAAGAATTTTTTGATTGATTTTGCAGTATAACACTTTTTTACCATTCCCGAACCATTCCTCAATCTGTGGAAGCAATCTTGCTTCCAAAACTTTCTTATATTGGTCTTATTGCATCGTTCTCTGGACCACATATAAACGCTCTAGACCCTACCCACTTATGACCGACCATATCATAACAGTCACACGATGTTTAACAGTTTTTACGACACAGTCACGATGGATCGTTTGGGCGATGTCTAACAAACTGTGTCTTATCAACATTGTTGCCTCAACATTGTTGACTCAACATTGAAGACTCAACATTGAAGGATGTCTGTAAAAGAGCAAAAACAGTAAATGAAATGAGTTCGAGTGAGGACGAAAGCAGTTGTCAATAACTCTGAGATTTCTGGCGACCGGCGAATCATTTCAAAGTTTGTCGTACAGTTTTCGAGTAGGAAGAACTACAATTGGTTTAATTGTAACAGAATCAATTAATGAAATATTTGAATACATGAAGGATGAATATATAAATATGAAAATAAAAAGACATATTTGTAATTTAAGAATTATATTTCTTTTGTGTTTCTGCGGCAAATATTATATTAACAATTTTATTTTGCACCTCCTCACTAAAATCTTTTCCCAAATTTCTTAATCTAGATGCCACGAAATTACCAAATATATCGTAGTCATCTTTTGACATCGATTTATTTGCTATCTTGTGAAGGGCTGATGCAATAGCAGTTGTAGTAGCATCTGACCTTCCACGCCCTGTTTGAGTTGACTCTCCAGTTGATGTTTCCTCGCTGCTTGTGCTACAGCTGGGACTTCCTGTGGCGTCAGAAATCTGCGTCTTCTTCTGGGAAGGAGTTATCGAACGTTCCGTGCAACACCCAGGTCCAGGAGAAGAATGTCTTTTCGATACAGCTGTAGCGGTGGAAAGAGTTGATGGTCGTTTCTCAGTTCCTTCCGACGCAGAGGAAAGAGTTGAAGAACATCTGTTAGATAGAGCTGTAACAGATGAGCGAGCTGATGGTCGTACTTCAAGTCCTGGTGACGCAGAGAAACTTTTTCATTTGCTGCTGACACTGAAGAAGGAGCTGAGGTGCACCTCTTTATCTTTCTTGCAGCAGCAGAAGCTAAGGTACAGCAACTCTCGAGCGGAGAAGACGCAGAATCGTCTAAGCCCTAAAAAAATTAATGTTTTAGATGCCACGAACGGAAGGAGAGTGGTTCGTAATTGGGAAGGACTTTAAAGATAAATTTAATTTTCCGAATTGCTGTGGGGTTATCGACGGAAAACATATTAATTTCAGACCACTCAGATATGAAGGATCATATTGTAGAAATTAAAAAAAGGGACTAACAGTAATGTTCTTCTAGCAGCAGTGGATGCTAATTATAAATTTATATGCGTCGATACGGGGACAAATGAGGAGAATTCATTTAAAAAGAGACATGTCCACTGTAACTAGTTTTTAAAAAATCGTGAAAAACTGATAGTACATACAAGTTAAAATTATTTAAAGAAATGTAAAAAATAGCGCCTAATGAGATAATAATAATGACAATTTTTTTAATTAAACTTATAAGTCCGGCACTATTACAGAAAAACTTTTGGATATGTATGGTTTTGCATGAATATTTCAAACATGACTGGTTTTGTTTGAACATATGGTGGACATGTCTACTTTTGTTTGGATATATTAATCATTGTAGAAGTGTAGATAATTGAAATAAATTTATTTAAACTAAAGTACATAGTAGCTAAAAAGAACAAACATAAATTATAGATACATAAATACACACAGATATATAAGACAAAATAATTTTCTAAGCAGTCACAAATCACTTCTTCATCGTTTTCTATTGCTTCTCCGACATCCTCTTCTCCAGTTCTTTTTTCTTCAATTCCGCATAATATGCTTTTGTGTTGCTTGTCTTATTGCATTTGTGTGGTTAAGGCATGTGCCACAAACATCAGAAGCCGGTGATGAGAAACCAATGTTAAACTCGTTCTAAAATATTCTCTTGAACATTCTTGTTGAGACTTGTAATTCGGGATATTTTTGATTATACATCTTCCATAATTTCATGATGCTTAAGTCGCACGAAATGTATACTTTAGAAGACTTTGCACGATTGTAATGGCTCTTGGAGGCAGGTAGACTTTTAAGAAAATCTCTTATCCTTCCTTTTTTCTGTTCATTTTTCTTCTTGTATCTGTCACCATCCATATTTTGCCTTGGAAATCCTACCTTCCTTGATAGTATTCAAAATAGATTGCATTCAATTTTTAGAAATTCCGTATGCAGCCATGAAAAACTTCCTACAAACTGTTTGCACAAATTTTCTATTTTTTCCAATTCGAAAATAATAATAAACATGCATAGCTTTGGGCGTTTTCTTTTCTTCAGCAATCCCATCCTTTGGTCGGCTTCTTTTAGGTTCACATACTCTTGAGAAGTGACACAACATTGAGGTTTGGATTATTTTATTTGGTTCAGAATATAATCTTTGTCGTTCAGTTTTGATATCTTGAGCCAGTATTGATAGTCCCTACAGTTTGCTCCATTATAGTAATACACAAAAAATAACAGCAGACAAATTTCACACATCTATTCATTCATGGCAAGCATATTTTGAGGTTAAGAACGTAAATGGTAATCCTATAATAGTACAATTTAATAAGCCAAATATTGATATGTCTAATTTTGTGTTAGAAATTATGTATCTAATGGTAAAGTTAATGAATATGTCTGATTTTGCAAAATTAGGAATTGTGTTTGGACATGTCTGGTTTTGTGTGAACACCTCACTTTATCGTTTAAATTTCTATGGGATACGTCTGATTTTTACTGGTTCTGAGGATATGATACGATGTAAACCAACAAAATGATACCGAACAATGCAAAACTCATATTACATGAAAAATGGATATGTTCCTTTTTGAATAAACGCTCCTCAAATGGTAGAGTAAGCGATAGAGGCGTTTTCCGCAACAGTTATCTCTCCACTGCTATTTTAAGAAACATATATAATATTCCTGAGTCAGTTTTACTCCCTAGAACTGATATACCTACGCCATTTGTATTCGTTGCGGACGACGCATTTCCTCTGAGCTGTAGAATCATGAAACCATTTCGCCATCCTGGCTTAAGCCACGAAAACAAAATTTACAATCACAGACTGAGCAGGGCAAGAAGGGTTGTTTAAAATGGTTTCGGAATTTTAACAAATAGATTCAGAATTTTTTTATCTCCAATAAATTTTAAAATGGAAAAAGTGGAACGAATTACTGTAGTGTCTGGTATTTTTCGCAATTTTCTTTCCAAATATTCAGAAGACACCTACATAAACGAAGAAAATGAGCATCCAGCAACATTGAGGAACATGGTACGCCCTGGAAATTTAGGAAATAGAACAACAAGGGTGGCAATGGAGACAAGAAACACTTTTCTTAATTATTGGCAAAATGATTATATAAACAAAATTTAAATATAACATATTTTACTTTATATTTACCTCGAACACCTCATCCAAATATTCTATTGCCATTTCTTCCTCTTCCATTTCTTCTTCATTATCTGCCTTTGCCTTTACATTTTCTCCTCGTACAAAGGTACCCGCCCGAACTTTTATAAAATCCCGAAGGAACAGCAGAGCTTCGAAACACCAAAGTTTCGGAGTGTACAGACTGCTCGTACCAGCTTCGCTCTTTTTAGAATTAGTCAGTTTCCTGCATTCAGCAAGAAACTGGTTCCGAAGACCCTGATATTTTCTCTTGCAATCTTCAGCTGTAATACAAATTAATAATTACTTCAATGTGTACAGTATAACTGCTTGAATATATTTATTACCAGTAACATCTGAAGGAAACTGTGGTACGGTAGCACCATTTCATCTAACACGTATCTAGTCACCTTCCTGTTATTTAAACTGAGGAGACTGAGTATCGTATAAACAGTGATTTCTTTCGTACACATTTATTAACGCCATCATGGCTTCTCGACTCCATGACCGGTTTAAACTACACATAAAGGGGGTAGCGGGATAAGATGGGTGTGGCGGCCCCCGCGTGATTTGACTTGCCATTGTTAAAACCTTGTCTGGAATGTTAAAAAAATTAGATTTGCATGCTCATTAAAGTTAATTGTCGACTTGTGTCTAAAATATTTCCAAAAAACTGTTTTTCAGTACTTTTTAAACTATAAAATTGTGTGTTCTTTTTTCCGGTCACTTGTATGATCGGATTCGTTTGAATTAATTTTATTATATTCTAAACTAGATCACAGCATTTTTTTTAGATTTTTTTCGAGTCCTGGAACTCGAAAACTAGGCAAAAATAAAAAAAAACGTGAAAAAAAATTGTTTTTAGGAAATCAATTGGTTTTTAAAAGGGTTCTTGTGCGTCTACAGAAGGGTGCCAAATAGCATAAGTAGCCCTATTAATTAGCTACATTTTCCTGGAAACCGCGTGTCAATATCTTCACTTGTTTCCGCGACAACTCAAATTAAGTAAATCTTATTACCTATCTATCTTATTACAATCATATTACAAATCTGTCAATTTGTTCACTGCAGGGGCGGGCGCAGGCACAAATTGCCTTGGTTTTTCTGGAACTGTACCCTCGCGTACGTTTTTAAAATAGTTGTACCTCTTCAGCAACCTCGGGTTTCTCTTGGCAGCATGATTTATTTTTGCCAAGTACGCTGGGCACTCGGCATAGTTGGCTGGATGCGCGCCCTTGCAGTTAGCGCACGTTGCCAGTTGGTCAGTTGTCTTAGTGCAAGTAATAGTCAAGTGCTCTTGACCGCACTTTACGCACCTGGGAGCCCTGTTACAGTTCGAGGTGGCATGACCCCAATCCTGGTATCGGTGGCATTGTGTGAGGACTCCTCTGTTCTCGTGTTGCTCCCACGACACTCTGGTGAATATCAGACTCTTGATGTTAGCCTGCAGGTCTTTGAGTGTCGTCTTGGCGGCAGTTACAATGTGTACTTGGTCCTCATTTTGTAAATTGCCTTGACGTCAAGTTTGTAGCTTGTTCTAAGTTCGTTTTGTACAGTGTCTATGTTTGGGTTACAGTCAAGTCCACGCAGCACGAATGCATGCGTTTTTTCGTCATTGTCAGTGTACGTGTGGTATTGCAAGTCAGGCTTAATGGCATTTATAAATTTTTTCTTGTCGTCTTTGTCATGTAGGTATAGGTTGACATTGTTCCTGGTGTATTTGATATCAAAACCATGTGTGACAGTGGCTTGAATTCTTGTCACAAGTGCAGCATGGTTTGATACGGTGCCAGGAATTATAATCGGCGCAGGTGGTTTTATTTTACGTGGCTGTTCAGTTGGTTCTCCAGGTGCGTCATTGTCAGAGTCGTCGTCATCGTTGTCGTCGTTGTCTACCGGCAACGTACTGATGCGATTCTGCAGCGGGATGGCGTATCTCGGCGGCTGAGGTGCAGCGGCGCGACGCGGCATGGCGGCGGGTGAGGGGAGGGGATTGTTGGCAACGTTGGAACTGGTCCTGGCGACGGCTGGAGTATTGTTCGCGACACTTGTCTTTTTGACCACTTTCACGACTTCCGGACTTTCACTACGTTCATTACGTTTTGTCGATTGTACAAAAAACTCTTTAAAACTAGCACATTCACTCATTTTAACACTTTCATACTCACTTATAATATTACTTACCATGTCGTTAATTTAGAAATCACTCGAGAAATGAATAAATAATATGAAAACAACCAGAACGAACAACAAATTAACCAAGAAACAATAATAAAAACCAACCAAGTAATAATAACCGGTCAAGAAATAATAACCCAATTTAACAAACAGCAAAATAACAATCAAGCCACACTAACAAAAATTAACAAACAATCAATAAACACTAACAAAAATTCACAAACAACTAATTCACACACCAAAAAATGAGAAAGCAAATGACAACGTCTGAATACACGAGCGGTTGAAATTCAAGAGACCAGACCAAACAATTCAAATTCAAAATGACATCTGTAATAGATGAAAGTGCATGCGCGGCTAGTACAGCAGCGCCTGCATGCGGATTTAATAGGCATTTATTAGTGTTCAAAGTTATATATAAGAGTTGGAGGGGCATGATGAAATCTTTTACCTAAACAAAACATAACAACAATGAGATAGCTCATATTGTTACATAAGAATGTGAGGTTATAAGAGTTGCCAACGGTAGTAATACTGAAAAATACAGAAATACTGAAATTTCATCTCAACAAAAAGGAGATATGAATATGTCCATTGTTTCCAATATATCCATAAGCCGTTCGGAAATGTCCAATATCTCCATTTCAGTTTAAAAACTATCTGCAAATATAGGTGCATTATTTGTTGTACGTCAATTTTGACTTGTTTTTGTTGAGTTGGATTTGCATTTTTTAATATTTTTTTGTCAGGTTCGTCGTCTATTCATTCATTTAATTTTTTTTGTATAGATTTTTTGCGGTATCCATATTTTGTTTCTCATTGCCAATATAACGAGGTCTGTTAAAAAAATACGTAAATAAAATATACCTTATTTAGAAGTTACATGTCTGGGTCACCTTCAAAGTACTTCCTTTCCCGACGCACACACTTATCCTAACGGTTTTCTCACTTTTGGAAACAGTCCTGGAATGCTTCTTTTGTGATGTTTTTCAGATCTTTCGTTGTATTTGTTTTAATCTCAAGAATCGTCTCAAATATTCTTCCTTTTCCACAAGGAGGGAGGTCAGGTTAATAGGGTGGGTGGGGAAGAACAGTGATCGAGTGTTTGGCAAAAAAACTCGCGAGTTCTGAGGACTGAAAG
Source organism: Pterostichus niger (assembly GCA_947425015.1). Lineage (NCBI taxonomy): Eukaryota > Metazoa > Arthropoda > Insecta > Coleoptera > Carabidae > Pterostichus > Pterostichus niger. The sequence goes on from OX380350.1 coordinate 11,009,052, forward strand.
GGATGGAGCGTTGTCGTGATGAAAAAAAACAGTCACGACTTCTCCATATTTATGGCCTTTTTCACCGGGTAGCGTCTAGCAGACGCTTAAGAACTTCTATGTAGTAAGTCTGGTTCACTGTGGAGCCTCAGAGGAGGTACTCATTCAAGTCACTTCATAAACAACCGCGTAGCTAATCAACCCATACTTATATTAGCAATTTAAAACTACCTTGTAATCAGCTGATCTTTACGAATATGGCGACACAAGCGGATATTTCTGAAACCAACTGGGCCCACGCAATTCAAACATTCTACGTATTTTTTTAACAGATCTCGTATAGTAGCCTTATGCGATAACATTGTTGTGTGTTTTATTTTAGACACGAGTTTTGGGTTCTATTAATAAAACAGGCGTTTTAAAAAGATTTCAAGGTTCTTAATTTTTACGAATTGTTCCCAAGACGAAAGTTTCAAGACAAGTTATAACAAGGCTACATTTACTTCTACATATTACAAGGTAAGCAGTTATCCTAACATTACTCCTCCCGGCTAAGTGAGAACTGTGGGGCTACTTGCCACAGAGTTCGGTGACATTTCGATGTTTTCCCTTGGATCGGATTTGAACCTGAATTTGTCTGATTTCCTTCGAACATAATATGCATACATACAGTACAAAGCAATTATAATTATTATAGTATATAACTATCATTATCGTTTAAACTTTGTGTGGTGTTAGGATTGTTTGGAGGTTTTAATTGTATATTAGATATAATTTTTAATTTATATTTTTTTGGTACAGTGATTGTACTCGTTTTCTGCAACATTTAAAAAATATTCTAAAATATCATTATTCACTTCTCCAGAGTTATTTATTGTAAATTCTTTTGCTATTGCGTTTACAGAAATACGCGAGAGGCAATGTGCATGGGTATTACATTTACCCATTTTAAAACTTAAATCATAGTCATATTCGTCTAGCTTTATTTTCCATCTAGGTAATTTTGAGTTTTGATCTTTAAATTTTAACAAATACACTCCCAGCCAAATTATTTGACTCACTCTTTAAATATAACTTTTTTTGTTCATTTATCTATTATTATTAATATAATAGCGGTACAATTGTTAGTAATAGATAGTTTGTTCTAAAATATTTATGAAAGAAAAAGTGAAAAAATATAAATAAGAAAACAAATTAATTAATATTTTTTATCTTGCATAAACACTTTTCTACCATTTCCGAACCATTCCTCAATCTGCGGAAGCAATCTTGTTTCCAAAACTTTCTTATATTGGTCTTGTCGCATGGTTCTCTGGACCACATATAAACGCCCTAGACCCTACCCACTTATGACCGACCATATCATAACAGTCACACGATGTTTAACAGTTTTTACGACACAGTCACGATGGATCGTTTGGGCGACGTCTAACAAACTGTGTCTTATCAACATTGTTGACTCAACATTGAAGGATGTCTATAAAAGAGCAAAAACAGTAAATGAAATGAGTTCGTGTGAGGACGAAAGCAGTTCTTGCTTGGTGTTACCTTCTTTTGGAAGAAGAATACATAAAAAAGCGTAGTAAAGACTGGCAGCAAAAAATGGTTATAACGATGAGCAGGACACGGTGCCCTTTACTTTTTGCAAGAAGAGCTGCGCTTGGAAGACAAAACAGCATTTAAAAACTTTTTACGCTTGAATGAAGATTGTTCTTTGTTGCTTTTGTCAAAAATAGAAGATAAAATTAGACATGAAAATACAAATTTTAGGGAAAATACGGATCCGCGAGATAGGTAAACTTATTATCATATAGTAATTATATTTTATAGTAGTACGACGAAGAAATATGAACGCGTTGTTTTACAGACTGTCAATAACTCTGAGATTTCTGGCGACCGGCGAATCATTTCAAAATTTGTCGTACAGTTTTCGAGTAGGAAGAACTACAATTGGTTTAATTGTAACAAAATCAATTAATGAAATATTTGAATACATGAAGGACGAATATATAAATATGAAAATAAAGAAATATATTTGTAATTTAAGAATTATATTTCTTTTGTGTTTCTGCGGCAAATATTATATTAACAATTTTATGTTCCATCTCCTCACTAAAATCTTTTTCCAAATTTCTTAATCTAGATGCCACGAAATTACCAAATATATCGTAGTCATGTTTTGACGTCGATTTATTTGCTATCTTGTGAAGGGCTGATGCTATAGCAGTTGTAGTAGCATCTGACCTTCCACGCCCTATTTGAGTTGCCTCTCCAGTTGGAGTTTTCTTCCTGCTTGTGCTACAGCTGGGACTTCCGGTGGCGTCAGAAATCTTCCTCTTCTTTTGGGAAGGAGTTATCGAACGTTCCGTGCTACACCCAGGTATAGGAGAAGAATGTCTTTTCGATACAGCTGTAGCGGTGGAAAGAGTTGATGGTCGTTTCTCAGTTCCTTCCGACGCAGAGGAAAGAGTTGAAGAACATCTGTCAGATAGAGCTGTTACAGATGAACGAGCTGAAGGTCGTACTTCAAGTCCTGGTGACGCAGAGAAACGTTTTTCATTTGCTGCTGACACCGAAGAAGGAGCTGCAGTGCACCTCTTTATCTTTCTTGCAGCAGCAGAAGCTAAGGTACAGCAACTCTCGAGCGGTGAAGACGCAGAATCATCTAAGCCCTAAAAAAAATTAATGTTTCAGATGCCACGAACGGAAGGAGAGTGGTTCGTAATTGGGAATGAGTTTAAAGAAAAATGGAATTTTCCTAATTGCTGTGGGGTTATCGACGGAAAACATATTAATTTCAGACCACCCAGATATGAAGGATGATATTATAGAAATTATAAAGGGACTGACAGTATAGTTCTTCTAGCAGCAGTGATGCTAATTATAAATTTATATGTGTCGATGCGGGGACAAAAGGTAGAGTAAGCGATGGAGGCGTTTTCCGCAACAGTCATCTCTCCACTGCTATTTTAAGAAACATATATAATATTCCTGAGTCAGTTTTACTTCCCTAGAACTGATATACCTACACCATTTGTATTCGTTGCGGACGACGCATTTCCTCTGAGCTGTAGAATAATAAAAACATTTCGCCATCGCGGCTTAAGCCACGAAAACAAAATTTACAATTACAGACTGAGCAGGGCAAGAAGGGTTGTTTAAAATGGTTTCGGAATTTTAACAAATAGATTCAGAATTTGTTTATCTCCAATAAATTTAAAAATAGAAAAATTGGAACGAATTCTGTAGTTTCTGGTATTCTTCGCAATTTTCTTTCCAAACATTCAGAAGACACCTACATAAACGAAGAAAATAAGCATACAGCAACATTGAGGAACATGGTACGCCCTGGAAATTTAGGAAATAGAACAACAAGAGTGGCAATGGAGACAAGAAACACTTTTGTTAATTATTGGCAAAATGATTATATAAACAAAATTTAAATATAACATATTTTACTTTATATTTACCCTCATTCAAATATTCTATTGCCATTTCTTCCTCTTTCATTTCTTCTTCATTATCTGCCATCGCCACTACATTTTCTCTTCCTACAAAGGTACCCGCCCGAACTTTTATAAAATCCCGAAGGAACGGCAGAGCTTCGAAACACCAAAGTTTCGGAGTGTACAGGCTGCTCGTACCAGCTTCGCTCTTTTTAGAATCAGCCAGTTTCCTGCATTCAGCAAGAATCTGGTTCCGAAGACCCTGATATTTTATCTTGCAATCTTCAACTGTAATACAAATTAATAATTACTTCAATGTTTACAGAATAACTGCTTAAATATATTTATTACCAGTAACATCCGAAGGAAACTGTGCTACGGTAAGCACCATTTCATCTAACACGTCTCTAGTCACCTTCCTGTTATTTAAACTGAGGAGACTGAGTATAAACAGTGATTTCTTTCGTACACATTTATTAACGCCATCATGGCTTCTCGACTCCATGACCGGTTTAAACTACACATAAATTTATGACACTAACTTGAAATGATACATAAAAGATACGAGATCGTTTCAACGATGAGCACTTCGATGGAAATAGAGGAGCCTTTTTTTTCGTCGGTGACGGGTGCGTTCTGTTGTTTCATCGAAGAGAACAGCAGTTACCAAATGGTCAGTACGGTTATATCTGATGTCATCTGATATCTTATTTAGGGACAAGCTGTTTATTGATGATGATGACCTACCAGCATGTTTGGCCGCAATTTTGTATCTGCACAAATAAACTTGGACTATTTCTCTTCTAAATTCCAAATTGGTCAAATTTCCTTCAGCATTTTGCACAGCTGTATCTATTAGCCACAAATACTAATTCTGTGTTTTGCAATGTCTTCAACCATGCGATCTGTACCACCTATATATTTATTGTACATAGCAACTATATGCAGCCGTTGTATCTGGACAATTTTTTTTGTGTCAGCGAACAACTGATGATGGTTGTCTCATTTAATGTTCTCGAAGCGTCTGCTATGAGTGTCGTATTGTATTTGTCCTTGCGATAGAACAGCACCTAACTCAAAGTTGCTTCCGTCAGTTGTTAATATGAAGTTTAGATACTGTAATATAGGGTCATTGACTAATAGTTCTTCACAAGTGTTAAAACAATTTGCGAGTTATTTATTATGTATTATTTTTACAATCTTTTTTTAACATTTTGTTATCTGTACAAAATCTTTAAAGAAACGCCAGTAATAACCTAATAAACCGAGAAAGCTTTTAATATCTCATTGCGTTTTTGGAACTGAGGTTTTTAATACTTGAATTTTTGTCCGGATTGGGTTTTAACTTTTGGGGGTAATTATATGGCCTAAATATTGAATTGATTTTTGTAAAAATTCTGACCTGTCTAATTTAATTAAGTTACTTTTTCTTAACCTTTCAAATATTGATTAAGTTGCCCAACGTGTTCTTGTAGGAGCGTGCTGAATATTATTATGTCATTGTACGTAAATTAGGCAATTTTCATGTTATAAACCTCGTAACACGTTATCCATAACTCTGAAAAATTAATGGAGCGTTCATGACTCCAAACAACATACGTTTGAATTCACAATGACCGCCTTCAGTTGAGAATGCAGTTATTTTCACGTCTTTTTTATGAAAGATTATAAATAAACAAAGCTTTCAAATTATTTTGTGATAAATAAATAAATTGATAAATGGAAAACATACGACAGAAATTTTGTCAATTAGGGGCACATTGTCGATATCGTGTTCCCTTATAAATTGCATTGGCAATCTTTCAGTGAATATTGTGTATGTTCTCCTTATATGTCCGATCACACGCTCAACGTGTATTCGTACGTTTGCAATCTTCCTTGTGGATTCTATATTCCTAGGACTTAATTGATTTTGTCCTAAAATTGTAAATTAAGTATAATAATAATATAATGCCATAAAATTATTAGACTACTGTTTGTAATTTTCTATACATTATTTTGTACTGCATTTATATACCTCTCAAAAATGATGGTTGCGCCACTTCTGCGCAATACAACCTCACGGATTCATCAATGTGGAATCCTCTGTCCGCTAAAACTAAATCTCCTGGCTGCAGTTTAGCGAGGACTCCACAATTTTTAGTTATAAATGTGTCGCTACAGCGACCAACATAACCAGGCGATATATAACTTATTCTACAGAGAGGTGTTATTCCTGTATAAATAGTACGTACAGTAGTGTCCATTACATAATAAAAAATGTAAATATATACCGATTAAATACTTGATTGTATTGTGGTGTTTATATATGTAATGCCTATATGGACGACACGGTCCAATCAAATTTGCAATATAATAAATCTATCCATTTATGGAATACGCGGCTTGCTGTTCGTCTGTCAATAATAACTCGATATCCTAAATAGGTGAAATGCGGATTGTGTCGCAATTTCATCATTGTCATTATATACTCTTGGAACACTGTTAAATTGCCCTCTTTCTTACCAAGACACGCTGTCGCTATTCGTATTATTTCCTCATTTACTACTTTCGGAAATCCAGTATAATATTTAAGTTGATCATCTGTTAATTTATCCATTTCACTCATTAGAGTTTTCTCCATTCTGAATCGTATTTGTAAGCTCCTTCGCCTAATAAAATTTTCCCGGTCTTGTTCCGGCGTCGAAAACAATGCTGGATCCCTGGTCCGATTCCGGAGTGTTGGCCCAGATAGTATCCACTTTGAAGACGTTGATGAAACAATTACCAGAATAGATGGACAAGCACATGAAAGCATCACTTGGTGTTTTCACAGTTCCTTTTAGCAAGTCTTCTGCAGTAGGACGCATGTAAGGTATCGGTTTATCAATTGTAAAATTATCATCTTCCAATAAAGTCAAAAGTTCGTGTTATAATAATCCTTTACCGTCAGATTCTCTACTAAACCTAAAATAAAAATTTTAAATCATAATATGGAATCATATACAAATTTTATAAAATTATCCAAATATTATTCAACATACGCCCATCGGCAACTATAGTTGCCACAGAAATAACATAACCAAAAATTATGTAAAATACCTAGAATAATTACTTCTCTCGATATAATATGTAAACTTGAATTCCTTAACTACTATTACATAACAATAATTATATAATCAAATTATAACAATACATGTAAACTTTACATTTTTGATGGATGCGCACAGTCACTTCTAATATCGTGGTTGCACTGACACAAACACAGTCTTGTATGTTGGACTGTAAGTCAACATAACCTATAAATCACTAAAAATATTATGTTCGAAGAATCAACGTAGAAGTAGAACACATAATTTGTTAAAAATATTGTACCTAAATAAAAAAATATTATAAACATTGTGGCAACTTAAGTTGCCGGGTGACACTAATGGGTTTTAAAGAAGGATCGTATTACCCCATATGTCTAACTAAGATTGAATATACAGACTAACCTAAATTATTAGACATGTGATAAAGAAATATTATTTAACTTATTATTGAATTGCTTATAAGTCTGTAAATAAAATAATTTACATATAATGCCCTGTTAGACAAAAGATGTACAATGTTAAAAAAGATATTACCTTACATCAAATACACCTATGTTGGATTTCTGCTTCCTAATACGCACAGAGCGATCACATTCACTTAATATTTTGATTAGCAACTAAATACATGGTGGGGGAATTGATTCTCTAGATGGGAGTACTGGTATTGATAAAACACGCGGATCATTTCAACTCGAGAGATCATTTTAGACACATTTGACTATGTAATATTGCGTGTCGATAGCCTCTCAGTCAAGGTCTTGTGTGTCGGTAAAATTGCCATACGTCTTTTAGATTTCCAACACAGATCTTTTATATCGGTTAGCGAAATATCACATTCACTTGGATGCTAAAATTGATATCTTCGCTGTTTAAAATTTTATACTCTGTTTTATATTTTTCTATATAATCTTTTTTTCCGTACCTCGGTGGCGCATAAATAATTAATTTCGGATTATACATATGTTTAGTAAAATATTTAGATTTTATGTGAAAGGCCAAAATGTTGTTAAGTTTACTTCTATTATATTTAGTATAATTTTTCAAATCAATATCAAATTTGCGCACAATGTAATCATAATATTCAAAAGAAACAAAATTATTATCTTCTTCTCGTTGACGACACATATTTAACCGCTCATTTAAACTCACTTCGCTTAACCGCACTTTATATCTTGATGTTCTTGATCTCTCCAGAAGTTCAATTGACGAAAATTTTGCAAGGTCCGGTAATGAAGAGATGATAGAATTTTTTGCCGAAATCATGTTTGTTAAACTTGGTTACAGGTTCCAACTCCACCATACGTTATTTTCCATAAATTAATAGTAGTTCTAGATAACACACAAGCTTCAGTGAAACTCAGAGTAACTGGTGATATAATTTGCTTCAAGGGTAATATCACTTTTTTGTTCTTATAGTACAACGATCCAAACCCAAAAGTAATTCCTGGAAGTCGACCCACCCATATGTACATTGTACTTTTACACTACATTCGGACAATCTATCTTAATTTATCTCTTTTCTGTTCGAGAAAATCTTTTTACCTTTTGAATGGGATTGGTTCCACAAAATGTACTAACAAGAGACACTATTTTTTTACCTTACCATTGAAAAACTTTTATGGTAACTCCCTCTGATTCTATAACCTGCTCAGTGATTTTACCTCTTCCTTGAAAGTTTGTCTCTTTTTCTGAAGGAAACATGCATTCTGGCAAACGATTAGATCTTGCTGTTCCAACACTTTCTATTCCTTGCTGTTTTAGATACACCAGTAACAGAACTCCAGTAAAATAGTTATCGAAAGTTACCTTGGGATTTTTATTTTTAGGAACTGCCCTACACAGACGAATAATTACATTACTGGTAGCTCCTAAGCCTGGTTCATTAGGAAAAAATTCAATATTCGATTTTGTGGAAAATAATTCGAAATTATATGTGACCCTGCAAACTCCAGACAAAACGTATATATCATTTCTTTCGCCAGGGGCACTAGAAATTGCAGAAAAGGAATTTTTGTCTTTGTCTTCTCTTTATAGATAATCCATGCTTTTACAACAGCCATCATAAGCAGACGATAGAAAACCGTCTTCCACCATTTATTTGATATACGATCTAGTTCGTATAATCCCATCTTGTCCGCCAAATCAACCACTCCCATAATCTCTATATGATGCAACCATTCCTGGACAAGGAACACTGATTTTGGAGCCATCTTTCAAAGTTTTATTGACAGATATAACATTAGAATTATGGCAATTGCTCAGCATAAGGATCTCTTTTGTGTCTTGCCATTTCACAGACAACAGTCCATCTTTGCTGCACTGAAACACATATTCACCTCTTTTCAGTTTATCCTTGTTTTTAGGTACATTTTTTTCTATTTTTGTTACAAGTTCCTACTGCTGCTATGAGAACGAAGTTAAAAAGCAATCAAAAGAAAAGGTAATATCTTTCTCTTTTGCTGTAGAAATTAGTTTTTTCACTACACGTTCGCCAAGAGTTCCATCTAGACGTTCAGTTTCACGGCCTGTGTAGATATTAAAGTGGTATGTATATCCAGTAAAAGAATCTGATCTAAGCCACAACTTGATTCTCCTCTTTATAGGTTTTGAGGGCATATACTGCTTCAAAGACGAACGGCCCTTGAACTTAGTCATCGATTCGTCTACGCTTTAAAAACTACTCTCCTGACGGCATTTCTGGAACGTAGCTTTCAAGCAATTTACTACATCGTAAATATAATGGCTGGTAGCACAAGCTCTGTTTTTGGGTATACTAAGAGCGATGTATTTGGGTATACTAAATATTCCTAGCACGAGCTCTGTTTTTGGGTGTTTTAAGCATGTTTTAAGCAATTGTTTAGTATCTGGTTTTAGAACAGCTCATGGCTGTTTTAAGCAGTGTTTTAACGCAAATATGGCGGACGCATATAAAAAAATTTGTGCAGCTCGCGCGGTTCGCGATGTAAATAGACATAAAAGACGAATAATTGTATTTAAAGAACGAAAGAATCCGTTTATCTTGTTGTCTGCAAGTGAATTTAAACGCAGATATCGTTTTACTAAAGATACAGCGAAGTTTATAATAAATATTGTGAAAGATGAATTGGAACCACTACAAGAGCGACGAAATACAATTTCAAGTGAAATGCAAGTACTGATTACTTTGCGGTACTTTGCAAAAGGGATGTATCAAGAAGATAATGGTATGTAAAGTTTAAATTTAATTTACGCGCCGTATATTCACTGCTGCGCAGTAGTGATACTACACACGTAGCTGTCAAATGTCAAGATACATAACCAACATTCAGCACTGTAATTGCAAAGAGTTTTTAATATATATTTTGTTCATATTACATTAAAATGGTGCGTATTTTTACAACAACACATTACATATTGTTTATAGGTGATCTTCATGGTGTTGCCCAACGTACTGTTAGTACAGTAGTAAAGAGGGTGTCGGTTGCTCTAGCATCTCACATAAATGAATATGTGAAACACGAAAGCCTGGACAATATTAAGGAGGAATTTTACAGTATAGCAGGGTTCCCCTCTGTAATCGGCTGTGTGGATTGTACACATATAAAAATCAAGAATCCCGATAAAGAAAGACCCCTGTTGTACTGCAACAGGAAAGGATGGTATTCTTTAAATGTCCAAGTTGTGTGTGATGCAAAATATAGAATAGTGGATCTTGTTGCACGTTGGCGTGGCAGCGTTCATGATGCACGTATATGGGATGACTGTAGCATTAAGCAGAAACTTGAGGTAAGTCAGTTTAAAATACTTTTTTGTCTTTCCTATTTATAATAGATTTATAATTCAGACTGGACAACTGCGGGGTATTATTTTGGGCGATAGTGGATATCCATGTACCCATTATTTGTTAACGCCACTCCATAATCCTACTACTCGTCCAGAAGAACGCTACAATTCATCCCATATACGGACAAGATCCACTATTGAAAGATGCTTTGGGCAGTGGAAGGCAACCTTCAGAGCTCTTCAGAACGGAATTCTTCTTTCACTCGATACTGCAAAAGCTGCAATAAGTGCAATGGCAGTTTTACATAATATTAGAATAAACTCGCAACAAAGCGAAGAAGGTATTTTAATCAATCAATAATTTTATTCACGTTTTGACTAATGTTAATACTATACTTACCTATATTTTTACAGATTCTGATTCAGAAAGTTCTGAAAATGATGAAAGTGACGAAGATGTGACGCCAGATCAGCACAACCTGCCAGCACAGCACAGGAATACTATTCGCGGCAACACATTTCGGCAGCAGTTCATCAGACGACATTTCGCATAAAAGTAATAAAGTGCGTCGCTAATGTAGTCATTTTAATACATCTTTTATTATAGTTATTAAAAACTTCACTGTATCTTTAGACAAACGATATCTAAGTTTAAATTCACTCACAAACAACAAGATAAACGTATTCTTTCGTTCATTAAATACAATTATTCGTTTTTTATGTCTATTTACATCACAAATGTTTGTTAAACTTAGCATTACATTTTTATATGTAAATTTCAAATGATTAAAAAATAAATTTGTAAAATAAACATTTATTTTATTATCAGTTTTTTTTATTTACTTTTTCTTTTAACAATACATACTCTAACTCTTCTCGCTTTCTTTTAAATATTGCCGCCTCAAGTTCCTCTTCTTTTCTTTTTCTTTCTATTAATAATTGATTCATCATTTCTCGATGTATTTCAATTTTATGTTTTTGTTCAAGGTTGTGTCTCTCCTTTTCAATTAATAATAATTCCTCTTCATAACACGTAATTTTTCCTTTCGATTTTAATTTGGGAATATCACATTTAGGGGGTAGGACCGAGGATTTAGATGTGGAAGGGGTTTGCACAAACGTATTGGACTGTTGTGCAATTTCCAGGAATAGACTACATGCATAAAAATGGGTATTTAATAATTTATTATAATAAGAAATATATTAAAATAAACTTGAGATACAGAATTTACATTCGTATAATACATCTGCGAGTATATAGTAATAAAAAAAAGAAATATAAATACACTTACCCAGTTTCAGCATCTAACACTATTTCTGGTGCATTTAGATCTGTAGCATATACTGGTACTGTTTCCTATTCGAAAATAATTACATATTACTTAATTTCCAATAACATTTGTCTCAAACATAAATACCTTCCTGTAACCATCCGTATCATAAATTGATGTATCTGAGATAAAATCATCAGGACACATATTTTTGATCACGAAATCAGTGTCAGATGGTTCTTGTGGTGGTGATCCACCACCGGTTTTCTTTTTCTCCCTCTCATACACACTCACATTCTTCTTTGCCATGCATTTCATACGCCTCCATTGCTCTTTTATTCTACTTACATCCCTCACATACCCATGCGCTTTAAAAACATCCTTAATATCCATCCATGCCGATTTCTTTTCTTTCAGTACCCTAATATCGTTATTTTTACTCTCAATCACACTTTTTCTTTCATTCACGCATTCTAAAAGCAAGGATTTTTCCTCGTGTGTCCAATTTTCAGATCTACTTTTCTTGTCCATCTTCCTACAATATTAGAAACCATTATAGTTTAATTGTGTAATATATTATTACTGTAAATGAAATCCAAAATTAAAATAAGAATTGAATATATACAAAATACTTACGCTAAAACTATTCTTCGTTGTAAGTTTACAAATTCTAACCACAAAATTCCTGCTGTCAAATAGTCAGATTTCAGAATAAAACTACGATGAGCGCATGCGCGAACTATAATTTGCAACGTTGCCGCCTATGTTTTTCCATATTCGCGGTATTAGTTAAAACACTCTTTAAACAGGTCTCATGCTAAGCAGTGTTTTAAGAGGTGTTTTAAGCCTCGGCAGTGTTTTAACTAAAATACCCAAAAACACTGTTTTAGTATCGAGCTTGTGCTACCAGCCAATATGTTTTGGAGCATTATGCAGGTTTGGTTAAATTTTTATTGAAATTATTTTGAGTCGATCACGAGCTATTGCATTTTGTATTACTGCATTTCCCAACGAAGGATGAGTGGACCAGTAATCGCTTAGTTGGGGAAAATGGTTGTAACACATTACTAGTATGCACCCAAGCACAACTTGCAGTTTCCCTTGATCTGTTTCCTTCAAGCGAGCGTTCCTACTTGTTTGCTTATGTATTAGAATTCTTTTATTAGTAAACTGAGCAATGTACAAATATAAAGAATGTGGAAAATATTTTTGAAACATTCATACAGCGTCTTAGCATGGTATAGCTTGTATATTGGAGGCTAATGTGCAAGTGCGTTTACTATAAATTTGCATTTTAGAGACAAAATTTTCATCTGGTTTTAAGTATAAAGTATAAGAACCAGAGGGACCTTCATTTTATTCTGGACCTTGATTCTCATTTTCAACCTGGGCATCACTTTCCGGTTGGATTTCTGATTTTTCATTAGAATTAGAAGATTCGTTGTCGGTCTCAGATTAATCACTTTTTTCAGATTCTTCATCAGAAGGCTCATATGAATAATCACTGTCACCAGAGTCATAAAACATATTTTCTGCTACCTCTTGTAGCTCTTTTTCTGTGAGCGGCTTTTTCCTAACCATTTCTGTAAATAATACTAATGGTATATATATATATATATATATATATATATATATATATATATATATATATATATATATAAATATATAAATATATATATTTATATATAAATATATATATATATATATATATATATATATATATATATATATATATAAATATATAAATATATATATTTATATATAAATATATATATTTATATATATATATATATATATATATATATATATATATATATATATATATAAATATATATATTTATATATATATATATATATATATATATATAAATATATATATTTATATATATATATATATAAATATATATATTTATATATATATATATAAATATATATATATATATATATATATATATATATATATATATATATATATATAAATATATATATATATATAAATTATGTAGGGACACAACCCCTATTGCATCAGCATTGCACCTTTCACACGGTCCTTTTCCATGACAAATTTGTAATAGGATATATTAGATAAGAAATGTTATATGTAGACAAAATGTAAGACGTAGAGTCAGTTGTTAGAAGATAGTCAAGTAGAAGAGTTCACTGTATGTACTTGTGCAGCAAAATAAAATTCTTTTTAAAAATCCAATCTTATTATTGATTGATTTAATTAGCGCAGTCGGTAGGATCCAATACCATTATATTCACGAAGTGAAGTTCGACCACCAATAATTAAATGTAAGTTGTATCCAAGACACGCTAAATTAGGAAACATACTTCCTAACCCACTATACTTGAAACCAGATAATGTATCATTGTTAATGATTTTCAAATATTTCGAGAACTTGACCATTTCTTCATTAAACACTTCAGCTGTTTTGCAAATGAATCACCATGTAAAATCTGTGTATTCACGAATAGCATCATATATCAGTTTGATTGCTGTTAAATTCCTCCATTGTGCCTGAACAACTAGTGGTGTTAGAACAACACAATTAGTGGATTCAGCATACTGAGAAAGAATCTCAAGGATTTTTTCAATGCCTTTTGTTTTAATGTTATTCTCAATTAAATTCCACAAGCCTGTTATTTCCGGTAGAGAAACTTCGATATTTGTTTCCCCCAGAAATGCAGCTAAAGCAGTTGATCTTCTAGACAACGCTTGTGCAGTACAATTCCTTTGTCGAGTAATTGACATTAATACAGTGAACAAAGCTACAGTCAGATGACGTCTTAATCGGGCATTTAATCACAACAGATGGAGTAAAACCGAATCCTGATAAAATTAAAATAATACAAAAATTTAGCATTCCGAAAACACAAAAAGAAATTAAATCATTTTTAGGTTTATCGGTTATTATCGGAGATTTATACAGGATTTTGCAAAATTAACAAAACCACTTACCCAATGTCTAAAGAAAAACAAAAATTAATTTCGAAGATAAAGAATACATTTCATGTTTTGAAAAATGTAAATTATTACTTTCAAACTCTCCAATTTTACAATATCCTGACTTCTCAAAACAATTTAGATTAACCACTGACGCTTCAAATTTTGCTCTCGGTGCAGTGCTTTCACAAAATATTGACGGCAAGGATCTACCCATAGCGTACGCTAGTAGAACCCTTAATGCCCACGAAATTAATTACTCCACCACCGAAAAAGAATTGCTCGCAATAATTTGGTCAATCATACATTTTCATCCATATCTATACGGACATAAATTCAAATTAATAACGGATCATAAACCGCTTATTTGGCTTAGCAGTTTAAAAGAACCTAATCAGAAACTCATGAGATGGAATCTAAAATTATGCGAATATAAATGTGACATAGAATATCAGATAGGTAAACAAAATTACGTTGCAGATTATCTGTCTAGAATTCCAAAACCCTTCGAAATAATTTATAAAAATTCAAACATTTTCGACCATAACGAACCAATAGTACATTGCATATCCCAAGACTTTAAAATGAGTCAAGGCTTTGCGCAGCAAATTAATGAGAAATTTCAAACAACAAATAATTTAGATAAATTATCAATAAAGGAAAATATTGCTATTCAAATGTCACCAAGACCCATAATTCATTTAATTACAAAAAAGAAATACTTCCATGAACCAAACCTAGCAAACATACCAAACTGTTTAAAACAACTACGCGATTATTTAATACAAAATAATATTAATTCAATTAACATGCCTAAAATAGCTTCTGGCTAAGACCAAAAAAATTGGTTTGAAATAGAAAATTTACTAAAGCAAACATTTGAAAACACAAATATTCAAATAAACGTATTTACTATAAATAATATTCAAAACTACGCTAACTCTGTTAACGCTGAAAAAGACACTAATAGTTGCACACAACATTCAGATGATGAAGCACCAGTAAACGGTCTTTCTTATATTGAAAATCCAATTAACTATGGAAAAAATCAAATAATATTTAAAGAAACAAACTCAAAAAATACATTTGAATTAATTAAACTATTCGGAAATGATAAACAAAGAATGTATATGCATGTCAATAAAGTAAATTCCAAAGACACATTATTAAAATTTATTAAAAGTTATTTAGTACCAGGAATTAAATATTACTGCTTAATACCCGATTCTCTGAAATTAATGCTAAATTCTATTTTACAAGTATACTTTCAACCTGGCACTTATATATTAGTTAGTTGTAAAAACCTACTAACAGACATAGAATCATCGGAAGAACAACTGAAATTAATTCAAAACTATCATCTTGGTAAAACGAATCACCGAGGCATAGTAGAAACATATAAAAAATTAAAACAAAAACACTACTGGCCTAACATGCAACAAACTATCTCTAAATTTATAAACAATTGCGACGTATGTCAGGAAAACAAATACGAGCGAAATCCAGTTAAAATTCCCATAATAAAAACACCCACAGCATCAAAACCTCTCGAAATCATTCACATTGATATATTATCATTGAAGAAAAATAAATTCCTAACAATAATCGACAGTTTCTCTAAACACGCACAAATATATCACTTACCAGAAACCAATACAATAACTGTAGTTCAAAAATTAATCAAATATTTTTCAATATTCGGACAACCGAAATTAGTTATATCAGATAACGGTCTACAATTTAATAACCAATTAATTTATAATTTCTTATGAACAAAAAACATTCGTATACATTTAATCAGTGTGAATAATCCCAAAAGTAACGGCAATATAGAAAGATTCCACTCTACCATTATCGAACATGTTAGAATATTAGAACAGAATAAAGATTTTAATGATTTAAACACAAGTAATAAAGCCCGATACGCAGTTCAAGCATACAATCAAACTATTCATTCTGCAACTAAAAGAACACCAAATGAAGTACTTTTTGGCCATTATAACGAATCAACCGAAGAAATCTCAACCGAAATTATAACTGATAATTATATCCAAATTCATAAAGACATTATGAACAAAATTTACGAAGAAAATAAAATTTTATTAGAAAAAAATAAAACAAAATACGCAACCTCACAAGTAGCTAGCTGTAAATTACAAAAGAAAGTGTATGAAGAACAAGCTAAACGAAATACCGGTAAAGTAGAGAAACCGCGCTATAAACAACAAGTGGTAAAAACATACATTCGAGACAGAGCACAAATAACTACCGATAAAGACAAAAAAATAAAAATTGATAAGCTAAAACCTTATCGTAAATTTACAGAATCATGCGAGCTAGCACAACCATCAACCTCGAGGATGCTAGAACCAACCCCGGAATCAACGTCCTAAAGCTAGGAGAAGCTCTAATCTCCACTAATAATAAGTATCTTTACGTAAATATTAACCTTTATAAAATTAAGGAATTATATAATAATCTAACTATTCATTTTTATAATATTAAGTTAGAAATAAATAATAATTATAGTAACGATAGAAATAGTAAATTCACACAAAGTCTAAATAATAACTTTATAATGCTAGAAAACTTCCTAGATATAATAAGTAATAAAATACAAATCATTTTATACGACAATACTAGAAATAAACGAGGACTTATAAATGGTTTAGGCTCCATTATAAAAAGCATAACAGGAAATTTAGATGCAACAGATCAAGAAAGATACGATAATGCTTTAAAATTAATAAATGATAATGAAAACATTCTTAAAGATAACATGAAACAAATTATTATTTTTAACAAAAATATATCGAATCACTTTAATAATCAAATAGAAAAAATTAATAAGAATAATAAAGCAATTAAAGATAAAATTAGTGAAATAGGAAAAACAATTGGGAAAATTATAGATTATAACGATATAATATATTTAGAAAATATTATCACTCAATTGACATTTATGGCTACAAATTTAATTAGCATTATTAACGAAATCGAGACTACCTTCGCTTTTTGCGAAATAAACACTCTTTATTTTGGAATACTGTCTAGAGATGACATCAAATTAGAAATTGATAAACTTTTGCCAGATAGTTTCAAAAATCTCATAATAAAAAATTGGCAAAATCAACAATTAATCAAAACTTATTGCAAATTCGAAAAACTCTCATTAAATATCATAATAGACATTCCCATTCCTCTCGTACAAACAGAACTCTTACAAATTACACCTATACCCACTATACACAATGAAACCTTTGTTACTCTAAATGTACAACAAGGATATTATTCAAAATCTAACACACAAATTAGTTATTTAAACAAATGTTCCCTCGTAGAAGATAAACTTTATATTTGTAGTCAATGAAACTCCATTCCTGACAGATGTTTAGAAAATATGTACTTTTATAGAAATAATAATAATTGTAATTATATAAATTTACTTGATCATAACGAAATCATTATAGTTCCAAACTCTAATATTGTATACCTTTATTTACCTCATAAGGAATTAATAAATATTGAATGTGGTCACGAAATAGAAGAAAAAGTAATTTCTGGTATCTATTGTATAAAAGATTGTTTAATTAATAAACAAAGACATTATAAAAATATTAATTATGACAAAATAATTAATTTAGATATTGATAATAGTAAAGAAAAATTAATATTTAATAAAACCTTGAATATTAAAAACTTAGAAACTATTAAAGTTCCAAGTCAAAAGATAATTCATTTAAATCAAATTAGTAGTTCTGAATCACATCCTATATTTTACGATGTATTATTGTACACGACAATCGTGACCGTTGCAATGCTCTTACTGATAAAAATCTATTCGGCACTTGCTAGAAAATTGTTAAACTTAAAACAAAAACAAAATCAAAATTAAACTTGCGAAACAATACCTGATGAAAATACCATAGGTATTCTTTCGTCTAACAGGAGAGGAATTATGTAGGGACACAACCCCTATTGCATCAGCATTGCACCTTTCACACGGTCCTTTTCCATGACAAATTTGTAATAGGATATATTAGATAAGAAATGTTATATGTAGACAAAATGTAAGACGTAGAGTCAGTTGTTAGAAGATAGTCAAGTAGAAGAGTTCACTGTATGTACTTGTGCAGCAAAATAAAATTCTTTTTAAAAATCCAAACCTTTTAATTCTTTAAGTCTTGTAATATGAAGTCTCGTTTGGATTTTGATATGTATTTGTTTCGGATGGAATCATGAAGTAAAGATAATAAGAACATTAAATCTCTGAATATATAATTTAGCGAAATGGTGATAGCAGGGTATAGGAAATAAGAACAAAATAGTTATTTAAACAATTTTTATAGATTTTTTAAACAATATCAATCTGGTATATTTATTTCTGATATAATCATCTTTCTCAGACAACAATTTTGTTTCGTGGTATAATATTATTTTTTTTAAAGTTGTTACAATTTTTATAATTTTGTAACCCTCCTCGTTATGACGAGAGTTAGCAAATAATATACGGGTTCTTGTCAGATTGAAGGACGCAAGTATTTAAGTATAAAAGTATAAATATATTTAATAAATAGTTTTACATACAAATTAAATTTTGAGTATTCGATTTTATGTTTTTAAAAAGAATACTAAAATCTTCATTAATATTATAACTTTATTATAATTTTTATATGGTTACATGTGAGTCACAGTACTTGACTGTGCAGAGTCTACGATACAAGAGCGTGCTTATTCACTAAACTAACCTATTTATACATTTCTCTTATCTTCTAAATGTGCAACTTATGTTAGATGATGTTATGACTAATGTAATGAAACAACAGGTTCAAGGTACATAATTCCTCCCCTTTTAGTTTTTTCATTATATTTGTTCTTGCCTAGCTAGTTCACTTAGCTTTTTTCTTACTGTTTTTACCTTTCTTAATTTTCTTTCATTTCTATATAATTTTATTCTAGGTAATACATATTTTCTTAAAATATAACAACTTATTAATATAAATATTATAACATATATTATATAAGAGTGATGACTGCTATTTTCAATTTTGATTTCTTTTATTTTTGTAATTTTCGGTTCATTTAATATAATATCGGAGATATTCTATAATTTAGTATCATTAAATTTTGAACTTATTAATTCCTTCTCAAATGTTTTAAATTCAATTTCTTTATATTTTTGTAGAATTCTTTTAAATGTGAAATTATTTATTTGACATTCCTGGTTAATTTTTATCTTATAGATTCCTTGAATATTTCTTTTTATTTTTATTTCGTTACAGTTCATTTGAATTTCTTGCTTATTTGGACTAATCATAATTAGTTCATTTGTATTTTGAATTAATTCAAAAGTATTCTTTTTCTCAATATTATGGTATTTGCAATCATCATCCTTCTGCTTATCTAGTATATTTCCCATACATTTACTTATTTCTATAAATTGTGTAATACACAAGTATTTATTCTTAATATAACTACATTCGCTTATTTTATAAGTCTTATCTTGTGTGAAATATAATTGTTGAGGTTCACTCATTATTATGAATCTATCATTCTGAATCATTGGTAATGGGGTAAACTGGTTTAATTTGAAGGATTCTTGGGAGAAGGTTGGTATTGATATTATAAAGTATATTTCTCCGTTATAGTATTTACAATGGGTTTCTATTAGTTCGTTTAAATTCCAAATGTCGTTATTTTGTGTAGTTTGTTTTAAATTTTCATAAGATATTATACTAACGTCTAGTTTGTGTAATGAGCAAAAGGTTAAACTTGTTTCTATTTGTTTTGTTAATTCATTTAAATTCATTATTATTAATATTAATTTCTGAAATTTACTTTCCATGTCTATTTGTAATTTCCAATCTAAATTTCCTTTTAAAGCCTGAATTATGTTCTCAATTTGATGTGTTAATTCTTTTTCATTGTGTCTAACATTTTCTAATTGTGTATTAAATTTATTTGTCATATCTTTATTATGTTTAATGACTTCATCATTCTGTCCTTGTAGTATTTCCTGATTTGTTTTTAATTTATTAAACATTTCTTCATATCTTTGACTATCTGTAGAATCTAAATTTCCTGTTATTGATTTAACAATGGAGCCTAATCCGTTTATAAGTCCGCGTTTTTGTCTTTTATTAAATAGTTTTTGAATTTGATTATTTAAGTCTAAATAATTATAATTTAAAATATTAATGTATGTTTGGAATGTTTCATTATAGGGTTTTATATTCTTTAATAAATTATCTCTATTTGTTCTTAATTTTAGGAATTCTTCATAGATGGGATTTATGTTGTAGTTATAGTATATTAGTTGTTCACCAGTCTTAATTTTGCATTCACCTAATTCGGCAAGGTGGAATCCATTGTTGTTCGAGATATCTTGAATTTGTCCTTGACATCTGAAATTTTTATTTAATTTTTAGTTGATTTATTTTTATATTTTTACTTCTGTTCTTTTTATCTAATATTTTAATTTTTCCTAATAAAGGGTTATAATTTTTAACTGAATATTTTCTGTATATTGGTTTCTTTATTTTATGAATAATTCTAGGATTCTGTTTAACATATACTTTATCTGTTAATTCTAAAGGATTGTCATTTTCTGTATTTCGTTTTAATTTTTCTCTTTCTATTCTATCTTTTATAATATGCTTAATTTTCCTTTGTTGTTCTTCATAATTTTCTCTTAATTTGGATTGGTCTGTTTTTATAAAAATGTTTTCATTTGATATTCCGAAAAGTATTTCAACTGGACTGAGTTGTGTTGTACTATGTTTTGTATTATTATACGCTAATGTAGCCATTCGTATTTTTTCTGACATTGCTATGTTTTTAGTGTCTGGTCTTGAGTGTAATATTCTCAATTGTTCTATTAATGTTGAGTGAAGTCTTTCCACTGCATTACTTTTAGGGTTATTAACACAAGTTATATGTAATTTAATTTTCTTTTTACTTAAGAGATCTTTCATTAATGTGTTATTAAATTCTGTACCATTGTCCATTATTATTTCCTTAGGTATTTTATATGTTTCAAAGTATATTCTTAATTTATCTGTTATTTATTTTGCGCTCTTATTTTCGACCTTGATAATCTGTGCGTGCTTGGAGAACTGATCTAATATCGTCAAGTAAGGTTCTTTATTTAGTGATAACAAGTCTATGTTTATCATTTCAAATGGTGTGCTTGGTGTTATTGTAAGATTGTCGGTTATTTTTATAGGTTTTCTTTCATATTTATTACATCGGCACGTTTCACAGTTGTTTATATATTCTTGAATGTCTTTATTCATGTTTGGCCAATAATATTTTTCTTTTAATTCTCTTATGGTGGCTAAAATTCCTCTATGATTTGTAAGGCCTGTGTGAAAGTCATGTATAATTTCTAATTGTTCCTCGTTATTTTCTACGTTGTTTACTAATTTTGTACACGCTATGATATTTATAGAATTTGGTTGGAAATTTTCTTGTAATATTTTTGAAACTTCTTTATCTAAATCTTTTTGAAATAAGGCTAAATATCTAATTTTTGGGGTTAGATAAGTTTTTATGAAATCTATAACATCTTGTTTAAAAGTTACTTTATTAAATTTACAAATAAGTCTTTGTTTTTTATTGTCAAAATATTTTTCTATTTTTATTTCAGTATCCCTGTCTACTTTATAAATTATTATTTGATTATCCGCTATATTAATTCTTTCATCTAAATATTTTATTCCTGCTATGGGATTCTCATTTGCGCTGTGTATCGTTTGATTATCTTCTTCTTGATCTATATTATTTTGTTCGCTACTGTTTTCTGTTTCGTTATGGTTAACGTCGGGTAATGTGAAAACGTTTATTTCTATATTAGTATCTTCAAATATTTTATTTATCTTTTCTCTTACTTTTTCCCATTCTAATTCGTCTAAACCGCATCCTAATTTTGGGATGTTTATTATAGGTAGTTCATTTATAATCATGTAATCTCTTAATTCTTTTAAAGGTTTGTCCAAATTTTTTAATAATTGTTTATCAAAATGATTTATTTTTGTAATTAGGTGAAATATTATTTTATTATTTATTTTTTGAATAATGATATTTTTATTATTTCGTTCTTTGCAAAAGTCTTTGCAATCATATTTTAAATTTATTTGTTCCGCCAGACTTCGTGACATTTCGCAGTTTTTTGATATACAATGTGCGATGGGATTTTGTTCTAATACGTCTCCTATTAAATTATTTAATTTAAATTTCGGTTTCTGTCTGGATAGTAGGTCTGCAACAACATTCTCTTTACCTTGTAAATAATTTATCTCAAAGTTATATTCACTCAATTCTATTTTCCATCTAATTAGTTTTTGATTCGGGTTTTTCATGTTGAATAACCAGATTAAAGGTTTATGATCGGTTTTTATGGTGAACTTCCGTCCGTAAATATATGGTCTAAAATTTCTAACTGCCCATACTATTGCTTTTAGTTCTTTTTCTATTGTACTGTAATTCTGTTCCGCTTTATTTAAAGTTTTAGAGGCATAACATATAGGTAATTCTTTATCGTCTGTTTTTTGTGCTAATATAGCGCCTATTGCAAAGTCGCTTGCGTCTGTAGTTAATATAAATTCTTTGTTAAAGTCTGGGTTTTGTAATATTGGGGATTTTATTAATGTATTTTTACATTGTTCAAATGCGTTCTTATAATTTTCATCATCTATATCTATTTTAACATTTTTTCTTAGACATTGTGTAAAAGGTTTTGTCAAGTTTGCGTAATTAGGTATGAATCGTCTGTACCATCCTAAAGTTCCTAAGAATTGTTTTATTTCTTTTTGTGTTTTTGGTAAATTTAAATTTTTTATTGTCTCTATTTTCTTTTCATCTGTTGTTAGTCCGGTTTGATTAATTTTATATCCTAAAAATTTAACTTCTTGTTGTAAAAATTCTGACTTATCTATTTGTATTTTTAAATTTGCTTGACGTAGTTTTTCGAATACTAGTCTTATATTTTTTAAATGTTCTTCTAAGTTTTTGCCAAATATTATAATGTCGTCCATATATACTAAACAGATTTTATTAATTAATTCGCCTAATGCTTCATTAATCATTCGTTGAAATGTGGCAGGTGCGTTTTTAAGTCCAAAAGGCATTCTAATGTATTCGTAGTGTCCAGAACTTGTGGAAAAAGCTGTTTTTTCTCTATCATTTTTATTCATTTTTATCTGGTGGAATCCTGAATGTAAGTCTAAGGTTGTAAAGTATTCGGAGGGTCCGATGTGATCGAATATCGTGTCAATGTTAGGTATTGAGTATTTATCATCTTTCGTTACTGAATTTAGTTTTCTGAAATCTATTACCATTCTAGTTTTTTGTTTTCCTGAAGCGTCTAATTTTTTTGGTACGATCCAAATAGGGGATGACCAGGGTGAAAATGATTTTTGTATTATTTTATTATCTAATATTTTTTTTACATGTTCTTCGATGTTTTTTTCGTAAATTTGTGGAAGTCGGTAATTTTTTGTGTATACCGGCGTTTCATTTGTTACGTGAATTTTGTGTTCTATGGTGGTAGTGCAAGTTAGGTTTTCGTTTTCGTTTGGAAACAGATCTGTGTATGTGTTTATTAGTTTATCTAAGTGACTATTTCTAATTTGTATATTATTTGTTTCTGCTTTTAAATTTGTTAATTCTTCTAATTTATATATTTTATCGTCTAATTTTACTTTATTGTCTTTATAGTTTAATTGTATATTTAATATTTTAAATGCTTCTATTCCGAGTAATATATTATATGTTTTATGAAATTTATAAACATAACATTTTAAAGGTTTATTGTGAATTTTTATTATTGTATATTTATCGCAATTAGATTTTCCGTTTACTGTTTTAAAAGTTAATTTTTCGTTATATGTTTTTACTTTAAATTGTTTTACTAAATCCGGGTGTATAAAGTTTATTGAAGAGCCTGTATCGAACAGTATGACATATGGATTAATTTTTAATGCTGGTAAGTTCGTTGTTATAGAAGACATTACTACTGTATCTCTTCTATCTGTGTCTCTAAATCTAAAAAAGAATCTTTATATATTTTCTTTTGTTTTTCTTTCTCTAATCTTTCGTTGTTTAACTCTTCGTCTATTTGTTTATAAAATTCTTGGTTCGTATCGAAATCTATTTCGTCTAAGTCTACTTCTTCTATGTTATTATTTTGTCTGATTGTTTGTGTAGACATTGGTTGTGTGATTCGTGTTTGTTGTGTCATAGGTTTTGGGTTAAATCGTTTCGTCTCATAATAATTTTTTATATTTTGTCTAGGTGCAAAATTTGGGTTAGTTCTCTGGTATTGAGGTGGTTGTTTGGGATTAAATGATGTTGATGGAAATGTTTGTAATGGGAACTTTTGTGGAGGTTGCCCATTGCCAAATTTTGGTCTTTCTACATTGTTTCTTAACATAGGTGATTGATTATACGTATTAATAAAGCTAAATTCATTTTTAATCATTAATTCTATTTGTTCCAAAGTTGTAGGGTTTTTAATAAGGAATGATCCTCTAACATGATTTGGTAGTAGAGATATAAATCTTTTTACTATAAATTTTTGGTTTTCATGAATTATTGCGTTCTTCTGATTTTGTGAATAATTAGTTAAGTGTATTTTTGATTTGTAAAGTGAAAATTTTTCAAGCATTATTTTCAAAGTTTGTTCTATTGATTTCGAAAATTTCGTATCCATGAGTTCTATCATCAGTGTTTCTGATGTACTCTTGTCTACAAAGTTTGTGGTCAGATATAGTTTTAAATCTTTCCATTCTGCAAATTCGTTATTACTTGTAATTTCTATTGCTTGTTCAGTGAGTTTTAATTTTATCATGCTGAATGCAAACATTTGCTGATTTGCAGTGAGTTCTAGTGTATTAAAAATGTCCATAATCTTTGTGGCTTGTTTTATAAAATTATTTAATGTTTTAATATTTCCATTATAACATGGGATTGTTTTGAGGTACATTTCTATTTCTTGTACAGTTGTGGTAGCCATTGTTATGCGATTTAATCTACTAGGTTTTAATTTAATTTTGATATATTTAGTTGTTGGTAACGGTGTTAAGGAATCGTCTGATTCTATTGATTCAGAGCTATCGCTTTCTGACATAAGTTGTATTATGTGTGTGATTGACCTGTGCCGGGTCTCGGTATTTTTATTACTAGTCGTAGCTAGAAATACCCCTGTGTATTATAATATAAATGTTTTACAAACTTATAATGAAATTCTTACATTTGTATCGTGATTGTGATTATGATGATTCTTGTGAACATCATCTTCTGTTGCGGCTTCTTTTTCGTAGTTTTCGTGTTGTCTAGTAGAGACAGCAAGTGCTTCTGATGAGTGACGTGTTTCGGAACAGCAAGTCTTCCTAGTTGATTGGTCGACGTGATCTCGGAACAGCACTCTGAAGTACGTGAATCTTGTAGACGAACGTTGTGCCTTTGCGGCCTGATGGGTCCTGTTCGACCGGTTTTCGTAGATTTTTGTAGGTTTTGCTTGGTAAAGGATAAAAATCCACCACACAATTTTTTTTTGTGTTTCGAAGCTATTAATCCTACCGACTGCGCCAATTAAATTTTGAGTATTCGATTTTATGTTTTTAAAAAGAATACTAAAATCTTCATTAATATTATAACTTTATTAGAATTTTTATATGGTTACATGTGAGTCACAGTACTTGACTTTGCAGAGTCTACGATACAAGAGCGTGCTTATTCACTAAACTAACCTATTTATACATTTCTCTTATCTTCTAAATGTGCAACTTATGTCAGATGATGTTATGACTAATGTAATGAAACAACAGGTTCAAGGTACATAATTTACATTTACACAGCACTACTCGATACAGCCTTGATGTGTTGACTCTAACGGGTTTACACTCTACTCTGCTGGCCCAACCGGTCAGTCCTTTCGCACTAACTATCCCCCCGAGTATAATATTCATTCCTTATATAATAATTGTTCCAATATTATTATTTGTTTTGAAATTTGTCTGCTTGCCAAGTCCTGTAAAACTAATTGATAATTTTGAAAATTATTGTCCTTTTGTTGTGTGTTCGTCCCGGTATCTTCATTACTCTTTTCTGTCTCAGTTGCTGGTTCGTTTTCTTTGTCTGCTTCTATGTCCGCTTTAAATGGTTTTAAACGATTTACATGTACCTTCAGAATTTTTCCCGATTTTTTATCTTTAATTTTATAATTTACGGGCCCCATTGATTCTATAATAAAGTACGGTCCTGTCCAAGGTCTATGTAGCTTACGCGACGTTCCTATCTGTACTGTCGGGTCATGTAAATAAACCGCGTCACCGACATTGTAACTTGTCGATTTTGCGTTTTTGTTTGTGTACTGTCTCAGTCGTTTGTGCTACGTGCTACTTTACCTTACTGAATACTAGTTGCAGTCGTTGTTTTAATTCTGCCGCGTAATTGTCGTCGTAATCGTAACGTAAAGTCTGAGGTCTAGTTATGTTGTCGTATGGTAACTCCATGTCTCGGCCATGCATCAGGAAAAATGGTGTCTCACCTGTACTGTTGTGTACGCTACTTCGGTACGCCATCAGCACATATGGTAACCACTCATCCCAATCCGTTTGGTCTCGACTCACAAAATGCGATAACATATCTTTGAAAACTCGGTGACTTCGCTCTATCACTCCGTTCGTTTGCGGCCTGTAAGAAGTTGTTTGAATTTTTTACACACCAAAGGACCGTCTGCTTCTAACTTTATGTTGTCTGAACAAACCACGCAATTAAATTGCAATATTTGTATGTTTAAAACAGAAATTTACATTACTTGTTCCGCAACCTGATATTGATGTTAACGCTCCCACATTCTCCGCTTCTATTTGCTCCTTTGTGAATTTTCTTTTAATTAATGAAACAGCTGAACCTGTGTCTACTAACAGTTTTAAAATTTTATTGTGTACCAATGCTAACACAAAATTTGGAATATCTTTCAATTTGAAATCTGAATTTGGACTAATTTGTGTAATTATTGTTTGTTTACAATTTTTACCCGAATATATACTAATAACTCCCGCGACGGGGCGCATGAATTAAATACGTGGGTTCGTTGTATTTAATTAAAAAAATAATTCTTTTTTTTTTTATTACAAAATATTATTACAAGTTTTATCAGAACAGTAAATCTATTGTTTATTTGACAAGTTCAATTCAATAGTTACAGAAGAAGTAGTCTTATCACTACAAATAACTCTATATATATATATATATATATAACACCTAATTATGACTAATAACATTATTCATAATTTAATAGATAACTTAAATGTCAAAAGGAAATACGTAACTAATCATAATGAATCATCTTCGTTTTACGTACATAATTCATGAGAGAGGGATTGCTCGTTTAAATGTGACGTATTAGACTGATAGCGTTAACTCTCTGTGTACCTGTTTTTGTTTTTTCTCCTCGATATCCATTGTTCCAGTTATATCTATTGCTTCTTTCTGATGGTGGATCTCGATATCTATGTGTATTGTTGTAATTGTTCCTGTTTGTTCTTTTCCAATATTCAGCAATGTTGTGGCCTGGCTTTCCACAATAGTTACACGTTTCTATTTGTTTGCGGTCTCTTTTGAAATGGCCTGTAGCTCCGCAATTATAGCATTTTTCCACTTTCTTGCCGTTAGTTGTTCTTCTGTCTACAGCTCCGATTTCAACATTTTCCATTTTTACTCGTGCTATTTCCATTTCTTCTCCTTCAGCCATCGTTATCGCTCGCTCGAATGTGAGGTCATCTTGGGAGTCCATGATGGTTCTAATGTATCTACGGATTTCTTGACGTAGCCCTATTTTGAATTGTTCTATACATATCTTCGCCACCGATTCTTCTTCTATATTTTCTTCTGATATCAGTTCTTTCTTGAGTTTTCAACGATCTTCTGTTCGCAATTCGCCAAGTCGCGATAGATCTGGCCTGGTTGTCGTTTTTTTCGAAAATCGCTCAGTCAATATTTTACTGAATTGTTTTAATGTTATCGCTTTACTGTGTAATTCTGGAATCAACATGCAAAAGTCAAATGCGTCGTCTGTCAGTTTTAGTCTTACCAAGTCTACTGTGTTCGTGTCCGATCATTTTTCAATTTCCGCCCGGATTTGAAGTTTGGCGAAATATTGTGAAGGCTTTTGCCCTGTAAAGTTATCTAAAGCTGCGTACAGACATGCAACAGAACATCGTAACGTTACATCGTCGCGTGACAAATGTGCGTACACTTCGAAGTACGGTCATTCACTGCCACATCGTACAGAACTTCGTAACGTAACATCGCCGCGTAATACAGTCGCGAACATTTAGCCGTTCCATTTATACTGTAGTTACTTTGTTTAATCGAATAGTGAAATTGAAGTATTTCATATTTTCTATACGTTTCGATAAAACTTAAGAGTTTTTTTTCTTGCGTCCACTCCATATTCTGTGCTACAAATGACAGCTGAACGCTGTGATGTTACGGTACACGTCCAGACACGCAAAGAGAAGCGTATCAAGGCCGTGTAACATTCTTTTGATGCGGCGTCGAAAACCGACAACGGGCGGAACGCAGTGATGTTACGGTGTTACACTGTTACGGAGTGCCGTCCACATTAACCGTAACAAAGATACGCGACGGTGTTACGTTACGATGTTCTGTTGCATGTCTGTACGCAGCTTAATACGTTCGCCGCCACACTGTACTGAAACCTGTTTGCAGCGAACAATGTCTCTAGTTCTGTTTTAATCGCCGTCTGTATTGTGGTTCGGTCCGACGCGCTGCTACCTCCCGATATATCCCCAAGTTTACCCATGTTATACTAAGTAATAAAGACGGAAAATACCAGACACAG
The DNA here is from genome assembly GCA_947425015.1 of Pterostichus niger. Classification (NCBI taxonomy): domain Eukaryota; kingdom Metazoa; phylum Arthropoda; class Insecta; order Coleoptera; family Carabidae; genus Pterostichus; species Pterostichus niger. The sequence goes on from OX380350.1 coordinate 11,038,400, forward strand.
AAACTAAACAACAAAAACTTTTAATACTTGGCCTCCGCGAATGTAACAAAAAAAATATTACTTTTTCCTTTTTGTTCACCTGATCTGACACAATATCCCAAACCGTTGCCACCAATTTGTAGCCCTCCTCGTTATGACGAGAGTTAGCAAATATTATACGGGTTCTTGTCAGATTGATGGACGCAAGTATTAAAGTATAAAAGTATAAATATATTTAATAAATAGGTTTTACATACGTTAGACACAGCACTACTCGATACAGTCTTGATGTGTTGACTCTATTGGATTTACACTCTTTTCTGCTGGCCCAATCGGTCAGCCCTTTCACACTAACTATCCCGAGCATAATATTCTATCCTATTAAAAGATGAATTTGGTTAGGGTTGAAATAAAATATATTAAAACGAAATATGTTACCTAACCCGTGTATTTAATAAACTATAACACTACAATCAACTTTAATGACGTAATGGATGCTGCCTCAGCGGGACTCAGGTGTACAGTTATCCGGCTGAAAAGAGAAACAACATAAGAAAGTACTCAGTGAGGAGTCGAACAGCCACCACACACACACACACTCACACACGTGATCCCTCGAAATAACACACATACAACAACACGTCACTCTGAGAGTCGTCTCAAGGACAGCGCCAACCAGAGTGACCAGAACCAGTGCTCAACACCCACCCACCGGATTGCCTAACCTGGGCACCGGGAGTGTGGATTGAAAGCCAAGTAGAAACCCACACTCCACCCGCAATCGCGGGGTGTTAGCGAAACGTTGGGCACCTCCTGAATTAACACTAAAGATGGCAGGTCAGGGCACCGTTGGCACGAGGGCTAGCGGGTCGTGCTTCGTTGGCTGCATACTTGGCTGTCACTCCCCGTCAACCCCGCAGGGGACTTCCCTGGAGTGACCGCAGCATAAACAAGGAATAGGATCACATACTCATACACCACGTGTGGTAACACCACTTGACTCAACTCACCAATTCGTTCTCCAGCAATCTCCCACCTAACAGTAACACGATACACAACCACTTACTATCACTTTTCACCACAAACAGAATGAAATGCATAGTTTATAATCTATTTAAATGAAGTTCTTATCCAACTGCACTCGTAATCCACCTAAACGGAAGATTAATGTAGAAACCATAATCAATTAAGAAATAAAGTCCTTACGTTAAAAAGTTACGCTAACAGTTCGGCTGTCCTGACCATTTCTCGTCCTCCAGGAATCAATCTGCAACTCCTAAAGTGTCATCATCAGAAGCACTGTTGTCCTCTGACGATTCTTCTAGTCCTTCTTTAGGAATGTATGACTTCATTCGATCAATTGCAATAATGTTGCTGTATTTTCCTCTACTATTTCTTTTTGCTCCCAATAAATCCTCTACTAAGTACCTATCGTTCGGTAATATTTTCTTGATCTGAAAAGGTCCGACATATGGAGCAAGTAATTTTTTACTCGTTCCTTCCGAAACAACTTGTTTCTTAATCAGCACTAGGTCTCCTTCGCAGTACTTCTGCCCAATGCGTCTATGTTTGTCATATCTTTCTTTCTGTTGCCGTTGGTTCTCTAGCATGCTCTCTGCAATTTGTTGTCGAGTTTCCTCTAAATTGCTTATTGTTGGTGTCTCTTGCTGTACCTCTGCACTTAAAATTGAGTCAGATGGTGCTCTTGGGCGGTAACCAAAAAGTAACTCACTTGGAGTCTTCTTCGTAGTTGAGCTAACAGTGTTGTTAATAGCAAATTGAATCTCATTTAACTGTTTATCCCAGCTTATATCATCTAGTGCAGTGGTGGCTAATGTTGAAAGTACGGTTGCATTAACTCTTTCGCATTGTCGATTTGCGCGTTTACCTCGTGGTTGTTTGTTGTATAGGCATCGAATACAACAGTCGATATACTTTTTCACAAACCTTCTCATACCTGGGAACCAGTACGTCTCGCAAATTTTTCTCAAGGTTTTATCCAAGCCAAAATGTCCGAAATCATCCTGACATGCACGAACTATCTGCAATCGCTGTCCTTTGGGCACAACCCACTGGATTCCGGTAGCAGTGATCCTATAAACACGCTCATCTCGTAAGCAATAGTTCTTAAAAATACTTTTTTCGTATTCCGTTTGCGGCGTTTTGCTTAAAATGTCCTTAATGAGTTTTAGTTTTTCGTCCGTCATCTGTCCGGCGAGTATCCAATCTGCTTGTTCGATGTGAAATATATTCAGTTCTTCAGACAGTTCTTCATCTCTCACGGGATTTCTACTAAGCGCGTCAACGTGAGCCATTCGCAGACCCGGACGATATTCAATATCGAACGTAAATTCTTGCAGGTCTAGCCACCATCTTCCAATGCGTGGTATTAAGTCCTTTTTTGTGCTTGCTGTTCGTAGTGCATTGCAGTCGGTAACCAACTTGAAGCGAATTCCAATCAAGTACACTCTGAACTTTTTCAGCGTTTCTACGACTGCTAACGTTTCCAACTCGTACGAATGGTATTTCGTTTCGGTTGGTGATGTCTGGCGACTGTAGTAGGCAACTGGATGCAGTTTTCCAGTGTTGTTCTTTTGTAGTAGGATTCCACCTAAGCCTAACTTACTGGCATCTGTATGCACTTCGGTCTCTGCGTCCGATTTGTAGAGTTGTAAAAGTGGTCTTTCTGTTAATTTTACTCTCAGTGTCTCGAACGCTGCCTGTTCTTGATCTCCCCAATTCCATGGTGTGTTCTTTTTTGTTAAGTTGGTGATTGGTCTGCATATTTTTGCGTAATCTTTAATGAAATGACGAAAGTAGCTTGTCAGTCCGCAAGAAAAACAACGTATATCCGCTACTCCGTGGTTGATCTGGTTAGCGGTAGAGTACGATCGTTTGTTCTTGGGGTGCAAACGACCTATATCGCGTCTAGAATTAGAAGAGTTTCTCGTTGTTGCATTATCCTTTAGGGTTTTCAAAAACAACAGGAGTGACTCCGGCTTCTTGCAGTCTCTTGACAGAGCAGCAGCGCGAATATTTTCATCAAAAAATCCTCCAATGATGCAGGAGACGGCCTTCTCTTCCGTAATATCGCAAGCGTTTAACAAAGCGAGTTTCTCGTAGTAATACTGCAGTATTGGTTCATCCGGCTTCTTAGTGCGAGCCATCATTTCTTGCAACAGCTGGAAGTAGTCTTTCTGCGAAGGGAATGCCCCTAACAGCATGGTCTTCCAAGTGGCCCAAGAATAATTAATCGTCTGCAGTCCCTTATACCATGTTTCTGCGTATCCCTTAAGTCGAGATGTCACATACATTATAGTAGTGGTTTCGTCCCATTTATACATTGCACGTAAATCCTCTATTTTCTGCAGCCATTTCTCGCTTGATAATCCTGTATCTGAAGGATTGAAGAATGGTACAGCCTCACGGCTCTCTGGACGACCAGAAAAATTGGGTGATTGAGTTGATAATTGCGTCTCTTGCATGCGCTGTACGTTTTGGGTGAGCTGCAACATGATCACCGACATTTGCTGTAGACTGTTTTCAGTGCTTCTCTCAGGTGACGATGACGGGCTCCTACTATGACGTTCATTCTGAGAATAAGGTCCGTTCCTATGCGATGACATGGTGTAACGCTGGCCCAGTTGTTTAATCCAGCTATGCAAAAATGAAAAAAAACGTTATTCAGATCCCACTTCTGAAATATTAAAAGATGAATTTGGTTAGGGCTGAAATAAAATATATTAAAACCAAATATGTTACCTAACCCGTGTATTTAATAAACTATAACACTACAATCAACTTTAATGACGTAATGGATGCTGCCTCAGCGGGACTCAGGTGTACAGTTATCCGGCTGAAAAGAGAAACAACATAAGAAAGTACTCAGTGAGGAGTCGAACAGCCACCACACACACACACACGCACACACGTGATCCCTCGAAATAACACACATACAACAACACGTCACTCTGAGAGTCGTCTCAAGGACAGCGCCAACCAGAGTGACCAGAACCAGTGCTCAACACCCACCCACCGGATTGCCTAACCTGGGCACCGGGAGTGTGGATTGAAAGCCAAGTAGAAACCCACACTCCACCCGCAATCGCGGGGTGTTAGCGAAACGTTGGGCACCTCCTGAATTAACACTAAAGATGGCAGGCCAGGGCACGGTTGGCACGAGGGCTAGCGGGTCGTGCTTCGTTGGCTGCATACTTGGCTGTCACTCCCCGTCAACCCCGCAGGGGACCTCCCTGGAGTGACCGCAGCATAAACAAGGAATAGGATCACATACTCATACACCACGTGTGGTAACACCACTTGACTCAACTCACCAATTCGTTCTCCAGCAATCTCCCACCTAACAGTAACACGATACACAACCACTTACTATCACTTCTCACCACAAACAGAATGAAATGCATAGTTTATAATCTATTTAAATGAAGTTCTTATCCAACTGCACTCGTAATCCACCTAAACGGAAGATAAATGTAGAAACCATAATCAATTAAGAAATAAAGTCCTTACGTTAAAAAGTTACGCTAACAATCCTTATATATGTATAATATAACAATGCTAAGTCAGCAAAATAAGTATTACACTTTACTATAATGTTTATATATTACATGTTACTTAATATTATGTATGTCTTAATTGTGCTGACTTAGACTTGTTACACAATCATGCAATTTAGGGTGAGTCATTTATATAAATTGTACATTATCATTATTATTAACTGTATTACCTTCGTTGATTGTTGTTGACTCCAACGTTGATAGCAAAATTTTGCACTTTTTATATTTTATTTCCCTTTTATTTATCTCACTGTTTGTTTCGGAATATATTGACCATTTCGAAAACAAGAGAACGTTTTTATGAGTATAAATTTTGTTAAAATCTAATTTAATCTAAAAAAAATATTTTTAAAAATAAATTATTAATTCAATTTGAATGTTTATTTTTGTATATTAAAATATTTTTTATGTATTGAAACAGCAAAACTTACCAATGAGGTTGCAATCTGTTGTTTGAAAATAGGCCATTTTACAAAAACATCAATAGAACAACAATACTTTTCCTCTCAGACAAAATGTCGAGTTACATTTCTTGTCAACTAACTCGTGCGGTTAATTATTATTATTTAACCATTCAAAATCGTTACTTGTTATTTAATTTTCTTCCCCTACGTTTGAGCTTGACGATGAAGGAGAGCTGATATCCGGTTTTTGTTTTTTAAAATTACATTTACTTTTCATCAGACCTGCTCGTATGTATTTTTTAGTTTGGCTACAATAATTTTCAGCTAATTTACCCCTTTGCTTTTTGTTATTTATGTTTTCTGAAACAGATTAATAACAATTTTAATTTTAAAAATTAAATAAGTTTTAGTACCTCGCTTTCAGTAGGAATTTTTTTCTTAATTTCTTCAACTGCGTTTAGATAATAATTTTCGGTTAATTTACAGTTTTGATTTATCCAAAAGTCTACAATTGTTGTGGTAACAAAATTTCTTTCGTTAATCGACAATTTTTTTAAAATTTTATAATTATCTATTATTGACTTTCCAATTACAGTTTTGTGTAACAATGTGGACGAATCCTAAAAAATTCACACATGAATTATAAAAAATATTATTTTCGTTGAATTGACTGAAAAGTTTAGTTCAACCTAAACGTTGTTTACTCTTAAGATTACCAAACTTAATTTATTTTTATTATCAACAATGGTGGTAAGGGGGGCAGGCAAACTATTTAGCCAATTTTCTAATGGACTATTAGTGTTTCCACTGTTTGCAGTTTCTGTACTAGCTCCCGGAGTATGAAATCCCTAAAATTTGAAATATAAAAAATTATATAAACTAAAAAATATTTTAGTTCAAAATTATTATATTACATTTATTTCGTTCCAATAAAATAACCTTTTTCAAAATTATATTCGTAATTCAAATTTTTCGACCGGAATCAAATTGTCAATATCATTGGCAGTAAATTCTTTTAACATCTCAATGTCTATTTCCTTTTCTAGACTTATTTCATAAATTTTTTATTGGTATATCAATTTATCAAGAAATTAAAAATACATGGATACTCACGCAGAAAATCTGAAATAAGTTCAGGTAAGCCCCATTCCTTTAGTAAACTGTTTACTATATTATCGCAACTAATTACAGGTATTATTTATATCATCCATCATTTTCTCATCTTTTCGTAATAAACCACAGCGATATACTGGATATAACACAATAAAACTGTTACTAACTAATGCACAACCCCGCTCAAGTTGTTGGCGGAATAAATAAGTCTGATCTTGTAACATAATATCTAAACTTTTGGTTAAATTATCTAATGTAAAGTTTTTCAAGTCACGAGGAAAATAGATAAATATTCTATTTAATAGATAATGTTAACTAATGTTACAATAGAAAAAATATCTACGATATTAGAAAATTTACCTAACCAAATTAGATGTTTATAAAAATATCTAAAATACTAGCTAATTTTATGAATAACCTAGTAATCTTATCCAATGTTATTTTATATATTTTAAATTAGCAAAATTAGTTAATCACGTATTGCAAAATATCTAATTAAATTAACAAATTTGCTTAATATTAGATAATTCAAACAAAGTTTCATTGTCTACTTAAGATTAGATGATATTCCAATTTTATTTTTCTCAGTGTAGGTACCAAGCGTGGGTATCTTTTAAAAAAAATGTTTATAGCACTCTGGTTCGTTTGTGCTTGGTCACAAATAGTTGCAACAATGTTTAATCCGGTCTGTTGCACAGCACGTACAATCTTCTTTATTAGCCTCACAAGACGAACACTTTTAAATTGCGACGTTGTAATAAAGTACGCAACTGGTTGTTTATATTTTTTAGTAATACCACGTACCATAAATACTAGAGCGTGATTCGCAAAACCGCTACCCTGATCTTCAGATACATCCACTTTATCTCTGTACTTATTATAATGCAAATTAGCCGCAATAGCTGCTTTGTCGAATAATAGACCTGACTCCAATGTTGAATGGAATTTGAGTCAATAAAGACATCTTTGTGTTACTTAAAAGAAGTGCAAACATCTTTGGCAACAAACGATATCCCTTGCCACTCTATTTGTGAAGTGACAACGCCATGATTTTATCATCTACCATAAAGCGACAACCTTTAGATTTTAATTCTTTTATTCTTTATTTGGCACATTACGAAGTTGCATTTAGTCTTTCCTTGAAAGATATGCACTGCTTCTTATAAGATTGTCGCAATTGAACCGCTGTTTTATATAAATATTCATTTCTAGGAGTCAATTCCACTAGTTTGTGTATGTTGATATCCTTTCACAAATTCTTTGCACGAGTACCAGGTAAAAAAGAAAATAATTAAAGTTAGAACATTTATCAGTCCTACATTGGAATCTGTATTTGACTACAGATGTTCTTCAAAAATTGTTATGGAACTTGAAGTATTAACGGCGTATATGTAATAAGTTCCCATTGCACTGTAGTGAGGTATTTAGGAAGTGATGGAAGATGAATGAATTAAATACTGTGACACGATAGAGTTTGAAAAGTGTCTTTATTTTGTTGCTTGCGAGGAGAACGCGTGTAGCTTTAGTTGGCGGTCCGCGAGTAACTGGGCTGAGGGCTAGTCATGATCAGCCTGACTTACAGGAAGAACAAAGAACCATAAGAGACACTTCAGTATTTTGGAAAACATGTGGATGCTAGATGTCGGGAAAGCTTAGGAATGTTGGGCAAGTTTAGGAATGTTGAGAAAAGAATGTACAAGGACAAGAGCAGGTATAAAGATACAGAAATGTTACACGAAAATGAACAGAAAATATACAAAACTTAAGATCTAAAATATATACAATTATTTACATATATATCATGTACATATGTGAAGAATTATTTATGTTCAACAATAGCAACAGATTGAAAAAGCTATGTATTATTCGTCTCACAAGAGTTTTTACTAGAACTACCAACAAGATATGCTCGAAGGTGTTGTTAAACCTCTCAACTTTAGCCTCTTCAATAACCAGGATTGGATATTTCAGCTGGACCCTGCCCCTGCCCACATTGCAAAATGAACGCAGCAGTGGTTGAAAGACAATTTATCAGGTTTTATTATCGCCCAAGACTGGCCTTCGGGAAACATTGGTCCATTTTAGAACAAAAGGTCTTCTCAAAATGACACACAAATCTCGATAAGTAGTGAAGCAATGCTGGTTCTGGCTCAGTTCAAGGTCACTCGTCGCATGTGCCGAATCGGGACAGCCCCGAACGAGATATGACGTCACAAACAAAAAATTCTTATCATAAACAGGAAACAGGATGCGCCAAATAAGATAATGTGATAAACAAAAAACCGGATGTGATAAAAAAATGGAGGCCATGTGACGTCACAATTCAAAATGGCGCCGGAAAAACCCGCGAAAATTTAAAAAATAGCGCGAAAATTTAAATTTTAAAATGTGACGTCACAATTCGAAAATGGCGTCTGAATAAACCCGCGAAAATTTAAAAATTTTAATTTTTGGTGTGGCATTGTCATTTGTAGCGGGGGAAAATTTTAAAATTTGAAATAAAAAATGGCCGACAGCTCACGCATGCGCAGTGTTAAAAATTGGTGGAAAAAAACAAAATCAAAACTACTCGAAAAAAAATCCCCAATGCACAAAACTAGCCTAGACTAGAGTTGGTGGATGGGTGATGAGGAGAGGGCAAGGGCGAGGGCGAGGACGAGGGCGGCAGTGGAAGAAAAAAATAAAAATACATGAAATACATTGAATAGACATACATTTATTAACAAATAATTATATATATATATATATATATATATAAAATAAATAAATAAATATATCATCACGCCTTTTACCCATCACTGGGTGTAGCACTCTGTCTAAGCAGATCTCGGTAAGTAATATATTTTTTCGCGTGAAGTGCGGTTACCAGCCGTCAAATCACGGCCTCCAAGGATATTAGTGGTGGAGGTGCCACAGATGTAGATTTTTTAAATTGGTGAAAATTGTTTGTCGGCTGTGGGGATCGAACCAGGGTTCTCAAGATCCACAGGCCGACTCGATACCACTGAGCCACCTACCCCTATATATATATAAATTAAATCAATCAATAATAAGATTGGATTTTTAAAAAGAATTTTATTTTGCTGCACAAGTACATACAGTGAACTCTTCTACTTGACTATCTTCTAACAACTGACTTTACGTCTTACATTTTGTCTACATATAACATTTCTTATCTAATATATCCTATTACAAATTTGTCATGGAAAAGTACCGTGTGAAAGGTGCAATGCTGATGCAATAGGGGTTGTGTCCCTACATAATTCCTCCCCTGTTAGACGAAAGAATACCTATGGTATTTTCAGCAGGTATTGTTTCGCAAGTTTGATTTTGTTTTTGTTTTAAGTTTAACAATTTTCTAGCAAGTGCCGAATAGATTTTTATCAGTAAGAGCATTGCAACGGTCACGATTGTCGTGTACAATAATACATCGTAAAATATAGAATGTGATTCAGAACTACTAATTTGATTTAAATGAATTATCTTTTGACTTGGAATTTTAATAGTTTCTAAGTTTTTAATATTCAAGGTTTTATTAAATATTAATTTTTCTTTACTATTATCAATATCTAAATTAATTATTTTGTCATAATTAATATTTTTATAATGTCTTTGTTTATTAATTAAACAATCTTTTATACAATAGATACCAGAAATTACTTTTTCTTCTATTTCGTGACCACATTCAATATTTATTAATTCCTTATGAGGTAAATAAAGGTATACAATATTAGAGTTTGGAACTATAATGATTTCGTTATGATCAAGTAAATTTATATAATTACAATTATTATTATTTCTATAAAAGTACATATTTTCTAAACATCTGTCAGGAATTGAGTTTCCTTGACTACAAATATAAAGTTTATCTTCTACGAGGGTACATTTGTTTAAATAACTAATTTGTGTGTTAGATTTTGAATAATATCCTTGTTGTACATTTAGAGTAACAAAGGTTTCATTGTGTATAGTGGGTATAGGTGTAATTTGTAAGAGTTCTGTTTGTACGAGAGGAATGGGAATGTCTATTATGATATTTAATGAGAGTTTTTCGAATTTGCAATAAGTTTTGATTAATTGTTGATTTTGCCAATTTTTTATTATGAGATTTTTGAAACTATCTGGCAAAAGTTTATCAATTTCTAATTTGATGTCATCTCTAGACAGTATTCCAAAATAAAGAGTGTTTATTTCGCAAAAAGCGAAGGTAGTCTCGATTTCGTTAATAATGCTAATTAAATTTGTGGCCATAAATGTCAATTGAGTGATAATATTTTCTAAATATATTATATCGTTATAATCTATAATTTTCCCAATTGTTTTTCCTATTTCACTAATTTTATCTTTAATTGCTTTATTATTCTTATTAATTTTTTCTATTTGATTATTAAAGTGATTTGATATATTTTTGTTAAAAATAATAATTTGTTTCATGTTATCTTTAAGAATGTTTTCATTATCATTTATTAATTTTAAAGCATTATCGTATCTTTCTTGATCTGTTGCATCTAAATTTCCTGTTATGCTTTTTATAATGGAGCCTAAACCATTTATAAGTCCTCGTTTATTTCTAGTATTGTCGTATAAAGTGATTTGTATTTTATTACTTATTATATCTAGGAAGTTTTCTAGCATTATAAAGTTATTATTTAGACTTTGTGTGAATTTACTATTTCTATCGTTACTATAATTATTATTTATTTCTAACTTAATATTATTAAAATGAATAGTTAGATTATTATATAATTCCTTAATTTTATAAAGGTTAATATTTACGTAAAGATACTTATTATTAGTGGAGATTAGAGCTTCTCCTAGCTTTAGGACGTTGATTCCGGGGTTGGTTCTAGCATCTTCGAGGTTGATGGTTGTGCTAGCTCGCATGATTCTGTAAATTTACGATAAGGTTTTAGCTTATCAATTTTTATTTTTTTGTCTTTATCGGTAGTTATTTGTGCTCTGTCTCGAATGTATGTTTTTACCACTTGTTGTTTATAGCGCGGTTTCTCTACTTTACCGGTATTTCGTTTAGCTTGTTCTTCATACACTTTCTTTTGTAATTTACAGCTAGCTACTTGTGAGGTTGCGTATTTTGTTTTATTTTTTTCTAATAAAATTTTATTTTCTTCGTAAATTTTGTTCATAATGTCTTTATGAATTTGGATATAATTATCAGTTATAATTTCGGTTGAGGTTTCTTCGGTTGATTCGTTATAATGGCCAAAAAGTACCTCATTTGGTGTTCTTTTAGTTGCAGAATGAATAGTTTGATTGTATGCTTGAACTGCGTATCGGGCTTTATTACTTGTGTTTAAATCATTAAAATCTTTATTCTGTTCTAATATTCTAACATGTTCGATAATGGTAGAGTGGAATCTTTCTATATTGCCGTTACTTTTGGGATTATTCACACTGATTAAATGTATACGAATGTTTTTTGTTGATAAGAAATTATAAATTAATTGGTTATTAAATTGTAGACCGTTATCTGATATAACTAATTTCGGTTGTCCGAATATTGAAAAGTATTTGATTAATTTTTGAACTACAGTTATTGTATTGGTTTCTGGTAAGTGATATATTTGTGCGTGTTTAGAGAAACTGTCGATTATTGTTAGGAATTTATTTTTCTTCAATGATAATATATCAATGTGAATGATTTCGAGAGGTTTTGATGCTGTGGGTGTTTTTATTATGGGAATTTTAACTGGATTTCGCTCGTATTTGTTTTCCTGACATACGTCGCAATTGTTTATAAATTTAGAGACAGTTTGTTGCATGTTAGGCCAGTAGTGTTTTAGTTTTAATTTTTTATATGTTTCTACTATGCCTCGGTGATTCGTTTTACCAAGATGATAGTTTTGAATTAATTTCAGTTGTTCTTCCGATGATTCTATGTCTGTTAGTAGGTTTTTACAACTAACTAATATATAAGTGCCAGGTTGAAAGTATACTTGTAAAATAGAATTTAGCATTAATTTCAGAGAATCGGGTACTAAGCAGTAATATTTAATTCCTGGTACTAAATAACTTTTAATAAATTTTAATAATGTGTCTTTGGAATTTACTTTATTGACATGCATATAAATTCTTTGTTTATCATTTCCAAATAGTTTAATTAATTCAAATGTATTTTTTGAGTTTGTTTCTTTAAATATTATTTGATTTTTTCCATAGTTAATTGGATTTTCAATATAAGAAAGACCGTTTACTGGTGCTTCATCATCTGAATGTTGTGTGCAACTATCAGTGTCTTTTTCAGCGTTAACAGAGTTAGCGTAGTTTTGAATATTATTTATAGTAAATACGTTTATTTGAATATTTGTGTTTTCAAATGTTTGCTTTAGTAAATTTTCTATTTCAAACCAATTTTTTTGGTCTAAGCCAGAAGCTATTTTAGGCATGTTAATTGAATTAATATTATTTTGTATTAAATAATCGCGTAGTTGTTTTAAACAGTTTGCTATGTTTGCTAGGTTTGGTTCATGGAAGTATTTCTTTTTTGTAATTAAATGAATTATGGGTCTTGGTGACATTTGAATAGCAATATTTTCCTTTATTGATAATTTATCTAAATTATTTGTTGTTTGAAATTTCTCATTAATTTGCTGCGCAAAGCCTTGACTCATTTTAAAGTCTTCGGATATGCAATGTACTATTGGTTCGTTATGGTCGAAAATATTTGAATTTTTATAAATTATTTCGAAGGGTTTTGGAATTCTAGACAGATAATCTGCAACGTAATTTTGTTTACCTTTTTGGTATTCTATGTCATATTTATATTCGCATAATTTTAGATTCCATCTGATGAGTTTCTGATTAGGTTCTTTTAAACTGCTAAGCCAAATAAGCGGTTTATGATCCGTTATTAATTTGAATTTATGTCCGTATAGATATGGATGAAAATGTATGATTGACCAAATTATTGCGAGCAATTCTTTTTCGGTGGTGGAGTAATTAATTTCGTGGGCATTAAGGGTTCTACTAGCGTACGCTATGGGTAGATCCTTGCCGTCAATATTTTGTGAAAGCACTGCACCGAGAGCAAAATTTGAAGCGTCAGTGGTTAATCTAAATTGTTTTGAGAAGTCAGGATATTGTAAAATTGGAGAGTTTGAAAGTAATAATTTACATTTTTCAAAACATGAAATGTATTCTTTATCTTCGAAATTAATTTTTGTGTTTTTCTTTAGACATTGGGTAAGTGGTTTTGTTAATTTTGCAAAATCCTGTATAAATCTCCGATAATAACCGAGTAAACCTAAAAATGATTTAATTTCTTTTTGTGTTTTCGGAATGCTAAATTTTTGTATTATTTTAATTTTATCAGGATTCGGTTTTACTCCATCTGTTGTGATTAAATGCCCGAGATAGGCGACTTCTTTCCTGAGAAATTCGCTCTTATCTAGTTGTAATTTGAGATTCGCTTCGCGTAGTTTGTGAAAGACAGTTTTGATGTTTTGTATGTGTTCTTGTAATGACGTTCCTAAAATAATGATATCGTCTAGGTAAACGAAGCATATTTTGTTTATAAGATCTTTTAGGACAAAATTCATGAGTCTTTGAAAAGTGCTAGGTGCATTTTTGAGGCCAAAAGGCATTCTGAGAAATTCGAAATGGCCTTGGTCTGTCGAGAAAGCTGTTTTATCTATCGAATCGGGATCCATTTCAATTTGATGGAATCCACTTTTGAGGTCAATTGTTGTGAAATAATTCGATTTACCCAGTTTATCTAAAATATCCGTAATGTCTGGAATCGGGAACTTATCATCTATCGTTTTGGAATTAAGTTTTCTATAATCGACTACCATACGAAATTTTTCTTTACCGGAAGCGTCTGCTTTTTTCGGTACAATCCAGATTGGGCTACTCCAAGGTGAATAGGAGTGGCGAATTATATTTTCCTCTAATAATTTGTTTATTTGCGAATTTACTTCATTTTTATAAACTATTGGATATTTATATGATCTTTGGTATACAGGCGTTTCGTCTGTTACATTAATTTTGTGTTTTATTTTATTAGTACAAGAAAGGTTTTGGTCATCTGTAATCGTTAGATCTTCAAATTCTCGAATTATTTTATTTAGTTCGTGTTTTTCTATGTCATTGAGATGTTCAGTTCTAAGATTTAGTTTGTCTGATATTTCGTGTATATTCAAGTTTAATTTGTTTTGATGAAAGTAATTAAATTTAAATGTATGTTTATCTAATATGACGGATTCATTTGAATAATTTATTTTTGCATTTAATAACTTTAACCCTGAATTTCCTATTACAATATTAAAATCTTTGTGAAATTCGTAAATGTAACATTTCAATTTTTTATTAAATAATTCTACAAATGTAAAGTAATTTCCGTGGGAAACAGCGTTGGCAGTTTGAATTTCGAAATGTTCAGGAAATATTTGAAATTTATTTTTATTCTCATTTACAAATTCTTGGCTGATAAAATTTTCGGATGATCCTGTATCTATTAAAACTCTAGCGTTTTTAAATTGTATAAACGGTAATTTAGAAGTATAATTTGCTAAGGATTCGAATTTTCTGTCGGGTCCAAAGAAAAATTTTCATTTTCTGTTTCTATCTCAGCATTATTTTCATAATTTTGCGTTTCATCAAAATGTTCAAAATTTTCTAATTCTGATTCATTATTTAACTCGATAGGGTTATCTAAAAGTTGTAAATCTTGTCTTTGTCTTTTTAAATGTGGTTTAAATGTATTAGTACTAATAGACATAGGTTGGGGATAATTTTGTTTTGTTTTGAATTGTGATTGTTGTTGTTGTTGTTGTGAATATCGAATCATTGGTGATCGATATTGATTCGTGTGTATGTTCGGATTGTGTGGTTTATATGCAGGTGTTGGTGTACTTATCCTTTGTTTTATTGTATTTTGTTTATTAATATTTGCATGAATGTACTGGAAATCATTTTTGATTAAATTTTGTATATCATTTAAAGATTTAGGATTTCTAGCTGCTAGTTGACTTCGGTATGGTTCTTTACAATTTATTATGAAATTATGAGAAGCATATGTGGACATAAATATTGATAAATTGTCAAATCCATTGCCAAAATTTATACTTAATAAACTCATCATTCTGTTGAAAATATCTTCATATTTATCGAAGTATATGAAAATATCTTCATTAGATTTTTGTTCTAAATGAGACAATTCTGTTAAGAAGTGAACTTCGTTTCTTTTGTCTCCATATTCTTCCATTAACAAATTTTTTAAACTTGCCCAGTTAGTATATGTTTTAGTAGCTAGTTTTGCATTAGCTTCTTTAATAATTTTCTTTCTAATTGTATGTAAAATAATTCTTTCTACAATTTTAGATAATTTTTGTTTGTCTACGATATCGAGAACTTCATTGCAAATATTTATAAAATGGGGTAAAGTACCTGTACTTCCATCGTATTCTGGGATTATTTCTAATAAATCTTTAATTTCACTAGGAACTTTAGGTATGAGATTAATTGTAGCGGGTTGAATTACTGGTGTTGACATTTTGTAGCTGTGTTTTTAATATTTGATAATAATGTCTAGTATATAAATTTGAATAGATTAATAATTGTGTAAGTTTTATTTTAAATGTATTGATGTTACGTTAATGATGAGGAACAGTGATTCGATCAACAAACAATACAGAGATGAATAAAATTACTTACAGTAATATTAGGATTAAATTAAGTATGGCCAATTTCATGGTCCTTGGGTTGAAGCTTGGAGCTTGGTGAGGTGAGGCCTGATGTTCGCTCAGGTGGGCGGTGGGTGTTGATTTTCGCTCAACGGATGATGGTGAGGCGTCTTCAGCGGCTGGTCAGCACTCGATGACGGTCTCGGAATTAACGACGATATGATTTGCCTTTCCTCGTCGGAGTTGTAGAGAGAAGATGTAGTTTTTGATGTTGGTTTGCAGTTTGTGAGGCACTGATGCACTTGAACTTGTTGTCACGTTTTATTTTGAGTGTAGAAATCTTTAACGAATTAGTCTCATCAAGAGTTATAGTGAGACTTCGGATTTTAATCACTCTGAGAACGTATTGATTCGTGATACTGATTTTAACACTTGAAAGTGACGACTAAAATTCTTCAACGAATTGGAAACTCAAATTTGAGGTTCTTCGGAATTTACAGACTTGTCAGTTATCCTACCGGGACTGCGCCAATTAAATCAATCAATAATAAGATTGGATTTTTAAAAAGAATTTTATTTTGCTGCACAAGTACATACAGTGAACTCTTCTACTTGACTATCTTCTAACAACTGACTTTACGTCTTACATTTTGTCTACATATAACATTTCTTATCTAATATATCCTATTACAAATTTGTCATGGAAAAGTACCGTGTGAAAGGTGCAATGCTGATGCAATAGGGGTTGTGTCCCTACATAATTTATATATATTACATACATTTTTATTATCAACAAGGGGGTCTAAAACACAAGCCCCCTTGAGATAGACACCCATAACTCATCATCATCTAACTGACACCCACACACCATAAAAAAATAATTATATTACATACATTTATTAACAAATAATTATATTATAAATAAACATATATTATTATTATAAATAAAATAGTTTTTGTTTTAAAAATTCTTTTGTATCACTACTAGTGAGTATATGTAAACATTGAAAACAATGTTTTACTTCTGGCGCTGGACCATCTATGTGTGTATTTTGAATTGGTAGGTTATGATGATAAACGCAGCATAATTGGTGAAAAATATCTCGATGTAGCTTAAATTTTACTGGTAATTTAAACCAGATTTGTTGCAAACTACGTCCATTAAACAAACGTAGAAGACTTATGAAATATTCTTCATTAATTTTTCCACAAACATATGCTGTTGGTGCTAAATCACCAATTATGTTAAGTATTTCACTTATATTATTATTATTAATTGTGTTTATAATACTTTTATACAATATATACGTATTTTCAGAGCACAACTTTGATTTATATGAAATTTCTAATATTTCTAATGCAATAATTTTATATGCCATTGCCATTATTAAAATGCTTTAAAATTACACACACAACGACTAAGTGTTTTTAAACAGTTAATAACTTTTTATACATATATATATATATAATAAAAAGTTCTATACTTCAAATTTCCGGATATTTAATTGATTTATGAGGATAAAATTGAAGCTTATCATTTTCTTTTACTTCCAAATTTTGTAGTAAAACAAATTCCCCCATTTAAATATACATCATATTTTGGGGTTTTTATATTACTAGTAATTTTAATGATTTTTCCGTTAAACGGTATTATATATGACGTATTATCATCATGATAATTATTAATTATTTCAAATGTTTCAACATTTTGTTTTAAATTTATCTTAATATTAATATATTGTTTTAATTGTGATACATTCTCATGAATTATATAAATAATACTAGTTAAGTCAGTATTTAAAGAAATTTTTAAACTTTCAACAAGTTTATTTATTTCACTTACAAAGTTTTTATTATTTGTTGAAATAGTGTTATCTACATATTCGCCAATTTCAACTAATTTATTGTGAATTTTACTTATCACATCATTCTGTTTTTTATTTAATTCAACAATCTCTTTTAACACAATATTATCAACATTGTGTGACACATTACTTATTTCATTACTTATAACAGACACTTTATCAAACATGTTTTTATTGTTTGTTTTTAATATGTCTAATTCTTCCACTAATTTATTATATTTTGCCACATGAATATTATCAAGCTGAGTTATTTTAATCATTAAATTGGAATTTAATATACTAAT
Source organism: Pterostichus niger (assembly GCA_947425015.1). Lineage (NCBI taxonomy): Eukaryota > Metazoa > Arthropoda > Insecta > Coleoptera > Carabidae > Pterostichus > Pterostichus niger. The sequence continues at coordinate 11,056,263 of OX380350.1, forward strand.
TCAAAAATCTACATATTCTTTATTGCATGCATCTTTTTCTTCCACTGCAGCTTTCACATTTATTAAACGTTTATTGTTTATATTAAAATCGCCATTTTTTGTTTTTTCAAATCCAACACCAGCAGGACCTCGTCTTAAATATTTAGAAGAATGAAATTGCGGATGAGGAGAAAAATTATTAAATTTACTAACACTCATTGTGCGAATGTATGTGCTTGTATGTTTATTAAACAACAGATCTATACAAACTAAATATTATTTTAAATATTACTTAAATTTATATCCCCATGGATGTATTGTTAAATAGACAGTTATAATAATCTTCAAACGTTATTGTTTTTAACGTTGCAGACGTTATGCCCTTTGCTTTTTATTTAGTTTGTTTTTACCGTCATTTTGTAAAACTTTATAACTATACATTTTAGATCGCAATCCAATAAATTCAGTCATTATATTTCCATTATTTTCATCCTTCATTCACGCTATAACTTTTTTATTTACACGAGGCATATTAAAATAGTATATTGTATACCTAGGCGGGAAAGTGGATGTTTTCCGGGTCGAAAGAAAATATGGTCAGGCGAGGCGCAGCCGAGGCTGGCCATTTCTTGAGGCTCGGAAAACCACTTTCCCGTCATGGTTTACACATGATTTTTTATCCTACATAACAACAATAGACAAAAATAGAACTTATGAATATTATTACAGAAAGTACCGGAAAGTACAATTTACAGAAAAAGTTAATTGTTTGAAATGTTAATATTAAATACAGGATTATTTATTGTACAATTAGGAAAAGAAATACCTTGTTTGGATAAATTTGATAATTGAAATTGTTCTGAAAATGTAGAAACAGATGATTCTGCATTAGTAGTTTTTGAGCAATCTTTTCTAGTGAGGGACTCATCCATTATGCCAGCTTCATCTAATGGATGGTATTCCATATTGGGAGTGGACAAATCTACTTCCGGTCGTGTAATAGTGGCATAAAATGCTCAGGGCAAAGGGGTAAATCTTTGTGTAATTCATATAATTCCTCAGGATATTCTAAATCTACTTCGAAAATATAACCAGTGTCAGACTCAGCAGATAAATTTTCTAAATTAATACTGTAAAAATTTAGTTTATCAATCCACTCAAAATCACCATACGGTACAAACATTCTCATAGCCGCCCGATACAAGTTATTAATGTCATAATACATGATATGTGATTCTTGTTTAGTTTGATCATATTGATCACCCTGTAACGCAGAATCTGTGTTACAATAATCAACCTTACGCTCCCTGTGGGATGAGCCCGGGTGGGACGGTTGAACCGCGGCTAAACTCAGTGAAGATGGGAGTGAGTCGGAGAAGGGGTGATAAATCACAAAATTGATGGGCGCCATCCGGCCTGAGCCGCGACCGGTTCAACAAAAGTACTACGGCCGACAAAATTCGGGATACTTCCCAGGACGGGACTACGAGAGGTGCCAAGTACTTTAATAACAAAATTGGAATACGGGAAATTGCTAAATATATTGAAACAACTAACGAGCAAATTATACAGGACACAGTAGTTGATATTGCAAGACAGTTGGATCGTAAATCCACTTAAGGTCAAAACGAATAATAACAGAAACGGAGGCAGGGCGCTGTGTCTCACCGTAGCGATTAGGACTGCGGTACAGTCAACACCTAAATGGCGCTAAAGTGCACTGACGTATCCCGACGTATGACGGTCCGTTGGCCAACGAATGCGTTTTACGCGGCGCGTCTGACTGAACGTGACTACTAATGACTTTACAACAACGTTCTTAATTTCAGGTTTAGTTTTCTTACCAACCTTGAGGGCAAAACGAGATGATGCCCCTACGGATTTCACTGAAGAAGCATCGGAGTCATCGGACGAGTCCGAACTACCAGATACGATGATTTTGCGAGTAATTTTCTCTGAACACTCAGGCTCATCAACAGGACCAAGTTATATAGGTTTTACTCCTACTTTCTCACATATTTTATCAAATGTCACTGTCATGGTTTCAATTCTAGTAGATAACAATGATCCTGCTTGAACGTAATTGGTGGTCTGCTCTATATATGCTTTAATGGATTGATCCATTGTGAGTCTTCCCTCCATCACATTTCTGAGGGAGTTAAGAATTGTGCCCATATCCTTGTATTTTCCCTCAGATGCTATCTCCTCTTCTGCCGTCTGTTTTCCCGTGTAGTATCCTAACTGATACACAATTGCTTCTTTAATTACGCTGCTCTCTACCACTCCATGCACAAGATTCCCTATTTGTGTCTCAGCAAAATCTATCACAATCATATCGAGAATCAACCTCGAGTAGGATTTAGGTTTTACACCCACTAAGTGTCCGCGCAATAACTGGTCTGCTTTTTGCATTTTGTCACTATCCCCTTTGAGTTGTTCGAAGGTCATTTGGGGATTTAAACCATGTTCTTGTAACTGCTGTTCTGTTATCTCATCCATATATCTAGATCGAAATTCTTTACATTTACAGGAGTGATCTTGTGCTGGCTCCTTTCTTGGTCTGGTAGGTCCATCTGTTCTCTTAATCTTTTCCGGTTTGGATTTCGGGACATCCTTTGTTGATACTGGAAGGATTGTATCCAACTTTTCCTTAACAAGGTCAAAAATGCTGCCTATTCTCACTTGTTCATGTTCTCCCATTGTTACAAGAACAGTTGACGAAAGCTGTATGATATTAATTATGTTGTATTTCGCCGTTATAGCATTTATTGCAGTTGTCGAATCAATTTCTTCCGCTGTCAGGTTGTCAGCGCTCCTAAATGAAAGATTTAGTTGAGCTTTTATCATTTCTCGAACTAAAATCGTAGTTAGAGCTTTAAAAGCATCTAAATCATGGGTCTCACTTGATATGCCAGCTTCATAAAATAATTTGGCTGGAAGTATGATACTGTACTGGTCCAGTCTATCATCTGGGTACTTGGTATTCGCCTGTGTTTGGACAGTATTGTGGCACTGTTTTAACGCTTAAGGATAATGTTTCGTCAGCGAGAAGCAGGTATATTCAGATTCCATATTGATCTATTTTAAGCAGTTGTTTGAATTTTTTCAATTTCAAAAATTTTACGCACATTTTTAAATATTTCTGCAGTGAAGTTTGCACCCAGATCTGTTAGTAGCTGCCTTGGCGCTCCATGTCTGGTGATGATGTCTTGTGCTAAAATTTTTGCAATTGTGCTCGCTTTCTGGTCTGATATCGCAAATGCTTCAGGGTATTTCGTGAAGTGATCCTGGAACGTCAGAATATATTTGTTACCCTTTGTACTCGTCGTCAGTGGTCCGACAACATCCATAGATACTGTTTGTAATGGCGCAGTAACTTCTTTGAATCTCTGTAGCGGTGCTGGTTTGTGATGTGGTGACGTTTTTCTTTCATTGCATGAATGGCATTTACTGCAGAATTCTTCAATATCTTTGCTCATATGTTTCCAGAAGAATTTTTCCCTTATTCGTTTGTTTGTTTTTTCGAAACCTTGGTGTCCGGCATAAGGCAAGTTGTGGTAATCGTGCATCACCCGAAATTTCATTGATGCTGGCACAACTAATTTATGATGTCTTTCGTTATCTGATTTTTCTTTAAACACAAGACCTTCGACATCTATGAAGAATCCTTCCTTCTTTTTGCATTGTGTTATCTCTGCATCTGCTAGCTGTTTCTGTATTATAGTATGTCTGTCCCATACTGGCATGTACGCATTTTCTTCCGCTTCGATTGCTTGCACTGGAATTCGTGATAACACGTCAGCATTAATGTGTTTTTTGCCTGGTCTGTGAATTACTTCGAAGTCGTGTTCACTCAATGTTAGTGTCCACCTGGATAATCTTGAATTGTTGTCCTTGAACTTCATCAGCCATTTTAGTGGTTCATGATCCGTGATGACTGTGAATTTGCGGCCATATAAATAACAGCGATATTATTTCACACCCAACATACAGCTAAACATTCCCATTCTGATGTGGTATAATTCATTTCGGCCTTGTTTAGTTGTCGGCTAGCGAAAGCTATAGGTTTTTCATACCCTCCAATTTTCTGACTTAGAATAGCGCTGATCGCTTTTTCCGCTGGCATCCGTTGATAGTATAAATTCTTTAGAAAAGTCTGGATGAGTTAGTACTGAATCTGAACACAGGGCATTTTTCAATTCCTTGAATGCTTTTTCACAATCATCTGTCCAGTTGAATGCTATATCTTTCTTTGTTAATTCTGTAAGTGGTTTTGCTATTGTTGCGAAATTTAAAATAAAGCGTCTATAAAATCCTACAAGACCAGTAAAAGCCCTGATTTCTTTTACATTTTTCGGTCTTGGATAATTTTGAATAATTGAAATTTTGTCGGGATCTGGTTTTACACCTTCGCCATTAATAACGTGACCTAAATATTTGGTTTCTGGTTTCAAAAATTTACATTTACTCGGTTGTAGTTTCAAGTTTGCTTGTCTCAACCTGTCAAAGACTTCCTTTAGTCGTTTCAAATGATCCTTAATTCCGCCATTATTAAAAACAACTACATCATCCAGATATACTAAGCATCTTTCGCCTGTTAGTCCTGCTAAAACGCTATTCATAAGTCTCTGGAATGTACTGGATGCATTCGCTAATCCGAACGCCATTTTTGTGAATTGATAATGTCCACCATCAGTTGTGAACGCTGTTTTCTCTTTATCTTGGTCCTCTACCTCAACCTGCCAGTATCCTGATGCCAAATCCAGTGTTGTAAACAGTTTTGCATCCCCTAACTGGTCCAAGGTCTCTTGCATATTAGCAACAGGAAAATAGTCCCTTTTTGTCACTTTATTTAGACCTCTAAAGTCTATGCAGACCCTGATTTTGCTTTCGCCATTTTCTGATTTTTTTGGTACCATAACCACAGGCACTGACCACGGTGAGTTCGACTGCTCAATAACCCCTGCTTCAAGCATCTTGTCCAGCTCCGTTTTCAATTTCTCTTTTTGACTAAACGGTACTCTATATGGTGCTTTTGCTATAGGCTGTGCATCTCCCGTGCTTATCTTGTGTTTTATATTATGTGTACATCTTAGTTTGCTGTTTTCCCATAGAAATACATCCTCGTATTCTCTCAATAAGACCAGTAACTCTTGTTTTATATCTTCTGGCAGATACTCTAACTGTAATTGTTTCTCAATATCGCGCGGACCCTTATTTTTGTGTATTCCGTATACATCTATTTTCCTTAACTTGCATTCTGCATCTCTATATTCTTCTTTTAACTTCTTTTCATTGAATAATTCTGCTTTTCCCACAATCGTATTTTTCTGAATAACCATTTCCTTGTTGGTTATATTCACAAGCTTGATAGGTATTTCTTTTTGTGCTTTAGCTAGCACCCTTGCTGCCATAACGCCATGTATTTGGATCTCTACTGGTTCCATCAAAATATCGTGTTCCGTATTACCCAGATTCTGAACGGCTGTACACATTATTTCGCAGTTTGGTCGAATCGTAACTGTATCCTTTAACCTAACCACTTCACTGGTTTTTGTGCCATTTTTTCTTGTTTTAGGGTACTGATTTCCGACTTCTGAATTTTTGCGTTTATCTTCGGCATTTTACTATTAAGTTCTCCCATTTTTAAAGGTATCGGAATGTTGCTAGCTTGCACTTCCTGACCTTTCTCAACTGCGCTACTTGGCTCCGTGACGTTATCGTGCATTGTTTCCACTTTTGCTGCTGTCAGCACTTCTTGGTTCGAGTTGTCCGCTAACAGTTTTATACGCATATTATCTAACGTGATTTCATCCGTGCCGTAGTCTATGCTGGCTTTAAAACATTTAAAAAAATCACGACCCAAAAGACCGTCTGCTTCTAACTTTATGTTGTCTGAACAAACCACACAATTAAATGCAATATTTGAATTTTCAAAACAGAAATTTACATTTGTTGTTCCGTAATATACTATCTCGCAACCTGATATTGATGTTAACGCTCCCACATTCTCCGCTTCTATTTGCCCCTTTGTGAATTTTCTTTTAATTAATGACTCTGTAACTACTAATCTGAATTTGGACTAATTTGTGTAATTACTGTTTGTTTAAAATTTTGACCCGAATATACTAATACCTCCCGCGACGGGGCGCATGCGAGAGGGATTGCCCGTTTAAATGTGACGTATTAGACTGATAGCGTGAACTCTCTGTGAACCTGTTTGTGTTTTCTTCTCCTCGATATCCATTATTCCAGTTATATCTATTGCTTCTTTCCGGTGGTGGATCTCGGTATCTATGTGTATTGTTGTAGCTCCTGTTATAATTGTTCTTGTTTGTTCTTTTCCAACATTCAGCAATGCTGTGTCCTGGCTTTCCGCAATAGTTACACGTTTCCATTTGTTTGCAGTCTTTTTTGAAATGGCTCCGCAATTATAGCATTTTTTCACTTCCTTGCCGTTGGTTGTTCTTCTGTCTACAGCTCCGATTTCTACATTTTCCATTTTTACTCGCATTATTTCCATTTCTTCTCGTTAAGCCATTGCTACCGCTCGCTCGAATGTGAGGTCATCTTGGGAGTCCATCATGATTCTAATGTATCTACGGATTTCTTGACGTAGCCCCATTTTGAATTGTTCTAAACATATCTTCGCCACCACTTCTTCTATATTTTCTTCCGATATTAGTTCTTTCTTGAGTTTTCTTAGCCTTTGTGCAAAATTTTGGACGTTTTCACAGATCTTCTGTTTGCAATTCGTCAAGTCGCGATAGATCTGGCCTGGTTGTCGTTTTTTCGAGAATCGCTCAGTCAATATTTTACTAAATTGTTTCAATGTTATCGTTTTACTGTGTAATTCTGGAGTCAACATGTAAAAGTCAAATGCGTCGTCTGTCAGTTTTAGTCTTACCAAGTCTACTGTGTTTGTGTCCGACCAATTTTCAATTTCCGCCCGAATTTTAAGTTTAGCGAAATATTCTGAAGGATTTTGCCCTGTAAAGTTATCTAATACGTTCGCCGCCACACTGTATTGAAACCTGTTTGCAGCGAACAATGTCTCTAGTTCTGTTTTAATCGCCGTCTGTATTGTGGTTCGGTCCGACGCGCTGCTACTTCCCGGTATATCCCCGGGTTTACCCATGTTATAATAAGTAATAAAGACGGTATTGTTTAAAATACAGTGACGAAGACCTGAAGATAGATGACACTTTCAGAATAAATAAACCAATCCACACAGAAAAACCAGAATTATTTATTTTTCTTTAAGAAGAATGACATTTCATAAAATGTATTTTTCAATCAATCAATACATAACAACTGTTACACTAACCGACTAGATTCCTTAATTTTTAATATTAAATAATTTGGCAAACATAAATATTATATACAATATCAAAATCCAACACTCCCACTTTGCCAGATTATTTAATAAAATTTTTATTAAATATTATGTTTGTTTCAATCCAAAAATAGATATGAGTTTCTTTATTCGATTTCCATTTACTATCTTCGTCAGGATATCCGCAGGCATATTTTCTGAAGGGAGATAATTTATTTTCACAATTTTCTTTTCAACTTGTTCTCTAATGTATTTGTATTTTATGTCAACGTGTTTAGTTCGTGAATGATATACAGGATTTTCAGACATAGCTTTGGCACTTTGATTATCTGAATAAATTATAGATACATTAGGCAAAAATTTTCTCAATTTTAGATCTTCTAAAAATTTTATAATCCAAGTATTTTCTTTACATCCACTCGTCAATGCCATAAATTCTGCTTCTGCAGTCGACAACACAACAGTTTCTTGTTTGTGCGTTTGCCATGTAACTGCCCCATTTGCCAATGTAAATAAATATCCTGTAAAGGATCGACGATCATCCACATTTGAAGCCCAATCTGCATCTGTGTAACCAGTAATCTTGCTATCTTGTTTTGAATATTCAATTTCAAATGTTTTCGTCCGTTGTAAATATCTTAAAACTCTTTTTGCTGCTCTCCAATGTTCTAAGCCAGGATTTGAACAAAATTGACTTAAAAATGTTACCGGAAACATCAGATCTGGTCTTGTCGTAGTTGCTAAATACATAAGACTTCCAATAAGTTGCTTGTATGGATATTTTGACATATTTTCCTTTTCTTCTTCAGTTTTTGGGCATTAATCTTTATTTAATTTACTATTAACGTCAAGAGGCGTTGAAATTGGTTTACAGTTTTTGCATAGAAAATCGTTGTAATACATCTTCAGCATATTTTCTTTGGTTTATGCTAATTGTGTTTTTCTCGCGATTACGTTTAATTTCAACACCAAGAAAATAGTTAGCTTCTTTCATATCTTTCATTTCAAATTTGTTGTTTAATTTCTTCTTTATAATTTCAATATCTTTTAAATTCGATCCAAAAATGAGCAAGTCATCAACATATACAGTAATGATTAAAAGTTGATCATGAATGGAGGAAATATATACACATGGATCAGCATAACTAACTTGAAAGTTCATTTTCAAGAGATATTCATTTAAACATTTATTCCATTCTCTTCCAGATTGTTTTAATCCATACAAAGATCGTTTTAACAAACATACTAAATTCCTCTCGTCATCTTTTATAAATCCAGGTGGCTGATACATGAAAATTTCTTCGTTCAAATTTCCATTTAAATATGCTGTTTTCACATCCATTTGGTGTATATACCAGTCTAGTTCCGCAGCTAGGGCAAAAAGAATTCTAAGACTTTGCCATTTTACAACTGGTGAGAAAGTTTCATGAAAATCTATTTCTGGTATTTGAGAATAACCTTGAGCTACAAGTCTAGCTTTATAGCACTCAACTTCGCCGGTTTTCGTAAATTTTTTTCGAAGAACCCATTTTGATCCAATAATTCTTCTATTTGTTGGTTTCGTAACTAAAATCCATGTCCCATTTTTATGCAATGAACTTATTTCATCTTCCATACATTCCAGCCATTTTTCTCTATCTTCTCTTTTCATAGCATCTTCAAATTTTTTTGGATCTTGATCAAAGGCAGTGAAATTAAGAATTTTATTTGCTTAGTTCAATGATTTTTGTTTTAATCTTTCTGATCTTCTTGGATTTCCTTTTTTATAATCGTCTAAATTTATTCTCCCACTTAATTCTATGGGAGTTTTCTCACAAAGAATTATTTCTTCAATTTCTTCATTATTTATCGTATTTTCATCTGCATTGCGTCTGTTATCATCATCATCATCATCGCTAACTATTGAGAAAATGTTTTGTGATGCGTCGTTCTTCATATTACCATAATGCTTAGATGGAAAATAATTTTCATCAAAACGGAGATCTCGACTTTCTTCAACTACTCCTTTCCTTTCATTCCATATTCTGTATGCTTTTCTAGTGGTTGAATATCCAAGCAATATAGATGGATCTGATTTAATATTAGTAGGGGGGATTTGAGACTTCTAAAATGGGTTTTGGCTGTGCGGGTTGCCTAAATGTGGTGATAGTGAATATTTCGGGTAAGTGGGAGTTTTAGTATGGTTTTATGTTGTGCGGGTTGTCTAAATGTGTGGATAGTGAATATTTGGGGTAAGTGTGTTTTTTACTGTGCGGGTTGCCTAAATGTGGTGATAGTGAATATTTCGGGTAAGTGAGAGTTTTAGTATGGTTTTATGTTGTGCGGGTTGTCTAAATGTGTGGATAGTGAATATTTGGGGTATTTTAGTATGTTTAGTAATATAACGTTATTAATTGAGACGTGTGTGTGTAAGAATAATTTTTTATTGAATATTATATTTTGATACATATGTTTATTGACTAAATTATTAGTATGACAATTTTGATAATAAAGTTCTAATTTGTTCTAAAATTCCTATGTTTGGACAATACATGTCAAACATTTCAATATTAAATGGTCCAGCTCTTGTAACTGTAGACAAGTACTCGTTGTATTCATAAAAATTGTTATTTTTAAAAAAATATATCTTTCCATTTGTGTAGCGAAAAACTCCATTAATACCGGCTGGTATACCGGGAAATTCTTTTTCAATAGATGAATAACGAAGAGTTGTGAAAGTACATTCATTTACTTCTAATACTTGTGTTTTATCATATATTATGTATGTTCGTCCATTGTTTGTAGTAAATGCACCATTAATATTTTTTATTTCGTTTTTATAAGGATTTTTGTATTGTGAATTTAATTGAAGAGTTTCCGAATGAACAGTATATGCTACATCATTTATAATTAAAACAATATATCCATTAGGCCTACGATAAACTGCAGATATTTCACTAAAATTTGTTGGAATTGATAACCACGTTGGTAAATAAAATGGTTCAGGCTTGAAGTTTTGTTCAGAAAACTTTTTAATCCAAACCCAACGCTTATAAAATAATAATAATTTATCGTCCACAATTAAAAATGTTGTTATGTTATTTAAATTACACAAATCTGGTGCTTTGTTGTTTTGTTTTTTTTCTTCAGGTTTACTAGTTGTGCTAATGGTAGTAGTTGTACTATTACTACCACTTTTTTTGGAGGGAGGTATTTGTATTGGTTTAGTTCCATACAATGCTTGTATTGCTTTTATATCATCGTTGTGTAAATGAAAGTCGCTGATATTATTAAAAAATAATTTTCATAATAGGCATGCATTACAGCTTGATCATATTTTGAATGTTCCAAGCCAAGAGAATGTCCAATTTCGTGTACAAGAACTTGAAAAAAATTTGTTTTATCGCTGTAATCGGTACGATATAAATTATAATCCCAGTTTTCATCATAATCTAAGTGTATATCAATTGTATTGCTTAGAAGTGTAGGAAAATATGCATGACCTAAATTATGTCCCGGACCATCCAAATTATCAGCACAGTATTTATTTAGAAAGAAATTATAATGTTTATATGATCCATAAGATATAATTATATTAGGACTGTCAATACTTGAAATATATGTTGTATCCATATACCTATCTATGTCATTATGTTTGTACACAAAATTTAAATTTGCATGTTTAGACCAAACTGCGAAAGCTTCTTTTGTAATATTAATATCCAGGTTTGTAGCATACACAAAATCCCATGTTATAGTTGTTAAATTCCAAGATACTGGATGAAGTCTATAGTTGTTATTATCTTTTACACCACATCTAGGAGAATTCATTAACTTTATAGTATCTTCATTTAAGTTAGTTGTTTCACTAATATTATAAAATTTTTGAAATGAATTTAGTGCTTCTATATATTTTTTACTCGTTTCATTCATTATTACGAATTCATTAGGTTTAATATTTAGGTATCCATATTCTTCTAAATACAATACAGAGTCTTTGAAAGTTATTGCATTAGCAAATGCAAATAACACAACTAACAATATATTCATAATTTCTTAATAGTTGTTCTATGTGTTATTTGTGTAGTTTATGTTGAACTGAGCTATAAATATATGTATTGCTTGTTTATATTAAAATAATTTGAACCAATTATAAACTATGTTATTTTAACCAATCAAAAAGTTTCTTATTTTAACCAATAATATGTATTTATGCTTCCTGTTAGTTTAATATATAATCATTTAGTTAACAAACAAAATATTTATTACTGTTTTTAAATTTGAGTTGTTTAGTTGTGTTTTGATAAGGTAAGATATTTTTGTTTTTAAAGAAACAGTAAAAATTTATAATTTATCTGTTTTATTATTTATAGAGAGATGTTAAACAAAAAACGAAAACAAGTGTCTAATGAACTTGAAAAAACATTGCCGATAAAGAAAATTAGTCTTATGCAATCATCAGCTACAAATACAGAATTATTGGATAATTCTATAAATCATTACGGACGCGAAATGATACAAGCAGAATCTGATGTAAGCCAAAATAATGAAAAAATTTTGTCACATATGAATGTAGCAGCTGGAAACTCAAACACGCCTGCATCTACAAACCAGCTGGAAATAAATAAAAGTCTTTTACTTGAAAATAGGTATGCGCTTAATATTAGCAATACTAAATGGATTGTAGTTGGTATAAATCCATTACAAGAATTTCAAATTATAATAAAAATTACAGATTACCGCACATTAAATGAAATTAGTTTTTCTGCAAATGGTTGGACTGAATTTTTACAATACCGTACTTTAATATTATCTCATTTTGATAATAAAAATATTTCAGAATTTAGCCAGGACACAAGTTCATGCAAATTTTTTTTAACTAGTGTAAATAGTACAAAGGTAGTTATAGTAAAATCTTTAAATAAATCAATATGTTTAAGTTTTTACTCAATTAAAAGATTATTTGATTTAGAACATGTTTTAAATTATTATTGGAATTTACTCTATACTCTTAATTTTAAAGCATTTTATGATCGTGTTTTATGTCAAGCAATTATGTTTAATAGTGATAATGATGTTTATTATAATATAAATTATTTAATAGATATTGACAATAATTATCTTTGTTTCGTATTCAAAGAATTAATGATTTTGTATCCAGAAGTTATACGTGAAAATAGTATTTCCTTATTAGAAATTTAAATTATTTTATAGAAAAATATGAGATTATGATTATACCATATTATACGTAACTATATAATGTTAAAAAATTTTTTTCAGGTTAACAAATGAAATGGTACTACTGTTAGAACAAAAATATGTTCTAAATATAAATAAAACATCATTTATAACTATGGGAATAAGTCCTATTGATTTTAGTGTTACTATTAAATATACTTACTCTGACTTTAAACAACATGTTTTTTTCAAAGAATCACAATTTTATGAATTTCTTAAAATATGTAATGGTTTAAGATTTAATGCAGTTATTAACAAATATATAACTTCAGAGGAATATAATGAAATTAGTCGTAAACATAATTTTTATTATGCAACGTTAATGGATGTGCAGTACATGACATTTAATTGGATAAATGATGATAGTAAAATTATTATAAATGTAGACATTATTAAAGAAATATTTAAATTGTTTGATGTAATGAATTCTTGTATTAAAGTACTAAAGTCATTAAAATTTAGAGAATATTATGTAGATATTAATACTCAAGCTTATTTGACTCCAGGAAATTCATTTGAAAATATAAAATTGTTCTTAGATGATAAGGAATTATTATTATGTACAGCATACCAAGAAATGTTGGTTTTATATCCAAACTTTATTAAAACTGATTTAAATCTTAATAGTTATTATGTACCTAGTAATTATTATAAATTTAAACATTTATGTAAAAATTTTACTGTATAAATATTATGTTAAATAAAAAATATGTACAACAAATAGATTTTATATTATTTATTTTTTTAAAAATTACAATATGTCAACATTTCATTATTATCTAAACATTGTTTTATTTTATATACATTTGATAATGCACAAACATTTTTATCGTTCACATGTGAAAAACATGTTATTTTTGTAATACACTTATTTAATGCCTTTTCTTCATCAATATTCACTATTTGTGCTGATAAATTATACAAATTTAAATATTGTTCTTTCACTACACCTTTCACATATATTTTAGATGCAGATTCTAAAATATTTTTCAATATTAAATACATATTTTCATATTCAATATATCCATCGTCCCATCTTAGCCCGTGATGATTTTTATGTAACCATATAGCCTGTTTTTTATATTTTTGTGGTAGGTCAGTCCAAGGAAACGGTGGTTTGATTATAAAGTGTTGTAATTTGCTATTATCTCTTGACAAAATAGCTATTTCTTTTTCTACAATGATATATCCGGACGCGTTAAATCCTTGAATATCAACAATTACCTCCATGATTTATACTGTAGGTACTGCTGCTAGTTTACTTCTGATTGTTTATATATGCTAACTTATGTATTTGTTATTTTCTTATCACGGTAACATCCTGACAGCACCAGATAACGGACTGTATTCAATAATACGATCATGAATGATTAAACAATATGCTGCAGTATTTACAGGAAAGCTTACACTTGACTCAAATTCAAGTCGAATATCAACTGAAGCTGATTTAAGTGCTTCATTTTGATTAGAACAATCAATAACTACAAGAGGCGCATATTTTATAAATTCCTTTTTATCAAGCAACGGTCCAGTATTTTCTTTATAATAAACTTTTGAAAATTGTAAATACATTTCATATAATAACGCATAATGATTATCTTTAAAATTTAAATTCAGATTGTTATATGGATAACATACAGAATTTAAGAAAACTTTTATATTTGTTAAATTACACAAATCAAATTCGCTTGCATTCTTGTCTTTTTTATTTTTTTTATCAACTTGAAATCCTACAATAACGTATCGAGGTTTTTCTAGTTGTGTTGACGTTTTAATTGCCCATGTTTGTTTTGTAGTTGTTGGTAATAGTGGATACTCATATAAATCAAAATTTCTGAAAGGAACCGATATTGTTTTATTACTTTCCACAACTTTTAACAAATTTAGCCGCTCTTTGTCAGCTACAAAAATATGTGGTACTAGCCAGTGTAATTTTGTAATATTTATTTTTAATTCATCAGTAGCACATATATACACGTTTGTATCATTTCTAGCACGAATTAATATTAATTCTTGTTTAACATTAATAATAATTTGTGTATAGTCTTCAGCAAATCCTAGGAAAGTTTTTAATGGTATACATACATTGAAATTCCCATTTTCATTAGCAATATTTGAAGTGAAACTCCAACCTGCATTTTCTAGAGATTTGCGGTTTAATTCATTAGCACATACATATAATTTCATAGTGCTGCAAGTTCCTACCATTTTAGTCCTTTCTATTTCTACCCCATTTAGCTCATATCTTATTTCATCAAATAAATGTGCAATTCCATTATTTATTATTTTTGCATCAGCTGGAGGTTTCGATCCATCAGTCTTTGTAAGTGTACCTTCTATATATATATAACTTTCGCTTGGTTGAGTATAGACATCTTGTTGTTGTATTGGAATTCGAATCTCATCATTATTGTTAAATGTTGTTGAAATATACGGTTGATGTGAATGATATTCTTTTCTAGAAATTGAATTATCATACACAATTCCAGAATTTATATTTAATATATTATTTATTGTTTTATTTTAAACCCTTGTGATATTAAAAATAAAATGTTGTTATATGATAATCCTTTCGCTGTTGGCAAATGAATGATGTTATCATTTGCAATATTTGGGTTTTTATACGAAATGCCCATATTTTTTTAAGTGTAGCTGTACAGTGATAATCTCGTTTCTGAAATTAATCAAATTGCTGTCCTGGTCTGTTATAGTCAGTGTTATATTGTTTATGTGTCGAGTGTTGACTGGTAAATAAGTAATAACATTTGGCTGCTCAACAATTTTATCTCCTGGACCTACTGTTGGGAAAAACTGATAAATTATATGACCCAACCGATTATTTCTGTATGATCCGGTTACAATATTACATTCAATTAATATTGCGTTTATTCTAGTAATTTGTACTGGTAAATCAGATTCATGTATTACATTTCTAATAAGTACCCTAGGTTTAAAACCCAATAATGATCCTATACTATCTTTAGGACGAAAATCTATTCTACAATTACTTCTGAGTTCACATTTCAACGTATTAATATTTGCTTGTAAAGTAAAAAAATATTTACTTTTTACTTTTGCTAGTGGTTCTCTAACAATTTCGTTACTTCTTACATAATCAAATGCATTTGGATCTCCCAAGGCTATTTGTATATATTTATTTAAGTCATCAATTTCATAAGCACCTTCAGGAATTTCTAAAATTTTATCGTCATAATAAAATTTATTATTACTCTTATCTATATTTGGTATAGAATGATATGTTTGAAGACCACTTAAACCAATTACATAATCACCATTTAAATAAATATCATAATTCGCGCTTAACTCTGACGTAGTACCTGTCAGTGTAAACGTATGGTCTTTAGACATGTTGAGAAATAAGTGTAATTATATACTTGTTTGACTATTTATAAGAAATTGTAGACATAAATGACCGCAGTTATATGAATTATAATTTTGTAATTGTTTATAATTGTATTTAATTTTAACTTTCTTTCCAAAATATTTAATTAATTCTACAGGCGGTTTCAAATTTCCAAAACTATCAAAATATGTAACAGTATTATTGTTCTTTATATATGCTACCCAGTGGGTGCCGGGACCGTCTTTATCATCTAAGTTAACTATTGCACATTCATACTTTTTTATGTGTGAAGGTAAGGCGTTACGCATAAAAACACCGCGAAAACTTGGAATATATTTTCCTATTTTATTTAAATCATTATCGCTTAACGCCCTCTTCGGTAGTTTTTTGGATTCAAATAAAGTCCTAAACCTTTTCGATAAGGTCTTAAATATAATCCACTACAAGTTTTTCCCAACGCTACAGCTTCCATTGTTTTATTATGACGTTCAGCTTCAGCAAGCTGTTTTTTTGCAGCAGATGCGCTATTTACTGCTTTAGCAATACCTGCTGCCCCTCCTGCTAAACCACCTGCTGCAGATAAACCGGCGAATAAGGGTATTAAAAATGGTAATATACCTCCTTTTTTAGGTATAGGTATTATACGAGTTTGTAAAGCATTAGTTTTACCATTTTTTTTAAACACTTTTTTAGCTGCTAGTAAAGCAGTGTTTATTATTATATCTTTATTTTTTGATTTAGATTTAGCAACAGCAATGCGAGCTGATTTTACAGCTTTTTGAAACACATTTTTGTGTCCCATCCCCAATTTTCGTTTTGCTTTCATAATGTTGGTAACAGTCCAAGCAGCTGTACGTTCTCCAAATAAAGCGTCTTTAGATTTTACACGTTTCCAAGCTTGTTCTTCTAAAATTTTATCTGCAACATGCCTTTGTTGTAAATTATCTTTATGTTTTGAATAAGCAATGTCATGTTGTTTACATGCTTTATCTAACAAATTAATTCCTTGGTCACCTCTTTTTAAACGCTCATTTAAACGTGTGTTCGGACCACAAAACTGATAACCAGGTATATGCAATTCCACTGGTATACTATCTAATACTCCTCGCCCGTGTATCAACATTAGATATTTATATTAAACTGATAGTATAAATAACAATGTGCTACTTATATATCATACACTGTAGACATGAAGTTTGTTAAACAAAAACATAATTTAGCCGTACAAAATTTTGATATTAAAAAAACGTTAAAATATAAAAAACATGGAGATTTATTACCAAATAGTATCCGGTGTGTTATATGTGGACCGTCAAATTGTGGTAAAACTAATGTTATGTTAGGTTTACTTATGCATAAAAATGGTTTAAAATTTGAAAATGTTTATGTTTATTCAAAATCTTTACATCAACCAAAGTATCAGTTGTTACAAAAGTGTTTATCATACATAAAAGAAATAAGTTATTTTCCTTATAATGAAAATACAAATATTGTACCAGCCAATAAAGCAATGCCTAATTCAATTTTTATTTTTGATGATGTTGCTTGTGATAAACAAGATTGTATGCGTGATTATTTTAGTAGGGGACGTCACAATAAAGTTGATTCATTTTATTTAACTCAAACGTATGCTTATATACCTAAACATTTAATAAGAGACAACACAAACTTAATTATTCTATTTAAACAAGATGCGATGAACTTGAAACATATTTATGAAGACCATGTAAATACTGATATGACATTTGAAAAATTTCAAAATTTTTGTGCAAACTGTTGGAAAAATAAATATGGTTTTGTAGTTATAGATAAAGACAGTGAGCATGGGCGTTATCGAAAAGGATTTGATAATTTTTTACAGTGGAACGTATAAATATATAATATTATGATATTAAATGCTATTCATATTATTACGCTTATTAGATACAGACTGTATACAAATTTAATAAACATAAAGATGGGTAAAAATGAAAAAGGAGCTTTAAAAGAAATAATAGAAATAAAAGATGTTATTCGTAAAAAATATAATCAATTAAAGCGTGACAATGTTGAAAATGAACAAATATTGGAACAAACATTTAAACCTGTAACGTTACCGCTAGAAAAAATTGTTAAAAATACAGCGTTGCAAGGTACAAATAGTAATAATTTAAAAAATATAGAAGAATATTCTACCCCAATAAAGAATAAAGATAAAAAAAGAAAAAATGCTAGTCCAATTATTTACAATCGCTCACCAATTACAAATTTAGAAACACCTGATCGGGCTGTTGTAAAAAAACCTAAAACTTTATTTTCAAAAGTTAAGTTTTTAGATACAGATGAGATAGCACATAAAAAGGAAGAATTGTCACCACTAGAACAATTTAGTCAGCAAAATATATCTGAAAATGAAGATGAATTAAATTACTTAAAAGAAAGTGCTGGAACTATAGCAGCAGATTATATGGTGTTTTTTTTAAAACATGAAAATGAAACTGATAAAGCATATGGGATAAGAAAAGATAAGAACGGGATGTTTAAAATTGGAAATTCACAAGTAGAAATAGAACATAATGATTTTAAAGTAGGAGAAACATGGTATACTGGAACTAAAGGTCTTTATGAATTATTATTTAAAAAATATCCTGAACCTACCGCATTAACTGAAAATGATAAACAAAATTATTTAAATATAGCATTACAAACAAATGTTCATCGAAGAAATTATACTCAAGCTGGACAAATCAATGGTTCTCAAAATTGGAAATATTTAAATATTATAAAACCTGCAATAACAACAGGAGGTAAAAGATTAAAATCAACGTCAGGTTATGGTATAATACCGTCACAAATGAAAGTTACTAAAAATAAACTAGAATATGTCCACTGGAATGATCCGAATAAGTTAGTAGACAGATTACGCTTACTTATCGCTTCAAAACATGCTGGTCATACCGGACATGATAACGAAATTATGTCTATTATTGCAGAACTTCGAAGAGTTGATATAATTGAATAAATATTTGTTCCTATAAATAAAATATATTAGTATAAAAATGACTATTGATAAGTTCGGAAGAAACTCAAACAAAAAATTTATAGATCAGAAAAAAGAAAATTATTTAAAATTAGGTGAATATGGAGAATTTAATGCACGTAAAAGAAGAATTATAAATGTTGGTGAACCATATGGTAACAATGATGTTGTAAATAAATTGTATGTAGATGCAAGATTTGAAAATATTGAAAGTGTTATAAAAAGTTTGACATTTCCTAAAATATTAGTTAATAAAAGCGAAGTGTATGATGCAGAACTAAAAAGAATTATTCGAATAGATTCTCCTATAGAAGATACAAGTGCAACAAATAAAAAATATGTTGATAATTTAGTAAACAGTAATACATTTAAAATAAACTCTTTAAGTACAAAAATAGCTAGTATAACTAATACTATACCTATTATAATAGAATCAAAATGTAATAAAATTGTTCTTGAAGAGTTGAATAAAAAAATAGACTCAATTAGAATAAAAATTGAAAATGAAACATCCCAACAAATAAGAAAAAATATTGAAACGCATGTTTTAAATTATTTAAACAATTATGAACAAACGAAAAATCGTGGAAGAATTACACAAACCAGCAAGACGGAATTATCCGAGGAGGCAAGTAATAGTAAAGGGTATTGATGACTTATGGCAAATTGATTTAGTTGATATGATTCGCTATTCTAATAAAAACAATGGATACAAATATTTATTAACTGTAATTGATGTATTCTCAAAATTTGCTTGGGCAGTAGCAATTAAATCAAAAACCGCAAAAGATGTAGTACAAGCTATGTCAACAATATTAAAACAAAACCGCAAACCACAACACATCCAATCAGATGATGGTAAAGAATTTTATAATAAGGATTTTAAAAAATTAATGAGTAATTATAATATCAATCATTATTCAACATTTTCCGATGCAAAAGCATCTGTCTGTGAAAGATTTAATCGTACACTAAAAAATAAAATGTGGATAGAATTTGAGGTACAAGGTTCTCACAAATGGATAAATATATTGCCTCAATTACTAAATAGTTATAATAACACTAAACACAGAAAAATTGGTATGTCTCCTTCTAATGTTACTTTTAAATGGGAAAAGTATTTATTAGATAATAAATATAATAATTTAAAAATTGCTGGTCGTAATAAACTTCAAGTTAACGATCATGTACGCATTAGTAAGAAAAAAGGTATATTTGATAAAGGTTATTTACCTAATTGGTCTACAGAAATATTTACTATAAAAAAAGTGCAAATTACAAATCCAGTTACATACATACTTGAGGATTTACACGGTAACATTATTAAAGGAGGATTTTATGAGCATGAACTACAAAAAACACAATATAAAGACATATATTTAGTGGAAAAAGTGTTGAAACGAAAAGGATCTCAAGTGTTTGTGAAATGGTTAGGATTTCATAATAGTCATAATTCTTGGATTAATAAAAATAATTTATTGTAATAAAAACATACTTGTAAACATACATATTTATATAAAAAATAAAATAAAATATAATATAAAATTGTTACATTGTATTATTATAATTTAATTAAATTTCAATACTGTAATGTCCCCATGGTAATGTATCAGTAGAATTTTTAATCAAATATCGTTTGTCATCGTCACCGTTAAGAGCTAATTTATTTTGTACTACTGAAAAAATTGTATGTTTCTGAGAAATAATTCTGTTTTGTTTTTGATATAGTTGTGATTGATTAAACAATGTATTTTTATAATCATTTATAGTTAATGTTCTGGTTACAACTTTAGAAATACCTTTTACCTTAGCACATGTTTTATTATTTTCTACTGTGTAACAATACATTTTTGCTCGCAATCCTGCAAATTCTGTCATTATTAAACCCATATTTTCATCTTTAAATAAACCAACAATTTTTTTATTGGCTTGTGGTATTCCATATCTATTATCTATTTTATAATCAGATGTATCAAATTTTTCTATATTATTTTTAATGTGTATGTAGGGATCATCCGCAAAATCATACAAAAATGAATCTGTATCCATGTATAACAATTTAGGGTTTACAAATGTGTTATGTATAAAATTATAATGAAAATCGTACATAAGATGTTTTGATATATCTAAAATAACCATACCAATGTATACAGGCTTATCAAACATAATTTTTGTTTTATTTAACTCAATTAAAACAAGATTCTCAGTAAAAATAGTTATTTTATGAAAATTTGATTTTGCAATTAATTTTCTAGCACCTCCTTTTCCATCCCATTTTGATACAAGTTTAATATCACGTCGGTTTCTTGTTTTCCATTGATTTCCCAAAAACAGCATTATTCATTAATTTATAATAGTTTTTATCAAATTCGTTTTTTGAATTTTTTCGAAATTCTGTATTGATATTAATATAATTTTTAAGCCAAAATGATTGATTAAATTTAATAACACGATGAATTTTTGTTAACTCTAAACCTAGTTTTAAAGCTTGTTTTAAATTTGTATAATAAATTATATATTTTGATTTATTATATAATGTAGTCATAAGTCTATTATGTTTTGAATTAGGTGGAGCACGTTTTTCTGGACACATTGGTAGATCTTTATGTTTATTATGTAAATTTATAGGATATTTTAGATCTACTTCTAAAACATATCCTTCAGGACCGTTATCAATAATATTATTAATATCTAACCTTTCTATTTGTTCATTAGTTAACCACTCAAAGTTTCCATATGGTAGACATTGAGTCATTGCGTACCCATATAAGTTACAAGCATCAAAATACATTAAATATGATTCAGGTAATGTTGAATCTTGTGATGTCATGTAACAATTATTGGCTCGAGCATAACGATTACTACACTGGCTAATTCCTCCACGAATGGCTCGTTCAAAAAACAGTAATTTGTCTACATCACAAAGTAGTTCAAGTTGTACACCAGTAATTTTTAGCATTACGTCCCAGGCCAATCCTATAATTTGTAATAGTTATTAAATAATTATATAGTTTTTAATGTTACAAATAAACTTACCTGGAGTTGTAAAATAATAAGCAGGATCCAAGCTGTATGATTTTAAACACACATTTCTAAAATTTTCGAAAACATCAGCTAACAATAAAACGTCTAATTCCAAATACAATTGTAAATAATTTTCCATAGTTTCCATTTTAAATGTATTCCATACAAGTTGTGCATGACTATAATCTTCATTACTGATGTGGGTATTTTGTAATTTAGAGTAAAAACAATTTTTTGTAGGTAGCTTATTAATTTTTAATTTATCCCATGAATTTAAATAGTCATAAGGAAAAACACCCTTTCTAATCATTAAATTAAACTCAGATATATCCGTAAAACGTTTTTTAACATATTTAAATGCTGACTTGTCTAAATAATTAACTAAATCACTTAGCGAATTACTCATAAACCTAAAAAAGTTTTATAATAAATTTCATTTGTTATATAAATATATTTTTAACTTACCTGAATGAATCTAAAAACCGAAGACTCATATCATCAACTTTTTTAGAAAAGGAAATATATTTTTCTTCATTACTTGGTATTATGTAAATGTCTTCTTCGTCACACCCCAGTTCTTTTACTATTAAATGACTATCATATCCACTCAAATTGTGAAAAAATACAGGAACAAATTTCGGTAGTTGATAATTTAAGTTGCAAGAATTGTGAGCAGCACCACGATATTTTCCTATATGTAAAATAATTTTCTAAATTAATAATATAAAATATAAGATTACCTTTATTATAACGAACCAGATAAGTGGCAATGATCTATCACTTTTTTATCCTCAGATGTAAACTGTTTTTCACAAATATGACATATTGTAGCATTGTGAAACTCACATAAAATTTCTGATGTTATTTTTAAATCGACAGAATTTTGATATATAATTTTTATTATTTTTATAACATTTTTAAGTTCATTTATAAACCAAGTAGATACATCAATTCCTAAATATGATTTATAAAATGATAACGAGTCATCATATGAACAAACAAGTTTATAGCCAGCGGCGCACGGTACATGATGTTGGTATGCGTTTGTGTATGAATTATTAGGGTTTGGTTCGCATGTTTCAATAGGAGCAGTTAAACATTCAAAATCAGCATATATCACAAATGGGTGACGCTCTTTCTTCCAAAAATTTTTAAAAAAAATCCATTTGTTGTCTTGATTAGGTAATACAATTTTAACAGCGTCTACATAATTACAATCTTCTTCATGACTTTTTAATTTATTTTCATTTTGAAAAGTACTGCAGACATCTATCACAAATGAATAATTTGCCTTTATGTTTTGAAATTTTGTGATGAAAGTAGACGAGACAGAGATTTTATCCAAGCATAATGTGATCGTTCTTCCTCTTTCCAGTACAGTAAATTTATATGTATATTTTGTTTCTTTTTAGTATAATGCATAGGTCCAACAACGTTGTATTCTTTTTTTTTATTTAATTCGAGACCGTATACATTTATTGATATTTCATTTTGGTTTTCAAATTTTTTTATATCGTTTAAAGAAACAGGAAAATTTATGTGTGATAAGTTAAATAATTCTTTATAATTTTGAGTATATTTATAAACTCGATGTGGATTTCCTTCTACTGGAAACATAGCAGATAAAAGTGACCATATAAAACATCTGTTATCACTATTTTGTACATTTACTATCGCCTTTTTTTTTTTCAATATTATCAGGAAGTTTTATATATGTTCCTCCACCTCCATTTATTGGATCATTTTTGTTTACATATACCTATAAAAAATAACTAATTAATTTATAAATTACTATTTAAATACCAATAATATTACTTTTAAGTATAAAATACTATGCAATGCTTTACCACTGTCACGTTCTTGAAATTCTGACATATGTTTTAAGATTATATCGATTACATTTGTAGGAAACCAAGATGTTATATCATCATTTAATGTAATTACAGACATTTTTGATTGATGATAAATTATAAGCAATTTTTCCTCCT
Organism: Pterostichus niger; assembly: GCA_947425015.1. Taxonomy (NCBI): domain Eukaryota; kingdom Metazoa; phylum Arthropoda; class Insecta; order Coleoptera; family Carabidae; genus Pterostichus; species Pterostichus niger. The sequence continues at coordinate 11,080,190 of OX380350.1, forward strand.
CACCTTTTTTCAAAATATATTCACATGCTAATTCACAACTTAATTTAACAGTTGATTTAAAATTAAACATAAATTCTCCTATTTTTACGATTAAAACAAACAAACACTGATTTAAAAATGTTTTTGGATCAATTATGTTACTTGTATTTTTAATTATACCACTATATACACGATTTTTAAATGCTGATTTTAATGTTTCCCATTCAAGATTTGTAGAAGACATTTTGCTTGTAGAAAAGTAGCTGTACAAATAATTATATTTTTTATTGAATATGTTCTTATATAGATAATTTATTGTTTTTTGTTTTTGTTTTTACAACAAACATATTATGTAAATATTTTGTTCGTCACACCAATTTAGTGGTTAACTAATAATAACAAATTCGTGGTTAACCAGCTATAGATAGGTAACAATCTTTTACTTTTTTATCTAAAAACTAAAATGTGGTTAGATAACTGTAAATTAAAAAAGTGAAAATATTATTGTTTTTGTTTAACATATAGAATATGTATTTTTTTAGTCTCTTTACTTAATGCAATCGTTAAAGTACAGTTCAGTTGAAATATTTTATGTCTATACTTCTGTCTATAATGGCGGAGAGAATATTAGTGAGTGATTTATTAAATATAGCATACAATATGAATGCATTATGTGAATTAGATTATAATAAATATAATTCTATAATTAACAATAATTCTAAGTATGTTAATGAAGAAATTATGAGTATAATTGGAAAGTTAGCAACAATTACATTTATATGTAATAAAATTAGTGAAGAAAAATTTATTAAAATATTAAGCATGTACCAAGGATCCGAATTACGTGCAATATGGATGAAGCTACCATTAAAATTTAAATTACATCCAGATGTTTTAAGAAGGTTGCCATGTGTAGAACATTATAATTTACCGATACATAAACATCACATAGACGGACCTCCACCAACAATTGAAAATTGTGACCAGTGTGAAAAAATGGACATACAAGATTTTTTAAGCAAGAATTTGTGGAATAAGTAAATTTGCGTGTTTTTTTTCTTTGTAAAAGGTAAAACAAATAAAATAACTATGAAAACATTTATGTATATTTTTATTTATTCTTACAAACTAATTAAAACTTATGTTCATCCTATTTGTTATCCCCCCAGGTGGACAAGACAATATATAAAAACAAAAACAAGAAACATTTATTAGTAAATTATATCAATATAAAAACTGTATATCTAATACTTACAAATGACGTATACTACATCATTTGCCCGCCATAAACTGACGGGCACGTCCACCCCTTCTATTAACCCACTATATAAGTGAGTTGCATGCCCTGGTGGCTCTTCTAGATAGATAAAATTATTATCTATCATCTACATTAATAAAAAAAAGATTTCAAATTAATTACAAGTATTAGAGTAATCAAAAATTAAAACTACTTACATTTAATTTTGTAATAAGAAAAATTTGCACTTTTTGAACTATGTCCAGCATACTTTCTGCTGTTGAAATCGTTTTTAAAACAAAAAATAGATTTTCTCTCTGCTTTATATATCTATTACCATTTCCTCAAAATATTTTTTTGTTCTTGTTATCTATGTGATAGGAAGGGGAAAAGAAAAGGTGATATTTTTGTAGTTAATAAAAATAATTTTACAACATAGTTATTTGTTTCATATTTTTTATTGTATATAAATGTATATATATTTACATAATGAGTAATAATAACAATTTTATAAATCACAAAGTAAACAATAATTCAATGCAACTGTAACTTGTTCGCCACAATAATAACATACTTTTATTGGAACATCACATGTGTCTAATATTACAAAATGACGAGTTGTTTTATGTAGTGAAAGTTTAAATTCTTGTAACAAAAATATTTCGCTATTTTCATTTTTACATGAATTACATATAATATCTACAATGTCTTCTTTTGTTTGCCAATTATACAACGAATAGTACTTTTCTTGAATACATACTCGTCGGCTCTCTATAATTTTCATGTTGAATCTCTGCAAGGACAAGTCACTGATGAGCACCATTGAAATAATTGTGCTTGACAATCATAACAGTAATTATTATCGTAATCATTTAAAAAATCATATATTTTAGAATTCTCTAATACTAAATGATCTTCAAAAATTCTCTTATAATACCAACATCCATTAACCGTTTTCATATATAAAATTGATTTACTTTTTAATGTTTCGACGAATGGTTTTTTCGCCCAATTTTTTGTGCAATATCTACAAAAATGTCTAACAATCCAATGATTTTTCTCACTAGCATGTGGAATATAAAATGAATGATATTTAATTATAATATGATTTTCGTTATTAAAACAGTAAGGTAAAATATTATCTGGAGTACAAAATTTGGAAATTTCGTAGTAATTTATGTTGAAATAATTTAATTTGAAACTATTTTCATCAACAGTATTCCTAAAGCTCTCCTCATCTTCTTTAGTTACCAACAATAATTCTAAATCATCATTATTTTTACTCATTATGTACAACAACAAAAATAAAATATATATATATAATATTCACAAATTTATTTGTTAAAAAATTCTAATGTTAAAAATGAATCGTCAGCTGTTATCTTAAAATATGTATTTTTGAGTAATTGCACTTCTTCAGCTTCTAACGAGTTGAATCGTTTGGGGAGAAATATTGTAAAATCTTCCACGTCGCATACAATCGCTTTACCGAATTTAGTATTAACAGTTCTTGCTTCCAGTATCTCGTATTTTGTGTTTTTCTCTAAATCTTGTAGCGGCTTTATAGATTTATTTTCTGCAAGACCAATTTTATTGATTTTATTTAAAAACGCCATTTCTAAAACAAGTTTTAATATCCAAAAAAGTTACTAACAAACAAGCAATTATATATAGTAATATAAATTTATTGTACTTACTTATTATTTTAAAATTCTTAAAAAACAGCAGTAAGTAGTTTTTGTCGTACAGAAAAACCACTTAACAGAATAAATGGAACAAATGACAACTACTAGGTTTCGTTGTACAATAATATAAATATTTAAAATTTCATGCTATATATATACTTGTAACTTGTTATTTTTCTAATTACACAAAAATAAAATTACCGCAATGTTATTTTGTTTTTTCACCTTTTATCTACAGTATCTATACATACAAATAACAAAAAAAACATTCTTATTATCACAAAAAAAACAAAAAAACAATCTTTAAAAAATATCTACTAGAAAAGTAAACAAAAAATAAATCAAAATGATAAAACCATACTAAAACTCTCACTTACCCGAAATATTCACTATCACCACATTTAGGCAACCCGCACAGTAAAAAACACACTTACCCCAAATATTCACTATCCACACATTTAGACAACCCGCACAACATAAAACCATACTAAAACTCCCACTTACCCGAAATATTCACTATCACCACATTTAGGCAACCCGCACAGCCAAAACCCGTTTTAGAACTCTCAAATCCCCCCTACTAATATTAAATTTTCCTGATCTACTTTCTTTTATTAAAGACCAACATCTACAGGCAAAAATTTTTAAGTATTTAACACTTGGTTTCTTAGCATACCAATGAAAAGCGGGAACTTCATTTTCCAACCATTTTGTAGGACATCTATTTCTAAGATGCACTGCAGTTGAAACAGCTTCAGCCCAAAACTTCTGTGATAATCCACTATTATCCAACAAGCAACGTGCAGTTTCAATAATTGTTCTATTAGCTCTTTCAGCGACACCATTTTGCTGTGGAGAATATGAATTTGTTAACTGTCTCTTTATACCATTTTCTTTCAAATAGTTGTTAAATTGATTATTTACATATTCTGTTCCATTGTCTGTACGCAAGCATTTTATTTTCGTACCAAAATGTAATTCAGCCATTGACTTGTAATCAAGAAAACATTTGAAAACTTCTGATTTAGACTTGATAATGTAAACAACAATGAAGCGACTAAAATCATCAATAAATGTAATAAAATATTGATTACCTCCAAGCGAAGAAGGAGTGATTGGTCCACACACGTCACTAAATATTAACTCGAGAGGATAACTCGAACGTTTTAAAGATTTCTTAGGATATGTTGTTTGAGTTTGCTTCCCTTGAATACAAGTTGAACAAATTTCATTTGACACATATTTTTCTGAAAAATTCAATCCATTTACCATGTTATTATTGTGTAATTTCTTTAAATACGCAAAATTTAAATGCCCAAGTCGTTTATGCCAAATTTCCATTTCTTTTGACGAATTTGATATTATTTTGGCATTCGAAACTACATTTAACGGTTTCAAATGTGCAAAATACAACCCGTTTTCTCATCATGCAGTTAAAAATACTTCATTGTTCCACATAATTTTTGCAATTTTATTATTAAAAATTATAGTAAATCCTTTTTCCATAATTCTTGAAACAGATAAAAGATTTCCATTCAACTCAGGAACAACCAAAACATTGTTTAAGATTATTTTCCTTGTGCTATTGTTTATTTTTGTAGTGTATTTCGCTACACCTTCTGCAGTGACTTTTAATTTTTGTCCGTTTGCTATTTTAACGTAATCATCTTCTTTAACTTTTATGCTAGATAAATTATTTTTCTCGGTTGTCATATGATCGGTAGCACCGCTATCCAAACACCATTTATTTACGTCTACATTGTTATTATAAGTTTTCATACATGTAGCTTCGTATTTCTGACAAAATTTTGTCGTTACATTCTTATTTCTTTCTTGATTTTTCTTTTTGAAACAATGTTTGGCAATATGTCCTGATTTACCGCAAAAATGGCGTTATAACTTTGAAACGGTTTGATGAAAATAATGCTTTTGACGGATCAGTACTATTTGACATTTCGCAAATATTTTTCTTATTTCTTCTAGATTCTTCATTTATTAAAAAAGTTTTGACTTTGGAAACCGAGATAGAACCTGAAGCTTCCATACCAACAACTAAAGTGTCAAAATCATCTGGTAGGCCCGTTAATAATATGTGTGCGAATTCTTCATCAGACAAACCGAAACCTGCAGCGTCGAGTTTCAGAGCAATTTTTGACATTCTTTCAAAATATTCCGTCATGGACTCATCAATTTTTAAGTGGGAAGCGTATAATTCTCGTTTTAAATGAATTACATGAATTAATCCTATCGATGTATAAGTTAACTGGTTATCATCTATCGAATTACAAAGAATACTCATGGCCTTTCTATCTTTTAGATTTTGTTCCTCAGTTCTCGTGATCGTGTTAGGAAACCCAGGCTCAATAGCCGACCACACGTTTTTGGCTTCCAATAAAATTTGAACACGAAAAGCCCAATTCAAATAGTTATTCCCGTTTAACTTCTCAATATCTGTTTTAATATCCATTTTATTTTATTTTAAATAACACCGTGAATAATATTTGAAATCAAAATCTAAAATTCAAGTCTGGGTCTGGGTCTAGGCGCATAACCTATTGTTTAAAATACAGTGACGAAGACCTGAAGATAGATGACACTTTCAGAATAAATAAACCAGTCCACACAGAAAAACCAGAATTATTTATTTTTTCTTTAAGAAGAATGACATTTCATAAAATATATTTTTCAATCAATCAATACATAACAACTGTTACACTAACCGACTAGATTCCTTAATTTTTAATATTAAATAATTTGGCAAACATAAATATTATATACAATATCAAAATCTAACAGACGGAAAATACCAGACACAGAAAATAAACAACGAAAACTTATAATACTTGGCCTCCGCGAATGTAACAAAAAAAAATTATTATTTTTTTCTTTTTGTCCACCCTGATCTGACACGATATCCCAAACCGCTGCCACCAATTTGTAACCCTCCTCGTTATGACGAGAGTTAGCAAATAATATACGGGTTCTTGTCAGATTGAAGGACGCAAGTATTTAAGTATAAAAGTATAAATATATTTAATAAATAGTTTTACATACATTTACACAGCACTACTCGATACAGCCTTGATGTATTGACTCTAACGGGTTTACACTCTACTCTGCTGGCCCAACCGGTCAGCCCTTTCGCACTAACTATCCCCCCGAGTATAATATTCATTCCTTATATAATATTGGAACAATGCTAGGTCAGCAAAATAAGTATTACACTTTACTATACTGTTTATATATTACACATGTCACACCATGACCCAGTTATTGAAGTTACTTAATATGTATGTCTTAATTGTGCTGACTTAGACTTGTTACAATTTGAGGCTTATGGTTATCTAATATAGTCTGCTCTTTCAAATGTTTTTGATAATTTTCACTGTTCAACACATGTGGCGAACATTCTTTAAAAGTGTTTATTAACATTATATTTCTAAAATTTTTGTTTTGAAATATTAAATGTTGTGTTTCTCTAAAAACTCTTTCAGCCATTTTGCAAATATAAATTATATCCTTTGAAGGGTACATGAGACTACCACGATTTTTAATATGAATCAAATTTTTTTTTTGTCAGAGGTATTCAGATATTGAAAATAAAATGAACAAATATTCTTTGTCTTAATTTTGTTGAGTACATACCACGCTATATACTCAACCACGTTTTCAATGAAAATCTATTCATTCCATTCTACATTGTATTGATGTAGTCATGGTCGAACCTATTTATTTCTACTGTGTCTTTTCCAGTAACTAGGCTGTTAAGATTTTGCTCTGTTGAAGAAATTTGCAATATTGTTATTCCATCAGACAAGCGATTCGAATTTTGCAAAATATTAATTTGTTTTGATCGAAAGTCTTTTATACGCCGATTCAAACTGTTGCACATTAGGTTTATTATTGAAACCTCCTCGAGCCCTTATAGCGCTAAAAAAACGTTTCTAAGAAGTCTTGACTTAATTTGAATGTTAATAAATATTGTAAACTATTTTCATATTCTCCGGAAAAATTATTTAGTACATTATTATAAAATATAGTTTTTTTAAAGTATAGGCATGTGAGTATTATAGGGCAATGTGACTTGAACCAAGAAATAGATTTAATACAAAATCAACTCGATATCACCAATTGTTTTCGAAATATGAGCGAAAATACAGAAGAAAATTTGTGTCTTTTATCTATGTCTTGGTTATTTACTTTTTTATATTAAACTTTTCCGTTATTTCCCGATTAAAGATCTTCCAGATTTGAACATATTAATTAACCATTTTACTTACATCATCAAGAAGTTCAATATTGTGTTCCTGAAAAATCAATATAGATATAAACGATTAAATATATAAATAATTTAAAATATAATTACTTCACGCAGATCATTTGCGACTGTGAGCTTGGAATGCAAATAAAAATACGTAGGAATCCATTCAATATTATCAATATATTTTGTTAAGCCGACGTTTCGTTGCCAAACGCAACTTCTTCAGTGCAACTGTGAAGAAACAGGAAATTATAACACGAATACATAAGTGCAAATGAAAATATAAAGCAATTAATTAAATAAAACTTACAGCCAAAAACAAATGTAAATAATTAAAATGATGTAAAAAATACAGAACATCAAACACGATGTAGGCAATAAAAATAAAAACAATATAACGTCCAAAAGCCTCATCTAACATGGCAGTGGAAAACAATGAAAAAATATTTCTTATTGTAACAAGCTTGTACCCCTATTTCAGCTGTGTGAACTGCTGAATATTGTGTTGACTTTAACCAAAAAGTATGCTTGAAGACCTAGTTCCCCAACATGATGTACTTCTTTCCTATTAAGAGGCATTATGCTTAATTGGGATAATTTCTTCATAACATTTACAATTCCATTACTATTATCACTACTATTACAACTATATATTTTTTCTATTTTTTAATTTTGTAAATGTGTTAAAAGCAAATTAATTTTTTGTTTTATTTTTTTTTTAGATAATATTACTGGGACAACAACATTTTTTTTCTTACTTCTATATTTTAACGTATAAATATTTATTGATATTTCATTTTGATCTTCAAATTTAGATACATTTTTTAACTGCATTGGAAACTCAATATTATTATACTGTATTCATGAGAAAAATGTGGATATGATGATATACGATCTGAATGTTGTTTTGCAGGATATAAAGCTGATACAACAGCCCATAAAAACAAAAATTGTCATTATTTTTAATATTTATAACGGCTTTTTTTATATCAAGTGGTAACTCAATATATGCATTTCCTTCTAATGGTGTATAAAAGTTTATATTTAATTTTAAATGAAGAACTTCTTATAGTGCCCATCCTGAATATCGTTCTTGAAATTCTTCTAATTTTGTCATAGTATCATCTATTATATTTTCATTATACCATTGTTGCAAATTTGTAGCATTGTCTATAATTTGGTTTTTTGTGTTCATTGTTTTTGTATCAACTTTTCCTGATGATGGTAATATAAAATAAGCACTTAAAGCCGCATTCACTTTTAATAAAGATGATTTTTGAAATTAGATAATGATTTTACATCTCCATAGATATTTGGAGCTTAGGCCCGGTCTTATAAAACTATTTAATCTGCGATTAAAATTTAGTTAGCAACTTAACTAATTTAACTGAAGATTTCGGTCTTATAAAGGTTTTTTAACTGTAGATTAAAATAATCTACGATTATATTTTACTTACCAACTAAACTGATTTAACTGGAGATTTCGGTCTTATAAAGGCTTTTTAAAATGAAGTGAGCAAGTAAATCTGACATTAAACTAACTGGCGAAAGTACCTGGTATTAAAATTTAATGGCCGATTATAAATCGAAAATCTGTAATTATTATTGGAAAATACATCCGAATAGTTAGAAAGAATTTCAAAATAAATAGGTAGGTATCTATCAGACATAAAATATAATCATTATTATTTATTATATTTCAAAAGGTTTTAAATGTTAACCACTTGTCTTTTTGAACAGTGCAAAGTTTGATATAAGTGGATATAATGTCTGTGTCATCAAATATCGTCAATAGCATCTATTTCTTCTGTATCGTCTGTGTTTGATGTATCAACAGACAATGAATCTGAGGATGAACCACAAAGACGACGATTACCAAGGGTATTCCGAGACAGAACCAATCCATTTGAAATTTATAATGAAAATGAGTTTAAAAACAGATTTCGATTGTCCAAATAATGTGTATTAATTATCTAAGAACAAATCGAAGTGCATAATAAACCCATGACATTAAGAAATCAGTCTATATCCTCAATGAACCAGTTCTTGATCACATTACGTTTTTACGCTACAGGATCATTTCAAATAGTTATTGGCGATCATTTCAATATAACGAAAGCAACAGTTTGCAAGGATTATTCATCGGGTAACTCACTACATAGCATTATTAGCAGACAGATACATAAAAATGCCAGATACAATTCAAAAGAACAACAAAATCTGTAACGAATTTTATAACATAACATAACTGGGTTTCCAAATGTATGCGGCGCAATCGACGGTTCACATGTAAAAATTCAGTCACCAGGAGGGGACAACGGTGAAATATTTAGGAATCGAAAAGGATTTTTCTCTATAAATATTCAAGCAGTTTGTGACGCCAAACTTTATATAATTGACCTAGTAGTACGTTGGCCTAGTAGTACACACGATTCTAGAATATTTGATAATTCACTATTAAGAGCAAAATTAGAAAATAACTAATTTGGAAAATGATACTTACTAGGGGATAGTGGATATCCTTGCAGAAGATATCTTTTAACACCGTTATTAAATCCAAGCACCGCAGCGGAAAATAGATACAATAATACTCATATAAGAACAAGAAATACGGTCGAATGTATTTAAACGAAGATTTCCATTTTTGTCGAATGGCCTAACAATATCATTAGAGAAATCATTAGTAGTGATAGTAGCGGTATGTGTTTTACATAACATCAGAATAGATATGAATGACAATTTAGATGAGGATGTTCTCGAAATAGCTGTAGATCCAGACGATGAACAAGTGAATAGAAATATTCAAGGAGAAAATTATGCAGTAAGAACTGCATTAATAAACGAAATATTTTCAAGGTAAGTTTGATATTTAAAAAAATAAAAAATAAATATATTCTATAACAATTGCAAGTACTTAAATAAATATATATATTCATAAACAAACATCTTTTTCTGGTGATCTAAAATATATAAACATTTTTATTTTAAAATATGTAGTAGTAAGAAAATATCAGTCATTATCAGATGCAAGGCCCTCATTTCTGGCTAGTAATTTTAAATTAATCTTCTTCTGTTGAATGTCTAGATATTTTTCTTCTTTTTGAAGAAGTAAAATATCTTTTTCAATTATTTCTTTTTCTAAACGTACATTCAAAATTTGTAATTTAATATCTTCTTTTTCGACAGTTTTTTCTTATATAATGGTGTGTTGTTTCTTTTAGATGAAGATTTTGATCCTGTTGGTGTAGCAGTTGCACATACTGGGGATGATGACTCTTCTAAACTTGTGATTCCGACTGAATGTATCTCGATGACGGATTTGTTACAATGGCCGGAACAATATCTGTACTACATTTGTTTAAGAGGAATTATGAGTGTATATCCTATAAAATAAAAATTATATATCTATATTAAAAAAATTCAGAAACAAACGAAATAAAATTCAAATCTAATCAGTCCCGGTTGCTCTAACTCTAACAATTAATTTTTACCATTTTTCGGGGAAAAACAGCACTTAAAAAAGACAAAATTTATTTGGGGTCTTTCAAAACAGCACTTAAAAAAGACAAAATTTATTTGGGGTCTTTCAATGTTGTAGGAAGCATTTGTTTATGATTTTGTATCAAATCCAAGTTATCCGAATTTGCAACAAAAAAAGAGCTATAAAATAACATAAAAGTCAAGTGGGGCACGGTTTAACATTGAAATAAACGCCCAGGAGTTTTTCTCCAGTGATTTAAATAATATTTAGAAACTTTTTAGGGAGCGCTGCAGAAAATCTATTTTTTGACCCAAATAAGGGCCACCCTAATCTATATATATATATATATTACAGGTCAATTTGTAGCCGATTTGATGTTTGAATGGCAACTGGCCTAAGAATTATAAGACGAGTTACTAATTGAACTGTCTTCAACTTTTATAAAGTGGCCTCAAGATGAGTATCTTGAAGAACTTAAAAGACAGTTCAGTAACAAAGGCTTCATAAATACAATAGGTTGCATTGATGGATACTATATACCTATTCCACTTCTAAACGAAGAAGGCTGTGCATGCATTTGCAGGAAGAACTTTGCGTGTATAAACATGTTGGCTGTGTGTGACCATCGTATGCTGTTCACATATGTGTATGCAGGAGAAGTTGGGTCGGTTCATGATGCGACAGTGTTAAGAAATAGTGAGGTATGGACGTACATGAATGAAAGAGCAGAAGAAATGTTTCCTCAAGATACGCACTTGTTAGGCGACAAAGCGTACTCAATCAGTGAACAATTATTAACATCGTACCGAGATAATGGGCAATTAACACGTCCTCAACAACGATTTAATTATCGGTTAAGTTCTGTCAGAAGTACGATTGAAAGATGCTTTGGCCTTGTAAAAAAGAGATTCAGAATCTTAAAATTCATGGCGAATAGATTGGATACCAAAATACATTTTAGCATGTTGTGTTCTAAACAACATCCTCAAAAATGATATTTTGAATATTGAAGTTCAAAACCAGGATGAAAATGGAGATATTGAAAATGAACAGGGTAGTAGGTCTAATCATTTTCATTAAACTAGAGAAAAGATTATTTGTTAGAAAAGCACATGTAACACGTTACAATCGACACCTTGACATGTGTTACAATTGACACCGCTTAACCTATACAAATATTATTTGTTTTTTTGTATTTATTAATTAATGACTGGAAATGACATCAATGAAAAATAAAAGTAAATATAACTCATAAACTGATATTTACCTTGAAATATTTCAGAGCAGAGAACTTATAGGGATTAATAAACAATGTATGTTACTATCTGCATTTACTTTTCTGTAGATTGACAGACATTCACGAATAATAGGCGCTGTATGTACGCGCATGTAGTCACACTGAACACCAAAGAGGTAGGACTCTTTCTGCTTCACTCTGCAAGCGCGTTTTAATCTATTTCGAAAAGATGACTCTGTTATTCACTTTTGTTACATTTGACACCTGTTAGAATTGACACCGGTCTCCCCTACATATTTACGTCCGTATTCATTAGTAAAAACACTGTATTATCCGATAAATAATTGGTATAAAATGTTCAGATAATAAATATTTTCACATATTTATTTTCTTACGTATTCATTAGTAAAAACCAGTATAAATAATATAAAGTGCAAAGAAAAAATGAAACTATCTCCGAATAGATTTATAAATTTATCTATATTTAAAAAAGAAAACAAAAACTACATTCTGTATCACAAATACTTAAAAAAATACATTCTGTTATTTCCGCTCTTCCGCATTCTTTCTGCTCTCAAAATATCGTGTCATAAATTCCCGGAACATTTTTTCTTTCTGTTCCATCCTCTCCTTATGTCGCCTTTCTTTACTTTCTTCGCTATCGAGCTTTCTTTTTTTGTTGGAAGAGCGGCGAAGGACAATTTATATCACTGGAAGATGAGGAGCTGGTACTATCTTGTCGTACGCGAACTGCCAGACCAGTTCTTGAAGTGGACGGCGTAGATACTACATTACTGGAGCTGCTACTTCCATTCCAATTTCGGCTCTTGCTGAACCCAGTGCTCGAAACAGTACTGGCGACACTGAAGGGTTTTTGGCAAACACTTCATGTAAATTCTAAAAATTGTAAAATAATAATATTGACCATGTCAAATTATGTACCTTCTCAAATACGTACATCCCAAAATACCGATTTTTTTTTACTATTTCCGGTACGTTTATTGTGTTGTTTAATTTTAATATACGATTTCTTTAAATTCCTCCACTTTTCTGCACATTTTGTGCCGCTTATTTTTACATTTGATAATGTGTTGCTGATTTCAGTCCACACCTGATTATTGTTATATTGTGGAGAAGTAAATTTGTATTGTAATTATCTGTACACATATATTAAATTTTTTGTTGCTGCCTCCGTCCACTTGTCGCAAACAACATTGGCATTATTATTTTCGGTTTCGCTCGGAAATATAAACCCCTCTTCTGTAATGCCAATGTTCTCGGCATTCTGCAAACATACATGTTGTGGCACAATATCGGATAATTCGGACATCGTACCAATGTATTGTTTACAAATGCCACAATGTAATACGTCCTAAAAATATATTAATATATAATATACATATTATATACTTGTCTATTAATGAAATATATATAAACCAATAATCCTATATACGTTAACAGTAACTACAAAAATAGTTTTAGATGATACAACTTGCAACGAAAATAATAAAAGAAATATATTATCATAGTTAATGGATGATATAATAGTAATACAATAATACTCACCATTATTAAGATGTCAAAAACAACAAACAAACTTTTCTAAGAGCAATGGCGGTTGACCCTGATTGAAACTAACGCTATCTTGTTTGACAGACAACAGATATTTACCACGCTAACCTCGAACTGCGCGCGGTTCCCGCGGTAAACAAAATGTACCACAAATTTCAGGAACCGCGTTCCGAAATCTTACCGGTAACCTGAAATTTTTACCACGGTAACCGTGGTTCGTTTTCAGAATATTCTATTAGTCTGGCGATGTAGACGGGCACTGCACACTATTGGCTGGGTAGGCGTCACCGCAATTGACACACTTAAGCTGGAGAGTCACGTGATTTTGTGCATTCGCGGTTAATATGCTGTGCTGCACATTGATGTTATTCATATTTTTTAGCACGGTTTGTATGTCGTCCGTGCTAGGCTCACAATCTAAGCCACGTAAAACAAATGCGTGGGTCTTTTCATTCTCGTCTGTATAGGTATGAAATTGCAATTCAGATTCTTTCATTGTTTGTACCATCTGTTTCTTTTCATTCATGTCGTCGATATATAAATTAATGTTATTTTTTGTATATGTAACCATAAATCCTTTTTTGACCATATTATAATTCGTGTCAATGAATGTCTGGTGTGAATTGGGTTATCCCGCAATTATAATTAGAGCAGGCGATCGTGACTTTGTTCGTTTCGTCTGTGCGTTAGAGATTTTAGCTCTGCCATTGGCTACTTCGTCTTCGTCGTCTTCCTCCTCGCTACTATCAGCAGCAGTGTCGCTGTCCGGATGACTGACAAGCGGAGCGTACTGATTGTATGAGTAAAGAGTTGGCGGGTCAGAGGGCGGAGGTGCTATTTCTCTCACTACATCATCCACTTTTGTTTTAAAACTGCTATCACCGTCATTAGCACTGTCCCCGTCACTATTTTCACTAACTATTGCATTTTCAGTCTCTATCTCTTTGCTTTTTAGTAGAGATGGGCGAATATCAAATTTCTCGAATTCGAATATCGAATACGAATATTAATCAGATCTCGAATATTCGAGGTACTCGAATATTCGAATACTCCTAAAAGTTAATTTATTTATTATTAATAATTATTTAATTATATCCTTTTCATTATTTGAATGAAATTGTTAAGATAAAATAAAATTAAATCAAAAAGTACAAACAAAAAAGAAAAAGACGAAAACTTTAAATTTAAGGTGAAACGTACGGGATGATGTTGGCGAAAAACAAATTTGAAATATGGTACGTCTTCATGGTTTTGAAACAGAATATCTTTGTTATTAATAACTTCAAAGTATTGTAATAGCTTTAATGTATGTATGTACAAATGATAAAGAAAAACATAGTCAAAAATTGAGGTCAACATATGGCGCGATATTCGAGGTATTCGAATGTTCGCTATACTGACGTTAATATTCGAAAATCTCGAATATCGAATAATGTCAATATTCGCGGCATTCGACTATTCGCGGATGATATTCGCCCATCTCTACTTTTTAGTTTAGCTGGCATAGAGGTGCCGCCCCGACGCTTGTTAAAGAATTTAAACTGATTCTTCGATTTAAATATGTCGTTTATTCGGCGGCCGTTTAATTTTCATAAAACAAAATCACCATTTATCTGACTTAAAATCAATTAGCACAAGCGCACAGGTTTAAATAAGGCTAAGGCGACTCAAACGCAACAGTATGTTAAGATATGTGCCTTAACACGCTCGGCCACCGCGCCTGTAAAAAAATATACATCATATTGTGCTTTTTTATATTACTATTAATTTTAATTATTATTAATTATATTAACTATTTCAAAAGATTCCATATTTTGTTTTACATTTATATTAATATTAATTGTAATACATTTTCATGAATAATGTCAATAATATGTGATAAGTTAGTATTTAATTTTCAAACTTTCAACATGTTTATTTATTTGTGACACATGCTCATCCATAAAAGTATTTATGTCAGTTACAAAATTTTTATTTGTTGAAATAATATCATCCACATATTTGCCAATTTCAATTAATTTATTATGAATTTGGCTTATTACATCTTTTTGCTTTTTATTTAATTCCACAATATCTATTAATAAAATAGTATCAACATTGTGTGAGACGTCACTTATTTCTTTATTTATCACAGACACTTTTTCAAACATGGTTTAATTGATGTGTTTTAATAATTCCAAGTCTTGCACTAATTTATTATACGTTGTTTGGTGATTATTTTCAAGTTGAGTAATTTCAGCGGTTAAATTAGAATTAACCTCACTAACTAAAGAATCAACATATCCTTTATTTAGGGTGACCAAATCATAAACTTAAAAAAACGGGACACATCCAAGCAGGGTTTGGGGGCGATACCCTCCAGCTAACTTCGAGGGGCCTCCATTGAGACGTAATCATTGAAACATGCTCTTTTTTGCTAATTTGAGACCTATAAATCTTTTTCAATTTACCCATGAATATGTAATTTAATTTAAATTGTGAGGCGTATAATAAATAAAAACAACAATTTTGCAGTGAATACTTATTTATTTTAAGTATTATAACATACTTCAAAACATAATTAAACAAGATAACTAAAATTGTTAGTCAAAGTTATGTTAAAAATCTTTAGGATTTGAATTGGGGATATTTTTCTTTCGTTCCAGCCAATTTTAAAACCTCTTTGCCAATAAGTTGTAAAAACTAGAACAGTCCATTTTTAAATTGTAGAGTACTTACAAGATTGCAGAAAGGGTATCCAGTCCCATCTTGTTCCTTTTCTCCGTCCATTGAATGTTCATAAGCGAAAAGATTCTATCAGTATTACCATTATGGGCTGGGATCGCAAACATATACTGGCATATCTTCAAAAATTCAGAGTGCTGTTCTGGCCTGGTATGCGTTTTAAAAAAAAAACAACCCCATTTTTCGTGACACTTTAGGTGGGTTTTCATCTTCATCAGTTCATTCTTTAATTTTTTCACTTACAAAATCTACTAATGGTGCCAGTTGATCAAATAGCAAAGTATCAATTATGTCAATGCTTTTTTCATTGAAGTAACAAATAGTTTCTTCAATTTGTTTCCAACTGGGGATCTGTTTCAAAAGCATCCATTTAAACTTTAAGAAAGTAGAGAACGGTACATTCCATTTTTCAAGATACTGTATGCAGGTTTCATAAAAGTCATTACCTTCAGTTCTGAAGTTAATTTCGTCTTGTTGCAGAATTCTATTTCATGCGTTGGCCTGAGTAGACGTGATCTGTTGTCGCTCCGTGAATATTTATTTCAACGTTTTTTTTTTTTTCTCTTTAAAGTGTCGCAAATTTTTATATTGTCACAATTATGTCTGCGGATATTAGTGCAGTAGTAGTGGAAACAGTGGGGGCTCTTCTTGCCAACAACACCTTTATCGACAAGCTAGTCGATAAAGTTCTGGACCGCCTGGACAAAAAACTAGAAGAGCAGAAAGCCCACTACGAGGGCATCATCGCTGACCTGACGTCCACCAACCAACATCTGGTGGACCGCCTGGATCAGCAAGAGCAGTACTCCCGCCGCAACTTCATCCGAGTGTTCGGAGTTCCTGAGGCAGCCAACGAGAACACTGAAGATCTAGTGCGCGCTGTATTCAGTGAAAAACTGTCCCTCAGCGTTAGAGCCGCTGATATTGACCGTTGCCACCGTACAGGTAGAAAACCAGCCATTACCACTAGACAGTCTAAGCCCCGTCCTATAATTGTGAAATTCATATCTTATAAAACCAGAGAATCTGTACTTAAGCTACGAAAAAATCTTAAAGGTCACAATTTAATGATTAAAGAGGACTTAACAAAAACCAGATTAGAACTTTATAAGAGTGCAGCTAGCAAATATGGATTTAGAAATGTATGGCCTAAAGACGGTTTTATTTTTGCTAAAGTTCTCGGGTCCATAAAACGAGTGATGACACTTGCTGATATTGTGTAAATTAACTTTCTGTATCATATTTTTTATGTTGTTTCATTTGGAGCGTCGACTAATGCTTGCGTTTCCATTGGATAGTTACTTTTTGCATCATATAAGTCTTAAATAGATCAATTTAACTTGATTTTTTATTTCTCTCAGCTGATTTCTCCTAAAATTTTATTAAATTAACAAGTCACAACACCGAATTGTTTTAATTAGTAGTTTCGACTTGTCACAATAAATTCAAACATACAAAGGTCTCTACACTGTAAACTTAAATAATTATTTTATATTCTTTTTGACTTATATTCTTTATTATTTACTTAATTGCTCATTTTTTACTTCTACTTAGCTCATTATTATGCAGATATATTACCAAAACGTTAGAGGTCTAAATACTAAGCTTGAACATTTTTATAACAATAATTGTAGTAGTTCACCACAATTTGATATCATATGTTTAACTGAAACTTGGCTTAATAACAGTGTACACTCTGCAGAATTGTTTACGCCAAACTTTAATGTGTATAGGAAAGATAGAGAGGGCACTACTTGCGGCAAAAAACGGGGCGGTGGTGTATTATGTGCTGTAAATATTAAATTTAAATCTGCAATGGTAAATATTTATCCTCATACTAACTCTCTTTCTGATATTTTATGTGTTAAAGTATTTCTCTCTCCGATTACCTTTATATTTGTACTAGTTATTTACTGTCCTCCACCTATTTCTATTGAGCAACATAACTATATATTTGAATGCCTAGAAAATATCTTACCACTTTTTAATAACAATTTCATTATTGTCGGTGACATGAACATTACTAAACTTATAGATTTTGTATTTAATGATTACCATGATAACATCATATTAAATTTTAATAATTTTGTTTTATTTCTGAATGCACGTCAAGTTAACTCAATTTCGAATAGTTATGGTAGACTACTTGATGTAGTCATCTCTAATACGTCATGTATTGTCACTCAGCACCTTGATCCTTTTGTTGATGAAGATCCCCATCATCCAACCCTTTTAATAACTTCTTCTTTCTCTTCACCTGATAAAATTTCTCGTTCTACTGTGAATTATAATACAATTTCATATAACTTCCGTTCTGCAAATTTCGAATTATTCTATTATTTATTGTCTGAAGTTAATTGGGATGTTCTTACTTTTTATAACGATGTGGATGCAGCTTTTATTGCTTTTTACGATATTTTATTTAGCATTATGGATAAGTGTATTCCTCGTATTAAAAGAAAAACATCTTCTTTCCCACCTTGGTTCAGTTGTAAAATAATTCAGAACATAAAACTAAAAGATAGGTTTCATAAATTATACAAACTGCATGGTCTAGAATGTGATTTGAACGAGTTTAAATATTTGCGTGCCTTAGTTAAGAAAGACATTAAAACTGAATATGCAAGGTACTTGAATGACATTGAAAACTCGATCACCACTGACCCTACGAAACTTTGGTCCTTCATAAATAACAAAAAGCGTGCTTCCAGGATTCCGGGTCGTATGCACTTATATGAGCAGACTTTTGAAAACACTGAGGATATCGTTCAAGGATTCGCTGACTTTTTCGTTAGTGTATACACGAACAATGCTGATTCCTTTGTTCCTGATTCTGATTTCTCAAATCATAATTTTGATATTGTGTCTGTTTCAAGTGTTTCTGAAGACGATATTAATCAGGCTATAAAAAAACTGAAAGCTTAGGGTGTCCGTTATTTTGGCAAAGTCGGAAAATTGATGCTCGCACCCCCTAGAACATCGGAGAATAAATAAAAAAAAATTAAAATGGACTTTTCAGGTTTTTCGAATAACGTTAAACCGTGCCGCCGGAGGGTTGAAGTTTCCCATGTATTTTAAATGGGGAAAATGCTTTTTCGGATACTTTTATGGATAACTTCATGTGGTTTAAAGCTAAAAATATTTCAAGATAACTGCCTGAAAGCTTATAAAACAAGCTTTCAGGAAGTCCAAAATTCAAGTCATTTGGTCGAAAATTGAAGGCGCAGGGTCAATTTGAATTAGAAGAAGTTTGGAGCAAAAATACGACAATATCGTTAATATATTATTGACCTTCAGAAGCATGGTATTTTTATGGTTTTAATATTGTTATATGCTAGTTTGATGTTAGAAACGATATTTTCTTTACTGACAACTCAATAAACCTACATTCATTATTTTGACATGAGTAAATTAGCTGTCAATTAACTGTAAAAATTGATAGCGGAAATGTTCTGTATAATATAAACAATTTAATTAGGTTTTAATCAATTTGTGCATGCGAAGGTATATATGCGAAGGTTTTATTGAAAATTGGATGTTTTTTATTGTTTTTTATCGACTTTACATTTTTTCAACCAACGTTGATTTGCGAGCATCTGCAAATGTCTTCTGATACTTTTCGACAATTTGAAGAATGTATTGTTTTTGCTCTTCGTCGTAGGTTAATCTGTCTTTGTACTCGGTTACAAGTTTAACACCTCTTTCCGCACAGTCGTTAACGACTTTGAGTTTTGAGACGATTTTGAGCGCAGATATATAAGATGGATTTGATTGCCACTGAGAAACATCGGTAGTAAGAAACGAGGTATCGATCTCAAATCTCTTGAAAAACGCTATTGAAGCTGGAGTTACGAAAAAATCAAGTTCTTTGTCAATCAATGATCTTAAAGTTGGCTCAGAAGCAATGAAACGCTTGATCGAAATGAATTCATCTGATTCTTGAGAATTAGCATCGCCCAGGCACAGATTATGAACCATTTTTATTTTTGTGGCCTGGGGTACATGGTCGTCAAAAAAGGCCAGTGACACAGATTCTGTTCCGAAATACCAAAGGTGGTTGCTGATTTTTTTCCTTGCAACTCCAGCTACAATAGGATTGATTGCGTCATATTCAAATAACAGCTTGATCAACTTCAAATCATTGTTTGGCGCAAAAGTTGGCAGAGGCGCTGAGAACCACGAACGAATATGAACTATGATAATGAAAATACATAGCTCAGAAAGCATATCTGATTCGGTTTTTGTCAACTCATATTCTGTTCGGAACAGAAAAATCTTCAAGCAATAAATAGCTTTCGCCATCCAGCGAGCTCGAGAAAAAGCCCCCGGCTTGTAGAACTTGATCTGGTCACGAGGCATTCTGTTTATGAATATTAAACACAACATGAGCAATTCGCGATAATCATCACGTGGTTGAGACTTCGAATTTAACAAGTTATATGCAAATTGATCGATTTCATCAATGTATGACTTGAGTGCATTCGCGATTCGTTCATCATCCGTCCCGGGCTTGAAGCTGGTTTGGTCAATACTACTCCACGCTTCCTGGAAATCTTTAAACAGAAGAATTGAAGGTCCAGTTGTTTTGGGCATTAGTTCATCAAAGGCTGCTCCTAACACCAACTCGGAAATGTGGTGTCTGCACGGCAGATACAGCAGCTCCTTCGACAGCATCTCTTCTATTTGTTTTGCAGCACCTTTTCTCACACCAAGATTAGAGCGTGTTGTGTCACAGCAGACGGCTTTGATGGTGTCAGTTAAACCCCAGTCTTGAAGTATCTGAAACATTTTCATCATTTATAAAAAATGAAATCTATATTTTATTATAGTTTATGAATTATTGGTTGAAAAATCCCCAAGATACCTCTACTACTGCAGTCGCTTGAGCAAGGCCTGATGAACTTTCAAGGGCTGGAATCGCCAGTATTTTTTCGACATCCCCGTCGGTGATAACGATTGGCAATCGATCGACTTTTTCAGTCTTGAGAAGCTCCGTCATCAATTTTCCATCCCAATGGAGAACTGTAGCACGAAGCGGAACGCTGGTCAGATGATTTTTTATTTTTTGGGATAGCTGTTGTCGTATTTTTTTACGGCTCTCGTGAATGGACGATTTGTTCAGAACGAGCACGCTTGGATCATAATTTAATGCTTGAGCTACCGCTGTTACAATCCGTGTTGCATTTCTTTCGGAAATCATGCACTTGTCTAGTGTCGCGACGAGTTTCTCATCACCAAACACATTAATCGAGCCTCGCGACTTTTTCGGTTGCGATGGACCGGCAACAGCTAGTTCCGCGGAGTAACTGCTGCCCTGACTTTCCGTCCTGTTAGATTCGCTGCTGTCCAATAGTTCGACCACTTCGCCTAAAAATTGCAACAAAGAAATATCAATGTAATGAGATATAATGTCTTAAGTGATCATTAAACTAATATTTAAAAAAATTTGTCATTTTGTATTTAAAATTAAATTTTTTTATCTTTTTGTATTTTTTTTTATTGTAGAATTTATAAATTCAAGTTTTTTTTTCATATAGAAACTGGAAATTTTGAAACATTAAAAAAATATCGTATTGGTGTTAAGTTAAACGTTGAAAAATAAATTACCTGTGACAGTTTGTTCTCTTTGGCGTTGTTTAGTGAGACGTTCTTCGAGCATGCTTTGTAGTTCTTCAGATGATACACGATCAAAAATTGTCTCCATATCACCTATAAAGTCATTAAATGTTATTAGCACAACCTTAACTTTAAAAAGGGTTTTTTTTAGTCTATTTCAATGATAATAATTTAAACAATGTTGGATATTAAACAGAGCAACAATAATTCTTTGATTCTGCAAAGGGTTATGCAAATGAATTAGCTACGATCTCTTAAATCATTGTTAATAGTAATAAAAAAAGAAAATTTGATGAACATTACAACGTTTCCATGACAGATGGCTGGGCATTTTGACATTTGATACTTTTAAAATGGTGCGCAACATTGTGCAAATTAACGAAAAAGTGTGAAGTTTTGTTTTCGATCGTTTTCGCTGCAAAACATACACCTTATTAAATGAAGTAGAGAAAAATTACCTATGAAGCCAGTTCGTTGAGATGTCCTTTGCTTCTCCAGAAACTGCATCGTTTTTTCTTCTAATCCCACAAGTTTGTCAGCAGCAGCCGCAACATCGAATAAAAGATCAAGTTTTGTTGCAAACTCTCTCTCCTTTACAGAATTAGATTCTTTTCCTGCGCTCTTTTGGAGGTTTCGCCATTCTTGATACAGTTGTATAATTTTGTCCATGATCCGTTGAACTTCTTTTGTAGGGATCCCAGCTCTTTCCCAAAAAATCATAACCTCTTTTGCAACTAACGACGCACTATCTCTGATCGTCAAATTTAACGCCCGAGTATGAAAGAAAAACACTTTCAGTACTTGTTTTCCGCTGGGTAACTTGTTCCCCAAAATCTGCGGGTCAGCGTCTCCAAGCAAAAAGATTTTTTCACGCAGACCATACTGACGGCACGCCATTATTTACATTCTGCGTCGAGCATGCGACTGTTATCGCCCACCTCAAGACGGCACGATAACGTCCGACTCCGGAAAACATTGAAACCAATGTATCCGGCTTAAGGTGTTTTGAACCGAAAGACGAAGTTTGAATTGGCCGCTCGGCGCCAAAATAATATTTGGCGAATAACTATTTTTCTATTGTTCAGATGTTAATTTCAAAGGATTTCAAAGGATACACAGCATTTCGATTATTTCAGACTAATTATCAATTATTGTGAACAGCGTGTTTTACACAACATTTCCGCTATCAATTTTTACAGTTAAATGACAGCTAATTTACTCATGTCAAAATAATGAATGTAGGTTTATTGAGTTGTCAGTAAAGAAAATATCGTTTCTAACATCAAACTAGCATATAACAATATTAAAACCATAAAAATACCATGCTTCTGAAGGTCAATAATATATTAACGATATTGTCGTATTTTTACTCCAAACTTCTTCTAATTCAAATTGACCCTGCGCCTTCAATTTTCGACCAAATGACTTGAATTTTGGACTTCCTGAAAGCTTGTTTTATAAGCTTTCAGGCAGTTATCTTGAAATATTTTTAGCTTTAAACCACATGAAGTTATCCATAAAAGTATCCGAAAAAGCATTTTCCCCATTTAAAATACATGGGAAACTTCAACTCTCCGGCGGCACGGTTTAACATTATTCGAAAAACCTGAAAAGTCCATTTTAATTTTTTTTTATTTATTCTCCGATGTTCTAGGGGGTGCGAGCATCAATTTTCCGACTTTGCCAAAATAACGGACACCCTACTGAAAGCTTCACGTAACCCGGGTCCTGACAATTTACCTTCGTATATCCTTAAAGGATGTTCTCACATTTTTGTTAAGCCTCTTCATATCTTGTTTAATCTTTCTCTTAACAAAAATTGCTTTCCTTCTACTCTCAAATCCTCTTTTATTTGTCCTATCTTTAAATCCGGTGACAACACTAATATTTCTAACTATCGCCCTATTGCTATCTTGTCTAACATCTCTAAAAATTTTGAATCTATACTTTACAAATACATATATAGCTCAGTTCATAACCATATTTCCATTCATCAACATGGCTTCATTAAAGGTAAATCTACCACAACTAATCTTATGAACTTTACCGAATTCACTCTTAATTCATTATATGATAATAATCAAGTCGACGTTGTATATACTGATTTTTCAAAAGCATTCGATACTATAGATCATGCAGTGCTCTTAAATAAACTGAATAAAAACTTTAATTTTTCTTCTAATCTTCTTCAGTTTCTCTCTTCCTATTTAATCAATCGTGAAATGCGAGTTCATTACAACAATTATAAATCGCATCCGTATTTTGCCACATCTGGAGTTCCTCAAGGATCTAATCTTGGACCTTTACTATTTAATCTTTTTATTAATGATATTGTTGAATCTGTTCAGAACTCTGATATACTGTTATACGCTGATGATCTAAAAATTTTCAGAGTAATTAACTCAGTTCATGATTGCACTCTTCTTCAAAGAGACATTGAAAATATTCTAGCTTGGTCACAGACTTCCAAATTATTTTTTAACTTTAGTAAATGTAAAATAATGAGCTACTTGGTCAAAAAATTTGTCTACACTTATCCATATCACATGGAGAATATTTCACTAGAACGAGTTACACGGTATAAAGATCTTGGTATTTTATTTGACGTCAAACTAACTTTCAATGATCATATTGGTGCAATTGTTAAAGCTTCATATAGAAATCTAGGATTTGTAATTAGCAATTCACAATCTTTTCATAAAATTGCGACTCTAAAGAGTTTGTATTACTCATTTGTTCGTTGTAAACTGGAGTACTGTATCCAAATCTGGAACCCTTTATACAATAAATGTGTTCATGTTATCGAATCAATACAAAGAAAATTTATAAAATTCTGTTATTTCAAAATCTATGGACAGTACCCCAGTTACGACTCGGAATATGACTATGTCAGTATGCTTTCGGAACTAAATGTAGTGTCTCTAAGTAATAGGAGGAAAATGTTATCCTGTTTGTATTTATATAAATTGTTGAATGCTTACATTTATGATCCATGTTGTCTTGAACGTTTATCATTTAATATTCCACGCATTTCATCAAGAAGTAAGCTAACATTTACCTGTAAAACTGTTAAAACTAATTATCAACTGAAATCTCCAATTAGACAGCTCTGTTATATATTTAACAACATATCATGCAATATTGACCTGTTTGGTGACCCGTTACCTAAATTTCGGAGACTACTATTTGCTCATTTTGTTTTTTAGTTATTTTAATTATAAGCTTATATTTTTGGTTTATATATAACTTTCTGTAATTTTTCTGTAATACTTATATCAGTTCCTAAAATTACTTTATGTTATTTGATCTATACTTATTTATTGATGCTTGATTTTGTTAATTTTTTGTTATTGTTACTATGTTCACTTTACATTATTTTTGCCATCCGCATGTATATTTATATTGTTTTTGTGTAATCGTCCTGTAATTGGGATCTTGGATCCTGTTGGATTGATTGTTAATAAATAAATAAATAATACTGCCACGCTTAAGAATGGATTTTACATTAAATGATAAGAACTGTTCCTCTTTTCTTCTGGTCAAAGCTGTGAGAGTAGATTCCAATACATCATTAACTTCCATAACACTTTTTGTACTTCCTTCAATCTTTTTAATTCCTTGCTGAAAAATATTGAATTGGCTATGGACAAACCATAGGTATGCCTCACTTAAAGGATTATGAAAAAATGTTAACAACATGTTTGGAGCTTCTTTCTCGTTTAAAAAGAAATCCTTTAGAGCATCAAACAGTTTTAAAATTCGTTCTATTGCAGGCATCAAAGACAGCCAACGAGTTTTTGAATGTGCTAAAATAGTGCCATATTCGACGTCGACCGTTTCACAAAATTCTTTTAGCCTCTCTGTTCGCACAGTGTATATAGAAAAATAAGAAAAGAGTTTGACAATAATACCTTCGATGTCACAGCTTAATCTATCTGCTGCTGTACAAATGGAGTTATGTAATAAATGTGCAGGCAACCCACACCTTCAATACCACCATGTAAAGTAGTTTTTAATTTTTTAAATACGTTGTTTTGTCTCGCTCTGTTCAAACCACCAAACTTTGTATTTGTATTATCACCACAAAATGCAATGCAACTGTTTTTATTTAACTTGAACTCATCAATGCAATTTAAGCAGAAACTAGATATCTCATCTGACGTTTCACACGGCAAAGAAGCAACTTTCAATAACTTGGACTGTATCCCTTCATTTATGTCAAAAAACTGAACCACAAAAGGAAAGATTTTTACAGCCTTGTGATTACTTGCATCAGTTGAAATGCCATAAAAAGGGGATTTATTCATCTCTTTAATACTAGTTTTCAAGCTGAATGGAGCTAAAACACCAGTTATCAGAGCTGACTGCTTTGTTCTGGCAGAGCTAAACTTAGATGCAATTGCAGAGTCACTAAACATAACGCTGTTTAACTTACTGATACAGTCATTTGACCTGAAGCTGTGGTGGTGCTTGATCGTATGAAAGGCCTGAGTTAACTCAGCAGCTCTGACTTTCGTTTCTTCATTTGAATCGTGTTTTATAAAATAATTTTCAAGAGACTTACTGCTACTTGGGGCACTCAGTCTATTCGTATGTTTCACTGATGCGATGTGTTGTTTTACATCTGAACGTTCACCATGAGCAATACTAAAAACAGTATTGCAAACTGTGCACTCTGCTTCATTATCATAATGTCCCATTTTAATGTACTTCCATTCTTTAGAGTAGTCCTCCTTAAACTTGCACTGACGCTTGGGCATAATTAGTAATTCATAACAATATGAGATGCACTTGTAACAAGACAAACACCCACAGCCACACTGACTTGTCTGACTCCGGTTGGATAGCCGCCTGCATAATGGGTGAGTTCAACTGTCGAGGAGAGGGGAAGACTGCCCGAGGAGAGGCGCGACAAAAGTGTATCATCAACCCAACGTAAATACGGGCCATTTAGGCGTGCCGGGAGACTTTTTCGGGACCCCGTGTACGATCGTAAAAAAATAGGACAATTCCGTTTTTACGGGACGTTTGGTCACCCTATTCTAGGGTCATGGGTCATGGCTGGAGTAATGCTGTTTTCAGCACTTTCCTGTGGGAAGCTGTTCCATAACTCTTCCCTCCTTAGCGTTGAGCATCCCCGGGAAGGTTCAGCTGGGGCTGCTACTGTTGGGGGGGTTGAACGCCTGGGTTGGAGTTCATGGTCGTGGATTCTTCTGGACTTCAGGAATTGTTTCTCTTGGGAAGGCTGCAAGTATTGTAACTGCAACTATAAATAAAATTACGTATAAAGCTAATATTGAGTATTTTGAGATATCGGCAGTAGTGCCGTAGGCTTCGAAATCTTCAAATTTATCTTTAGGAAGTTCTGGAATAGTGTAGAATATCTTGTTCCACTATATAAGGAAGAGTTTCGGTCGGCAACAGGCATTCTGTATTTGAAGTGTGAACAGTGCAAGTCGTTGCTAGATACTTTAATGTGAATATAAATATATGTTGTAAATAAATATATGTCTTAGTAGTTGTGCTACATTATTTTCGTTTTAAATAAATATTTTGTAAGTGTTTTTCATTGCTCGTGTTTTATTTAATAATAAACTTCACCGAACCCGAAATAGTAATAAACGTTACACTATTAACGTAAATTTCATGATATACATAACCTACCTTTAAAAATTGGTATTAGGAATTCCATTCCACTAATTTATCTTCCATATATTTGTCAGCCATATTTTAGTCATAACACAATTGAATTAATTAATTAACTTGAATTTTAATCACGTATTAGCCCAGCAAAAGAACACAGATTACAATATACGTTTTACAAACGTTGAACTACGACTGATGCTTCTGAACTGTAAAGAATAATGCAGGTTTGAACTTTGCAGTAAAAGTACCCCCGCTCATATATTTTGAACAAATCATTGTGGTAAATTGACAAGACATTCAAAGTAATTAGATTTGACTCCTAATTATTGTACACAAATAGAAATAAATCTTCACATAATTTTTTGTATATATATTTATATATATATATATATATATATATATATATATATATATATATATATATATATTGTTACTGTTATAACTTACTATTATACTATGTATTATACAATTCCTTAAATTATCGTACAGTTGGCAACACTGGAATTTACTTTACTGCCTAGGAATTTTTTTGATATTTGGCCGGTCAGTCCGGCAATTGTCTACTTTCTTGCTCGTTTACACGCAGTAAAATCCTATTTTCTGTACGTGTAGGATAAAAAATATTTAGTTCTATTTTTCGTTAAAATATATGCTGTTCACAAGTAAATTATATTACCTTTTAGTGTTATAAACATAAATTCATTTACTGCAGAATTTTTGTGATTATTACATGTAACGTCGTAAAAGAAATCTAGAATTCTCAAAATAGTTACAGCAATTTTATTATAATATATTATATAAATAATACACCATAATTGAAGTAGTAGAGATTTATAATTTTTTTTCCGTGTAGCGAGATCGCCTTCATCAACTGCTAGCAGTATTTACGATAATCTTGCTACTTGCTACAGCAATTCAGGAGTTTTATAATGTGCACGATGAAATTCGATGTCAGCCATCATCTACATCCCATTATCATTCAAGTCTAATATTTGAGATGTTGTTGATACTTGCTTTCGTAGCATGTTGCTCGAAGCAATTCGGATTTACTAGCTCCGCTTTTGGTTGATTCACGCCTTATAACATTGGTAATTCGCACGAAATTATCCTTGCCTAGTCCAAATAAATAAATGTTCGATTCCGAAACTCCAGCTGTTTTTCGATATCTCAAAAATGTTTCAATATATTTGATATGGTGATGCTTTATTAAAATCGGAACATTCTTCCCAATTTGCCACGTAATTCAACCCATTTGAAGGAACAACACAATAGTTTTTCTAACGTTGTAAGGGTTTTATAGTCCTCGGAGTCTTTTTCAACTGTTTGTTGCAATATTTTAAAAGTAAAATTCGTTCCATTACTCCTGGTCTTTTACGATTAAAAATAAGCACCAATATTGCCATTACTTTCATTAATTTTCGCCATTCTATATACGCAAATCCACCCTATTAAGAATATCGCATGTAGTTTTAGCAGTTTTCAAGAAGTGGTCTTTGAATTTATGAATGTCGGATATTACGGGCAACAACTTTGGTTTGTTCCATTTACGTTTTCTAAAGTTTTTCCCGCTGAACGGGATACCGATGTAACATATTGAAGTGCTATTAGCTCTTTAAAATCATGAGCCAATTTGTTTTCATGTATCATTCTGCTCCATAATATATAAATTTGCACATTCTTTTAAATATATTCCCAAATGGTTAGCTATTGAAGGAATTTTGAATTCACCTGTTGACTCATTAAAAGCACAAACTTTTTGAACAGCCAGTATAATTTTGTCGAATTTAACAGGTTGTAACAATTAAGTCATATCAGTTATTTCAGGATAAGTTTTTTTAAATTATATTAAACAGTGTGGCTAACTGCCGTAATTTTTGTCACGCATGATGTTTTAGATGGGTTTCTGTATTGCATTTTTGACATAGATGTGAAGCGAGGCGTAGAAGAAATATGTCATTCTTTACAATGTTGTTGACATTATCGTTATTAAAACCAGTTAACAGACGTTGTACTGCAGGATGCAATTTTAAATTTTTATTTCTATTTCAATAGCTCGGGACTGCAATTTAATATTTCGCTCAAAGTCAGAATTGGGTTCACTAACACATTTTTTTTATGCTCATATAAATTCTTTGAAATAAAATATCCCCAACAATATAGACACGATGAAAAATCTTTGTGACTTTTTGATTAATTTTTGTTAGGGTGACGAGATACAATGAAATAGTTTGAGTTGTTGCTACTATTAAATTCAAAAGAACCTTCGTTCCTAATCTTTCGTTCGGGATGCTTGGCTGAATAAAATAAAAAATAAATATATCATCACGCCTTTTACCCATCACTGGGTGTGGCACTCTGCCTAAGCAGATGTTTGGCTGAATAATGTAGAATATTTATTACTTTACTGTCTTGTTTATTTTAAACATATGTCGCACTGTACGTTATACATGGGGAATAATGAGACAACATTAGTTAATATTATAATTGCTTAATTTAATATTAAAAGATACTTGTGATAATTGTCTTTTTGTTTGTCCATGCATAAGTGGTTTGGGCAATATAGAAATGATGTAATTTTTATTAACTATTGCAATATCGGCTATGTTAGGAAAATAAAATTTCGTGTCTGCCTTTAATGATTTTCGAAGAAACGAAATTTCGTATTTAGCATTATCTGCAATATTAAGACTAATCCAATATAATATTTAATATTTTTATTTGTAATAAACTTGCCTAGAACATAATCATCTTTGGACGGTTCGCTTTGTAAATCATTACATTCGAATGGTTCAAGTTCTGAATCTGATATAAAGTCGGCTATAGAATCAGATTCTGACATTTCAATGCTATCAGATTCCGAAGAACTGTATGTTAAAATCTTCTTCACTTTCTTAATTTTCTACACTTCTGGTTTCTTTATTTTTGTTTCTTTTTTCAATTTTTTCCTTTTCCGGTGTGTCAGTAGCAATCATAGTTTTTCCTGGACGTTTTCTTTTTTATTGTTGTTTCTTTCGCCTGCTTTTAGAAATCCTCTAAATTATTCTGGGCTTTTGAATTTTTAATCACTGGATATTAGGGAAGGTGTTGCGGGTGTAGTTACAGTTTCTGCATTTTAGATAGATGGCGTTATATCATTACTGTATATGGTTTATCTTTTGCATTTAATCTGCCAGTTACATAACGAGAGAGAAAAACATCGTCTGAAAATGTATCCCTATTTTTGGGTGTCATAGCTTTTTCATTAGCTATACCGACACAACTTGCAACATTATAAATACAAAAAAATCTCTCCCGGATGATGCATAAGCCAGCTATCTACAGCAGAATCATAATATGTAGTGAAAGGCTTGAAGTTGAAGTTCATTTGTTGAATGCGGTGGTACAATAATAATTGTAAAATCGTTTACTTTGGCCAAGTTTATTACTTCTATAGAGAGATGACTTTCATGGTTATCATAGATTAACGTATGGAACAACAGTTTTGGCTTTTCTAAAAAACATTTTAATTAATAAATATCTTAAATTATATGGGGCAGTTCTTACATACATTTTAAACTATAACATAATATTAAAGTAATGATAATGGCCCATTGGTTTTGATGCCACGTAATTTACGACGAACTTGTTGCATTAGGCTTTGGACAATAGGAACATCAATATCATGAATTTTCTGGTAGATTATTCTTCATAACTGCTCTTAATTTGCGGCTTCCCACCCATTTTTGTACACTTTCCTACTGAGTAATGCCCAAAAATTTCCGATGGACTTGGCTTGTGACAGATTTGGTGGATTATGTTCTTTAGGATCTAACACAATGTTATTCCTTGTCAACCACTCCCTTGTTGTTTTTGCATAACGACATGATGCTAAATCTGGCAAAAAGATTATTTCGTCTGGATTGTGATGGGTTTTGATAAATTGTAGTAATTTAGGTTAATCTTTGGGTATAAACATTGGTATTGACGGCTTCACCTCTTACACGTCCGATATAAGGTCTTAAAATTCCAGCTTTGTTAATTGCACACCAAATTATAATTTTGTCAGCAAACTTTGTCTTTTCTTTAAATCGTACATTGTTGTTATCAGTGTAAAATCCATCATTTCCTTTTATTTCTGAATTAGAAAGGGTGAAATAATTTTCATCGTCCATAACAATAATTTTGTTGTTCGCAAAGTCTCGAAGTGTAAGTGCTCTACAGCACCTAGGTATTCTTTCTAGTTGCGCAGCGGTATATTTCAGAAATTTTTGTCTTTTTCTGTATTTCAAATTATTTCTAGATAGTGTTCTGCCCGCAGTCATGTTTGACACACGAAACCTTCCACCAAGTTTTCGAGTTGACATACCAATTCACGTTTCGGAAGATTAACACAGGGTATTACTTCTTCACAATCTTTTATACTTCTAATCGATATATTTTGGTTTCGGAATATCACATTTTGTCATTTGGCCAAACAAATTATAAATACTTCTTCGTAATTCTAACTTGTACGCCATGTTTCGTAAATTTTGGCATAAACTGAAAGATGCATAAATAAACATCAATAATGCATCATTGGTTTCCATAATAACTTGATAAATTTATTTTGAAGACAATTAAGAAAGCGATATATTTTTTGCCAAAACGCTCTTTGGAGCTATTACTATATTTTATGAAATGTATCATAACTTGAGCAAATAATTCACTGTTCATCCAGTCCCCTTTAGATGCTAATCCAAGCGTTCCCGGTGGAGCACCTGACAACATGTGGGATTTGACATGAACTCTTGGTAAACTATTACCTGCAGCATTCACAATACAACAAGTTGTTACAAAGGTTCCTTTTTCAGCACTTGTAACTTCACTAATTTGTCTAACTCCCCTTTCAGCAATAACTTTAGAAGGTTTCTGGACGATCATTGTAGAGGTTTCGTCTAGATTGAAAAGTCTAGGTCCTTCCATGATATCTTCGGATTTCTTGTAGACAGTTTCGAGTTTATAAAAAAAATTGAGCGTTAAATTTATTAAACGATGTCGCTTGTAAAAGACTACATCTTGCAGGAGTACGTAGGTATACATTTTCGTGTCATTTGATAAAATCCTGCAGCCAGTCGGGAGCGGCCATTTTATCACGGATCAAGTTAGCCGGAACGGTAATATTATTAATTATAGCCATCTCATACGCTATTAATCTATATTCTTTATATGGCAAGCCGTAATATATTTTGGCACATTTTACAATATATTCTTCCAATACACTTTCTTGTTCAATACTACAAATTCTTTTCATTTCATAGTGAGGAGTCATTCGAATATCTTCAGTGTCTTTGTTCAACATAACGAGCAAGTGTTTGAAATGCATTTTTTTTTGTTTTGCGACAGATCACACGCTTCTACCGTTCAACACTAATTGAACTGCTTCCCTCATTGATTTTTGTATTCAGTTTACCTTTTTTATAAATGATTTCGTAGTCAAATTCTTCTAGCCTCAAGCGCCATCGAACTAATTTGGAATTTGGTTCCTTGAGTGAAAATAACCACTGCAATGGCTTGTGGTCTGTAATGAATTTAAACTTTCTGCCGAATAGGTAAGGCCTGAAATATTTGGTCGCCCAGACAATAGCAAGTAATTCCTTTTCAATAGTGGAATAATTTTGTTCTGATTCATTCAGTGTTTTACTGGCAAATGAAATAGGTAAATCTGATCCGACAGTTCCCTGTGATAACACAGCACCGATAGCATAATTACTTGCGTCCGTCGTAAGGTTGAAT
This sequence comes from Pterostichus niger, assembly GCA_947425015.1. Lineage (NCBI taxonomy): Eukaryota > Metazoa > Arthropoda > Insecta > Coleoptera > Carabidae > Pterostichus > Pterostichus niger. Next base: position 11,113,379 of record OX380350.1, read on the forward strand.
GGTTTGGTAAAATCAGGATATTGGATGATTGGTTCATTGACAAGAAGATTTTTACATATGTCGAAACATGCAACATACTCGGGATTATTAGTATATATTTCTGCTTTCTTTTTTAAGCATTTAGTAAGGGGCTTGGTGATTTTCGCGAAGTTTTGAATAAATTTTCTGTAGTAACCTAGTAAACTTACGAAACCTTTTATCTGTTTTGTAGTTTTAGGAATTGGGTAATTTTTGACTACACATGACCTAAGTACGCTACCTCTTTGCATAGGAATTCGGACTTGTCAAGTTGAGTTTTTAAGTTAGCTTTTTTAAGTCTATCATCAAATACTGCGCGCAAACTTTCAATGTGTTCTTGCAGGCTCGTACTAAATATAATTACGTCGTCGAGATATAATTTATGTTAATAACACCAAAAACAACCTTTTTAAAATCGACTTTAAATTTAGAAACAAGAGCGACTTAACTCGTTGAGAGCTGAGTTCATAGTGACAATGAAAGTATAATCTAACATATAACAGTAGGGGTTTACAATCTTATTCCTAGAAGTAAGATTAAGAACAATGGAAATATAATCATGCTGAGTAAGGGTTCTCAGATGATTAATATGTTATCAATAAATCAACTATATAAATCCTCCCCTATCAGATGTGAGCGTCATCTGGAAGATTCAGTTCTTGCAGGGGAATGCTTACTAAATTTCTTTTATTCAACTTACAGTTGTTAATCTTTCTTCTAAGTAATATTAAAATTAATATAATAATAATTATTACTATCATAATATAATTTACAATATTATGATTATTTATATGAGGAATTTCTTTTACAGGTTCTAACATATGTCAAACTATTTACATTTCTTTAATATTTTGTAATTCTATTTCAGAATTGAACTTTTAATTTTGACTAATATTAAATTTATAATCAGAAACTATTATTGGTTCTCCACTATTGTCTCGCCGTGTTGGGAACATAAATCTCAAGGCTAAAGAGTTCCTTTAGACAGTAAATAACAGGAGATTTTCTTTAAACTGTTTATTTACACTATGTACATTGAAATATGGTTATGATTTGACAGTATGTTGTTTGTACTGATTTGAGTAACACACTCTTTTTAAAAACTTAAACTACTTAACAAGAAATCTTGGTACGTCTCAAAGCCGTCCCTGATTGGCTGTTACCACTAAGCGTGAAGGGATGAAAACCAAGTAGTGGGAGACCGAACATAAGTAGTGGGAGACCGAACATACTCCCCCCATTGAAAGAACTTACTTTCAAAAACAATAAACTAATTAAATGTAAAACATAATTTACGACCGAATACATTGAACACAATATAGATGAACAATACAGACAAAGCTACATGCAAACAAAATAAAACAAAAATAACATGCAAATTCTTAAATATCTAAACTGCAATAAAGACCTGTAAATGTTTCAAGCTCTACAATGCACTTGTCCCGACCTTTACAGCACTGGTAACGGACATATTTTGGTAATAGCACGTTTTATCACTCCGCGCACTGTTTTAACCGACACCGTTCTTGTCAGTCCGTCTGCACCTGGGTGGCATGTTTGGATTCGTCCAAGAATCCAATTCTGTGGCGGAACGTTGTCTTCTCTAAGAAGTACCAGTGTATCTGGAATTGGTTGTTGAGTGACCTTGTTCCATTTCGTTCGAGTCTGAGGTTCTTGGAGATATTCCTTTGACCATCTTGCCCAGAAATGCTGTCTAAGCCTTTCTAATAGTTGATACCTAGACAGTCGATTTTCTGCAGTTTGCATCAAGTTGGGTTCAGGTGGTGCGCTTAGAGCATCTCCAATGAGGAAATGCCCTGATGTTAATGCACTGAAATCTTTAGGGTCATTGGACAAAGGACTTAGGGGGTCTGGAATTTAAACAGGCTTCAATCATTGTTAAAACTGTATAAATTTCCTCATAATTGAGAAGACTGTTGCTCAAAATTGTCTTTAAATGCCTTTTAGTTGACTTTACGGCTGCTTCTGCCAGCCCATTCATATGTGGTGCTCTAGGTGGGATAAATTTCCACTTAATTTGATCACGTGTTAACACATTTACTACATCCGATTGAAATTGTTGGGATTGAAATAAATTATTAAGCTCGCGATTTGCCCCAACAAAATTCGTTCCGTTATCTGAATATAACATTGATACTTGACCACGGCGTGCCATGAATCTTTTAAGTGCATTTAAAAATGTTGAAGATGTACAATCACAGACTAGTTCTAAATGCACTGCCTTAGTTGCAAAGCATACAAACACCGCAATATAACTCTTTAACCGTTTTGTAGTACGCCCATGACCGTTTTTAATTAAAATTGGTCCCGCGTAATCTACTGCGGTATAGGTAAAAGGTCGTGACGGCTTAATTCGTACATCAGGTAATTCTCCCATTAATTGTGTAAGTGATGTCGGCTTTAATTTAAAACAATTAACACATTTAAAAAGTATATGTCTAACAATACTACGGCATGCAATGATCCAATATTTTTGTCGTAAAACTGCTATGGTAGCTTGACATCCAGCGTGAAGTTGCTGGAGGTGATAATAATGTATGAGTAAATGTGTTATGTGATGATCTTTTGGCAAGAGTAGTTGATTCTTTTGATCTGCACTCATTGATGCATATCGAAGACGACCACCTACCCGTAATAAACTATGTTTGTCTAAAAAAGGATGTAGTGTTCTGATTTTACTTGTGTTTGTAATGTTACCGTGTTTTTTAATGGAATGAATATCTTCAGCGAATGATTGTGATTGCGTTAGTTTGATAATGGTATCATGCGAATTTTTAATTTCGTCAACTGATAATTCTCCTATATATTTGTTGTTAATATTACCTCTACGTATGTTGTGAATAAAACGTAATATGTATGCAGTTATTCTGAGCGTTCGTGACCATGATGAGTATTTTGTCAATGGTTGAAACTCTCTGGTATCTATGTTCGAGGTTGTTAAACAACAAGTTGATTTTACTTCCGGTAATTCAGACGGGTGTTCACAAGGTGGGATATGTGTAGCTAATTGAACGTTATTGCTCATTAATATTTCTGGTCCGTGCCACCACAATTTGTTGTCACTGAGCTGTTGCGGGGTAGTACCACGAGATAGAACATCGGCAGGATTTTGATCGCTACTAATGTGTCGCCATTCGTTCGGTAATGTCAATGACTGAATTTCTGCGACGCGATGTGCGACGAAGGTTTTTAAATTGTTTGATTGCATGTTAAGCCAAGATAAAACAATTGTGGAATCCGTCCAATAAATAAATTGATTAATTGTTAGATGTAAATTTTGCTTTAATTTATTAATTAATTGAGCTAATAACACTGCCGCCAATAACTCCAATCGAGGTATAGTAATTGTTTTTAGCGGAGCCACTCGACCCTTTGCACATAATAAATGAGATGTAATTTGCTCATTGTTGTAAACCGTACGCAGGTATACGCACGCACCATATGAATTTTGACTACTATCGCAAAAACCGTGAAGTTCGATTTTCTTGTATGCTGCATGAGATATAGTCTTTCGTGGAATTATTAATTGATTTAAATAAATGAAATTAGATAAAAACTCTCTCCATTTTAATTTTATTTTTAACGATAAATCATCGTCCCAATTTACTTTCTGGGCCCAAACTTCCTGCAAAATAATTTTGGCTACAATTGTAATTGGACTTACCAGTCCAAGTAGATCAAATAAGCAAGCTATGACACTTAAAATACCTCTTTTGGACTGTTTATTCGAAAAATCTTTGTCATTCACTGAATATCTAATGCAATCTGATAATTGATCCCAAATGACACCTAATGTTTTATTTTGATGTTGCATATCTAATGAAATGGGTTCTTGTAATTTATCTTCATTATGTGGTAATAATTGTGTACTATTAGATGCAAATTTGCGTAATTCAAATCCTCCTTCGTCGAGTATTGTCGTAAGCTCTTCGCGGATTTTTAGTGCGGAATCGATTGAATCAGCGCCAGTAATCACATCATCGACGTAGAAATCGCGTAAAATAATTTTATGTGTATCCGGAAACGATCTGCATTGAACAATGCCAGTTCATGTAAACATTTAATGGCGAGATAGGGTGATGAAGTTAGACCATACGTGACCGTTTTTAAACGATACGTTTCAATTGGACTATGTGGTTGGTCACGCCATAAAATTAATTGATAGTTTTGATCGTTAGAATGAATCATTATCTGTCGGTACATTTTTGCAATGTCGCCACTAATGACATACTGATGCATGCGGAAACGAGTTAGTATGTAAAATAGATTTTGTTGCAAGGCAGGGCCAACTAATAGATTATCATTTAAACTTTTACCGTTACTGGTTTGACAAGAACCGTCAAAAACAACACGCAGTTTTGTAGTAGTGCTGTCTTTAAATACCGCGTGATGTGCTAAGTAATAAGAATGATAATTTGATAAGTTTTGTAGCTCTTCTGATGGCACATGTTCTAAATGACCTAATGCTTTGTATTCGTTAATAAAAGTTTTATAATCCGTTTCTAAATCTTGATCTTTCTTAAATTTGTGTTCTAAGGATATAAACCGTTTCATAGCAGTTTGTTTACTTAAACCTAAATCTGGAGTTCGACGAAAAGGTAATTTAACACAAAACCGCCCGCTGGGTTCTCGAGTAACATGGGTTTTGAAGTGCTCTTCACAGGCCTGTTCGTCTCTTGTTAATGGCTTGGGATAGTTAAAACCATCGATTTCCCAAAATTTCGCCATCTGTTTATCAAGACAGTCTACAGCTACATTACAAACAGTATTATTTCTTTCATCACCCCGACCGAACTTGCCGCCTACAATAAAACCTAGTTGAGTTTCTTGTAAATATAAATGGTTTATGGTCGTTTTCAATTTTTTGTTGCAAAGCAATTCCCAAAATACTTTAGCCCCTAATAAGATATCTATCTCGCCTGGTATGTTAAATTGTGGATCGGCTAACTGAATGGTAGATGGAATGTTTAGCGCAAATGAAGAAAATTTACTAAGTGGCAATTGCGACGTAATTTTCTCTAGTACTAGACAGTCTAAAGTAAAAGAACATGAATTGATTCGTGATTGAATAGTAATCTTGGTTTTATGAATGATTTTATTTACTGATTGACTAATACCCGTTACTGCAAGATTAATAGATTGTAAATTCAATTTTAATTTATTGCAAAGCGCACTGGTAATGAAGTTACTTTGCGAGCCGCTGTCTAGCAATGCGCGACATGTGTGTGTCTTATTGTTTATGTCAACAATATTTATTAATGCTGTGGACAATATAGCATTGTTTGTAATGGAATTATCACAAAAAGCATTTACTGGAGCCTTCTCAACAATCTCTGTTTCTACCGTTTCGATTGGATGTAACAAGGAATTATGTTTACTGTTGCATGATCTACAACTACCTGAATTACATTTCTCTGCCGTATGGCCGGCGCGTAAACAATTCTGACAAAGATTATGTTTCTTAACTTGCGTTAAACGTTGATTAATTGACAAGGATAGAAAATTTTTACAATGATAAATCTTATGTTGTTGATTGCATATTATACATTTAAAAATCTGTTGATTTGTGGTAACGTGCGAAGTAGTGTAATTATGTGGTGTTTTGTGCGCTTTAATAAATTTCTGATTAGTTTGTTTTTCTGATCCTTTGTTATGTGTTGTATTAATTTCAATTGATTCTAACATCTGACATCTTTGTGTTAAAAATTTTGTCAATTCTTTAACTGTGGGTGGAATATTTAGTAACGTAGTTTCCCACGCCATTGTTGTATGGTAATCGAACTTTGTTGTGATTAAGTGCACCAAGATATCGTCCCAGTGTTGAACTGGACGTTCAATTGCCTCCAGGGATTTTACATTTGAAGTAAAACCGTGTAATAGCTGACGTAAAGACTTTGCCTCCTTATTAATGCTAGGTAATGAAAATAGTGCGCGAATGTGATGTTGTGTAATCAGTCGTTTATTTTCGTACCTTGATTTTAACAAGTCCCATGCCGTATGGTAATTATTGTCTGATAGTGTTAAATGTTCAATAGTTTGGAGTGGTACGGTTTGTAAACTACTCTTTAAATAATGAAATTTCTGAATATTGGTCAAATTTTCGTTTCCGTTAATAAGCGAATTAAATGTGTCGCGAAATGTTACCCACTCTGTAAATGCTCCTGTGAAGCAGGGTAAATTAATGTGTGGAAGTTTTACTTGATGTACCGAATCAATTGAATTAGTAGAATTTCTTGCATTAGTAATTGATTGTACTTGTGTGCGTTTAAGAAATGCTTTTGCAGCACTGGTAATTTCATAAAAATTGTTTTCGAACTCGTCGAGTTCTTGCTCGGTAACTTCGGTTGCATTCAAAAGTTCAAGCTGCATTTGTACATTTTCAAATTCAGTTCTACATTCTTCTACAGTTGCTAAGCGATTCGCGAGTTCATGCATTTTATCCTTGTTATTATTAAAAAATGTAGTAAATCTAGTAACCCGTGCTCTTATTTGTTGGCGTTGAGCTTTGAGAAGTTTAATCTTTTCAGCTACGTCTGTCATGATTGAAAGATTGAATGTATACACTTTTAACAATGCAATGTGGATGACTGGAGGATAAAGGATAAAGATTTAGTGCACTAACCTTTACTTGATGAGTCTGTCGTTCTAAATCCCCATGGAATGCGAAGTTAACTTGGATGTCGGTAACTTCGTTGTGATACTGTTGTACGTTGTACCTTGGACTGGAATATGCGGTTGGATTGACTGCGCCGCTGGTGATGGTGCCCACGATATGTGACGTGGTGTGATCAGCAATATGTGACACTGATCGCGAATCCGGCTCGAAGGACCAAATTTATGTCTCGCCGTGTTGGGAACATAAATATCAAGTCTAAAGAGTTCCTTTAGACAGTAAATAACAGGAGATTTTCTTTAAACTGTTTATTTACACTATGTACATTGAAATATGGTTATGATTTGACAGTATGTTGTTTGTACTGATTTGAGTAACACACTCTTTTTAAAAACTTAAACTACTTAACAAGAAATCTTGGTACGTCTCAAAGCCGTCCCTGATTGGCTGTTACCACTAAGCGTGAAGGGATGAAAACCAAGTAGTGGGAGACCGAACATAAGTAGTGGGAGACCGAACAACTATAAACATTATTTATCAGCTATTTATTATTTATTTTACACTCATCATTTCATAATAGAAATATTCCTTTTAAATTTTTATATTCCTCATATTCGTTTTAACACTTTATATTTATTTTTTCACTATTCAAATAATACAATATAAATTGATTAATATTACTTATTTCTAACAAATTAATTATATTATTACTTATCTTAATCTAATTACACTTAATGATATCTAGATTAAAGATAACTTGATAATCACAATCAGTTTTAATAATAACTTCATTATTACGTGGTTGCAGAAATATTGTTTATTTATTTTCTTGCAATCACCTTCCACTAAGTACAACTTATCACTTTCTTTTAGCAGTAGATGTTCATTTTGAAATATTGTTAACACTTCACCATGTTGTACAGTTGGTACAGGAGTGTATTGAAGCAATTCTAACTCCTTGTCAAGGTATAATGGCACTAAGATTAAATCCGTGGTTTCGGAGAAAAAGGGGATAAGTCTAGTTTTAACAATATCCAGTAGAATTGATTAAAGTTCTAAAGTATCCTGTAAATCAGTTTTATATCAGAATCTTACCATTTTTTCGAATTAAATATATTCTATAGTAACGCTTGATATCCAATACTTCATTATTCTGCTGGATTTATAGTTTAGCCAAAAAGTAGTATTTATCCCCTTTTGAATGAGCAAAAAATGAGTTATCCCTTTAGATACTAATTTTCAATTTTGAAATTAATTTTAATTTAATAAACTAGACAACAAAAGGTGAAACGAAAATTTTGTTTAACGATGTAAATATACAGCTAAATAATAAAGGAACAAATACATACAATATATATTTACATAATATCATAAAATAATAAAATAACAATAGTTATTATTTTGTTGAACAACGAGTGAACGAGTAGTTTAATTTTCTTCATCAGATGATACTATATCTGGGTGAGTATCAGGTATGTTTTCATCTGTAAGTAAAGTTTTGTAGAAGTTCCAGAACACATCAGAAATAAATGGAAGAAGTTGCAACAAATTTGCTATTTTTTTACTGATATCTGTACCGGTCCATTGTACTGTAAAGGTGCAAATAATTTTCCACCACGTCCTCGTTTTTTGAATGACAACTTCTCATATTCACCTTCTATTTCTGTTTTATAAAACATTGCTCTTGGTTCATCTTTCGTTACCATAAATTCCCGTACATTACGCCAGTAGAAATATTGCCCAGCTTCATCTTTCTTTTTCATTTGCAAATCGGTTTTTATTAGTGTAGCATAATCAAAAAAGTCTGGTTGTGTCATTTCTATCACTTTAAAGGGATTCTTCTTGCCTGTACATCGTACCAGTTGGTACCAATCGCGTGGATGATGTATTGGTGTTGTGTACGTTTCTTATTTTTTTCAATCAAAGTGTGGTCTCCGTCGCATTCCATATGTGTATGGCCGGGAACTTTCAATAACAACAAAATACGTTGCGACAATATGGCTATTCTCATTTTGTCCTGAACAAGAATCAGAATAGAAAGTAATTTCTTCGATATCTGGTGGCAGTGTAAGAAGATATTGTCGAACACAAGACGCTATTTGATTAGCTCCTCGCCCTGCTATTGCTTCATGCCACATAAAGCAATATGCTAGGTTGTCATCACAATCATGGATGGTTAAATTGAAAGTCCAAATTATATATTTATTCTTAAACAAAGCTTTTTTTAAAAAAATTATTCATTTAACAGCTCTCAATACACTTGAAGCGTTCACAAAGATCTAATTCTATTCTACACTACTACGAATATGATTGTAACCTAATACATAAGATAAACTGGTGTTATCTCCAGACATGCTGATGGTTGTGGGAATGGGTTGGATGTACTGACATAACTCCTCCACCCCTAGATGGAAGCTTCCCCTGGAAGTTGAATTTCCCTGGTTGGAATGTTGGTTTCCTTCCTCTTTCTAATCTTTATATTTTTACAACATTTATACAATATTTTTATTAACATTGCTATAAAGAATTACATAATTGTAATTTACAGTTTCATTTATTACTATAGGATCTATTTCATTTAACTTTTCTACATGAAATTTCATTTCTTTTAAGTTTTCTAGCTGTATTTCTTTATTTAATTTATTTGTATGTTTAATATTTTTTATCTCATAATTTCCAAAGACAATAGGATATCCAATCTAATTTAAGTTTAACATAGTTACACCATTTATCTTACATTTATTGGCATCTAACATATATATTTCTTTAAAATTATATATTTTGTTAATATTATTACAATCAATATTTATTTCTTGTTTATTAATAAATTCTAATATTATTATATTAGTATTTTCTATGCTAATTACATGATTACTTCCTTTTACAGATATATACTTACAGCTATTATTAAACTTATTACTAAGTATCTCTTGGTCACAGTTATGTTTTTCTAATGAAATTAAGTTTTCATTATTATAGAAATATAGAGGTTTTTGTATTATCAGACATGGATTGAAAATTAGTTTTGATGTGTCTTCGTGGTTTATTATAAAATGTTAGGGTGAAAATATAGTGAGGTAATTATTGCCATGTTTTGTGCGTATTGGGGTAAATTGAAATAATTCAAATAACTTTAGGAAACTAATTGGAATTTTTATTATATACTGTATTTTGTTATTGTACAATCGTTCATTTTGGTACAATATCTGTTCTCTTATGCTCATCTCATCGATGACTAAATGAATGAGAACGTGTTGTTTTTCCTGTTCCTACTAAATTGTCTGGACCGCCTCTGTAGAAAATCCTGGTTTGCCATCTACTTTACTGTACCATGCTAGCAATGTTGATGGATGATGGTTGTGTTTGATGATGTACTGATGTTTTGTTGTTAATGATTTAATTTCTGTTTTTCATGAAAAATTATATGCAATAACCACAATTGCATCGTACATTATATCACTGTCAAAATACATCTCTCATATCTCTACCGTTACAGAAAGGTTATACTTATTTAAATATAATGCTACCATTACAACAAATTACATTAAATACATATAATTGAATATAACATAAAATAATGTTTATATAAACACAAAAACGAATGTACATTATGCCGCCCGCCTTGAAATAACTAATTTCAAAATAAATAATAATATTAACTTAATGTTCATACACTTATGTATGTTACGTATTTACGTCAGAAATACGAGTTTTTAAAAACTAATTATTATTTATTAAACACTAAGCAAGGTTACAAAAGTTGCAAGTATTGTTTGAACAACTGTTACATGCGACTACAAACTGCAGAGCCAACTGTAGCACTGACTAACTATCTTATCAAAATACTTTATATATGAGGAAATATGATATGCCCTTCTCAGTATTAAGATTGGAGGAATCTAAATAAATATGGTAAATTGAGCGTTTAAATACTCCACTATTTGTTCTTATTGATACTACACGTACACGTTGTCATTTCCTGGGTGTAACTGATCTATTCTTCCTGTTCTCCAATGCTGAGATGGAATGTTGTCAATTAGTAATACGAGTGAGCCGATTTTGGGACTATCGGCTTCGGTTGTCTATTTCTACTATAATCTCCTATAAGGAAATAAGCAGGAGAAATTGTATTCAGGTCATTAGAATCGATTGATAGAGGAATAAGTGGCCGTGAATTGAGAATAGCCTCTATTTGTGTAGTTATGGTGTTAAATTTGTCGTACGTTAGGTTTAAATGTAGAACTAGTTTTAGATGGTATTTAAATAATTTGACTGTTGATTCGGATAATCCACCGACGTGTGGCGATCTAAGTGGGTTAAAATGACATATTTTCTCTCTCAAGGATGCAAATAGTTCCTTTAAATCATTATTTGCCTTTACGAAATTGGTCCCGTTATCAGAATATATTTCTGATGGTAGTCGTCGTGCGATGAAACGTTTCAATGTTGATACGTTTTTCCTCGTCCCTTTGATTCGAGTAAAATAAATGGTCCGCAATAATCAACTCCACAAATAAAAAATGTACGATTATCAATCCTTGCTCGCGATTCTAGTAGATTTCCCATTATGTGAGTATTTGGTTTTGAATTGTGTTGAAAACATGTAGTACAATTTCGAATTATCTTCCGTATAGTATTTTTGACGGATAATGGCCAATATTTTAATCGAATAAAAGCCAATAATGACTGTGGTCCGCTATGATAACGACGGTTATGCTCTTCTCCAATAATTGCTTCAGTCAATGCAGTCTTTGCTGGAAGCATTATTGGGTGTCCTTGGTTCAAATGCAACATTTGTATGTTTGAATTTTCCTCTTACGCGAATTAGATTGTTATTGTCTAAAACAGGAGATAAATTAAGCAATTTACTAGATTTTTTGATTGTATTCCGTTTTCTCAATGACTCTACTTTTCACTAAAATGTTGTTTTTGTTAAAATTGTGTTTTCAGCTTGTTGCAATTCTGTCCCTGTAAGAATTCCTAAGTTCTTAACTTTATCTATTGTGATAGTTTTAAAGCGAAGAAATCAATCTATTATTGCTATTAATTTTGAAAACGATGAATATTTTTCAAGTAATGAAAATTTAGAGTTGGTTGCTACTAAGTTAATACTCTTTTTCATTTCAAGATCTTCGTTAGTAAAACTTGGTTGTATATTCAACTTTGGCCAGTTTGATTAATCTTGAGCTAGCCAATTTGGTCCGTTTCACCATATAGGTTTATCTTGTTCTTGTCTTGGGTTAACACCGCGTGACAGTAAGAGAACTGGATTGTCATGTGATGGTATATGTTTCCATTCTACTAGATAAAGCCCGTGTGACACGATACATTTTTTCATCAATTTTTCATATCCATTTGTGATGTGTAGAATAATTGAAACCAATTAATTGATGAAATAATTTATCTTTATATTGAGTGTATGACACGATCAATTTTTCAATCAATTTTTGTGTCGACGCGCATGCGCAATTCGGTGAATAGCAACTTTGACGTTTGCAATTTAGGCTAAACGAAAGTTGCTAATTATTATGAAAAATGAAAATATGTTATTATTAACGACAACAATTGCTGCAGTTATGACTACAATTAGAGTTATAAAAGGAAGAAAGAGAAAAAGAAAACTTTGGTCACAATCCTGGTTAAAAAAAGAGACACAGGTCGAGGTGTTTTCAATATGTTGAATAATGAACTTTTGTTGGAAGATCCACTGAAATATCGTAATTATTTACGATTAACGATCGAAAATTTTGATTTTTATTAAACATTATAATTGAATCAATTCAGAAACAAGATATTGTTATGCGATGCAACATAAGTGCAAGAAACCAGTAAGTAATTATTGCGATTTATTTTACATCTACTGTAGCAGATATTTATAATTATTCACAGATTGGAAACAACACTTCGTTTCTTCGCAACAGGTGAAACATTTAGGTCACTGATGTATTCTACAAGAATTCATGAAAGCACGATTTCCAAATTTATTCCCCAAGTATGCAGAATGATATATAATCATTTAAAAGAAAAATACTTACATGTAAGTTAATACTATATTTGTAATTTAGTATTCATTATATAGATAACTCTAAATTAATATGCCTTTTCTTTTAGACACCTAATACTTCAGAAGAGTGGACACAAATTTCTGTTAATTTGTTTGAGCTTTGGCAATTTCCTCATTGTACTTGAGCTCTTGATGGGCGCCATATCATGTTTAGACCACCAAGATCTAATGGGTCATACTATTATAATTATAAAGGTGAACATAGCATTGTTTTATTAGCTATGGCAGATGCCCAATACAGATTCACATATGTAAACGTTGGATGTAATGGAAGAATTAGTGACGGAGGAGTATTTCGAGAAAGCCAATTGTCAAAAGCTTTAATTAGTAATAGTATTAATTTTCCACAAGCAGAACCATTACCTGTACGTACGGAATTGACACCTTATGTTATCGTAGCTGATGATGCCTTTCCACTAACGAATAAAATAATTAAACCTTTTCCCCAAAGAGGTTTATCCCATAACGAAAGAATTTTTAATTATAGACTTTCACGCACTCGAAGGATAATTGAAAATTCGTTCGGAATTTTAGTAAATAGATTTCGGGTTCTATTGAACCCAATAAATTGGAGAGTTTCAAAAGTGGAACAAATAACACTAACTGCAGTTGTCTTACACAATTTTCTCATAACACAAAATAGTATGTCTTATATCGGTGATACAGAAAATCCAAAATTAAAAAGTAATTTGCCAACAATAAATAGAGTTAGTGGAAACAAATCTTCGAACGAAGCTAGAGCTATCCGTGAAGAATTTATGGCTTACTTTTGTTCAGATTCTGGTTCTGTATCTTGGCAGGAAAATTCTATTAAAATAGGAAATATGTAAAAGATAGTTTGATAACTGTAAATAAAGAATTGTTTTATTAAAAAATCGAACTATTAAAAAAAACATTCTGTTACTAATATATCTTATCTACATTTAAAAAGTTTTATGCTGTTGTTCTTTATATTTCCTGAACAAACAGTGTTATCTCCTCTACGGTTTCATTTAATATTTTTTTATCGGTAATCATATCTAATCTACTTACAACAAAGTCTCCAAATACAACATTATTACTCTTTATTACCGGTTTTGTTTTTATTTTGTCATTTAATGCATTTGTTAAAGTTATCATGACCTTCGAAGCGTCATTTAAAGTTTCGTTTTCAGAAATTTTTCTTTTTTTTAATCTCGAAGTGGAAGCTGATGATGGAGTTGATGTCGTATAACTTTGAGAATCATCCACGCTTTCATGTGTCGGTTCTGCCACATCTTTTCTTTCATGATTAAATTCGCTCTCTTTTTCTGCTTTTCCATTTTCGTAAGTCCATCTTGTTTTGGATAATTGAAGCCAGTCTTTAATGGCATTTCCTATAAATTCGTCGGTTACCGAGAACGATAAATGGACTGCTTCTGCATGTAACAAAACAGAAAATAAAATATATTTACCATTCTCTAGAATAACATTAATAAATATTTACCAAATATGACTTTACACAATTTTGTTCTTTTAAATGCCTTTTTTTCACGGCCAGCCCAATTAAATTTCATAGCTACTTCGTTCGTTAGTAGATACTTCATGATATTCATTGTTGCTTGGCGCCCTGTGAATCCCCCAATAGCTGCCAAGCGGAATTTCTAGAAAAAAAATATACATACATGTATAGCAATAGTATTACATACGAAATTTACAACCTGTGTAAGTGTACACGTACCATATAATTTTAACCTTCATCCTCACTTATGAACTCTTCTAATTTCTCTAAATTTTCCAAAGTGCTAATGGGCAAATTTGGTGTATTGTTAGGCCTGGTAACACATTTGTTCGAATTGTTGTTGTATTGCAAAATATTATTTAATATTATGGAATGTTGGTCGAGATTCGTTTGAATTTTTTCTAACTTATATAACATTTTTTCTTCAAAGGACGTGGTTCTTGTTGCTGATGTTGGTGTAGAATCAAAACTTATCATACTGCTCGATGTACTACTTGGTGTACTACATTTTGCGTTTGCAGTTTTATTTTTTGTTTCTCCGCAATGGAATATCTTCGGAAGAGCTATCTGAATCGGTAATAGCTGTCCTTTTATTGCTAATTGTACCAGATGATTCATTGAATCTTTTTCTCACAATAATCTCAGTTGTATCTACTGATGATTCAGATTCAATATATTTCTTTAATTTTTCTTCAGCTTTGCCATAGGATTCTACCAAAAATTATAAAGAAAAAGAGAAAATAAAATTTAAATAAAATAAGCCAGACAAAGAGAAAATAAATACAGTTTTTTTTGCACGATCGGGTATTTTCTTGCATTTACTTGCTGTTTCCCAGACAGTAAGTTTTATTTACTGTTTTGGTTGTTATAGGTAACCAAGGTGGTACACCGTACAAAAAAACCCACGGGCGATAAGTAATGTCAAAATATGTATTAAGTCCGTAAATAGGTGTTTTTAGTGTGTGCGAATTTATAAATTGAATAACTTTTTAATAAAAGCACTAAAAATATTATCTGCAATAAAACTACTGTTATTTTTGAAAATATTTTTGAATTTTATTCTATGGATTTTATGTAAAAGTTCTAAAAAAATGTTCGATCGTGTAAAAATATAAGCATTACGGTTGCTAAGTGCATTTATACTGCTTTCGGTAAACTGCATTTACTGCCCTTAATACTTAAATAACTATAAAGTTTTTAAAATAGTATTACCTTCAATTGTTATAATTTTGTATACGTCGTATATTGGCCAACTTTTTTTATACGGATTATTTGCCTTCACTAAATTTAGAAATTTTTCTTCTGTTTGTGTTTGAGGCCAATAACATTTTTTGTTTTCATTTGTTAGCCATATAAATGGTATGACTGCACACTCTCTGATAGGTGGTTGATTGCTCGTAGTAATCGTTATAAATTCCACTACTGCATACATCTTCATGAAATGAATGTGAATTAGGGCTGTTCGATTATGGTTTTCAATAATCAATTATTGATTATTAAAAATAATCGATTATTTTGATTAATCGATTTATCAAATAATCGATTAATCAAACAATCGATTAATCAAACAATCGATTAATCAAATAATCGATTAATCAAATAATCGATTAATCAAATAATCGATTAATCAAATAATCGATTAATCAAATAATCGATTAATCAAATAATCGATTAATCATATAATCGATTAATCAACTAATCGATTAATCAAATAATCGATTAATCAAAAATCGATTAATCACTAATTCGATTAATCACATATTCGATTAATCGCACAATAAAACGACTAAATAATTAAATAGTATATTAATCGACTGATAAAATAATGAAATAATATAATTAATTATTCAAATAATTAATTATTCAAATATGAAAATAACAACTAATGGATTAATTAGATCAATTAAATAATTACTTAAATACTCGACTCTATGTGCATCAAATTGAGTATTAATTCAATAACAATAAATAAAATAACATCATGATTAAGAAGGAATGCAAAAATAATAATAGTTTATAAATGTAAATAGAGGTATATTTATTTTATTTTATTCCACATCTTGCAAAAGTGATACATGAAATTAAAACATAGAAAACAAAATAAATAAATCATGATTATAAAGAGATCATTATAGTAAATAAATATTATTTGTTAAGAAATGAAAACAAATAAATAAATAATAATTACATAATTATTGTATTATCACGATAACATATAATATATAGTATGTTAATGTGGTACATATTTTTTATTGCATGCTAAAAATATTAGTTCACTAGCATGTTCGTGTGTTAAAGAGGCTCTCATATCATTAATTACCAATCCTCCTTTACTAAAAACACGTTCCGATGGAACGCTAGTTGCTTGTACCGATAAAATTTTTTTTGAAATTTGTGCCAAAACAGGATACATTGTTTTATTTATATTCCACCAATCTAATGGATCGTCATCAAAATCAATTGTATGTGAATTAGAATAACTATCAATTTCCTTTTTAATTGAGTAGTCTGAAGATTCGTTAGAATTAGATTTATTTGTTGACCTAAATATGGACGAAAGTCCGGTCTTTTTCTTTTTGACAGGATTTAAGTAAAGTTATATCTAAACAAATGTTATTAGCTTCGTTATATATTTTATCGGATATTATATCTATTTTGTTCTTTTCGAAAAATGTTCCTTTGAATCTAGGATCTAAGAAAGTACATATTTGTAAAGTATTAAATGTATCATCATTACTGTATCTGTTGTCAATAGTATCGATAATTAAAGGTATATTTTCGGTTTTTATACTTTTTGTAGTAATATCAATTTCAGTTTCGGATTTCAAATTTAAAAAGTTACTTTTAATTTCTTGCAAAACTGGTAAAATTAGTGATGCTGTTATATAATTTTCACCGGATAAATTTTTTGTTGCTAATTTTACATTCTCCAGAATTAATTTTTTCCTAATGTGGATGTACAGCTGATAGGGCAGTGCGCTCCAACAGCACAAATTGGAGAGCTGGACACCTCTACCAACAATCTTCAGCAAAATACTGTTTGTTGGGATATGAGTAAAAAAAAACTAAATTTATTTAAGAATATTTTTATAGCTAAAGTTTGACTTTTTCTAAACCTTTTAATAACATAAAAATAACATTTAATATTAGCTTGTTTCATTTCGACATATGTAAATGGATGTTTGCTCTTCAAATGATTTTTCAGGTTAGTGGTGTTGCCTTTATTTAATATAATTTTATTACATTTATTGCAAGATGCATGATCTACATTTTTCCACGGAATACTTCGCTTGGAAGAAGAAGCCATCATAGTAGCTATTACTGAAATTTTATAATAAATTTTGGGTTTTTTTGTTCAACTATAAAATAGTATGGTAATATATAAGTGCTGTAAAGCTTCGATAATCCGGATCAATTAAAAGTGATACAATCCGGATTAGCGAAAAATCGAAAAGTGAAATTAATGACGATATTTCTTATAACTCCTATTATACATATTATTTTAAAGAAAATGTAAGTAACACAAACTTTTTGAGATAATTGTTACAAATATATTACACCAGAATTTTCTGCTAACGCTGTACTATCGCCACTATCCAATTTTTGCCATCTGTCCTGTTTTCAGCCAGCGTTAACGTTTTGAACGGTCTTTAATTCAAACTGATTTGGAGACTGCTTGTTTCATGTTATATTACATAGTTACGCGGGGGTTCCCCGAGCTATTCAGATACGGTGAGAAATAGAAACAAAAATACATAACGTGCGATCCGGACTGGGGAAACATGGTCCGTCCGAATTATAAATAAAAAATGACATATTTTAATTTTAGCCGGATTTCAAGAACATCGGATTAGTTTAGTAGAGGTCCGGATTATCGAAGCTTTGCTGTACACTCGTATACATAAATATATACATGATGCAAACAAAAACTGGAAAAATTATATATCTCAGTATCTCAGATGATGTAGGAAAATTATTATAAAAAAAGATTTTTATAATAAATGAGTGATACCTTTTCTGGTATCCGAGTTATCAACACAAACCTTACAAGATCAAAATGGAACATATTAATTTAGTAAAAAGTGTATGAAAGTAATTATTAATATGTACGAGTATGGTAGCGAAAAGTATATTATAAGAAAAAAAATAATATAGAAATTAATATTATAATAAACATTTATTATTATTAAAGTTTAAGCGATACTTTTAATTATTTTAACTAAACGATCACTAATTAGTAAGTATTTATTTCCCAATTTTTTTTATTTTCACAAGTTATCACCGTAATTACGTGATTGTCTGATTGCGTGACCTACTGACTAAATAACTCTAGTATATATGCGATAACTTCGTAACTGACACTAGAACGTTACCTCTCTGCTCGTCTTACAGAACAGAACGCTGTGATATCGCCGTTGTGCGAGCGCCGACTTTCTGCGCACATGACCATGACTCATCACGACCACACACGTTACAATATTATATTTTTTAATATTTTTTTTTGTAAATTTGTTTTAATCAATTAATCAAATAATCGAATAAACAAATAATCGATTAATCAAACAATCGATTAATCAAATAATTGATTAATCAAATAATCGAATAATCAAACAATCGATTAATCAAATAACCGATTAATCAAATAATCGATTATTTAAATAATCGATTAATCAAATAATCGATTAATCAAATAATCGATTAATCAAACATTTGATTAATCGATTATTTTAAAAAAAATCATTTGATCGATTAATCGATTAAATTTGATTAATCGATTATTTTGCACAGCCCTAATGTGAATGCAAACGAATAAAATAAAATTGACTATTATAAAAAATTAACAAGAGGAAAGATTGCATGGCCATTTCTATAAGGAAAAGTAATACATTTTTGCGAAATATCATTTAACTCTAAAATAACAGGTATATTGAAATTTTTGCATAATAAATTTCTAACTTTGATGAAGCTATGGGCACTGTGTACAAGTCATGTAAATATTTAAAAGAAGCTGCAAATAATTTATAACTACCGTTCATATACAAAATTGAACTTATTTGATATACTCTGTTTCCAGCCCGTATAATATTGTCCGGTCTATGAATTGAAAAAACAAATTTTGCTGTTTTTATTTTCTTACACTTAAAATTATTGTCATTGACTTTGTCAAAAATATGTAATGGCATTATTGTATTATCAGTCATTTTAATAACATTTATACTGCTTTCCTGTATACGATTATACAATTGTTGAAGTGGGGATTTTTGTCCGCAAACTAACCGTTTTAGTTTTCCCAAACAATTTTCATATGGGAAGCAACTATAACTCTCTAAACATCCATATTTTTCTACATCATCACATATATGTGTTAATGAATGTACATTGTATACAATGAATTCTGAACCATATATATGAGAACTCTGAGATACAAAATCTCGCAACGCCATTTTAGCCACTTGAAAATACAAAGAAATTAATGTTTTAGAACATAGTATAAAAATAGCAGTGTGAAGTAGTATAAAATGATTAAACATCTCCGAACTTATATTATCTTTTAGTACAATAAAGCCAAAATATAATAAAAATGACCTAAATTCTGTTGCCTTCCAACGTTTAATTTCAGAAGTACTACGACATTTACGTGAAAAATCATTTGTAATAAATAACTTTAAGTTCTGCAGCCTAGTATTCATACAATTTATAATTTTTTTTGAAGTTTTGTACGGTCGTTTTCCGTCAATCCAATAATTTATAAGCAACCGTCTTACTACCCCCAAATAAATTAGATGCATGGGATCTAAAACAAATTGATGAACCATATCTACAGAAATATTGAGTAAAGGAGACCTGCCTTTAATATGAAAGTTTTCTTCTGTATCATGAAATTGTTCATTAGTTCGTTTCTCTGCGATAATATCCGGAGGATAATACAATCTTTTTTCGAAATAAATTGCTTGTATCTGACATCGCTCACAGCCAAATTTACTTGTATGGCCCTTAATTTGCTTTAAATATGCTCTTGCAGGAGCATCACACGAGAAACATAATAGTTTAAAATTTAAGTGTTTATTTAAATAAGAAATTCCGCCTTCTTGCAGGGCACCTACTTCTGTAATAAAATTACTCAAAAATATCTCTAGTGGTTGCGGCTTACCATTACCGCAAAATATACATATGACAAAAGGATTTGTATTAGGAATATTTCTTAACATTCCCAAAATGGGCCAAATTTCTATAGAACTACTTTTATATATTGGCAAACCATCAATATTAATGTCTAATTTAATATCAATTATATAAGAATTATTTGTTGCATTTAATACATTTATAATACCACATTCTATACCAAGATAGTATAATTCTCCATTTTCTAATTTTACTGTGTTTATTCGCCGAGGAGTTCCTAATAAAGTTCTAGAATCTCTAGGTAATGATTTATATCTTTCCCCTAAAATTACAAGTAATTCGTTTAATGCATTATGTGCCACGTTATTGTTACAAGCCCAATTCTTTAGTTTATCGCAAAATTCCAAATCAGTTGTCGGTGTGGTCGCATTTATGGTTTCATGAGTTTTTACTATATCACAAGATTGATTATCTAGTAAAGAACTATTATATTGATTATAATTTGAATGTAATTCATGAGAATCATTATCAATAACTGCAACTGTATTACTTTCCCGTATATCAGTATTTATAATGCATTCTTTAACATTTTTTGCAATTTTGCGACGTATTTGTCGTTTACTTAAAATTTTTTGAGAATACATAACGGAAAGGTAGTATACCTGAAATGAAAAATTCAAAATTACTACTTTTGTTTGACCTAACCTAGTCACAGTTTATTATACTTATAAAACATGTATATGTACGTGTATTGTGCAATAATTTGAAACGCAAGATGAAATTTATTTAAACTAATTGGGTGATGCATCAGTAGGTACTTAAAATGAAAAAAAATATTGTTAAGAGTTTTATTACTAAGAATTAAAAGTTGTTTTAGCAGTTTTAACAACTTCAACTTTAAGAAAGGTTATATTCGGAAATAGTACTTACCTTTAGATCTACAAAAAATGCAATCATTATAGCATATGCTTGTAATGTTTTGTTTATGTAATTATGACTGAAATATATTGCACTATTTATTAATATGATTACGTTGCAAAAATCACTCAGCACGTGTCGTCTACACCAGTTACAAACAAATATAAACATGGCTGCAATGTGCCACCCATCGACAAGCCGGTAGATCCCGTTACACACGATGAGTTTTTCTTATCCGCTGGATAGAAAACCGAAATACAAATATATTTCTATAAATGGAAACTTCCGCGTAGGATGATTTGAACCTGATTGGTGAATGTACATTACAGCAATATTATTTTTGGCAGTTTTGAGTCTCTAGAAAAAATTGCGCGGCAGAAAAATTCTTGTGTGAACCGGGCTCAAATATGCGGAATATTTAAATGTCTAAAAATCAGATAATTGTTTCAAAATAAAGTAATAATATTATGGGGTTGCGTGTAGCTTTTGTATTTTGAGATCAGAACAGATACGCCTTAATAACTTTCATAAACATTTATTTATTTAATTGAAAGTTTTTACAAGTACAATATTATTGCCGAATATTCCTGCGTGTGTCCTCTGCACAACGGCTAGACGGAGGTCCGTTGGATGGACTCGGCTGTGGTTGACGTCGTGGTACTGCGGGTCCAGGGTGCGGTACGGCGTCAGATGATAGCGGTGAGACGGGCTGCACTGGCGTGGACAGTTAGTGGAGATTCTCCCATAGATAGGTCCGGCTAGTGAGCGTCTGGTTTCTGTGCTGTCCTCGAAGGCGGTGATTGCGCGAAAGCGATGGACAGCTGGAGACTCTGGCCTTGCGGCTGAGCAGAGTGCGTGCCTAAGTATGAATTCTCTGGCCTTGCGGCTAAGCAGAGTGCCTTAGGTGTGAATCCTCTGGCCTTGCGTCTGAGCAGAGGATGAGAGTGCCAAAGACTCTCAGCCTTGCGACTGAGCAGAGGTGTGAATCATCTGGCCTTGCGGCTGAACAGAGGATGAGAGCGGTTGAGGGTGTCAATGACTCTCAGCCTTGCGGCTGAGCAGAGATGTGTATCCTCTGGCCTTGCGGCTGTGCAGAGGATGAGAGTACCAAAGACTCTGACTGATTTGTTCAGGGAACGCTCTTATATACCCGATCACTGACGCGACTGGTGGGAGTCGCTCACGTGATTGGCCGAACTCTGATTGTTGCGACTAGTGAGATACATTCATGTGACTGGCTTGAGATGTGCGACTGGTGGGGAACGTTCATGTGATTGGCTTGAGATGTGCGACTGGTGGGGGACGTTCATGTGATTGGCTGAACTCTGATTGTTGCGACTGGTGAGGTATGTTCGTGCAATTGGCTGAGATGTGCGACTGGTGGGGGACGTTCATGTGATTGACTGAGATGCGCGACTGGTGGGGGACGTTCATGTGATTGGCTGAGGTGTGCGATTGTTGAGGGACAGTCATGTGATTGGCTGAGGTGTGCGACTGTTGAGGGACGGTCATGTGATTGGCTGAGACCGCCACAATATAGTAAAAGGAACAAATCTAATAATAATCATTAATGAACGATAATTTAAGCTTTTAATATTAGTTTTTTTTGTGTGACATGCAGTATTAATTAAAATTATAAAAATAAAGTTTTGTGAATTAAAATTTAATTTTAAGTTAAATTGTATTTGTCTTTATACATATTAGAATTTATTTAAACTAGTGTTATATTCTAGTACTTCATTTCTGTAAGTTCTTTTTTAAAATAATATAATTTTATGAAAGAACAGTAATTATAGATTATACCACATGTAAATGTTCCAATAAGAATCATATTACCTTGTTTACGTTTATTAGATAAATTTATTAAACAGGACACATATTTTAATAGCATCTAGTTTAATGGATACATTTGTTATACCGATAATATTTAAGAATATATTGACCCTATTTGTTTCTAGCATTTTATATAATGTTATGAAAAAACTGCAGCAAGTCAAGTTAAAATAATAATTAAACAATATCTAATCAACAAACGAATATTATACATATATTTTTATCATTTTATTTTTCATTTAAATTTAGTTTATTGGATACATTTATTAAACGAATAATTTAAGAATTTATTCTCCATATCAGAATTTAGCCGTTTTATAGAAATTTATTAAAAAACTAGCAAGTTGATTTACAAAAAAATATTAATAAATCATCAAGAGCAATAAATTTTGTTCTTGGTTTTTATAAACAGTATCAAATAAACGAATATTATACATGTTTTTATATCATTTAATTTTGCATTTAATTTAAGTTTATTGGATACATTTATTTAATGAGTAATTCAATATTATATTGACGATCTACGATTTTAACCTTTTTGTAGAATTTTTTGAAAATTTTAAGCATGTTGATATATAAGAATTATTACAGTAACATATTGGCATTAAAAGGTATGTTCCATAAAGTTTTAAACGGTAAAAAATATACGTATATTTGATATATATTTCAATATAATCTAATTTAACATAGTATTATACCTACGATTGTTATACCATATACCATTTTTAAACTAAGTAAACGTTTATTATACGCTTATACGACCATTGTGTGTTTCCTGGGATATATATACTGGGTGTCCCATTTTACATTATCTTATTGAATATCTCGAAATGAAAGCATTTTACCGAAAAGTTTGCCGAATCATAATCGTCATGGTTTTGAGGGGGACATCGGATTTTGACAAGGGAGAAGGGTTGGCTTAAAAATTTTAAATGGGAACCCCTATTTTTTATTGCAGATTCTGAAAGAGCGTTAAAAAATATGTAGGTTTTATCCGGATACTTTTTTTTAATTTCCAACAGGTGGCGCTGTAATCGTGAAAGTACGATTTTCGTGCAAAATATTCGTGAATTAATATTGTGTCAATAACTTTATAAATAATAACATTTGGTGTTTCAATCATTACCTAAATTTCTGAAAATATCAATCCCTAACACTGGGGGGGACGAAAACAGGTCATTAAATAAACTAATTATGAATGATTTGATTTTATCAAGAATTTTCATATTAAGTTTACTGATTGGTGATTAATTTAATTGTAAATTAAGTGTTTTAATAGGGTTATTTCGTGTTTTAAATTGAAAAAAAGTATCCGGATAAAACCTACATACTTTTTAACGCTTTTTCAGAATCTGCAATAAAAAATAGGGGTTCACATTTAAAAATTTTAAGTCGACCCCCTCCCGGCCCCCCTTGGGGTGGCTAAGGGGCCATTATGTCAAAATCCGATGTCCCCCTCAAAACCATGACGATTATGATTCGGCATACTTTTCGGTAAAATGCTTTCATTTCGAGATATTCAATAAGATAATGTAAAATGGGACCCCCAGTATATATATGTAGGTTATGGTGATTTCAATAATGATAAAACACTGGCTCGGATATTTTAACAGAATATAATTATGTCTAGGGTTTAATACAGTTTAATAAAGAAAAGAAAGTAACTATTATTATTAACAACAAAATAATAACGTCTTCGTTCACAATAAATTACGTCTCAACTATTCGTCTGTTTGTGTACACACGCTCTCGCACTCACGACTGACTACTGACTGACTGATGGTCGGCTGCCCGGGCCGGGGTGAAGGCGGGTAACGGCAAGCGCGCCCACAACTCTGCCCTCCTGCAATTTCATCCGCCTCGGATGAAGATGAATCGGACTCATTGGCTTGCCAGGGCTTCATATTATCGGCGCTGGACGAAGTAACGGTCGGTCCCTCGTGTGTGCCTACTTTTTTTAGGTCATAGCGGTCGTGTGGCCTCACTGCAATAATTTCATAAGGCCCCAAGAATTTAGGCTTTAACTTACCTCCGACGATGAACTGGGTGCGGTGAATGGCTACTAGCGATCCTACTTCGTAAGACTGCGCTTTTTTCCGCTTTTTGTTAAACGTCTTCTTATTTTCTTCCTGGATCTCTTGTATCCTGTGTCTTGCATCGTCTCTATCTTTATTTCTTTCTTCTTCGAAGCTACTTCTGAGCTCGTCTTCAATCAATTCTGTGATTGGAATTATTTATAAATGTTTAAAACTACTAACATTTCCAAAATCTGCTTCAGTTGTTTTATTGTCACAACCACGGATCTCTACGTCATTTAATTCTGTTTTTAAACTGGGACCTCCTGTTTGCTTCATGTGTGAATTGGACATTTGAGTTTTAAGTTTTGATTTATAAATCCAGTCACGTAATACCTATAATCATTATAATAACTATTGAAAACCAACTAAATATGAAACAGTCTCTAGTACGTACTCTTTGCCACTGTGAAACTGTCTTTTCGTCCATACCCATGGCATTTAAACTATTGGCAAGTTCTTGCCACAGTTTATTATATTGTTGTCTTGCCATTGGTTGCGTAAAACTAGTATTAACCATTTCAGTATGACTCTCCAAAAAATCAATCATAAACGCTTGATGTGTCTTGTTTGTTCTATTTGCACGTTTTTTAATATCCATCTATATTAAAATTATAATTAGCTCAAATGAAAATTTAAATATGTTGCACATATATTAAAACCTGTAACAAAACAAATGTACTTACATTTTTTTATCTAAGCCGGAGAATATTTCGCGTTGTTCCTGCCTGACGTTTGGCGTTTCATCTGATATTTGTTTGGTTATGGTGTTTAGCGCGAAGTATTTTTCTACGCTACAATAGCGCTGAGTTTAGCGTTATAGCGGACGTACAGAGTACCGTTTTAGCGTAATGTTTCTACAAGAGCTTGCGAGCAAGGGAAAAACTAGCGTAACGTAAGTTTGGGATCCCGCCACAGATTCAACACAAATTGTTGAGCTTGGCGACGCGTGCACGGCACACAAACAAGTATAAACATGAATATCTATGTGTGCGACTCATACAGTCAAACTATTATACATTTTTGATTAATAATAATAATGGGGTAGGTGGCTCAATGGTATCGAGTCGGCCTGTGGATCTTGAAAACCCTAGTTCGATCCCCACAGTCGACAAACAATTTTCACCAATTTAAATCTACCCCTGTGGCTCCCCTTCACTTATATTTGGGGGGGGAGCGTGATTTGACGGCTGGTAACCGCACTTCACGCGAAAAAATATATCACTTACCGAGATCTGCTTAGGCAGAGTGCTACACCCAGTGATGGGTAAAAGGCGTGATGATATTGTTAGAATAGAAAGCTAGTCAAAACTTCTTTCTGTTTAGCGCGTCTAATTCTTGCCAAAACCTTTGCCTGCGATTCTGCGGGACAAACTTGTTTGTACACGCGTTGTTGACGTGTACGCAGTTCGGCCCGTTACTATGATAACCGCCGACGTCAAAGCATTCCAAAGTACCCCTTCTTCTGGATACAAGACGAGTGAGCGCTAACAGTAGAGAGGGGGCGATATTCGAGTCGCGTTCTCTTGACAGATAGTATCGTCCGTGTTTAAACCAAGTAACATTTGTTGTTTGTTACTTAGATTTATATATTCTTTATAATACTTGGTTAAAGCAATATTTTGTGAATTAAATAGTATTTTGTTTGCTATTTAAGCGTTAGTTAAACTGAGTTGTTACTAACAAATAATAGAGACTAACAACTTTTTAGTCTCTATTATTTTATATTTGTTTTCTTTCAGATCTACATCGTATTGTTTGTTTGGTTGAGATTTATCGTAATTTGTTGATATTTGGTTGGTCGTGTGTATAATTTATGTTTATTGGTTTATTGTTGACTTTTGGAATTCACTAGCAGTTGTGGTCGTTTTCCATTGTCTTATTTGGGTTTTGTTTTTCTTTCTCGTTTTGTTTATTATTTGGTTTTGATTGTTTTTATCTGAATTTTTAGATTTAGTTTTGAATTACATTTAGTATTGATACAGTCCACTTACTCACTCTCTCGTGTATTTTGTTGTTGTTGGGAATAATATATTTTCCATTTAATTTTTGGTTTGATTTTTAAACCTGAGCTATTGAAGAAACAGATATATAATTATAATATATAATTTTGGAGTATTCATAATATTTTAAAATTTTATTCAAAATACCCGTTTTTTATAGAAAAATCTAATTTTTAATAAAAAAATCTGTTTTAAATTTAAAAAATCACGATTTTATCCACCCTGCAAGTCAATAATTAAAATATAGGGAAAAAAGATTGAAATGCAAATTGCCAAATTCACGATTTTAAGTTTGTTTTTCCCAAAAATGATCGGCATGTTTTTAATAAAAAAAACCTGTATATTTAAAATTAAGATAGTCTATAACTGGAAGAACAATCAGCCTAAACACAAGACAAAATTAAAAGATATCAAATGTCTGTTTTTCAGGGTATTTTTGCATATTTTTTTTAAGGTGTTAGCCTGCCGTTCCTATAATATATTCTATTTCTTATTGAGATCGTGTGACCCATTTTGAGTAAATTCAAATCATATTTGGCATAATAATATTAAATTTTCTTCTATGATATGAAAGATTTCGAATTTGTATAATTATTATAAAACTTTGAACTGTTGTCTACAAGAAAATGTGCAATAAATAATATGTTTCATTTATAATAAAAGAGATATTTTATTTCAAAGGGGTTGCGAAAATTTATTGACCGGAATAAAAATAGAACACAGATAAATTTAGGTAATTAAAATGAATAATTAGATACAGATACATTATATTAATAATATAATTTGCTTTTGTAAATTAATGTAACAGTTTTATAAAGTTTTCACATCCGTATTAATTGAAAAAGACAATTTTACTCTATTGCTCCAAAAACTATCATTCACTTTGCGGTTTTATTGATGAATAGTTTCATCACCTTATTTAAATCAATCTCCAATGTTTTGTGTATATGAAGAAAAACTAAATGAAACTGTCGTTTTTGTATCATTGAAGTATGGTTCCAAGTCAAAATTCGACGAACCCCGCCGAATGACTTTTCGGCTGACGATTTTGAAGCTGGAATTGTCAACAGTAATATAAGTAGAATTTCTACTTCCTTGAAAAGTCTTCGAACTTCTTCAGGCTGACGAGATATCACTGTGGCAATATCAGAGACATTGTTTCGGTAATCATCATCTTTGAAAATGGAAGGGATCATCGCTAGTTGAGCATGAAGTCTTTCAACATTGAAATCTGTATGGTAAATGCCAAGAAAATCTTTCAGCTGCGTCAAATCCAAAATATCTGCTTTTGCTGCGCGCAGAAGGATTGTTTCCAATTTGATAATCTTTTCCATTTCATACATATACATGCTGACTTAATATAACTTGTAATGGATTGTTAATTTATTGCTATAGTCTCGGTATGGATTTTGAATTCGTACTCGTATTTCAGTTTGGTATTTTATTTTATTTTTTGTGTCCTGAACAGGGGTTGCAGTGCAACCCCCAAAAATGATCAGGGGTGCAACTGCAACCCCACTTCCGCGGCCACTGTTTTGTTCAGTAATATAAAATGTATATAATGCCAAATTCAACACTCTAATATTTAAATAATGTCTTTAAAATCTTTTGCTTTATTCAAGCATTGTTTTGTTTTTAAATTGAGTAAATGCCATCCATCTAAAACCACAACGTCTACATCCCACAATGTCGACAAGTCCATAACATCGAAAAAACACTACGTCGACACCGCCTCCCAATACAATGTTCATAGCGTTTAAATCGTGTTTATATAAGTTTCCTTTGCGTTGCTGTTCACACTGTCAATAAGTATAGAAAACATTTAATAGATGGCGCTGATTACTACTATGAACCAGATGGGCCGACAACATATTTCTACAAGTTTTTAAATTGTAATATATAAAAACAATACTCCCTTCAATTGTCCCAGGAACGTTAAAGTAAACATGATTAAAAGAATAAACAAATACTATATGAAAACTAATGCAATTAGATTTTATTATTTTTTGTATTTATAATTACATTACACTGAAGATAATATTATATTTGACCGATTTTAAGTATAATTGAAAGCCTTGGTGTTTTTGTTAGACGCGTATAAACACAATAAATTATGATTTGTTTTTGTAATTTTAACTTAGTTATTGTCTATATAAATTAAGCGAAACATTCTTGATATTTTATAAATAAAAAAATACAATTTCATTAAAAAGTTTTACCTTAATTTCAGTTCCTAAATTTGAGTGATATGTGGTAATCAGTCAATTTTAAAATGTTTGCATTGAAATTTTCTGTTTTTTAGAAAAAATCTCATACAACTATTGAAGCAACAATTATTCAAGTAATAAATAAGTAGATATTTCAATAGTGGTACGAACAAGTATACTGTTTCCATATATCTTTAAAAAAAGCAAAATGTAAATCTATTTCATTTCGAAATTCCAGGTTCTAGTCTTTCTTCTCTTCCTCCTGGAATAGCTTACTCGTACTGTGAATACTTATTTATCGAGCATATAACGTAAATAATTATTGCGAACTAATTTGTACAGCTTTCGAGTAAATTAAATTTATTATTCCTTCAAAGATCTGTCGCTCAAATTATTTTAGAAAAAAATTAAAATAAAAGTTGTAGAGAATAAAATTCTATTTCAAAATCAATCAACTGTAAATTCTGAATTTAAAATTGTCTAAAAATAGCGATTTTATCTTTAAATGTATTGCTAATCTTGGAAGAAAACCAAAATAAAAGAATGTAAATATCAAATAAGTATAATATTATTTATTTCAATAGTATAATTATATTATAATTGATATTTGAATAAAATAATAAATATTTTGTTTTCTTTGGTAACTTTTTAATTATAATTTCACTGTTTTACAAAATTTTGTTAGAAAATATTTATTTCACAGAGAAAGGGTTAACAATTTGCTTGAATTCAGTATTTTTAGATGTTATTAAATGAGTCAAATGGTATTGAAATCCAGGGTCGGATTATGACAATCGGGAACCTGGAGCCAAATTAATCACTATGCGCCATCCCCTATTTTTTAATTTGAACTTTGTTTTTAAAAAAATGTCCGCTTGAAATATAAATATACGATATATATTAAGAAATTACAAAAAGACTAATTTTTGAATTGCTGTATATTAATTTACGTCCTAGAAATAATAATATAAAGCATTCATTGAATAACAAATCTAATTATGTCTTGTCATCTTAACATGTGTTTTTCTTATTTAGCATTGTAATATTGATTTTGACCATAGTTTATTTACTCGATATTTTGTAATGGGATATTTTTTATTTACTTATTAGTTATTTTGTATATATATATTTTTTTTTAGTGACTGAAGATGTCTTTTGTTACAAGTCGAAATATCTGTCTTTGATAATAAACAATTGTTTATTGTTCTATATTTTTAATTCACTGACTTACTTGCATAATTTTACAAATCACACTTACTTCTACTTTATATTTAAATCGTACGTATATTAGTAAGGTCGACGACATCAATATATTTAAAATACTAGAATGTTTTCTTTATATTATATTTTGTGTAGAATATGTACGCGTAATAACGATTTACATGTGTTTCAGGATGCAGAGAACTACCCAGTAATACAGAAGGCTAACTTAGGTAAGAAATCTTTTATCTTTTTAACATTTTTTTTTTATATACACTATAATAGCAAAACCAATCGAAATGAACCCTTTGTGCTTTAGCAGTAAATTGGTTCTTTTTTGTGTGTTCATTTAGAGCAACATAAAAAAGTAAATTACACTAGGAAACAAATAATAAAAAATCAGATTTATAATTTGACAGTATTCCTGCACATATATATATTTGGAGTTTTGCTTAAAAAATAATTAACTTCAATAATAATCCAATTTTTTCCGGCTATATTCCATAATTTTTGAAAATTTTAGTTAAATAATTTTTCATAATTTTGATAAGTAAAGTGCAACACAGGAAAAAAGCACTTTAAGCTCAAAGAAAAATATATTTTTAGGCGGCTGGTACGTAAATAGTTGATAGCCTAAAGTGTTTATTTTTTTGGCCGCTATAGCCATTCGTTTGTTCATTTTCTTTTCAGGTAATGTTGGTTCATAAATTTCAGATGGTGTATTGAAAAATTGGTTGCTCTCGCTGTTGTTTATTTTATGGTTCGACAATGTAAAAAACGTATTTATTTTATTTTTATTTTCAGGTTATAAAATAAATTGAAAGTAAACTGATTGTTGTGTTAATTTTTATTCAGGTGATACCAAATCTGTCTACATGGACAGTTGATATTTCGGTTATGGACCTATATATGTTATAGATTTTTCTGCGTCATAATTTAGTCTGTTCATGACTTTTTTCGGTTTGTCAAGGAAAAGGTTTACATTAGCTTTATTATAGGCTATCGATCGAGCTAAACTTATCACTTGTGGTTTATACAAGCTTATGTCATTGTGTATTGTTAAGAAAAATTGTAACCAGTTTCTTCCTGCCATTTTATTGCCTTTCCAGCTTTCGGATGTACAATATCGTTTGCTACCGCATAGTTATACGAAGTGCTACCCAAAAGTTCCCGAACTATGTGTGTAACTCTTCTAACTACTGTAGTACATCTCCCAAACCCTTCCTTTCGTTTTCAAAACATTTTTGCGTTCTTTTGTCGTATCAGTGTGGTGATAACTATGTTACTGTTTGTTGTGTTCCGCGATAGCGGGATGAGCGATTTGAAAGAGCAACGCATTTTCATAAAATTTTGTTTCAAGCTCAGAAAAACGACGACGGAAACTTACCAAATGCTTTGAGAAGCATTGGTGATGAAGTCATGGGAAAACCCCAAGCCTTTCAATGGTTTAAGAGGTTCAAGAATGGAAGGACGAGTGTGGAAGACGATGAGCGCTCTGGATGTCCTTCAACTGGAATCCTAAACGTCCAAATTGTGCGTTAAACAATTCTCCGAGACAGTCGACAATCAATTCATAATCTCTGTAATAAAGTTCAACGAATTTTGACGGAAATGTGAGGCGAAAACTCTCTAAATTTTGGGCAAGCAAAAATTGCCATTTCCACTACGACAATGCACCGGCCCACACATCTCTGGTTGTCCGTGCTAATTTTTTACATTCACGCAAACAAACGTTCTTCTTCATCCTTTTTACTCACCAGACCTCGTTCCTTGCAACTTTTTCGTTTTACCAAAAATGAAACCCAAGCTGAAAGATAAGATATTTGAGACAATTACAGGGCTAAATCTATAACAATGTAAATTAATTAATATTAACAATATTGTTGGTAGGTAGATGGAGATCTCATAACTTAGTAATATTAGATGACATCAGCGTCAATAGTGCATATTTAGAGCACTATTGGATTAAAATAACGTTTGAGAAAAATTAACTTATTATAGGTGTTATATATCGCCCACCTTGTGGTTCCTGCGTTGCGTTCGTTGACTGTTTAGAAACTACAATCTCATCGATCTATTCTGAAGCTGATTATATAGTTTGTGTTGGTGATATTAATATTAATTTGATTTCTCTGTGTAATAAATCTGTTCATGTTTCTTCTACTCTACTGGATGAATTCGATCTGACGCAAATTGTTTCTGAACCCACACGCATTACACCATATTCTGAGACATTGATAGACGTAATTATTACATCCTATAGTGAGATTTGTTCTTATGTTTGTGTGTCTAATATGCATCAAATTACTGATCATAATTATATCTTTTGTAAACTAAATACATCTAGTCAAAACTCTCGTGAACCGAAATTTAGATAGTACAGACATCTTAGAAATGTTGATTCTGGTAGTCTACGTAATAAGTTTAATACTTACAATTTGCACTATTTCTTTACTTGTGATGATGTGAATGAAAAATTACGTATACTTAACAATATTATTCTTACACTTTTTGATGAATTTGCTCCTTTCAAGACAATTAAAACTCGTTATATAGCATCACCATAGATTACGATGTCATTAAGATAATGATAAAATTTAGAAATAATGTATATTCACAATACAAACGAACCAAATCTACAGCACATTGGTATTACTACAAAACATTAAGAAATATTACTACATATGCGATTAGACGAGGAAAGAAAGACTATTTTGAATTTAATTAAAAATATATGAAGGGTAATAATATTTGGAAAACTATCAAAGAGTTTAATATCAACACAAAGCTTGAAAATAAGATACTGAGTAATTTGTGTAATGTTAATAATTTGAATTCGGATTTGTTACAATTTTATCAGTGACAAAGACTGCTTAACAACAATATCTATTTTTCCTTTTCTTTTGTTTCAGAACATGAGGTTTCAAAAATATTTCTTTCGTTCCAATCTAATTCAATAGGAGCTGACAAAATAAATCGCAGCATGCACATGTACCAGTTCACTGCAGTTCCAACATCGAAGTTGTTTTTCCCTTGGCAATATCTCAGTAAACACACGTCGTACTGTTTCCTCCATGGATTCACTGTGTTTTTTCACCGCGCTCTCTATTGTGCGAATATTGCCTTACCACCTTGAAGCAAGTTATGCTGCCTCGAATTCCAATGCACTGACCAAGGCAATGGCCCGATTACTCGAACGAGACAAAATCAGGGCCCGCTTGATTTCTTTATCTCGGAGTCCATCAACGAATCCTAGCACAGTCAGTCGGTTTAATACATCATCCGGGGTGTCAGGATATGCTAGGCGAACTAGACGAGCGATGTCAAATTCATATTCTTGCAAACTTTCAGTTGATTTCTGATACCTATCCCTCAGCTGCGAGTAATACACTGGCTGCAGATGTGCGTCTCCATAACGCATTTCCAAATGTTTGACAAGTAGGTGATAGTTCTGCCGTTATTCTGGAGGAATTGTTTGCAATATATCCACTGCGTCACCACGCAGCGCAATTATCAAGACCGTTGCCTTCTCAGATGGAGACCAACCATAAGATACTGCGGCAGTTTCGAATTGGGCGTAATAATTAGGCCAAGATACCTTGCCATCAAACTGTGGTGGTTTCATGTGGAATCTACGCAACGATTCCTTGCCCTCTGTCACTAAATCTTCGACTTTTCCGTTATTCAATGGCTGTACACATGATGGCGTTTTCTGAATCGAGTCGTTAATTTGTTTGACATTTGGCTGTTCGTGATTCAATGACGGATTCAATGTTGCCAATCTTGTCACTATTTCTTCTTAACATTTCTAAATTTAAAGATATTTAGCAGATTTTATTTCGGCCGTAAATGTACTTAGTAGTTGACCCTTCATTTTAATTTTAGAGAGAACATAGAGGTATTATATAATGAGGGTGATTAGCCTGATGGCTGATCTACTAAAGCGCCGTATGGCCAAATTAAAATGTATTGAGAACATAAGAAAATTATGATAAATGATATAAAATAAAAATAAAGTAACAGAAAAGCCCTTTTGACTGAAATACATATATACATATGGTTTGGACTACAGACGTCCTGGTTTCAAAATGGAGTTGGTACTAGCACCGTTGACTCTGGCTCTTTCCACTTTCCATGCGAATAAATGTTGAAGATGGTGATGAAATGTGCATCTTCTTTCTTCTGCTCTTCTCTTCTTCGCTATTAATATTATTCTTGGATTTGGGCGAAATCTTCGAGTATTTTAAGTTGGGAGGTTGTCACATCTAGTTCTTCTCTCTCTTCTTCGTGGTCTATGGTTTGTGGGATGATTGCCTCGGGAAGGCATGGCCAGTTCGGTATATTTTCTGCCAGCGCTCTTCTTTGCGCGTCATATTTGGGACAGTCGTATAGTCTGTGTAGTGGATCATCTGGGACGTTACATGTATCACAGTTAGGATTATCTGTTTTACCTATCTTTTTGAGGTGCGTGGGAAAGTCGCCGTGGCATGTGTGGATTTGCGATGACAGGTGTGAGTGCTCGATTTCTAGGCTCAACCTGAGCTTTATTTCTGGGAAGAAGTTGAAAGTGATTAGGCCTTTATCAAACTCTTCTCAAATATCCTGCCATTTGGACGTTAGGATGCCTCAAATCATTTTGTGCATTTGTGTTCTGCTTTCAAAGTTGTTTCTGTCGATTGGGATTCCGAATATTTGTGTTATTGAATTCGTTTTAAGTGTGGTTTTTGCCCTCTTTTCTTCGGTTGTTAGATGTAAATGTTTAATGCCTGCAACGACACATGATGCATCGGTTGAGACTGACGTGTACATTCCAGCAATTACCTTGGAGCAAAAGGCGTATCTGGACTAGTGCAGAGCGCAAAGCACTAGAGCAAACCGAGGCCATACGAGAGAACAGGGTTAAATGCGTATCCCCTCTCTGTTGGTGACGATCAGCGTGAGGCGAACGACTGCATAGTAAGCATAGGTAATATACAGAATTTTTAACAAATAGACTTGTAAAATGTGATTTATAAATAACACCGGCTTAATTCAAGTTAGCAAATAACAAAATCACACATTTTTTAGTCAAATTTTATGTAATAAAATGTATTGAGTTTAGTCGAAAGTTTCGATACTATAGATATAAAATAATCGTAAAAAATTAAAACCTCGACAAAATGGTTGCGTGGCCGGCCGGGCCTTGAGGCGCGCGCCTCATGGTTAATCCGGCATAGCTTACACGGCACTATTGTAGCAAACAACGCAGGATGTAATTATGTTATTTACGTTTTAACCTGTTCTATCCTAACCTCACTCATCGTCTGTCATTTTATTCATGTGAGTGTAACACGATCGCAGGTGGATGTAAGGATGGCTAAGTGAACTGTGCCAATTGTAACACGCGTGGGTGTACGGAGATACGGTGAAATTAAACTGTATTTAAAAAAAAAACTAAATACATCTCTGAATTAAATAAACATAAAACATTATAAATAAATCAATATTGTGGAAAAAGAATTAGGATTTAAATTAAATTACATTTTATTAACTATAATAATTAATGTGAAGATCAACACTTAAATCATAGTCATATTCGTCTAGCTTTATTTTCCATCTAGGTAATTTTGAGTTTTGATCTTTAAATTTTAACAAATACACTCCCAGCCAAATTATTAGACTCACTCATTAAATCTAAGTTTTTTTTGTTGATATTATTAATATAATAGCGGTACAATTGTTAGTAATAGATAGTTTGTTTGTTGTAAAATATTTATGAAAGAAAAAGTGAAAACATATTAATAAGAAAACAAATTAATTAATATTTTGTTAAGCCACCTTTCGCAGTAACTACAGCAGCAACTCTTCGTGGCATATTTTCAACTCAGTTTAAAGCAAGTTCTTTCAACTTTTCGTTAGGTTCCAATGGTGGATAATTCATTCTAGTAGTTGAACCTTTGTAGTTATGTTTTTTTTTGCGAATTCTCTTTTCAAAAACTCCCAAACGTTTTCTATTGGATTCATGTCTGGCCAAGGAAGAAGTGGTATTGTCATCTGTTCTAAGAATTTTTTGATTGATTTTGCAGTATAACAAAGTGCTCCATCTTGCATAAACATTACTAAAAAAAAGTATATATTAGTGTTAACAAGAGAAACTTATAGAAACGACTAATTTGTTCGCCAGACAAGTTATATTAGGGTTATATTAGGGAAATATATATATATATATCTACAATAATTACCAAATCTTCTGGAACTCGTTCTGGCACATGAACCGGCTGCGGGTCCGGAACTGGTAGTTGACAATTACGCTCTCATTTGTCATCGTAAAGTTGATGTTTTCTGTGGAACAAACGAAAAATATCTTTTTTGCGCGTCTCCAATGGCAACGCGCGAAAAAGACGTTAAATGCGCACGTTTCCGGTGGCAACGCGCGAATAAGATATAAAATGCGCGCTTATTTCAATAGTTACCAGGGTTAAAATAAAACAGAAACTAGTCATATTGACAGTTGAATGAATTTATTTTCAATACGTATACGTGAGAAAGTCACTTTTAGCCGAGACCGCAGGTCGAGACAAAAAAGTGCGTCAATAAATAAACAGAATTTCGCTCACGAAATACTGTCAAAAAGAATAATACAATAATTATTGATTTATTCAAATGAATTGAAAGAAAACAAATAAAAAATAATACGAAATTGGTGCTATTGATGTGTTGTAACCAATGACACGTGAGAACAAATAATTTGGGAGCGTGCGCGAGATACTCATTTTGCGTACTAGCATATGAAACAGGTGCGCAAAATACTCATTTTGCCCTTTAGTGTGCAAAATAATACGCGAAATACGCGTTAGTAGATAATGTAAAAGATGAAAATAAATCACGAACTTCAATAATATTAGCGAAAAAAGTGAACAGTCTTGACAGTTGTAGAAAAAATATATATAAAATCGTATAATTTACTCTCCATATACACAAGCCGTTTTATCGAAGAGAATATATTACATATAAAATTAAATTGTCTCTACTTATATTTATTTATTTTTTAAAATATTCATTTTCATTCTTTTGTTTTTATATTAAACGATTACCTCGTGTTTTAAATAAAGTTTACGCTCCTCGAGCGAATGCTTCGCTGTACAGATCCATGCCTTTATTATTGATTTCAGATAAATTTGCATGAATCATTTATCAATGCATTCTCCACTTTGACGAATTTCGCATTTTGCTCATGGAGGTGCCGTTCGACGTTGTCCACAGAATGAGACACACGTCTCAGGAACTGTAGTCGCCCTGAGCCAGTAACGTTTGCGCGTCCCTGATAATAACATCATTCTGGCGGTATCGTCGGCCTGCACCCCGCGCGATTCTTAGGCCACGCTCCAGAGCGATCATATTGTTGTAGGAAGTTATGTTTATAAAAATTATTTTTTCTGAAATATAAAAAAAATCAGATGTTAATAATTGTTAGACACAAACGGGGTTTATTCATGATTGTTGTGGATTGTATGTTTTTTATAAAATTTAAAGATTTTACAAAAATTTATCGTTTGACTCATCATAAGTAAAAATTATTGAAACAAAATGAAAAAGAAATATATTAAGTAATATAAAATTTTATATGCAATTACCAATAAAAATAAACACATTTGGACGTACGCCCATTCTGTCCAAAAAACATTTATTGAATGCTTCCAAGTGGTTGTTAGTCCGACGTGGAAGCCCATACACTGAAAATCCTGCAGGCCCTACAGACTGGATCCAGAATCTGTAACATACAATTTATTATTGTATGTTCAAATTTTGAGGCTCAGCAATACAATCTCGAGAATTAAAAAGCTACGATTTCAGTTAAATTAGACAAAAGTAGAACAATGTAATGACGTTTAATTTTTCCAGAAACTAATACTCGTACATATATCACTAGATATAAGCAAGAAGATTTTGGTCGATTCTTAAGTTTTCATATATTGTTTGTATATTGAGACAGATATTTACACTATTCAATCAGTGGTGCAGAACATTATATTATTCTTCATTCATTTTCGAAATATTACTTAATCTTTCTCAAATGAAACCACTATTAAAAAATATCGTAGCGTAAAGCTTTAAAAAAAATTTAACTATGCCAAACGCACTGTGAATATGTTACATGAATAATGTTAATTATATATGTTTTATTTAATACGCATAAAGATATAACATTTCCTTATTATAGTATCGAAGAATGTCTTGGTTATGCAAAACAACATTTCAGTGTTTAAAAAGTATGTACTACTTAATGAACATTTACATTATTATTATTTAAATTTGAAACACAAATAAATTTGTTGAAATTTACCGAAGTCGTAGCTCTCATGATTAGAACATATTGTGTAAAATGTGTATCATAATTGCACTAAAATAATTACCTCTGCATGTACGCAAATAAATTTTCAAATTGTAACTGGTGCTCAGCGCACCAGTTCTGTAGTGTGTTGAGGC
This sequence comes from Pterostichus niger, assembly GCA_947425015.1. Taxonomy (NCBI): domain Eukaryota; kingdom Metazoa; phylum Arthropoda; class Insecta; order Coleoptera; family Carabidae; genus Pterostichus; species Pterostichus niger. The sequence goes on from OX380350.1 coordinate 11,152,400, forward strand.
CTTCCGGAATTTGATGCACAGGCAGCAATGGTAGTGCCATTATCATTTTTACGGCCCGGCGCGCGTCGCCGTCGTCGTGAATTTGGGATATTAAACCTAAATTCGTGGATTTCTTCCAAACGGCCTGTGATTAAAAATAAAATTGTTTATTATTTATAATTAGATTATTATTATAAATCATTAATGAAAAATTAAATACCAACATATTGTAATTATTTCTAAAATATCTTTATAACTTTTATACATTTTCCACCGAATTTTGTATAAGTTTATTAGAACGAAATTATATTATTATTAGCCAATTACATTTTCAATCATAAATTTGAAATTAATTATATAAATAAACATCTTCTTCTTCATCTTCGCTTCAGGCATTAGGCAAAATGCCTGTTACGGAACCCAACGGTTTCTTGGACGTCCCACGTTCTTTCTACCTCTGCATTTATAAGTAATAGCTTTTCGTGGTAGTCTATCTTCACTCATTCTGTCTATGTGTTGTTTCCAGTCGGTTCTATACTGCTTGATTCTTTCATTTAAATTTAATTCGTTTCGGATGTCTTCATTTCTAAGTCTATCTATTCTGCTACATCCCTTGACTCTTCTAAGGAATTTCATTTCTTGGGTCTGGATACTGCTTTCTTGTTTTTTTGTATTTATCCAAGTTTCACTTCCGTATGTGAGGGTTGGTACTGCAATTGTTTTATAAAATTTTATCTGGGTGTCCTTTCTTGTTTTATTTTTGAGATTTCGGTTTATAATTCCGCATATATTATTGAATCTGCTTAGCTTTTGTTCAGTATCATTGCTGTAGCCATATGTCACATCACATCCCAAATAGTTGAAGTGGGCAACTTGTTCCAGTGTTTCATTATTTATTACTATTTTTGTTCTTACTGGGTGTGTGCCTGTGAAAGCCATTGTCTTAGTTTTTTCAATTGATATCGTCATGTCATATTTTTCGCAGATTTTCTGTAGAAGGTATGCTGTAAATAAACATGATAACAATAACATAACTTGTTTAGATACTTACATTTGCAAAGTGGAAATAACATCCCACGATGTCGGCATTGGGGAATGTTTCCGACAATGCTCCATGTAGTGCCCGTTCAAAATCTGTCATGATAATGACAGGCTCCAAAGTAGGCGCTAGCTCACGGAGACGTCTCAATACTGTAACATATGTTGCCTGCCTCCTATTCTCCATTAGAGCGTAGGCTATGGGTATGGTCTGCAATAAAAATTGAAAACATCTTCAATTAAATATTAATAAATAATACATTAATAATAATGTATCCGCCATTTACCACCAAAACAAAGCCCTATTCGGTTTATAAAACTCATTCATAATTAGATAGTACGTTTTGAATCTGAATCTTGTATTCCTCTAAATTTAAAATGTTTTCGAAGTAAACTTTGAATTTTTAAAATTCCCAGCACATAAATTTAATGGTGCAATATTTGAACGTTTTCTTCAATTAAATACATTATTTACAAGTAGCAAATCGTTCAAAATAATGCGACACTAATTAATTTAAATGTTAACTTGACAATCTGTTTCATTTTAAAATAAACAATTCGTAGACTTGGATATATCAAATCCTATGTTTCACGTTAAAATGAATTCGTTGTATAAAATCGAAGTTAATTTACCGATTTTCTTAAAAAGAAATTACTTAGTTTTACAAATATATAAAACCATAGAATATTTACCTTATTGGCAACAACAACATGCACCGTTAGGAGCTGGTGTGCTGGAGGATGTGTAGGGACGACCTTAAAAGTACCATCCAAGTGGATTTCCTCCGCACCAGCGACCGTCCTATAGAGCAGACGCTGCGACGCACATAGGAGAGATACGCCATTTTCCTGGATAATAATATTTCTGAAAAATTCTTTAGGAATATTGTCCAACGGACAAAAATATTTTTGAGCCGTATTTGGATCCTGGAGGATAGCTCCTAACTCCATCAACGACGCCGGGATTGGAAGATTATGCCTCCGTCGGGATGCAGACATCGTCTTTACAGCGGTGGCATAAGTGTAGCGTTGAGCAGCTTCAGGATCACTAAAAAGGTATTGTTAAATAATAATGTTGTCAATTTTAAAGGAAATGTAAGTGAAACTAACCGGGCGGCTTCCTCGTCATAAATGATTCTTAGAGGAGTCCGTTCTGCGACTGCTCGTCGCACACAAACCTCTCGCAGTCCACGGGTAACATCCTCCACTTGTCCGTAACCGTTGTGTGGATGTGTTATTGTTATAACTCCATCCACATAAACTTTAATGCGGCCCCGGCAAAGAAAATGTTTGCGCTGAGCGCAGTTGTAATAACTATAATAAAATTTGAAATTTATTTCAGACATGAATTCTCATCATATACAGAATTTTATTGCTAATATTTAGTAATACATATATTTATATATTATTTTTAATGTTAGTATATTTTTATAATACTAATCTTTTTATAGAACAATTGGTTACTAGTAACTGTTATAATACTTACACTCCATTTTGGCGTTTATTTATAATAAACTTTTCGCCTTCAAACTCCATTATTTGAAAAAAGAGAATAAAAGTGTAGGACACGAAAAAAACTTAGTTCTATCCCCGAACAAATGAACTGAACTTTCAGCATATCATTTTGCGGTAAAAATAAATGTCGCCAAACTTTTAAATTAATTTGTTGTTCTGTTTATAAAAAAAATTATAAAATATTAAATTTTAGGTGGCAATTTTCAAAACTTCAGAATGTCGAATACAACAATAGAGCAAATATCAATTTACATATATTTTTTCATAATCACTGACTAGAGTACATACCGCAGAATGTAAATTTGAGACATTAATAGATATTATCGACCTATAATCAGAAATATTTTTAAAATAATCCGTAAAATTAAAATAACATTTCTATAATCATTGATATACTCATTAGTAGTGCTATTTATTTTTGACAATCTTCACGATTTTTGATTTGATTGCATTGTCATTTATGTTTAGTTTAATATTTTTCTGGTAATATTTAATTCGGTATATAATAAAAGTAACGATTCTTAAAACAGATCGGCCGTTTTATGTCTAGTTTAATTTGCATTCTAATAAGTTATTTTCAACCTATTTTCGGATTTATGTACAAAAACTATGTATCATAAGATTGAAATAATTACACGTTTTAAGTAGGTGTATAATTTGTACAGAACTACAGGCAATTTGGGGTATGGATTAAGTAAATATATATACTAATATTTTCACATATAATTTTCTATACGAATACGAAAATACAGATATGGTGTAGCGGTTAGCATCTCTGCCCGGTTTGCGGAAGGTCCCTGCTTCGAATCCAGGCGTCATCAGAATTTTTCTGTCATAATATAAATTAACTTTAGTCAAAAACTACAGGTATGATTACCTTTAATAATCACACAACTTAATAATATTAGCTCTAAGCTTGGGTATGATTCCCTCATAATCAAAAACTGTGTCACTGTAGACGAACCCGGTTGTCAATGCCTATATATTATTCTATATATATTCTATTGCCATTTCTTCCTCTTCCATTTCTTCTTCATTATCTGCCTTTGCCTCTACATTTTCTCCTCCTACAAAGGTACCCGCCCGAACTTTTATAAAATCCCGAAGGAACAGAAACACCAAAGTTTCAGAGTGTACAGACTGCTCGTACCAGCTTCGCTCTTTTTAGAATTAGCCAGTTTCCTGCATTCAGCAAGAAACTGGTTCCGAAGACCCTGATATTTTCTCTTGCAATCTTCAGCTGTAATACAAATTAATAATTACTTCAAGGTGTACAGAATAACTGCTTGAATATATTTATTACCAGTAACATCTGAAGGAAACTGTGGTACGGTAACACCATTTCATCTAACACGTATCTAGTCACCTTCCTGTTATTTAAACTGAGGAGACTGGGTATCTTATAAACAGTGATTTCTTTCGTACACATTTATTAACGCCATCATGGCTTCTCGACTCCATGACCGGTTTAAACTACACATAAAGGCGGGGGGTAGCGGGATAAGATGGGTGTGGCGGCCCCCGCGTGATTTGACTTGCCATTGTTAAAACCTTATCTGGAATGTTAAAAAAATTATATTTGCATGCCCATTAAAGTTAATTGTCGACTTGTGTCTAAAATATTTCCAAAAAACTGTTTTTCAGTACTTTTTAAACTATAAAATTGTGTGTTCTTTTTTCCGGTCACTTGTATGATCGGATTCATTTTAATTAATTTTATTATATTCTAAACTAGATCACAGCATTTTTTTAGATTTTTCTCGGGCCCTGGAACTCGAAAACTAGGCAAAAACAAAAAAAAAACGTGAAAAAAAATAGTTTTTAGGAAATCAATTGGTTTTTAAAAGGGTTCTTGTGCGTCTACAGAAGGGTGCCAAATAGCATATGTAGCCCTATTAATTAGCTACATTTTCCTGAAAACCGCGTGTCAATATCTTCACTTGTTTCCGCGACAACTCAAATTAAGTAAATCTTATTACCTATCTATCTTATTACAATAATATTACAAATCTGTCGATTTGGAAAGTAGTATTCCTTACTCTCTCGGGGCGTAAAATACGCTGTGCATCACGAGAGAGAAGCGGAAAATGTAATTACCTGAGTGATTGAGAGAGAAAGTATGAGTCGTATACGTATATATGATGTGTACAGCAACGATTTTGTTTTGGCACGAATATTCGACTATCTACAAAAACTTGCAGACGCGCTTTGAATTGTACAATTACTAATACAATCGGTTTAGAGAAACATACACAGCAACATTTATGGCTCGAGATCAAACGCTTGAAGAGCATTTCAACCATATCTACTTCAGGAACGTTTCTGAAACGGGGATTAAACGATGGATCCACTGTCGATTGAGATGACTTCGATGTTGATGTTTGGGAATCAGTTAGCGGGGTGTCCGTCAGCGATAAGTGTGACATTTGTGATGAATTGTCCAAATCTTGTTCAGCTTCAGGTTCATTTTCTAACACTTCACAATCTTCAGTTGTAGTTCTAGACGAAGCTTCCGGTTCTCGATATTTAGATTTCATCATCGCAGTCAATGAACGACATTTTCCACAGAGTGTATCAGATACGTTGACTGGTTTGGCCAACAGCCGCGAAAGCTCTTCTGCTTCATCTGTAGAATCCACAACTTTTATTCGGTCTTGTCTATATCGCAGAAAGAATTCACATCTCACGCATCTCTTGGTGTGATCTACTTTTTGTCTTTTAGGTGGCATTGTTGAGTCGTAAAATGACCAACCTGCAACAATATTAAACAACATGAAATATGCAACCAATATTGCAGTGGTAAAATATGCAACGAATATTGCAGTATTTAAAAATATAAATACAGAGCTCTGGCTGAGTGGCGGCGCGAGGCACCGGCTGCGGCTGCGAGGGCTGGTGGGGTCAGCGGCGCGGGGTGCCAACCTCGACTGCGAGGCCTGGCGATTGCTGTGGCGCTAGGCGCCGGCTGCAGCTGCGAAGTCTGCTGGGAACACTGGACCGGGGCGTCAGCTGGGACTGGTGGACTCCGGATGCAGCGGCGCACGGCACCGGCTGCTTGGCTTTGGCGCCCAGCGACGTGAGGCGGCGGCAGCGGCTGCGAGGTCTGGAGGGGCCGCGGCGCGGGCCGCCAACTGCGTCTGCTGGACTCCGGTGGTGGCGGCGCGAGGTACCGGCTGCGGCTGCTTGACTCTGGCGAAATATCGGAGTGAGTCGCCGGCTGCGGCTGCTTGGCTCCGGCGAGGAAGCGACGCGAGGCGCCGGCTGCGCCTCACGCAGTCGGCTAACCTCAGATAAACACTGCCAGACATGGGGTACTTATAACTCCAAACGTATAGCGATTCCAGCGCCACTTTCTACCTTACCGACTCCGCGCCAAATTCAAATAATACCGTATTGTTGAGACCCATGTTTTAGGTGAAAACCGAAAACTGATAAACTACCTATATAGATTCCCACATGTTTTTATTCTATATTAATGCAATTACCTTAACACTCTACACTTCCCGGCCCGGCCCCACTCTCGTGCCTGGAAAAGTGAGCGCATGGAAAGACAGAGATGCCGAGCGACGCGCAACTCCCCGGCGCACAATACATGCGGAGAATATCAACACAAGCAACCGGCGCGCGGTGGTTCGTTTTCCCCCAGAAAGCGGCTTCCGTGGCATATCGTGGGGCGGGGAGAGTGTAAAGTGTTAAAACTGTTATATACGATTCAATAAATAAATATATCATCACGCCTTTTACCCATTACTGGGTGTGGCACTCTGCCTAAGCAGATCTCGGTAAGTGATATATTTTGTCGCGTGAAGTGCGGTTACCAGCCGTCAAATCACGGCCCTCAAAGATATTAGTGGAGAGGGAGCCACAGGGGTAGATTTTTAAATTGGTGAAAATTGTTTGTCGGCTGTGGGGATCGAACCAGGGTTCTCAAGATCCACAGGCCGACTCGATACCACTGAACCATCTACCCCATACGATTCATAATTTATTAATCACTCAAGTAATTATATTATTATTACAAAGTTATGAAAAATAGTACATTTCACACCTAGGGAGTGTTAACGATATTTTTCATTACGAGGGCGAGGTAAGCCCGCATTTGTGCCCGTCAGAGCGGAAATGTGAACATTTCCTCTCCGAGTAATGAAAACAGTTTTACTTAATTTGAATTGTCGCGGAAACAAGTGAAGATATTGACACGCGGTTTCCAGGAAAGTGTAGCTAATTAATAGGGCTACTTATGCTATTTGGCACCCTTCTGTAGACGCACAAGAACCCTTTTAAAAACCAATTAATTTCCTAAAAAACTAATTTTTTTCACGATTTTTTTTGCTTTTGCCTAGTTTTTCGGGTTCCAGGGCCCGAAAAAATCTGAAAAAATGCTATGATCTAGTTTAGAGTATACTAAAATCAAATCAACCGAATCCGATCATACAAGTGACCGGAAAAAAGAACACAAATTTAAAAAGTACTGAAAAACACTTTTTTGGAAATATTTTAGACACAAGTCGATATTTAACTTTAATGAGCATGCAAATCTAATTTTTTTAACATTCCAGACAAGGTTTTAACAATGGCAAGTTAAATCGCGCGTGGGCCGCCACACCCATCTTATCCCGCTACCTACCCCCTTTATGGCATTAAAAATATTTTATTTATAAATAACATATAATAAACTTACCTCATATTTAATTACAATAAATCAAGCGTACAAAATAACAATACTAATTATAACAAAAAAAAAACTAAAATTAAAATACCGCTAAATTTATACAAATTATATACTAAGTAAAGAAGAACATAAATTCTAAATATAAAAAGAAAAAATACTGAATACAACTAAAATATTGGTAAAAATAAAAAAAAAAACGATAAAGTTAACGCACAAAAACCAAAATGCAAACCCACGCTAACTTGAAATGAGACATAAAAGATACGAATGAAATGAGATACGTTCGTTTCATCGATGAGCACTTCGATGGAAATAGAGGAGCCTCTTTTTCGTCGGTGACGGGTGCGTTCTGTTGTTTCATCGAAGAGAACAGCAGTTACCAAATGGTCAGTACGGTTATATCTGATATCCTATTTAGGGACAAGCTGTTTATTGATGATGATGGCCTACCAGCATGTTTGGCCGCAATTTTGTATCTGCACAAATAAACTTGGACTATTTCTCTTCTAAATTCCAAATTGGTCTAATTTCCTCCAGCATTTTGCACAGCTGTCTCTATCAGCCTTGTAAAAAGAGGTCAGTGCCATTTTTTTGCCACGAATAATAATTCTGTGTTTTGCAATGTCTTCATCCATGCGATCTGTACCACCTATATATTTATTGTACATAGCAACTATATGCGGCCGTTGTATCTGGACAATTTTTTTGTGTCAGCGAACAACTGATGATGGTTGTCTCATTTATGTTAATGTTCTCGAAGCGTCTGCTATGAGTCTCTCGTTTGGTATTTGTCCTTGCCAGAGAACAGCACCTAACGCAAAGTTGCTTCCGTCAGTAGTTAATATGAAGTCGAGATACTGGAATATAGGGTCATTGACTAATAGTTCTTCGCAAGTGTTAAAACAATCTGCGTATTATTTATTATTTTTACAATCTTTTTGTAACATTTTGTATCTGTACAAAATCTTTAAAGAAACGCCAGTATTAACCTAATAAACCGAGAAAGCTTTTAATATCTCATTGTGTTTTTGGAATTGAGAAGTTTTTAATAATATAAATTTTGTCCGGATTGGGTTTTACACTTTCGGGGAGAATTATATGTCCTAAATATTGAATTGATTTTTGTAAAAATTCTGACCTGTCTAATTTAATTAAGTTACTTTTTCTTAATCTTTCAAATACTGATTAAGTTGCTCAACTTGTTCTTGTAGGAGCGTGCTGAATATTATTATGTCACCGTACGTAAATTAGGCAATTTTCATGTTATAAACCTCGTAATACGTTATCCATAACTTTGAAAAATTAATGGAGCGTTCATGACTCCAAACAACATACGTTTGAATTCACAATGGCCGCCTTCAGTTGAGAATGCAGTTTTTTTCACGTCTTTTTTGTGATAGATTATAAATAAACAAAGCTTTCAAATAATTTTGTGATAAATAAATAAATTGATAAATGGAAAACATACGACAGAAATTTTGTCAATTAGGGGCACATTGTCGATATCGTGTTCCCTTATAAATTGCATTGACAATCTTTCAGTGAAAATTGTGTATGTTCTCCTTATATGTCCGATCACACGCTCAACGTGTATTCGTAAGTTTGCAATCTTCCTTGTGGAGTTTATATTCCTAGGACTTAATTGTTTTTGTCCTAAAATTGTAAATTAAGTATAATAATAATATAACGCAATAAAATTATTAGACTACGGCTTGTAATTTTCAATAAATTATTTTGTACTACATTTATATACCTCTCAAAAATGCTGGTTGCGCCACTTCTGCGCAATACAACCTTACGGATTCATCAATGTGGAATCCTCTGTTCTCTAAAACTAAATCTCCTGGCTGCAGTTTAGCGAGGACTCCACAATTTTTAGTTATAAATGTGGCGCTACAGCGGCTAACATAACTCGGCGATATATAACTTATTCTACCGTGAAGTGTTATCCCTGTATAAATATTACGTACAGTAGTGTCCATTACATAATAAAAAATGTAAAAATATACCGATTAAATACTTGATTGTATTGTGGTGTTTATAGGAGCTCCAAGTCTGCACTAATTCCTGTGGATTGCCACTTCTCTCTATAAACACCTCGAAGCAATCAAATATTACCGCCACTCGATGCCCAAAGGCCTCAACAAAGACTGGTGGTACATTCTTCTGTAATGCCTCTATGGTAGGCCAGGACACGGTTCAATCAAATTTGCAATATAATAAATCTATCCATTTATGGAATACGCGGCTTGCTGTTCGTCTGTCAATAATAAATCGATAGCCTAAATCGGTGAAATGCGGATTGTGTCGCAATTTCATCATTGTCATTATATACTCTTGGAACACTGTTAAATAGCCCTCTTTCTTACAAGACACGCGGTCGCTATTCGTATTATTTCCTCATTTACTACTTTCGGCAATCCAGTATAATATTTAAGTTGATCATCTGTTAATTTATCCATTTCACTCATTAGAGTTTTCTAAATTCTGAATCGTATTTGTATAAAATTTTCCTGGTCTTGTTCCGGCGACGAAAACAATGCTGGATCCCTGGTCCGATTCCGGAGTGTTGGCCCAGATGGTATCCACTTTGAAGGCGTAGCCACTGGTGTTGATGAAACAACTACCCGAATAGATGGACTAGCGACCGGTGTAGAGGGGCCAGCCACCGGTGTAGTTCGTCGAGCTACACGTGTATATGGGCCAGCCATTGGTGCAGAAATAATCTGGAAAATTCAATATTCAGTTAAGTTAATAATCCAATTTTCATAATGGGACTTTAAAAAGGCACAAATACTGTCATTATACATTTTATGTTTCATATTCTGTAATTTTTTATCAATGTTTAATCTATTATAATTTTTATGGTTTAAATACCTAGCATTAGCATTGTAAATAATGTAATAATAAACGTCTATAGGCAGGATGTCCATGAATCCCAAAATAAAATTCAGTTTTTGGTTGTTTAAATGTTTGAAATTAGTATGAGAGTCGTTAATTTCTAAATTCAATAATTTGAACTGGTAAATAGTATTGCAGTTAACAAGTTTTCTATTATTTCTATTTGAATTAAATTGTTTTTGTAGTTTACATGAATGTTTGATAAAATTCGGTATTAAATTAAAATACTTGCAAGAATGCAAAAAATATAATCTATTTTCTGTCAAAGCTAATTTTTTCATTAAGATGTTGTACCTTGGGATGGAGTTGTAAGCATGATGACCGTAGTAGATCTTGATGTGATGGAAGAAACATTGAGTTGCCATAGTGAGTGACCTTGTTTCGAAGCAAGGAAGAAATGTGTCAAATTCCACGTGTATAGTTTGGAGGTTATGTGGATCCAAAATAATCCTTGAGAACAAGTAATTAGGCCTTAGCAATCTTTGGAAAGTGGAATAAATTAACAAAGTTGATTCATTGAAACTTTATTGAATGTTTCGAACGTTGAACACGTTCATCTTCAGCTGTTGGTATGTAAAGTTTGTTACAAAATGGTAATATAATTAATCTACAAAATCACTCACCAGTTACATGTCGCTTACGTAAAAAAACAGTAGAATGGTTTAACTATTCAAACAACCATCACTGAGGCGAAAATTTATTTAAACTTCGACAAAGAAAAAATAAATAAATTGTGAAGTGCAATCGGTGGAATTTGGAACATTTCTAATGAGAATGGAGTCCGTCAAAAGCGAACACACCTGACCTCAGTGTCACCAACATACAAGTTACAAAATCGGAACAAGAAAAGTAGAAAACAAAAGTCAAGTTTGTTTATAAGTATCGATGAAATTATTGATGTATTTCAGATTATTTTTATAATCTGTTTGTGAATTTAAATTCTGTCTTATCTAAGTTTATATAAAAAGTTTCTTTTAAAAGTCTATTGTTGTAAAATGTTTTAGAATCTAAGATTTCAGCATTTTTTAATTTGAATTTGTGTCCAGTGTCGACAGAATGTTGAGTTAGAGCTCTATGATACGGATTTAACGCTTTGCACTGGTATTCATGTTGGTAAACTCGTTTTTTTAACGGTTGTTTAGTTTCACCGATGTAGAATTTGCCGCAAGAGCCACATTCGATCCTGTAGATGACATTTTTTTGTTCTTCTGTAGGGATCTTGTCTTTTAGATTTGAGAATAATCGTTTAGTGGTCGAAATCGAGGTATTTGCTATTTAATATTTTTATGTTTCAAAATTTTATTAACAGCAAAATTAATTTCACTGTCATATTCAAGCTCAAGAGTGAAATTAATTCATGGATGGAAATTGTTAAAAGTAGCAAAACTGTTATCAATTTCATCAGTGGGTGCTAGCATCAAACAGTTGTCAACGTATCGTTTGTACAAAGTGATACCAAATTTGGAGTCAGGAATAACATCTTTTTCTAATTTTTGTAAAATAAGATCTGCTAAAGAGCTGGAAATGCTAGAACCCATTGGTGATCCATCAATCTGCTTGTAAATAGTGCCATTGTGGCTAAATACTGAATTTTGAAGACAAATTAATACCTTGTGAAAATTGTTCAATGTCGAGATCTGTAAATACTTCGATTTCAGTCCAACGACCTCTAATACATTCAAAAATCAAGTCTTGTGGGATGCTAGGGTATAACGCTACAACATCGAAACTACAGATAGAATAATGTGGTAATAGATTAATTTTGGAAATGTCATCTGCAAGATCGAAAGAGCTCCAGACAACATATTCTGATGTTGAAGTTACTAATAATAATAATAATTTTTATGGTTTAATACCTAGCATAAGCATTGTAATTAATGTAATAATAAACGTATATAGGCAGGATGTCCATGAATCCTAAAATAAAATTAAGTTTTTGGTTGTTTAAATGTTTGAAATAAGTATGAGAGTCGTTAATTTCTAAATTCAATAATTTGAACTGGTAAATGGTATTGCACTTTTCGCACTTCAAATACTGAATGAATCCTTGCCGACCGAAACTCTTCCTTATATACTGGAACAAGATATTCGAGAATATACGAGAGCCTCTGGAACACGGTAGAAGCATGACGCAGAGCGAACAGGTTCGGACTTGTCTATTGCGTATGAGACAACGGTGAACGTGCAGCAGACGTGTCGACTGTTCCAGACGGAACAGGGCCGTACTCGCTACAATATATTTTTGTTGTGTATGTATTGTAAATCATTTTAAATTAGATTTAAAATTTCGATTAGTCTTTGTGGGTTTCGGACTGATAATTGTGTTCTGAATGGGTCTTTACAATTATTTATTAAACATTGGGTGTAATATTTTATAGCATTTTCGATTATTATTTTGCTTACATTGCCTTCATATTTGCATTCGATTTTACTTTTGTAAATTAAAAATAGATCATTAAATCTCGTAAAATATTCTAATATGTTTTCTTTTCTTTGTTTAAAATGAGTGATTTCATATATAAAGTTTATTCCAATCTTAAATCTGAATAGTTTTGCAATAAATGTGCCTTTAATTCTTTCTATTATCTAATGGTTGTGATACTAAGACATTGTGCAATTAAGTTTGATCGTTCAACAAGGTGGTTGAAGGCTTTATGACTCATCTGCTGCAAATGCGAAAAAAAAAATATTGTTTTGGCTCATAACGGGCAGGCTTTTGATCATCAATTCGTATTAAACTATATTTTAACCCGCACAGATCTAACTCCAGAATTAATTATGCGCGGAAAAAAGATTATATCAATGGTTTTGGGTAACATAAAATTTTTAGACTCGCTAAATTACTTTCCAATGGCTTTGTCAAAATTACCAAAAGCTTTTGGACTTGGTGATGATTATAAAAAAGGATATTTTCCTTATTTATTCAACACACTTGAAAATTAAAATTATATTGGGGTGATACCCGACATGTCGTACTACAGTCCTGACACAATGAAAACAGATGAACGAACTAAATTTCTGCAATGGTATGAAGAGCATAAGAACGACGCATTTGATATGCGGCGAGAGCTTGTCGATTATTGCGTTTCGGATGTGGAAATTCTCGCGTGGGCTGCTCTTAAATTTAGAGAACTGCTGCTTAGTACCGGAAATGTGTGTCCTTTTACGGAGGGTTGTACAATAGCATCGTCTTGTAACAAGGTCTTTCGCCGAAATTTTTTAAAACCAGACTCTATCGGTGTAATTCTAAAAGGCGGATATCGCGGTCGTGATAACCAATCTAAAATTGCCACGTAATGGTTAATTTGGGAGGAATACGTTCGGGGAATAAATATTTTATACGCGGCAAAGCAACAGGAGGCAAGACTGGGGGGTTTAAAAGTTGACGGGTACTGTGAACAAACTAACATAGTTTTTGAATTTCACGGCTGCTGCTTCCATGGACACACCGGGTGCCAGAAATATAATAGAGACAAACCGCTACACGACTGCCCCGCAGAGACTCTAAACCTACGTTACGAGTCTACGGTCGCAAAAACAGATAAACTCAGAGCTCTTGGTTATGAAGTTGTTGAAATGTGGAAGTGTGTTTTTAGAGAAGAAATGAAATTAAACCCAGAAATTTATATTTACACCGACACATCGCCGCTAATTATAAATACACCGCTTAATAACCGCGACTCGTTTTATGGGGGTAGAACTGGGAACACCAAAACATATTATAAATGTGGGGATGGGGAGAAAATTAGCTATATAGATATTTGTACTCTTTATCCGTGGGTGTGTAAATACGGTAAATATCCTGTAGGACACCCTGTTGTTTATGTGGGGGATGAGTGTCCAAAAGATATATCAAACATTGACGGGGTGATAAAATGTACTATTTTACCGCCACAAAATCTGTATCACCCCGTTATCCCTGCAAAAATCAATAATAAACTAATGTTTTCACATTGTAAATTGTGCGCTGAGACTCAAAATATTAGCGAGTGTACACACACGGAAAAAGAACGCGCCATAACCGGTACATGGATTTTAGACGAGGTACACAAAGCCATTAAAATGGGGTATACGCTGCTTGAAACTCATGAATTGTGGAAATATCGGGTTGAGCAATATAATTTAGATACAAACGCGTTGGGGACTCTTCACAGAAATGATGGATAAATTTCTTAAAATAAAACAGCAGGCGTCGGGGTGGCCTAAAAACTGTGTGACAAAAGAACAAAAAGACGCGTATATTGATGAATTCTTTAAAGCAGAAAATATACGCTCAGTTTTTGCAGAAATTTTAGAGAATCCCGGTTTAAGGGCCTTGGCAAAATTAATTTTAAATTCGTTTTGGGGAAAACTAGGGCAGCGGGAAAACCAGCCTAAAACCAAAATTATAAATAGACCAGACGAATTATAGTAAACAGCGTGCTACCTATTAACGATAACACACTTGTTGTTAATTTTGAATACACGGAAGATAGTTTTGATGTTTTACCCACAATAAATGTTTGTTTGGCGGCGTATACTACAACACAAGCTCGATTGAAACTCTACACGTACCTCAAACAGCTGGGAGAAAGAGTGCTGTATTATGATACAGATTCTGTAATATTTGTTTCAAAACCTGGAGATGTTGACCCCGTGCTGGGAAATTGTGTTGGCGATATGACCGATGAATTGAGCGGTTACGGGCCCGGAAGCTATATTACAGAATTTGCATCTAGCGGGCCAAAAAGCTATGCGTACGTTATTTATTCACCGGCAAAAAATAAATATACCGAGGTTTGTAAGGTAAAGGGGATTTGTATAAATCACGAGGTGAAAAAACATGTTAATTTTAGTGCGCTTAAAGAGATGGCTATGAGAGAAAATATAAAACCAATAAAAATAGCATTCAAAGCCATTCGAAGAACAAATACGCATGAGGTAGTCACACAGAATGAAACAAAAGAATTTAAATCCACGTCGTGTATGTATGTCGTGTAAAAGGAAATTTGAACACCACGACTCTGTTCCGTATGGATACAAAAAAGTAAAACTATAACCTTACACTATATTAAGTAGTAGATTAATGTAACAAATATATTACTAATCATTATTATAATAATAAATATTGTTAATGTACAAATGTTCAAATATGTTGTTAATTTTCAAGCATATAATTAATTTTATTTATTACATTTGATAATTTTTCATCACATTGAAACTACAGAATATATTAAAAATGAAATTAACATACATATATATCCAATAAATGTTTAATTTCTTAGCATATAAGTAAGTTTATCTATTATATTTGTTAATTTTTTCAATACATCGAGATTACTGCAGAATATATTAAAAAATGATAAATCAAACGGAATTATTCTTCTAACACCCCTCTGATACTCGCTGTACTCTTATAGCATGTGGTTATTTATAAAATATATAAAGCCGTTAACGTGTTGGAATACTCCCTCTATATTATCCGGTATCCCCGGAAATTTATTACCAACCATGCTATTCCCCAACATTTTCAGATCATCGTTTGTCTCCAAAACATAAATTCCGCTATGACAAATATATGTTTTACCAAGGTTTGTATATACACCCGCTGAAATATTTTGGACACCGGGAACATAATCACGATTTTTATATTCTGTATTTCGGGGTAATCAATGTAAATAAAATTGTCGTGAATTACTACAACTTTTACACCTGGTTTACTATAAACACAGGTTATTTCAGTAATATTTAAGCTCGGTAGCCAGTTGGTGAGAAGAACAGGCCTTGGGTATCCTTCTTCAAACACAGACTTTACCCACTACCACTCTTTATATATAAAATACACTTTATCAACAAATAAAAACACCTTTGTTATATTTTTAACATCGCACAAATTCGGCGGTAGAGGTGATGCGACAGGTGCCGGTGTGGTTGTATTAAATTTTCGTTCTTCACGATCTTCTTCTTCTTCTTCTTTTTTACCCTTGGCGGGTTGCTGGTGCTGCTGATCGTCTTTTTTCCCGTATAAAGCCTGAATTTCATCTATGTCGTACGATGATAGGTTGTAATCTCTTACATCCGAAAAGAAAACATATGTTGGTGCCATAAGAGCCATCGGATTTCTAACAATGGTGAATTCCCAAATAATGTCCAATTTCATGCACCAGAACCAAAAAATAACTCACGGAACCAATAGGACTTGAGCTTGTTCTACTGACGCTATAATCCCAGTCCTTAACGCTATTCATATGGATTTCTACTGCTTTTTGATTTATTCCGGAAGTCGGAAATTCGGCGTGCCCTAAATTTGTTCTCTCAAATCGAGAACAGTAAGTAATTCCTATAAGTGGGCGATGTTTCTCTGCTCTATTTGAGATAATAATGTTTGCTGCGTAAACGTCTTTATATGGCAGTTGTTTAAACGTAATATTCGCGTATCTACTCTATATTTCAAAGGCCGTCTTTGCCAGATGAATTTCGCGCGGATTTGAGGTGTAAATAAACCACTTAATCGGTGACACGTTCCACCTACCAGTGTTTATATGGTTGCTGTCAGCGACACCACATCGTTCTTTCGAAATCAAATCAATTGTGCTTGAATCGAGAAGCCCTGTAGCCACCAGCGCGTTATATTTTTGTAGATATTTTTAGGGCCTCCACGTACTTGCCGCTTGTTGAGTTAATTATGTTTAATGCATTGGTACTTTCGTTCATATAGATATTAAATAATTTAACGCTGTTTCAAAATTATCGTCTATTTCTTCTATCAACTCGAGCCCACTGATGTTGGCAACAAACAACACTACTATGATTATTAGCTGCATGGCTGTAGCAATGGTTTCGTTCTTACTAGTCGCGTGCAAATACAAGAAACCCTTATATATCAAATGCTGCAGTCGAAAATGGAAATATGACGTTATACCAAATTTTAGAAAAATAAATGCGCTTGTTTTGGAAGCCGACCAACAATACATTGTAGCAATTATGCTGCAGTTTTGAAACCCTGGCAGAATACACTGTAATAAATATGCTGCAGATGGGTAATCAACTTAGTCGTTTTAGTAAATATAGAAATTTATACAGATGTAATGGAAAATTTTCAGAGTTGTGTTAAATTGATTGGGTAAAACATATCACATTTGATATTTATTGATTTATTTGAGTTAAAATTTTGTTTTTTGGGGTAAAACATATCACCTTTGATATATATTGACCTTTTATTTGAGCTAAAATTTTTGTTTTTAGGTAATACTTATCACATTTGATATTTATTGACTTATTTTGAACCAGAATAATTTTTGTTTTTATGTAAAACACAGCATCATCATCATCGGCTCAACTATCCAAGCAGGATATGCGCCTCCCTAATCATAGGGGCCGGACACACCGAGCCGCAGTTTTTACACTGCCGTACTGCCGGTTTCTTTTTTTTTTTTTTGATATTTATTGATTTATGTTAAGGTAGAATTTTAATTTTTATATAAAACATATCATATTTGATATTTATCGACCTTTTATTTGAAGTAGAATTTCTGTTTTCTAGATAAAACATATCGTGCTTGATATATATTGATTTATTTGAGCTAGAAATTTTTTGTTTTGTTTATTCTTCCCTAAACGCTCGATTTTGTAGCTTTAGGGCTCCGTTCTTCTTTCTTTGCATCGTGATGGGCATCTGTTTTAAAATGACCCTGTTTTTCGTAGCCTCCATGGGGTCATACGTCCCTTCATCGCAGTTGTCCCAATTTTCGATAAACGGTTGCTGTTCCTGTTCTTTCTGGAGCCTATTTTCTATCCGCTACCGCCTTATAAGCGTCCTATACCGCATCATTGCGATGGGGTCATACGTCCCCTCGTTACACGCGTCCCAATTTTCGGCGGATTCGACAATCAGCTGCTCTTGTTTGTTTTCGGACTGTGACAAATATGTAATTATTTTAGGGTTTTTTATTTAAACAGAATTTATATGTAATACAGTTTTTAATTTTTTCTGCACTGTACAGGGTGTTTGTTTATATGAATATAAATGTGGGTATATTATAGTTTAAAAAAAGAATACCCAGCATTTAAAGACTGATGTCTTACTTCGTCTTGTTATAGTTGCAGAATGCACGGGATATTAATAAGGCGGTTTATTTATACAAAACACTCTTGCTCTAAATAGAATTTGGAGGGTTAAATTTATTAATATGTATTACACATTTAAATTAAATTGCCCTGTTTACGTAAAATTGTGCTTTTTATTTATGTATATAAATGATCTGTATATAAACAGGGGCCTGGCTTTGGAATGTTAAATAAGCTATTATTTTGTGTTATACCCGCTTTCGACGATATTTATTTGAGCGATTTAACTTAATGTGATTTTATGTAGTAAAGAGGTGCATTATATGTTAGTATAATATTAAAACTCGTAAGAGCATTTGGATAAACTGTATAATTGCAATCTCGTATAATTATTATTGCGAAACTTAACTTTATTTACAGGATATGGCCCAGATTATTGCGAAATTTAATAAATAACTGCAATAGCAATATATTAAATATGTACTTTATTTTAGAAGTGTGTTGTATCATATATAATGTTTTCTTTGTTAAATTTTTGAGTTTTTTTTTAAGCCAGGCGCATCGCGTATGACATTTTTAAAACTGTGTATATGCTCGATATTAGCTTTCTACGGGTGTCCTTATGTTTTAGTGTTTAATTAGCAATCATGGCGACAGCATGCTGGTTAGATAAGTGGAAAAAACATAGTGGTATTTCATTAATTTTTATTATAAACAAAATAATATTATTACATATTTAAACGTTGATTGAAGGATTTTAAAACTTATTTTGTTTAAGAAATAAGTAGCACTGAGTATGAAGAAACAGACCTTGATCTCGACTCATCAGATTCAGAAATACACTCCGACAATCTTCCAGTACAGAGGCGTGCTAGGCCACCGACCCAAAACCAGGCTAAACATTTACCCGAAAATTTAAGTAGGGAACAGAAGAGTAGATCTAAATGTCGGCTCCGTGGATGTAAAAACTTGACATTCGTCAGGTGTTCAACCTGTAGGGTGTTTTTATGTTTTTGTAATGAAAGAAATTGTTTTAAATTATATCATTTGTAATTTTGCTGTTTTAACATTGCTCCTATGTTTTTTTTTTTGTAGTGAACGATCTGTTTCAGATTATTTCATTTTGTAATTTTGCTATTTTAATAAATATATGTAAGTAACATATAATTAAAATTACTATAAAGTTAAAAGTTATAGGTTTTTTGGTTTTAAAAGGATAAAACAAAAGAAAATATTTTCAAGATGCTATCTTTATTGCTTAATTAAGAATGTTTTAATAAAGCAAATAATGTTTGTATTCAGCAAAACAAATATTTATTGGGGCCTAATAAAACCTGTTTTATAACCAAATACATTAGCTAAAGTTAGCTGTATCAGCTTCTTTAAAACAAACAAATAATCAAAATTAACCATGAATAGTGTTATTAATATTAGCAATATATTATGTTGAATGGATTTGAGGTTTAGGATAAATACACCTATAATAATTTTTGTAATATTAATTTTATCATAAATACTTATGTACAATACATGTGTTTTATTATTTTTTATAAGTTTAGTTAAAGACTTTATTCCTACTTTTTTTTTTGAGCAGTTCCATACATTATCCGAGACAACAACCAGCGTTTTGTATGTCGCAATCGAAAGTATAATTGCGAAATTTGCTATTTAATTTAAATCAACACCGGCTGACCTTGCGGCACTTTTACAACAACAAACTGCATAAGCGGCGACTAATGACCTTTACACCGTGCATTCAAATTTAAATATAGCATCGTAAAATACGCGGCGGCGGCGGGAACGCGGGTAAAGTCATCGGGGGGAGAGAGGGCGGTAAACAATCTCACATCACCGTTAGGTGACGCTTCATTATGGTTGTGGAGGGGGCGTCTCAATCTACCCCATACCTACTGACGTGTGTTTGTTTCTCCAATTTTCAGGTTTTCGTTCCCGTTTCCTTCCCTTTTTTCACTCTTCGACCACAGCTTCAATGGCACTTTCACTTTCCGAGGAGCTGTTGGACGAACAGCTTGAGGAACTATTAGTGAAATTCTAATCTCCATTTGAATCATCAACTGCGCTTTCATTGCTGTGTATAGGAGACACGTAGTAATTTGATTTTACTGCAGTCAGTCGCATCAGTGTCGGGCAATCAGAGTTACACGACACAGCATACTCAATATTATTACCATCATTAGTAATAGCTTCTTCAGGTTGTGGTGCATCAGAAATAATAACTGCTTTAGGTTGTGGCGACTGCTTTGTTGGTATCTTTTCTTCGTTTTTCTTTGCCATTTGCAAATTTTTTTCAGTTCGGCTCGAACAGTCCATGATTGAGCATCACCCACTAGAAAAGGCAAAATAAATGATAAATTTACAACCAAAAATGTATCAATATTAATGAAAGGTTTTAACGAGGGGTTAACCACGACCAAAAATTGTGTACACTAAATTACCATTACCAAAAACTTACCAACATTACCTCGACATTACCAAAAATTACCGACATTACCTAGACATTACCAACATTACCTCGACATTACCAGACATTACCCACATTACCAACATTACCTCGACATTACCAGAAATTATCCACATTACCAACATTACTAAGGCATTACCAAAAATTACCAACATTATTGGAGCAATAACTAATATTTTAAGTATTGTGGACACATTTCCAATAGACTTCAAACATACATAAGCATTATAATTTACCACTGTAGACATATAACCACAAAAATTATTTACTAATATCCTGAGTTGCAATATTTAACTATAATCAATTTTTGAAACAATTTGAATATATACCATCAGGCTATAAACTATCTAAGCATGGTAGATATAATGCACCAGGCAAATAATTCGGTGCAAATCTCTTATTAATTTGGTTGACTGTGTATTATTTGATTTAAAATATTCCATTTGTCCGGATATTATCCGTGAAACAAATAAATTCCTAGGGTTGTTAGAAACATGTTATTTAGCAAAGAAAACTATTCCGAGAATGGGTCCTCATCGAGGTCATCATTTATTAAATTGACTCATATTATAGAAATTCAGTTGCGTAGCTGGAAATTACTGGGGGGGGGGGGAGATCCTACCAACGACGTAGTTAGACTGCCTTTTTGGAGGTGGGGGGAGGGTAAATAATTAAAATTTCGTAAATACTTTTTTTGATCATACGATTCATTAAAATTTGTATAAATAAAATAAAAATAGATTTAAAGGTAATTAAACATGATTTGGAAATTTACTATTTCTAGTAAATACTCGTACTATGAATTTATCAAATCATTTGACGTCTTCAAAATCAGAAAAATATATGCAACTTTATAAATCTATTTTTAAATATTGTTTCCATTAAGTTTGTAGCTATCGGTTCTTAAAAATATGCCCCGATCACCACTGACTACAATAAAAGTATCTAACATTTTTATATTTAAAAAATAACCCTATTTAACAATATTTAATTTTCCAATGTAAAGTTAAAATCTTATAGAATTATACATATAATTTTATTTTAACGTCCGTTATAACCTTAAATTCAAACTCGATTGAATAATATGACACGATATTACATTTGTAGAGATAATACACAAAAAATATATGAAACATGTTTATTTATAAAGCTTTAATATAATTTTTATTTGTAATTACGCTTTCATATTTTATATTTGGATACAATTGATATTCTATCTTGTTCACTTAATTTCAAAGGATAATTTTCTAACATAGTGATAGGTCCATGAAATATAAATTCTTTGTTAACAATTTGGATGTCAGTTTTCTTTGGCCAAATAAATGAATCCAAATTCGAATGCATAAATTTTATTTCAAATTTGTCTTCTTCGAGTATTTTTAAAATGCGTCCTACGTACCAATTATCCGAATAAAAAACTCAATAGTATGATCCGCTATGGATTTCTAAATTTGTTTCTGTTGTAGAATTCACTGTTGTAGTTGTAGTTTTGTTACGAAATCTTTGAAGTCTATCCGTACTAATTCTGAAAAATAGTTTTCGATAAATCTTTATTAATTTTATTAATTTGTATTATATATATATATATATATATCATCATCTGTGGCGCTACAGCCCAAATCGGGCCTAGGCCTACCGGACACACCGAGCCGCAGTTTTTACACTGCCGTACTGCCGGTTTTCGTAGTCGAATGCTACATTATTTAAGGCGTATAAGTGACTAGCTTATAGCGCCCGAGTGTGATAAATACATGTAGCTGTATTTTATATTTTACGACAAATCACACATTGTCGACAGGCGGATTCGAACTGACGAACCTTGGCTCGGATGACGTCACAGTATGTTAAGGGATGTGCCTTAACACGCTCGGCCACCGCGCCTGTATATATATATATATATATATATATATATATATATATATATATATATATATACATACATATATATATATATATATATATATATATATATATATATATATATATATATATATATACACTCGTAATTTAGCTTTAGACAACATAATGATGTCTTTCTAATTGTTATTTCATTTTTATCTTTTATTTTTATTTTAATAAATGGGCTCTTCTTCTCAATATCATCCTTTTGTAAATCTTTTATCCAAAGATTATTGGTAAAATCTAATAATGTTTCATTATCTATAAGGTCTTGCGGAATATCATCGTCAGCCGTCGAATTATATTCAAACTCGATATCGAGATGATGTAGTGCTATATCATTAACCAGATTAATGGCAACGTCTTCTGCTGTATCTTCTTCATCGTCTTTTGTGTTGTAATCCATTATACTTATTGTTTGCCAGTTTATTTCATTCGATTTAATTCCCAAATTTCTACAATCTTCAATAGCTTCAATTAAAGCACTCATGCAATTTTTCTCTATTTCAGCGTCATTTATAAAAATGTTATCTTGCATTTGTGAGGAAGTACCAAATTTTGAAGATTTTTCTCGTTGAAATACAAATTTATTTGCCAAGTCACTCGTAATTTGATGAATAGTTTCTATTTTATTCAATCTACTAACAATATCTTGAAGGCTAAAGTTAACTACTATAGAAAAGGTTGATGTTAAAGATCGAGTGGCTCTAAATATTTGCTCACTTGGCTGAGAACTGAATAACCAAGTGGTAAATTCAATACTATGTTGGAGGTCCGGATTATCCCTATATTTTCTGACTAATTTAATTAGAGAATGTGCATTTAATTCAATACACAGATAGGCATTTAAAGTAATAAAATTGTTTGTTGTAGATAATTTATTTCCAAGTCGTAGCCATTCTCTCCAGATTCGTAAACAAAATACGAAGTACCATATTAAATATATTCTTTAAGCTACGGTAATACTTTTATCGAGATATGAATTTAGAACATTCCGAATTATTTTTAAATAAATAATTGTAGCATTTGAACCCGGAACGTGAATTGCCAATAGTTCAGAGACTGAAACAGAACACATTTTATCAACGGCCTTGAAATTCATTTTATCTTCAAGGTGAATGTCGGTAATAATAAGAAGATGTTTATCTTTTGTGACATTTTTAATTAAAAATTTTAGATGTGTAGATGACACCATAAAATCCCCCATGGGAAGGACAATATTTGGTTTTAATAATCGTGTTCGCATTTTTGTTCCGATATGTACAGTATCTTGCACACAAATATCTCCATCTTCAAGATCCATTCCAAATCAAGTCTAAATTTTGCTTCTTACATTGTGTTTTTGTAAGAGCGAACAATGTCTCATTGTTTTTAGCAATCTGGTGTCACCATCGGATGAAAATCCCAACAGTACAGTTTAAGTACATCTTTGTAACAAAAACAGTTATCTGTATCAAATACAAATTAAAAAATGATGGACATTACCAGAAATTACCCACATGACCAAGACATTACCAATATTACCTAGACATTACCAGAAATTACTGACATTACCTAGACATTACCAACATTACCAAGACATTATAAAAATTTACCGACATTGCTAAAAAATTACCAAAATTACCAAAATTTTGTACACCAAATTACCTTGGTGGTTAACCTCTCGGGTTTTAATTAAGAATTTGACTATTTTCTATTTACTTAAATACGTACAAAGAAAAATAGCCCAATCCATTAAAAATTACATAACTCAAATTTATTAATTATCATTCATAAACAGTGAAACATCTCGTAATAATCAACATTTTGTTATTTACCTTAAGTCAGCTAAATCGACACAACTCAAATTAAGACGATGTCTTGTCGAACTTACAAACTTATAAAAATGTCACAACTCAAAATAGCACAGTTTTGAACTCGTTTTTGTTCACTCATACACCACAAGGGTTCATACTCAACTGCTAATGTGTCACTCTTGTTGATTCAGTGGATGGAGCATCGAGACAAGAAGAGTGACACAAGTGCGCTCTGGCGGGCGGGATTTGAAGCTACGTTGGTACACTTTTGATGTTTGAATGAGTACTGTTTATATAGTACTTACCTTTAGAAATACGTGTGTGATATGCTAATTTTATCTTAAAATGATTATTTATTTTTGTTGATTTCTCTTTTTTCTTCCCCCACTCTTCAGTTTTTGTTTAAGCTATCAACAAAATTAAATACAATATATAACATTTTTTTTATTAACTATATTAAATACTTACTAAAAAAATGTTTAATAGTATATTGTATACCTAGGCGGGAAAGTGGATGTTTTCCGGGTCGAAAGAAAATATGGTCAGGCGAGGCGCAGCCGAGGCTGGCCATTTCTTGAGGCTCGGAAAACCACTTTCCCGTCATGGTTTACACATGATTTTTTATCCTACATAACAACAATAGACAAAAATAGAACTTATGAATATTATTACAGAAAGTACCGGAAAGTACAATTTACAGAAAAAGTTAATTGTTTGAAATGTTAATATTAAATACAGGATTATTTATTGTACAATTAGGAAAAGAAATACCTTGTTTGGATAAATTTGATAATTGAAATTGTTCTGAAAATGTAGAAACAGATGATTCTGCATTAGTAGTTTTTGAGCAATCTTTTCTAGTGAGGGACTCATCCATTATGCCAGCTTCATCTAATGGATGGTATTCCATATTGGGAGTGGACAAATCTACTTCCGGTCGTGTAATAGTGGCATGGGTTGATAAAATTTTTTGGGCGACAGAAATTTTATTTTGGATGGAATCTTCAATGTAGCCTTCAGCTACGCTAGTGGAACGCCAACCACCATGCCTTTTTAGTACTAATATATCAGCGCCTGAATCGGCCAGAAGTGTAGCCGACGTTCGTCTGAAGCAATGTCCAGTATAATCTTTTGGGTTTGGTAAATTCAAATACGTAGCTATTTTAGATGGTATTGCACCAATTGTGTGGTGGCCAACATTTTGAGCGGCACATTTTCCGGCATTATATTTGATAAATAATCTCAAATTGAAATATTTTTTACAAATTGATAAAATGTCTATGTAGTTTTCTTTTTTGGAATTACAAACAGTGAATGTACGTTGCTTATTATTTTTTGTATGTGGTATGTTTATTATTAAGATATCATTTTTGTCTACTATATTATCTATTGTTATGTTCGTGAGTTCGTCAGTTCTGCAAGCCCCAGCGATTCCAATTATTAGCGCTACCTGAAAATAATAATATTTTTCTTCATACGCTTCAACATATTCAGTGTTTATGTTCAACATATTGTTGTATTCAGCAACAGTTTCATACCACCCAACATTTGCATTTGCAGTCTAATAGTTCAAAATCAGTTATTGGTTGTCGACACCACTTTAAAATATTTCTTCCATACTTAAGCAGTTTGCTACACGCAACGTGTAAACAGTCATATTTCATGTTTTAATCTTATTTAAAAAATAACGTTTTAACGTTTACGTCCCATTAAATTTACTACTATGTAAACATAATTCGTTATTTACAAGAGTTTCTCCGTTGCACAACAGTAGTGTTACAATGCCGGTTCTAGACCAATTCAAGGTCACTCGTCGCATGTGCCGAATCGGGACTGCCCCGAACGAGATATGACGTCACAAACATAAAATTCTTATCATAGACAACAGGAAACAGGATGCGCCAAATAAGATAATGTGATAAACAAAAAAACCGGATGTGATAAAAAAATGGAGGCCATGTGACGTCACAATTTAAAATGGCGCCGGAAAAACCCGCGAAAATTAAAAAAATAGCGCGAAAATTTAAATTTTAAAATGTGACGTCACAATTCAAAATGGCGTCTGAATAAACCCGCGAAAATTTAAAAATTTGAATTTTGGGTGTGGCATCATCATTTGTAGCTGGGGAAAATTTTAAAATTTGAAATAAAAAATGGCCGACAGCTCACGCATGCGCAGTGTTAAAAATTTGAACTTAGAAAAAAACAATGAATTTTATTTATTAAAATTTGAATTTGCAAAGACGCGCGTGTTAAAAGATAGTTGATGACTCACGCATGCGCAGTGTTAAAAATTTGAACTTGGTGAAAAAAAAAACAAAATCAAAACTACTTAAAAAATCCCCAATACACAAAACTAGCCTAGACTAGACTTGGTGGTTGGGGGATGGGGAGAGGGCGAGGGCGAGGGCGAGGACGAGGACGAAGGCGGCAGTGGAAGAAAAAAATAAAAATACATGAAATACATTGAATAGACATACATTTATTAACAAATAAAAAATAATTATATTACATTTATTGTTTTTTTATTTTACTTATACAATAAAAATACATGTAATACATTGAATAGGCATACATTTATTAACAAATAAAAATAATTATATTACATTTATTGTTATATAAATAGTTTTTGTTTTAAAAATTCTTTTGTATCACTACTAGTGAGTATATGTAAACATTGAAAACAATGTTTTACTTCTGGCGCTGGACCATCTATGTGTGTATTTTGAATTGGTAGGTTATGATGATCAACGCAGCATAATTGGTGGAAAATATCTCGATGTAGCTTAAATTTTAATGGTAATTTAAACCAGATTTGTTGCAAACTACGTCCATTAAACAAACGTAGAAGACTTATGAAATATTCTTCATTAATTTTTCCACAAACATATGCTGTTGGTGCTAAATCACCAATTATGTTAAGTATTTCACTTATATTATTATTATTATTATTAATTGTGTTTACAATACTTTTATACAATATATACGTATTTTCAGAGCACAACTTTGATTTATATGAAATTTCTAATATTTCTAAAGCAATAATTTTATATGCCATTGCCATTATTAAAATGCTTTAAAATTACACACACAACGACTAAGTGTTTTTAAACAGTTAATAACTATTTATATATATAGCTATTACTTGTCCCCACTACTTTTTGTTTACGTATTACTTTTTATAACACTTGTTTGAATAAAAAGTTCTATACTTAAAATTTCCGGATATTTAATTAATTTATGAGGATAAAATTGAAGCTTATCATTTTCTTTTACTTCCAAATTTTGTAGTAAAACAAATTTCCCATTTAAATATACATCATATTTTGGGATTTTTATATTACTAGTAATTTTAATTATTTTTCCGTTAAACGGTATTATATATGACGTATTATCATCATGATAATTATTAATTATTTCAAATGTTTCAACATTTTGTTTTAAATTTATATTAATATTAATATATTGTTTTAATTGTGATACATTCTCATGAATTATATCAATAATACTAGTTAAGTCAGTATTTAAAGAAATTTTTAAACTTTGAACAAGTTTATTTGTTTGTGATACATGATCACGTATAAAATTATTTATTTCACTTAAAAAGTTTTTATTATTTGTTGAAATAGTGTTATCTACATATTCACCAATTTCAACTAATTTATTGTGAATTTTACTTATCACATCATCCTGTTTTTTATTTAATTCAACAATCTCTTTTAACACAATATTATCAACATTGTATGACACATTACTTATTTCATTACTTATAACAGACACTTTATCAAACATGTTTTTATTGTTTGTTTTTAATATGTCCAATTCTTCCACTAATTTATTATATTTCGCCACATGAATATTATCAAGCTGAGTTATTTTAATCATTAAATTGGAATTTAATTTACTAATTGAAAAATCTACATATTCTTTATTGCATGCATCTTTTTCTTCCACTGCAGCTTTCACATTTATTAAACGTTTATTGTTTATATTAAAATCACCATTTTTTGTTTTTTCAAATCCAACACCAGCAGGACCTCGTCTTAAATATTTAGAAGAATGAAAGTGTGGATGAGGAGAAAAATTATTAAATTTACTAACACTCATTGTGCGAATGTATGTGCGTGTATGTTTATTAAACAACAGATCTATACAAACTAAATATTATTTAAAATATTACTTAAATTTATATCCCCATGGATAAGTATTTGTAAATAGATAATTTACAATTCTCTTATCATCATGGGGACTTAAACATAATTTTTTTTGTTTAATTGTGTGTACTTTATGTTTTTTAGATGAAATAGTAATTTGATTTTTTGTTACTGATGTATTATTAAATAGACAGTTATAATAATCTTCAAACGTTATTGTTTTTAACGTTGCAGACGTTATACCCTTTGCTTTTTTATTTAGTTTGTTTTTACCATCATTTTGTAAAACTTTATAACTATACATTTTAGATCGCAATCCAATAAAATCAGTCATTATATTTCCATTATTGTCATCCTCCATTAACGCTATAACTTTTTTATTTACACGAGGCATATTAAAAATATTATTTTCCCTATAATCAGACGTATCAAATTTACCAATATCACGCTTCATTATTTCATAAATATTAATATTATTAAAATGATATATTAAACTATCTGTATCTGTGTATAACAACTTTGTATTTTCACTATAGTCTCGCATTATATAGTTATAGTGAAAATCATATATATATGTTTTTGACAAATCTAATATAGCAGAACCAACATATATGGGTTTGTTAAAAATTACATATTTTTTAGACATTTCTATTAATACAACATCATCATCTAATATTGTGCAAGAGTGAAAATTTGGTTGTGAAATGTATGCTTTTGCACCGTAACGCCCTTCCCATTTAGTAACTAGTTTTACTTCTTTATGTTTTCGAACATTTTCCATAGTTTTTCCAAAAACCGCATTGTTCATTAGCTTATAATTTTTTTTTTTAAATTCATTTGTAGATTTTTTACGTAATTCAGTGTTTACATCAATGTATTTTCGAAGCCATGGACTCTGCTTAAACTTCAAAATTTTATGAATTTTTTTAATTTTTAGTCCTAAATTCAAACATTGTTTTAAAGTTTCATAATGAATTACATAATTATTTTTATTATGTAAATTTGCTATTAATTTTTCTGTTTTTGACTGGTGGTATAAAATGCTCAGGGCAAAGGGGTAAATCTTTGTGTAATTCATATAATTCCTCAGGATATTCTAAATCTATAATATAACCAGTGTCAGACTCAGCAGATAAATTTTCTAAATTAATACTGTAAAAATTTAGTTCATCAACCCACTCAAAATCACCATACGGTAAAAACATTCTCATAGCCGCCCCATATAAGTTATTAATGTCATAATACATGATATGTGATTCTTGTTTAGTTTGATCATATTGATCACCCATGTATTTATTGTTTGCTTTTGCGTATCGATTAGAAGATTGGGATAAACCACCACGAATACCTTTTTCTACAAATAAAATTTGATCCACGTTTGTTAATAATTCTAATTTAACCTCAGTTATTTTTAGCATAGCATAAAATGCTAAGCCGGGGGCCGTATAATAATGCAATGCATCTAATCCATACGTTTCCATGCATGTATTGCGAAAGTTTTCAAAAACATCTGCAAGCAGTAACACATCTGTTTTTAAGTATCTGCATATTCACCCAAAGTTTTAATATGAAATGTATTCCACACATTAGCCGCAAATTTATATTCATCATCCGTTACCCCCTCGCCCTTTAGGCTACTATAAAATTGTTTTTGTGAGGGTAATTGTGTTTCATCAAGTTTTCCCCATGAATCTATGTATTCATAAGGAAATATACCTTTTTTTGTAATCATTTTAAATTTATCATACGAATTATATTGACTTCGACTTATTAGCATTTCATCATCACTTAAATAGGAAGACAATTTATCAAGACTCGACGCCATAAATCTAAATGAATCAATAAATTTTAATTGAATTTTGGTATTTTTGACATATTTTGTAAATGATATGTATCGCTCTTTATTTATGGGCAGAATTGATGTATGTCCTTCTATTTGCGTGGCAATGTTTTTAATAATAAAATGTGCATCATACCCAGATAAATTATGAAATACAACAGGAATTGTGTGTGATTTTCTATATTTTAAGTTACACGAATTATGAGAAGCTCCGCGATATTGGCCAGTAAAATGATTATGTTCTAGAATTTTTTTCTTATCAGAGGTGAAATCTTCACCACATATGTGACAATTTTGCGCATTTTCAAAATTAACTCTATCAGAATCGTTTAATGCTATAGGTATTACATTATTAGTTATAGCGTTTACTTTTTCAGCAATGTTTTGTAATTGTTTTGTAAATTTTTTAATACAATCACTACCCCGATATAATTTAAATTCAGACAAAGAATCATCATATGAGCATTTTAAATAATAAGCAATGCTAAACGCTGTATGTTTTTGCATTAATTGAGTGTTTTCATCCTGCGTATTATTGTTTACTGGTTTTAAAATTGCTTCAATATCTGCATAAATAACAAATGGAACTTTATCTTGATTTTTGTAGTTTTTGAATTTTAAAATTTTATTTTCCTCGCTTGGAACTTCTATCCGACATTTATTATTTTGACAATTTAATAAATGTTTATTTAATAAATAATTAGTAGTAAAATGGTTTAAGCAACGATCACATAAATGACTCCTATGATTATTGTTTGACAGCTGTTTACTCACAAGTCTTGACATGTTTTTTATATACATAAAGTGAAAGTTTTTTGGGGATCTAATTTCATCTATGTCCATGGACTCGTCTTCTTCTTTTTCGCTATTATCATCTACGTCCATGACATCATCAGTTTCAATTGTTTCAGTCTACGCAAACATAAAAAAAATACATTTATAATTACTTAAAAAAATTAAATATAATTACCTCTGACGAAATCATCAGCAGATGAATGGTTTGTTCAAAGGATTTAGTTGTTAGTGAAACAGATACCACCTCATGTTTTTTCTTTCCTACTTTCTCCAACGTATACACATTAATGTTTAGTTTGTTCATATCTTCAAATTTATGTATGTCTTTTATTTTTATGGGAAAATTCATTCCATCATATTTAAGCACCTCACTAAAATGAGGATATGACCAAATGCGATCGGAGTGATTATTTGCAGGACGTAAAGCAGCGACTACTGCCCACAGGAAGCAGTATTCATCACTGTTTTTAATGTTTATTACCGCTTTTTTACTTTTTATGTTTTTTGGTAGTTCCACATAGCTACCAATTTTTAATGGTGTGTAATTATTGATGTTTATTTTTAAATGCAATATTTCATGTAATGCCCATCCTGAGTCTCGTTCTTGAAACTCTTCCAAATCCCGTAAAATAGGCATTAGTACATTTTCCTCATACCACTGTTTAATGTTTGTTGATTGATCAATAACTTTATTCATAGTATTAAAGCCTTTTACTTCAATTTTATTCGTGCTGGGTAGAATAAAATCACCCGAAAATATTACATTTACTTTTAAAACGCTTGATTTTAATGCATTTTTTATTTTGTTTTTCAATATATTTAAGCATTTTGTTAAAAATATATTAGGATCTTTATACCCGCATTTATTTATAATAGCACCTGTTTTAATTCTATTATTAAATACGGATTTAATGTTCTGCCAAATTAAGCAGTTAGATTGTTTATTATTATTATTTAAACCTGCACCAGGTTTAACTTTAAAATGTTTTTTTTTTTCGCGGTACGTTTTAAGAATAGTAAGATTCCCCTCTAACTTAAACAAATTTTCACTTTTGTTTTTTTTTTGTGTTAACACTTTTGTGCCTTTTGTTTGAATTACTTTTTCTACTAAATAAATATCTTTATTTTGTGTTTTTTGCAATTCTTGTTCATAAAACCCGCCCTCAATAGGATTGTTATGTAAATCTTTTAGTTTATACGTAACTGGATTTGTATATTGAATTTTTGTGATTATAAATAGTTCACAAGTCCAAGAAGGCTCGTAACTTTTTGAAAATACATGCTTATATTTACTAATTCGCACATAATCACCTATTTGATATTTGGCTTTACCACTTATTTTTATATTGTTATATACAGTATTTAATAGTGTTTTTTCATTTTTTCTTGACACTTCTATTGGTTTCATTTTAATTGTTCTATGATATTTATTATTATAATTGTTTAGTAACTTTTTAAGTATATTTAACCAATTATGAGTTCTCTGGTTACTAAATTCACGCCACATATTTGATTTTAACGTTCTATTAAATCGTTCACATATACTCGCTTTTAAATTACTATAAGTTGAATAATGATTTATACTATATTTTTGCATTAATTGTTTAAAATCATTATGGTAAAATTCTTTTCCATTGTCGGATTGTAAATTTTTTGAAATACGTCCATTGTTGAAAATTTGTTTCATAGCATTAGTCACATTAATTCCTGATTTACTTTTTATGGGTTCAACATACGCAAATTTTGAAAATGTATCAATAACAGTAAGCAAATATTTATATCCTTTATTTTGAGAAGCATATGGAATCATTTCTACTAAATCACACTGCCACAAATCATCAACGCCACGCATAATTACACGACGACGAGGATAATTTCGTCTAGCTAGTTTATGTATCTCGTTTACAACTTCAAGTTTAGACATGATTGTCTAATGAATGATTGTTAGGAAATGATAAGGTACTTTAAAATAAATACTTTATATATACATACAAACATTAGTTTTTATTTTATATATTATTTACATTTTTGTTGTTGTTGTTTAAATACATTTTTATTTTATAAGCATTTCTAAGTGCACACATTTTTCTAGAGTTAACATGAAACATACATTTATCAGCATTTTGTATATTAAAATATTCACTTCTAAGTGATGGCATTTCAGTTAAATCAACAATATTTTCAACTGGTAAATATCGTTTTAAAAAACTTCTTTTTCTATCACCTTTTACATACACTGTAGTAGTATACCGCATCATTTTTGGAATATATCGAATAAAATCTTCATATGCTATTAAACCATCACACCAATGAAAATCATGATAATGTCTAAGTAGCCATGCAGCTTCTCTTTTATTTTTTTTTTGGTAATTCACTCCATTGATATGGTGGTTTTATTAACAAGTGTTCACTTGTTTTACCGTCTAGTGAAATAATAGCAAACTCATTTCCTACAAATTCACCATAGCCACCAGTAAAACCTTGAATGTCAACAATACACCGCATTGTATAAAGTATTGTTACAAAGTGATTTAAAATATGCAAAAAATATTTACTTTATACTTTTTAGTTTATTTCCCCCTCTCTCTCTTTACAGCATTACAACTTTTAATAAATAATTTTTGCTTCACGTAATTCCTCAACAATAGATAATATTTCATTATCATGATTTGTATTTCCTGCTTGTTTTGAAGCCCACAATAAACGTAATCGATCTACTAATTCATTAGGATCATCCCAGTATGTATAATTATTTTTTTGATTTATTAATTTCATGTGTGTTGGTAAAATTCCTGCACCCAATCGACTACTACTACTAGTTGACTGTGATCTTAATTTATGTGGGTTATTACGATAATGTAAAGCAGGCTTAATAATATTTATATATTTCCAGTTTTGTGAATCTTTTACTTGTGAACCAACGGTATTATTTCTTAAATGAAGATTGGTTTGTAGCGCAATATCTAAATAAGCTTGTTTATCGTCTTCAGTAACTAAAGTAATATTTGGTTTTTTTTTAAATAGCAATTCATATAAACCACGCGTTCCCCCATACTCGGAATCGTTTACAAAAATATCATTATGCTCAATAGTAATAGGTGTATTACCAATTAAAAATTTATTATTTCGCTCATTGTATTTTACACCATATATGTTGTCAACATCTTTACCACCAGTTAAAAAAAATTCCATATATTCAGTAGCAATATTACCAAAATTTTTGGTGTGTTTTAAATTTTCCATTTCTTGTCGACCTTCAGGTGTTCCAATAAAATCAAGAACTTGAGGTTGTAAAGGTGGTATGTCAACATTTTCTGCTATAAATTCCTCACGTAAAAATTGTGGTTCATGTTTAGTTTTAAACTGGGGTGATTGTCCCAATACATTTGATGTTGTAATTATTTGTTTTTTAGGTGTAATAAAATCATTGTTTAACGAAAAATTATTCGCGTTTATTGGCAATGATGATGATGATGATGATGGCGGTAACGATGAGTTTGAAACAAGTTGTTTTAAAGGTATCGTTATAGGTTTAAACGTTTCCTCTAAATTATGCTCGGTTTCAATTTTACCTCGTTTAAAACTATCATACTTTTTACGTATAATATTTCTAGTTTCTATAATTTGTTTTAAGGTTTCACTTGAATTATTCATTATTTTCGCTACTACTACTTTCAGTTTCAACCGCCGTATTATTATTATTATTATTATTAGTGTTGTTTATTAAATGCTTTAATGCAATATATGATATTTGTAAACAGTCAGCAATTTGTCTGCACGCTGTATGAGCAACTTGTAAACAGCTCACAATGTGTTCACAACCTGCTTGTGTAAAAGCAACAAATCGATTATATATACTTTGAGTAAAATTTAATTGCTTTAAATTTTTACTAGATGCAGATGACATGTTATCTAAATGATGGACAACATTTAAATGAATTATTTAACTATATAACGTTATATATATATATATATATATATATATATATATATATATATATATATTATTATTATTAGCTAAATAAAAAATTAACAATCCATTTTTAAACAACTAAATAAATAAACAAACATGTTAAACAAACAAACAGGTAAACATACAAGTAAACATACAGGTAAACATACAGGTAAAACAGGTAAAACAGGTAAAATACAGGTAAAACAGGTCTGTTTGTCTGTTTACTTGTATTTTACCTGTTTGTTTACCTGTTTGTTTACCTGTTTTACCTGTATGTTTACCTGTTTGTTTGTTTAACCTGTTATATACTAAATTTATTTGTTTATTTGTGAAATAACTTATTTAGTCCAATTTAAATAATTGTCAAATCCCATACGATATCGTCCATCCACATAACTATCTTTATCAATAACTGCAAATCCATATTTATCCCGCCAACATTCGCAGCAAAATTGCTTAAATAATTCAAATGGCATGTCTGTGTTAACATGATCATCGTAAACATGTTTTAAATTGAAATAGTCTTGTTTAAATAAAACAAGTAAATTCGCATTGTCTCTGATGAGATGTTTTGGTATACGAGTGTATGTTTGACACAAATAAAATGAGTCTATTAAATTGTGACGACCCATGCTAAAATAATCACGCATACAATCCTGTTTGTCGCACGCCACATCATCGAAAATAAATATAGAATTTGGTTTTGTATTACAAGGTTTTACTATTTTCTCATTGTCACTAAATGGGAAATATCCCATGCCTTTTATCCCCGTTACACATTCCTTTAAAAACATGTATTTTGGTTGATTTAATGACTTAGAGTATAAGTAGATATTTTTAAATCGTAAACCATTTTCGTGTGTCAATAGACTTAAAATAGCATTTGTTTTTCCACAATTCGATGGACCACAAATAATAGATCTAATTGAATCAGGCAATAAATCACCATGTTTTTTCTCTTTACTACCACAACCATTTTCATTATTAACAATATTATCAAAATTGTTAATATTAATATTACGTTGTTGCTTTGTAAACATCATATTGATAACTAATATAAAAGAAATAAATTGTTTACTTTTATATCATTCCACATTCAACCGTCAATGATTCAACATCACGAAGGTGCAGGCTTTCTAAATTCTGCAATTAATTCGTTACCTGTTGAATTACACATACCCGGATACAATTTTTGTGGCCCCGGTACAAAACTTAAGAAAAGATTGGCACGAGGAGATTCTGGTATTAATCCTTTGGATGAAGCGTGTAAAGTACACGACATTGCTTATTCTTTAAATTCTGAAAATTTATTAGAAC
This sequence comes from Pterostichus niger, assembly GCA_947425015.1. NCBI lineage: Eukaryota > Metazoa > Arthropoda > Insecta > Coleoptera > Carabidae > Pterostichus > Pterostichus niger. The sequence goes on from OX380350.1 coordinate 11,188,789, forward strand.
GTCATAAAGCTGATAAAGTGTTGCAAGAAAAAGCTACGCAACGTATTCAAGCAAAAGACGCATCTTTTGGTGAAAAAACTGCCGCAGTAATTGCTTCAAAAGCTATGGCTATAAAAAGAAAAATTGGAATGGGTGTTAGAAGAAAACAAACAAAAAATAAAAAACAAACGCGAAAAATTAAAACTCCTCGAAAAATTGGTGGTATTTTACCGCTTATTCCAATTTTAGCAGGAGTACTGGGGGCTATTGGCAGTACGGCGGGTGGCGCTGCGGCTATAACAAGTGCTGTTCATAAAAAACAATTTCAAAATAAAGTTCTTCAAGAAACGTTGCGACATAATAAGGCAATGGAGGGTAAAGGATTATATTTAGCACCATATAAAAGGGGTGCTGGTATTAAAAAAAAACCTCAAACGCAAAAACAAAAAATAATCAAACAATTACCTAATAGAGCATTAACAAACACTGATTTATTAGCACATGCAAAACACATTCCGCATTTTCGCGGCGTTTATATGCGTGATACTTTGCCTTTAAAACCTAAAAAATATGAGTGTGCAATAGTCAATTTAGATAACAACTCGGGTCCGGGAACACATTGGGTTGCGTATAAAAAAATAAATAATTTAATTAATTACTATGATAGTTTTGGTAATTTACCCCCACCACTTGAGTTAATAAATTATTTTGGTAATAATGCAGAAATTAAGTATAATTATAAGCAAAATCAAAGTTTTAATTCATTTAAGTGTGGGCATTTATGTCTACAATTTCTTAACAACAATCGCTCATAATGTCTTTAACATTTACAATTACTGGTACATCGGAAAATTTAAGTAGTAACTATTTTCCACCAATTAAATTATACGCAAATCACGCATATGAAATTGGATTAATAAATTTTCAAACATACAATTCTATTCCAAATATAGATGAAACAAATAATAAATTTTATTATGATAATGGTAAAGTTATTACACTACCCGTAGGAGCATACGAACTTGCCGACATTGCAAAATATATTTATAAACAGTTGGGTTATGATGAGCTGTGGAAGACTTGTAAAGAATATGAATTACATAACATTACCGATGATTTCTATGAGGAAGACGAACAAAAAATTGTACTTTATGCAAACAATAATACGTTAAAATGTGAAATTGCTAGTACATTTGAAATTGACTTCACACCCGATGATAGTATAGGTAAAGTATTAGGCTTTACACAACAAAAATTAAAACCACATACATTGCATATTTCTAATAATCCTGTTAACATTACAAACATAAATTCAATGCTAATTGATTGTAATATTGCAGCTGGATCATACATAAATAGTGATTCAGCGCATGTTATTTATGAATGCTATCCGATGGTTCCACCGGGCTATAAAATAGTTGAAACTCCTACAAATATTATTTATTTACCTGTTAGCGTTCAAACAATACATAATATAACTTTGCGTATTTTAAATCAAAATTGCGAATTAATTAATTTTATGAATGAAGAAATATCAGTTCATTTACACGTACGAAAAGTTTTAAAATAAATACAACACCCACAGTCAAAATACTATCAGTTAATTATTAACTACATACTAGTAAACTTCATAAAATATTACATTTTAATTATGGGCATTTATTTTGGTATAAATGAGCAATTTAGTTCAAATAATATCAGTCAATTATTGACTACATACCGGTTAACACCACAAAACATCGCATTTCTTAATTCAATTGGTTTCCAAATTCAAAATGAATACAGAACTAAACGTAATTAATCCAATACAATATAACAATTCAGTTCAACGAGAAGAGTGGCATTCTTATGAACCACATTCTGGAACTGCATACGGTAATAATGACGAAATACGAATACCTATACATCATGAAGACATTTACACAACACCGCATGATAGTAAAATAGTGATCGAGGGAAGTTTTGTAAAAAAAGATGGAACTCCATTAATTGCTGGTACTGGTGCAAACAAAATTCTAACAAATAATGGATTCGCATTTTTATTCGATGAAATTCGTTATGAACTATTTGGGCAAGAAATTGATAAGTGTAAAAATGTTGGTATCACAAGTATAATGAAAGGTTATGTTTCACTAAAATCATACGAACTAGCAACATATAACAGTTGTGGTTGGCATAATCAAGATGTTATTAATGAAACAGGACAATTTAAATGTACTATTCCTCTTAAATTACTACTCGGTTTTGCTGAAGATTATCAAAAAGCTATCATTAATGCAAAACAAGAATTAATAATTATTAGAGCTCGAACTGATACAAATTCATACGTTCACACGGAAGAATTAAAAGTTCAAATAACAAAAATTCAGTGGCGAATTAAACATATTTTCCCTAATGATGCTGTAAAATTAATGTTATTAGATACTATTAACAAACAAATACCATTACAAATAGCGTTTCGTTGTTGGTCTTTATATACAAATCCATTTATATTAAATACTACAGATCATAGCTGGTCTATAAAAACATCTTCTAACTTGGAAAAACCTCGCTATTTAATTCTTGGATTTCAAACTGATATTAATAATAAAATTGATAAAAATAGTAGTAAATTTAATCATTGCGATATTAGAAACGTTATGGTTTATTTAAATTCACAGCGTTTCCCATATGAGCGTCAAAATGAAAATTTCACTCAAAATAAATACGAATGTTTCTATAACATGTATTGTATGTTTCAAACTTTATACTACGGAAATTATTCTATTGCAAGTCCTATATTAAATTGGAGTGATTATAAAAAAATTGCACCATTATTTGTGATTGACTGTTCAAAACAAGTGGAAACGTTAAAAACTGGTTCAGTAGATATTAAAATTGAATATGAAGCTCATTTAAATATTCCCAATAATACACAAGCGTTTTGTTTAATAATTCATGATAAAGCATTTGAATACACGCCTTTAAACGGCATAGTAAGCCCTATAACTAATGTGTAACATATTTCTATTTTGTTTATATGTAAACTATATATTTTTAGTATAATTGTAATTATTTTTATTGTTTGTTTACTACTTAAGCTGTAAACATGAATAACATAATATTTGTCTTGTTTTATTTTTATTTAGCGTATGCTAATAATTTTACTAAAAGAGAGATAATAGCCGACGGTATAATCTTGTTATTTTTATCAGCTTTACCAGACTTTTTTAAAAACACTAAAAATATATAATTGTGTAATTATTTTTTATTTAAATAAAATATATATGTTTAATATATTATTTTGTTTTATTTCAATATTACCAAAAAACTAGCATTGTCGTTAAAAGTGCAGCAGTCGCACCCATATTTTCTCTATCAGTCTTTAATTGAAACATAAAGTAATTAAACGTATTCGAAAAATGTTATTTAATTAAACACAAGAACAAAACGGTATGTAATTAACAGGTTACACAGGTTAGACAGACGGGTAACAAAAAAGCGTAAAGTATTATCAGCTAGAGACGTGTAGCCGCCGATGTTGTAAAAACACATCTCCAAAACTTCTTCATGTCTTATGTCATCATCATCATCATCAAACTCCAACGCCAGAATCCAAAATCCAGAGCCAGAGCCAGAATCCAGCCCCTTTAATTTTAAAATTCATAAAACATAACCTCTTTTATCGCGCAGGTGTTGTCTCGTCGGTTTCTCTTACTGCAGCTCCAAACCCGCGACAGGTTTTTTTAAAAATATTTTTTTTACTATGTTTACTACATGTTATCTCTATTTACCTTTTACTACTACAACTAATACCTGTTATCGTTACTCTGCATTTACTACGTTTACTACGTAGTAGTATTAGACAAGGATAACCGCATATAATGAATGAAACTATTGCTCTCTCTCTCTACTCAATTTCTATTGGTTGCGACGTCACAGCATTCCGCCTATTGATAACGGTACGCACACTTATTGGCTGACACGTAATCACTGATAACGATAAGCTCTCTTATTGGATGTGACGTCACAAGCTCCGCCCCTTCATGACGCCACAAACCACGCCTCGTAGGCTTGAAGGCTTGTAGGCTGGTCCAGAACATACCACGGGTCCCTTGAGTTGTCCCCAGATTGCTCGCCATTTTGGTAATACGTTATTTTAATAAAAGCGGATATGACGTTTATCTGCTTAGTATAATAGATAAAAATTTTGTATATATAAAAAAATAACGTTGGCATATTATATCATTCTAACTGTAAAACAAATTAAAGTCACACGCATATTATTATTATTAAAAGTGCTGTGTAAAAACTGGTAAGTTTACTTTTAAATATTTTTTTTTAATAATTTTTTACTAATAATATATTGTTTGTTTTTTTTATTATTAGCAAGCATGGATAAATTAAACCATCTTGGTAAAAGCAATTACAAAAATATTATTAAATTAAATAATATTGAAGTTAATACAAAATTTTTAATTAGCGATGCTAAAATTGTTAATGGGAAATACGGAGAATCAATTATGTTGGAATTAGAAGATTTTATAACTTTTCTACCGAAACGCTTCAATGTATTAACAGAAGAAGATATTAAAAAAGAACTCAAAAACAGCTACATAACCGTTGTACCGCATGATGATGACTCAAAGCGAAGAAATATTATTTTCTCTAAAATATAAACAATTTATTTAATTTTTGCTTAACAGCATCTCATACATAAACATGTCATCTGAAATTATTCATTATTTAAATGTGCATGATGCAATTAACATTTTATTGTATGATTATGTATATTTAGACTATGATTGTAATACAAAAAGTATAGATATTTACTGTGAATTGTTAGAAAAATATTTTATTACAGTAGAAAACATAGATGAAAATGTTCAGTATTTAACTATTGCTTGTAATGAGACTAGTAAAGTATTTAATGTTAGAAATTTAAATTAAATTGGATGCATAATAAATTACAATTTTGTGAAATATTTTGTCTAAGTTCAAACATGTTTGAAACAATACTGTATAATTGTGGATTTGACATAGATGATTATTATAATTACATTCAAATGTTACAAAAACGTGAACAATATTTGTTTACTGTATAATAAAAATGTATGTCTATTCAATGTATTTCATGTATTTTTATTTTTTTCTTCCACTGCCGCCTTCGTCCTCGTCCTCGCCCTCGCCCTCTCCCCATCCCCCAACCACCAAGTCTAGTCTAGGCTAGTTTTGTGCATTGGGGATTTTTTGAGTAGTTTTGATTTTGTTTTTTTTTCACCAAGTTCAAATTTTTAACACTGCGCATGCGTGAGCTGTCGGCCATTTTTTATTTCAAATTTTAAAATTTTCCCCCGCTACAAATGATGATGCCACACCCAAAATTCAAATTTTTAAATTTTCGCGGGTTTATTCAGACGCCATTTTGAATTGTGACGTCACATTTTAAAATTTAAATTTTCGCGCTATTTTTTAAATTTTCGCGGGTTTTTCCGGCGCCATTTTAAATTGTGACGTCACATGGCCTCCATTTTTTTATCACATCCGGTTTTTTTTTGTTTATCACATTATCTTATTTGGCGCATCCTGTTTCCTGTTGTCTATGATAAGAATTTTATGTTTGTGACGTCATATCTCGTTCGGGGCAGTCCCGATTCGGCACATGCGACGAGTGACCTTGAATTGGTCTAGAACCGGCAGTGTAACACTACTCACAACCGACACTTATATTTTACAGGCACAGGCATTTTATAAATTACATCATTATATTGTTGATATTTATATACTAATACTATTTTAAAATAAGTTCAAAGATTATGTTTGCACTTAATACTTTTATGTTATTTTAAATTTAATTAGAAAAATAACTTACTACACATTTAAAATTATTTCATCATTATTTATTTAATTAAAAACATATTTATATTATTTAAAATTTAATTAAGAAAATAACTTCTACACATTTAAAATTATGTCATCATTATTTATTTGATTAAAAATATACACACTTTACACTTTAATCAACTATTTACTACATACATTTTATAATTGCAACATTGTTTTTTTAAATTTTTATTCTTTTAATTTCAATAAAAGATGTCTTAATTGTATTAAAATAGATTCATTTGGACAATGTATGTTAAAAAAAGAAATGTATGTTAAAAAAAGATAAATTCAACGGATTTGCTTTTGTAACAGATTTTAAATATTCACTGTACGCATACATTATATTATTGAAAGAAAAGTAAATATACCCATTTATATATTGAAACACACCATCTATGTATACCGGGGAACATTGAGTGAATTGTTCCTCGATTTAAAATTCTAGAATTATTACATTCAGCTAATTGTATTACATAAATATATTTATAAAAATATATGTTTGACCCATATTTGTGTGAACAGCACTTTTTTTTGGGTAATAAAGCATGTCATTCTATATCTGATTTCAACAATATGTCACATTGCAAATAACTGTCTGAGTATTCACCAAGATTTTTATGTTTAAAAGTATTCCATACATTTATTGCATGATTATATTCAACATTACTAATTTCTTCATTTTTAATGAACTAAAAAAATCTTTTTTAAGTGGTAATTTTCCTTCATTTCATTTATCCCAGCTATCTATATATTCATAAGGAAATATACCTTTTTTTTCGTAACACCTGAAATTCCTCTTCACTATTGCAATAATTTCTTGTAATTTTTAATTCAGAATCACTCAAATATGTTGATTATCCGGTACATCAATTCGACATTCATTTTGCATTTTACACATTATTTCATGTGTATATAATGATTTTTTAGTTTAAAAATGATTAAAACATCTATGACAAAAATAAACTTGAGGTCCGTTTGATGTTAATTGTTTTCCTAATAACCGCGACATACTTTTTATCCACATAAAGTGATAGTTTGTACTTAATTTTATTTTATTTACAATTCCATTACTATTATCACTACTTATTACAACTATATATTTTTTCTATTTTTTTTTTGTAAATGTGTTAAGCAAATAAATTTTTTATTATAATTTTTTTTAGATAATATTACTGGGACAACAACATTGTTTTTCTTACTTCTATATTTTAACGTATAAATATTTATTGATATTTCATTTTGATCTTCAAATTTAGATACATTTTTGAACTGCATTGGAAACTCAATATTATTATACTGTAATACATGAGAAAAATGTGGATATGATGATATACGATCTGAATGTTGTCTTGCAGGATATAAAGCTGATACAACAGCCCATAAAAAACAAAAATTGTCATTATTTTTAATATTTATAACGGCTTTTTTTATATCAAGTGGTAACTCAATATATGCATTTCCTTCTAATGGTGTATAAAAGTTTATATTTAATTTTAAATGAAGAACTTCTTGTAGTGCCCATCCTGAATATCGTTCTTGAAATTCTGCTAATTTTGTCATAATATCATCGATTATATTTTCATTATACCATTGTTGCAAATTTGTAGCATTGTCTATAATTTGGTTTTTTGTGTTCATTGTTTTTGTATCAACTTTTCCTGATGATGGTAATATAAAATAAGTACTTAAAGCCGCATTCACTTTTAATAAAGATGATTTTTGAAATTAGATAATGATTTTACATCTCCATAGATATTTGGAGCTTAAATCAAGCATTTTAAGAATATCATTATTTAAACTACAAAAAATGTTACTTTCTGTATCAGGCATATTTCTATTTATTGATAAATTGGACAGAGATGCTATTAACAAGTCCAGTATAGATTAAAATTTATAAGGATATATAGATTCTAACTTACAGTAATAAGAATAATTCTTTAAACATTGATGATGGAGTTTTCTTTATTAATAGGGTTTATTGATTCTTGTGAAAGAAGTTGGATTCTGACTTTGGCGACGACCCGTGTTCTTTCTTCTCGACTGCTTGGCTAATTTCTGCTTTACCGATGCTCTTGAAGACCTTGGCACTAGCGTTGCTGGCTCTGGAGGCTTTTCACTGAATTTGGTTCCTTTCCAAATTAATGTTAGAAAACAACCGTTTTAATTACTTTAACGAATTGATCACTTTTTGGTGATTTTGGTAGATAAAGCCGTTTTGGAATCCTACCGACTGCGCCAGTTATATGTTATTAATATAACTTGTCCTGGTCCAGGTTATGTTACCATCCTGTGGGAAAAGCGTGCTTATTATGGCCTCCGTCCCGTCTCCAGCTAACACCGGCAGAGGTTCCCGTATTTTTAGTCTTCTGGTTGCAATTTTGTAGCCCTGTCCCCAGACATCTGCGTTAAGTTCCTCGGTGAGCCTTTCCCAGGCGCCTCTTTTGGCGCCAGCAAAGGCGCTCCTGAGAATCTTCCTGGACTCTTTCGCCATCACTCTGAGTTGCTCGCACTACTCTGCTGGTCTCTTGGCACAGGCCCCTACATATTTACGCCTTGTCGCTACCTCCTTCTTTCTCAGCTCCGCCACCTTTTAGGTCCACCAATATACTAGAGTGTGACGCCCCGTCCTTCTCATTGGTAGTATACAGTCGCAAGTTTTTGTCACTCTCTTAACGGTCGCATATGGAACCTAATCGTGTACCCAGATAACCTGGAACGGAGGGGTTAATGACTGAACCCAAACCTGGAACAGGGGTCAGTCACTAATCTCAGTGTTATAGGACATACACTGCAGCATATTTTCATTGTCGCACAATAGTATAAATAATATAAGTCAATAAATAATTTAATAGCTGTTTTCAAGTATTTATTTGAGGAACACAATTAGAAATAAACTACAAATTAAAAGAAACTTAAAGTCATTACATATTATTTAGCAATTCGTACATTTTCTAATAATAATTCTCTCTTCATTACTGGTATGTCTAGGACAAATATATTTTTCGCATTGACTGCAAGCCTTCATATATATTCTCTCTGCTGATCTGGGACACAGAAAACATCTCTCGTTTCTAGGTAAATTTTACAACGGCCCTGCGAGTTGCAATTCCTCTTGTTTCCGTTGCGACATTACCTCTGGATATAGCTCCTGTTGTATTGCATTCGAATCAAAAAATTTGTAGAGCATTAACATAGATTTTTTGTAAGCCCGCTCCTTCAGAACGTTTTTCCATGTTTACTTTACACAGTTCTCTTCGCAGACCCTTCAAAAATATGTTTTTTCCTGAAAAACTCTTCGGATATTCTTTTGCCAATCGTTGTTTGCTTTGGAGAAAATCACATATGCATTGTACGCAGCTTAGTCAATTATATTGAAAAAAACAGCCATTGGCCACCTTCTTGTACTTTGGCGGCAACTATATGCTCTAACGCATTTGTTAAGGGTATCAACGCCTGCTTTCGTTGAATTATAATATAGTTTTATGTCGGGTTTATCATCTCTTATCTCCATACCTTCATGATGCAAAGACGAATTGTAACAACTTTTCTAGATTTAGGTACCTAGCTTACTAATGACACCTTATCTCTAAAAGCAAATCTTACAGTTCCAGGTGCAGATTTGAATAAAGTTTGGGGTTTCATTTCTAATGGTACGTCTCTCTAAATTGCTCATTATAGTGCCAACAACTGTAATTTTTTTTTCAATAATTCATCGGTTGTAGAAAGAGATGTAAATTTTCTGTCCATTGTAATATTTCTACCAGAGTTTTCTAGTGTCGATTGCACTACTAGTCGTTTTACACATTTTTCAGCATATGGTTCTGCTGAGTTGCAATAGTAATTTTCATTATCATAAAGTAGGTTTACCGTACTTTCCAGGTTTTGTAGGTATATACATGCGAAACTTACATCTTCCATGGAATGTAATCAATTCTTCATCTATTACAACAGACTCCGATGGTTTCAAAATGTTTGGGAATTTTACAGTTACATTGTTCCATAACTCACGAGCGGCAGCAAAATTACCAGTAATTTTACGTACAGCACGAGTGCTGTTATCGTCAAATCAGAGGCACTTCAATAATAATAGTAATCGTTGTTTTGCTATTGTAGCATGATGTATCCTTATTTTGGTTGTATTCACCACCCGTTATCAAAAAACCAATAAGACCTAAAATGTATTCCTTCACAAAATCACGCAATCTATTTATAAAAAAACTTTTGCTTCCATTTTTCACACTTTGTAGTTTGTGATTAGTTCTTTCTAATAGGTTTGTTCCAAGTACACGAAAAACCGTAACAGAACGGTCATGCTCATGCGCATTAGATAAATTGTGTTCCAACCGAGAAATTACAGTTTTTTTGATAATCCTGTTGTCGTTCCAACAAGTATGGAATCGATTCTGGAACGGTTTGGGTATAGTAATTTCGGTACCACGTGAAATACAGGTATCGTTAGAGCTGGCATGCGCATTGTAAATTTTGTCAAATGTTTGACGTTTGTAATCAGTCCTGTGGTGAAACTAGTTAATTTGAAATTAAACATGAGTGATGAAGAAGATAGTGACTTTGTATCAGATATTTCTGAATGCGAGGAAGATTTAGAAGTTGTGTTAAATCAACCCAGAATGAAAAACAAAAATTATTTAGGTAGGAAATTACTTACTCTTTGAAGGTAATATACTAATTGTTTATAAAAACTAACCACTTAATTGACTTATGTCCAGTTTTATAAACGACAGTGTAAATTTACTTCCATATTAAATGTATTTGATATCAACAAATTCGAATCAATTTGACGCATCTTATTACACAATAAACATTGCCACCAAATTTTGACTGCCATTTGGCAAGTTAAAATTTATTTACTTTGGAAGTAAATTTATTTATCGTTTATATAACTGAGCATTAATGTATAATTTTAGATGATTGCGTGCCACAGTGTCGTCTTTATTAATATGTATATGATCCTTTGTTACTGTAGATAATAAAATTTCTGGATGGACATTTTTCTTGTTGCCAAAAATTTCTATCATTTCGTTTTCGTACTCGAAATGTTTACGTCCTCTACCTGGAATATTGAATATGTACTGAATTAATGTTAATTTCAAAGAACACAAATATAACTCACCTGTCTAGTTTTGGTTATCTATAAATTTCTTGTGGTTCCTCTCGAGTACCTTTTATATTCATTTTTTGCAAATCTTTCGAAATGTTTTTCCATAGAGCTGTATTGTTTCTCATTTTTAGCGTTCCTACTTTATCTTTATATTTTGCATAATACTCAATTAAAATTTTTGTATTAATTTGATTCCATTTATAATCTTTTGGTTGGTCCTCTGTAGTGGACGGTCCTGCAGACGGGTTAATTACTATATATTCTTCAAGTCCTGAAATATAATAAATATCAACTCATTTTAGGACATTTTAATATTTTACGTATGACTTACCAGCAAAAGTAATATATTCATCTTTTCTATTCATGTCATCTGAAGCAATCTGAAGCAAAACAAATGCAACAGAAAATAGGGTTAGTAAACCGATAACGAAACCGTCCCAAGACCTAGAACTGCGCCAAGTTGACGCATCCGCATAAATCGATTAAAAAAACAGTCTAAATGCCTCCATGGGCGAACTAGCGTTTACACCAGCTTTTAGACTAGGTGCATCTCGCATTATATTTGCAGCGATTTGCCTTCCGTGGATTGTTGGTTGGGTTTTTCATACTGCACCCGATGGCGAAACCATATTACGGGCAGCCTGATCAAACACAGCTGCTGGGCGAGGACGAAGTCTCGAAATTGCTGGGAATATTTTTTAGTAGTTCAAAAAGTAATAAACTTGTATATGTTTATAATTACCGGGAGTAACGGGTTAATTGACATTTTCATCTTCGTTGTCGTTTTCATCCTCTGTATCTGAAAAGCTGCTTTTATTTTGCCCTAAATCCAAAACTAAAACAATAATAACTAAATAATAACAATATATTATAGTTATTGTATTTCCTGTGAATATAATTTACGTCTGTAAGGTGTTCCCCATATTTTGTTAGATATTATATTCAATACAATTATTGTTTTAAATTAATATTATATAACTCAATAAAACAAGTACAGTTACATAATTTCAGATTTCTGTACATACCTTTCAAAGTAGTTTTCATTTATATCACCATGTCGATTTACGAACTCTGTCTTCTTTACGCATATTTATTTGGTGGAACCCAGAGTGTAAGTCTGAGGTGGTGAAGTATTCGGACGGTTCTATACGGTCGAAAATTTCGTCAATATTTGGGATAGGGAATTTATCGTCTTTTGTCACTGCGTTTAGTTTCCTAAAATCTATTACCATACGCGTTTTCTGTTTTCCTGATGCGTCCGCTTTTTAGTTTACTATCCACACAGGGGATGACCAAGGTGAACATGATTTTTGTATTATTCTTTTTTCTAATTGGGTTTTTCCGTGTTCTGATACGTCTTTTTCAAATACTTGTGGTAATCGGTAGTTCTTTGTATATACGGGAGTGTCGTTAGTCAGTATCAATTTATGTTCTAGTATATCTGAGTTAGTTAATATATCTTTTTCTTGTGGGAATAGGTCTTTATATTCTTCTATTAATGTCTTTAATTAATTTTTTTCTATTTCCTTTAAGTGATTGTATGTTATTGACATCCGTTTTTGTTTTTCTTGTTAGTTGTTCTAATTTATATTTCTTTTTCGTTATCTGAACTTCTTCATTATTAAAATTTAATTGTATATTTAATTTTTTAAATGCTTAAATGTCTAAAAGGATATTATATTCTTTATGAACATTATAAATATAAGCTTTTCAAGGTATATTATTTATTTTTATTATTGCATATTGATTGCAATTTGATTTTCCGTTCACGGTTTTGAAGGTTAATCTTTCATTATATGTTTTTACTTTAAATTGTTCTATTAATTTTGGGTGTATAAAATTTATTGATGAGCTTGTGTCAAATAATATTATATATGGATCAATTTTTAAGGTGGGTAAGTTTTGTGGCATTGAAGACATTACTACTATGTTTCCTCTGTTGGTGTTTCCAATTCTACAAAAGAATCTTCGTATTCGCGTTTTTTCTCAAGTTTTTCAAGTCTTTCGTTTTCTAATTCTCCATCTATTTGTTTATAATATTTCTGTTCTGTGTCAAAGTCTATTATATTGTGATCAATTTATTCAATATTAAAATTTGATTGAATAGATTGTGCTGACTTGGGTTGTGTTACTCGAGTTTATTGCGTCATTGGTCTTGTGCCGAATTTGCGTGTCTCGAAATAATTTTTAACATTTTGTCGAGATGCGAAATTTTGGTTAGTTTTATGAATTGGGGTGGTTGTTTGGGATTGAATGAAGTTGACGGAAATTGTTATGCAGGGAATTTTTGTGGAGGTTGGTTATTTCCAAATTTTGGTTTTTTATTATTTGATCTTAATAATGGTGATTGATTATAGCTATTAATAAAACTAAATTAGTTTTTGATCATTAATTCGATTTGTTCTAGTGTTATGGGATTTCTAATAATGAATGATCCTCTTACATAATTAGGTAGTAATGATAGGAATCGTCTTACTATGAATATTCGGTTTTCCATAATTTTCTGATCTAATGAATATGCAGTTAAAAATTTTTGGATTTATAGAGTGAGAATTTTTCCATCATTATTTTTAGAGTATGATCTATTGATTTTGTAAATTTAGTGTCCATGATTTCTATCATTAATGTTTCTGAAGTACTCTTTTCTACAAAATTTGTCGTTAAATATATTTTTAAATCTTCCCATTCTGCAAACTCGTTGTTATTTACAATTTTTATGGATTGGTCTACCAATTTTAATTTTATCATGTTGACGATGAACATTTTTTGATTTGGTGTGAGGGGTAGTATATTAAAAATATCTATTATTTGTTGTGTTTGCTTAATGAAGCTGTTTAGAGTTTTTACGTTCCCGTTGTAACATGGGATCGTTTTTAGGTACATTTCGATTTCATTAATTTTTGTAGCCATTGCTACGTAGCATAATCTGTTTGGTTTTAAGTTAAACTTAATGGGATTCGTTTTTACTATTAGTAATGGCTGTAAAGAATCTTCTGATTCTATAGAACTATCGCTATCTAACATATATTTTTACAGTGTTTTACAATAGTTGTGTGTGTGCGACCTGTGCCGGGTCTCAGTATTTTTATTACTAGACATTCTAGAAATACCCCTTCGTGTTTATAAAAATATTTGTACTTACAACTTAACTAATACGGACATGAATAGCACGATTTTCATGGTTCGGACTTGTCTTGTAGTTTGTAGATTTTTGCTCGTTGTATGGGGAACAGCAAGTCGCTCTGAGGTGATTAGCGGACTGGAACAGCAAGTTGTCTGTTGCTAGGTACGTGATCCAGGTGGCTTCTCCTTCTGTTGAGGACGTGATCTCGTGACGAATCGATGTTTGATGTGCTTTTGTGGCCTGATGGGTCCTGTGCGACCGGTTTTTTTAGCAAAGTAAAAGAATAAAAATTCTACCAATTATTACTTGTGTCGATGCGCTATCCTACCGACTGCGCCAATTATGATTTGGTGGTTTCTTTTTATTTGCTTGGTTCAATGATTTTTGTTTTAATCTTTCTGATCTTCTTGGATATCCTTTTTTATCATCGTCTAAATTCATTCTCCCACTTAATTCTATGGGAGTTTTCTCACAAAGAATTATTTGTCAATTTCTTCATTATTTATCGTATTTTCTTCTGCATTGCATCTGTTATCATCATCATCATCATCGCTAACAATCGAGAAAATGTTTTGTGATGCGTCATTCTTCATATTACCATTATGCTTAGATGGAAAATAATTTTCATCAAACCGGAGGTCTCGACTTTCTTCAACTACTCCTTTCCTTTCAAATAGTTGTTAAATTGATTATTTACATATTCTGTTCCATTGTCTGTACGCAAGCATTTTATTTTCTTACCAAAATGTAATTCAGTCATTGAAAACATTTGAAAACTTCTGATTTATACTTGATAATGTAAACAATAATGAAGCGATTAAAATCATCAATAAATGTAATAAAATATTGATTACCACCAAGCGAAGAAGGAGTGATTGGTCCACACACTTCACTAAATATTAACTCGAGAGGATAACTCGAACGTTTTAAAGATTTCTTAGGATATGTTGTTTGAGTTTGCTTCCCTTGAATACAAGTTGAACAAATTTCATTTGACACATCTTTTTCTGAAAAAGTCAATCCATTTACCATGTTATTATTGTGTAATTTCTTTAAATATGCAATATTTAAATGCCCAAGTCGTTTGTGCCAAATTTCCATTTCTTTTGATGAATTTGTTCTTATTTTGGCATTCAAAATTACATTTAACGGTTTTAAATATGCAAAATACAACACGTTTTCTCGTCGTGCAGTTAAAAATACTTCATTGTTCCACATAATTTTTGCAATTTTATTATCAAATATTATAGTAAATCCTTTTTCCATAATTCTTGAAACAGATAAAAGATATCCATTTAACTCAGGAACAACCAAAACATTGTTTAAGATAATTTCTCTTGTGCTATTGTTTATTTTGGTAGTGTATTTCGCTACACCTTCTGCAGTGACTTTTAATTTTTGTCCGTTTGCTATTTTAACGTAATCATCTTCTCTAACTTCTATACTAGATAAATTATTTTTCTCGGATGTCATATGATCAGTAGCACCGCTATCCAAACACCATTTATTTACGGCTACATTGTTATTATAAGTTTTCATACATGTAGCTTCGTATTTCTGACAAAATTTTGTCGTTACATTCTTATTTCTTTCTTGATTTTTCTTTTTGATACAATGTTTGGCAATATGTCCTGATTTACCGCAAAAATGGCGTTATAACTTAAAAACGATTTGATGAAAATAATGCTTTTGACGGATCAGTACTATTTGATGTTAGAATTGGAATGTATACTTTATCGTCCATCTTAACTGATCCTATCGAGTTAAGGAATCTTGAAACCATATCCGGTACTATCTTGTATTGTTTACAAATGTCCCTTCTTTCTGATGTCATTGTAAAATTATATTGTTCGTCTTGATAAGGGATAATTCTATTACTGCCTCTCTTTGCTAAAACCATCTTTACTTCGAATAAACACAAATAAACTATAAAATTCGTAACTGGTGTTAAGGCGTGGAACTTTCTCAACAGAAAAGTTTCCGTATAGTTGTCCGAATAGTTGTCCTACTCCAAAGCCAATTTGTCTCGTTGTTACACACACTGTGATTGTGTGCAACGTATTAGTTGCCTCCATCTTTTGGAGCTCCTCGTCAACTGATTTAATTCCAGGCATCAGCTTCTTCTCCAATGCCTCTGCTAGCATATCAATTTGTATTTGTCCTGTGGCCTTTCGATGTCCTTCAAATCTCTGCATTTGATAGGAATTCCTAGCTGTTGAACCTCTTGATCGTCTAGGTCCTCTGCTATTAAAATTTCTTCTTCCGAAATCTCTCATCCTTGATAATTGTTCGTTGCCTGGCGCATTAACTATATCATCCATAGGTGCGTAAGTTCTACCTCCAGAACTTTAGTAATCATTATTTCGCATAGCCATTATGTAGCTTATACCTATTGTTTAAAATACAGTGACGAAGACCTGAAGATAGATGACACTTTCAGAATAAATAAACCAGTCCACACAGAAAAACCAGAATTATTTATTTTACATTAAGAAGAGTGACATTTCATAAAATATATTTTTCAATCAATCAATACTTAACAACTGTACACTAACTACTAGATTCTTTGATTTGTATTATTAAATAATTTGGCAATCATAAATATTATATAAAATATCAAAATCTAACAAATGGATATATATCTATATGGCAAATCATCAGTTTCTTGACCATAGGATCCTGTTCGATCCATTTATCATAAAATGTTTGATTTTCACAGACTCCTTGAGCATACATTGTATTTGGGCAACCACAATCAATACGACGAACAAAAGGAGAAGCCAGATCAATATCAAACCTAAAAACCAAGTAAAAGAAGATAAGTTAACATTTTAAAACTCTTCGTATCTACTTGTATCGTAGTTTCTGCATATATTATATAGTATTCTTGATATGCATGAGTGAATAATCAGGAGAACAAATAGACTAATCAGTCGTTGTAAGATATATAGATTGTGACGATCTTTGCTCTGATCGCCAAATTTGTGATGTTCTCTGCGGGTCGCCGCCTCGGTGAGTACCCTCGGGCGCCAGTCTTCGAAGTCGGTGCGGGCGGTGGCGACGACGTCGTTTGCCTAGATAGCTCTGTGGAGAAAAGGATTCCAGGAGGTTCACTACGTGCCCAGGTGGCTTTTAAATGACACTTCGTACACTGGTTTATATGGTTTATTTAAATAAAATAAATAAATATATCATCACGCCTTTTACCCATCACTGGGTGTGGCACTCTGCCTAAGCAGATCTCGGTAAGTGATATATTTTTTCGCGTGAAGTGCGGTTACCAGCCGTCAAATCACGGCCTCCAAAGATATTAGTGGTGGAGGAGCCACAGGGGTAGATTTTTTTAAAATTGGTGAAAATTGTTTGTCGGCTGTGGGGATCGAACCAGGGTTCTCAAGATCCACAGGCCGACTCGATACCACTGAGCCACAAATAAAACAAAGAAATGACAATTACGTACAAAGTTATAAAAAGTGATACCGTAAAATGCGGCGTAAATCTGTCTAACTTCTAGGCCCTGATTAGATCAATTACTTACAACTGCAGGAAGACGCCACAATCACAATAATTGAACTAGCCTCAGAACTGATTGTCGACTATCGTGGGAAGACGCCACAATGACAACAATCGAGCTAACTTTAAGTGAGATAAGCTAAACACTGATTAGATTAATTGTTGGCAACTGTAGGAAGACGCCACAGTCCCAACAATAAAAATAATCTCAGAACTGATTGCTGACTATTGTAGGAAGACGCTACAATAACAACAATCGAGCGGATTTTAAATGAAATGAGCTAAATACTGATTAGATTAATTGCTGGCAACTGTAGGAAGACGCTACAATCCCAACAATAAAAATAATCTCAAAACTGATTGCTAACTATTGTAGGAAGACGCTACAATAACAACAATCGAGCGGATTTTAAATGAAATGAGCTAAATACTGATTAGATTAGTTGTTGGCAACTGTAGGAAGACGCTACAATCCCAACAATAAAAATAATCTCAAAACTGATTGCTAACTATTGTAGGAAGACGCTACAATAACAACAATCGAGCTGACTAACCCAATTGACTACTGATAATTGTAGGAAGGCGTTACAATATCAGCAATACAATTAACAACAATAATAATAAACAGTCTTAATATTCTCACCTCTATACAATGACGGGCGGTCGGATTGGCACTAGAAGAAACCTTCGGAAGTCGCAAAGGCTCAAGAGCTAGTGGATTGTTCGGAAGACACAAACAATCTGCCGTTGTGAGATTTTTGGCCGGTTTATATACCATCTGAACCTCCATAAGGCCCGTGTTACCAAAAATTGCAAAATTTGTAAATTAAATTAAGTCTCCGACATGGTTTTGACTTGTATAAATAATAAAATAAAATATAAAAAATTATTTATCACCGCTCTGACGCTCTATCCACCTCGGCCACTGAGCTGTGATAACAAACACACTGTGGTTCGTAGAGTAGCGTGATACTTCATCACACCCCCCTCTTTCGTCGGAGAGAAAAAAGACTAAATGAGACCCATGTCAGGATAACAAAACCAACTATTAACTATTATTTACATTTAATCCTAATTAAATCTACTTAATCCTAACTATTGATACAACTTATATCTAGCTTACACTTAAAACAAACAGTCTATTGTCCTGTAGTAGGGGGAATCGTGAGCCACCGTAGAGTTCCATCACCCTTGGGAATTGCGCGGCGGCATTTCTTGTTCGGGGGATATCCTGGAGGTCGCAGCGCTGCCAGCGGAATGCTGACTCGCAGGCTGCAGTCTTTCGCAATGACTGCGGGGCGTGGTGCTACCACGGGGGTCGGGACAGGGTCCGGGCTCTCTCAAATACTCCGCCTCGCGAAGACTCTTCTTCTCCGGTGATGGGGCCAGGGCTGCCATCTCGAAATATTGCGCTAACGCGCTTTTTCCCGGTCCCCGAACTGGCGACGCGAACCACACCTCGGGATGGCTACGGATCGGTGACGTCGCTGACGGAACGCATCGCCTGGGCATCGGCGTCGTCTTCGGGGTGGGCGGTAGCGGAGACAGCATCCTGGACACCGGAGTCATGTGGGGGGTTGATACATTGGACCAATCGGTCAGCGGGGAGGCGTTCAGCACCAGCACCTCTGGGCTGCTGCTTGAGTCTGTCCTGGGTGTTCCCGTCTCCTGTGACACCTGCAGCTCCGGTGCGGATGGTAGCGGTAACGGTAACTGCGGTTTCTGTCGGGCGTTACCGCTGGAGCTCCAAGTGTGCCGCAATGGGGACGAAACAGGGTGGATCCGGGGAAGAGTACGGCCGACGGCCTTCAGCCGCCTCGTTAACTCTTGGACAGAGATGCCCACTCGCTTTCGTGGTGCCATGGTACTGAAACAACCCAAAATAAAACGCAGATGGTCGCGTTGCTGTGGCCGAGGCTGCCACTACGGTACTGAAGCGGGATCTAGGGATGGAAGGGTTTGAGGTCCTTGATATGGATCCGCTTCAGCTGCCGTCCTTTTTCGCCCCTCAGGTCATAGACCTGTGGCGAGTGCTTTTTCACCACGGTCCATGGCCCCGAATACCTGGGGGCAAGCTTGGCTGCAAAGCCTTTGACGGCCGAGGATAATGGATGTTCTCGTCGCAGCATTCTATCTCCAATGCTGCATTGCCATGCACGGTGCCTTAGATTATAATAGTGGCATTATTGTTTGGAGGCGGCCGTGATGTTGATTCTGGCTAACTCTTAAGCTTGCCTCAGCCGTGTCATTCGGAGCACGTGTTCGGTAGTTACTGGATTTTGGCCCGGTACGTCGGCTTCTTGTATCCCTGGGCAGGAAGTTGTGGGCAGTCTTGGCTCCCGTCCGAAGTTCAGGTAGGTTGGAGAGTATCCGGTAGAACTGTGCTTGACGGTGTTTATTGCTAGCATGAATTCTGGTAGGTACTGATCCCATTCTCGGTGTCATTCTCGGTGTCTCACAGTATTGAGCGATCATCGGTTTGATGACACGGTTCACCCGTTCTACGGGATTTGCTTGTGGCGTATATGGCGGTGTCAACAGGTGCCGGATCCCGTATTCCGACAACAGCTCTTTAAATTTTCTGTTGTCGAACTCTGTGCCGTTGTCCGTGATAATGATCTTCGGGCATCCATAGCGACAAACTACAAGCTCGCGGATTGCCTGGCTAATTACGACTCCAGTAGCTTTCCTTAGTGGTTTGCATTCCACCCACTTCATAAAACGGTCTTGTAGTGTTAGCAAATATGTATGCCCCTTTTTTGATCGTGGAAATGGGCCGACTATATCAACGGCGACCGTCTCCCATGGTTCATGGATTTTTGGCGGGTGCATCTGGCGGCTGTAGTATTCTGCGAGGGACAACTTCGCACGTATTTGGTGATGTCCTGGTGCATCCCCGGCCAAAAGTACCGTAGAGTGACGCGAGCGATAGTCTTTGCTATGCCAAAGTGTCCGGCCTCAGGGGCATCATGGTTCTCGCGTAGAATGGTTTCCCGTTGGCCTTGCGGTACGCATAGCTTCCAAGCACGGTCTGTCTCGGTATCTGATAGATCAGATGGATCCCACATTTTTCGGTACAATTTGCCCTCAACTATTTTGTATTCAGAGTTGGCTTGGGGGTCAGTTTCTACTTCTGAGACTTTTCGGTTGTACCAGTCTTTGCGGTTATGGTTGATCTGGGTAAACAAGCTTAGATCCCTTCCTTCGGGGGCCGGTGTGGGTTGTCTTGACAGTGCATCAGCCATCTGGTTCAAGGTACCTTTTCTGTACTGTACTTCAAAGTCGTATTGTTGCAGAAGTACGGTCCAACGGGCTAGACGACCTGATGGATTTTTTAGGTTGTTCAACCACTTTAATGCCTGATGATCCGACATGACTATGAAGTGGTATCCCTCTAAGTATGGGCGCATCTTTTGGATACTCCAGACTATTGCCAAGCACTCTTTCTCGATAACGGAGTAGTTGCGTTCGGTCTGAGAAAGCGATCTGCTGGCATATGCAATGACGTGAGGTTGACCATCTGTTTCCTGGACTAGGGCGGCTCCTATCCCTACGTTGGAGGCGTCGGTTTGTAGCGTGAACAACTTCTGGAAGTCAGGGCATGCCAGTACTGGAGCGGTCGTTAAGCATCCTTTCAGCGTAGCGAAAGCGGAGTCCTGTTCGTCGGTCCACTGCCACCTTTGGTTTTTCCGAAGAAGCTTTGTTAGAGGACTCACTTGGTCAGAAAATCCCGGTATGAATCTCCGATACCAGGATGCTGCTCCCAAGAATTGTCGTAGCTGTCGAATGTTCTTTGGGGGTGGGATAGTGTTTATTGCGTCCACCTTTTCCGGATCGGTCCTTATTCCTTGGCGGGTGACAACATGCCCCAAATATTTGAGGGAGTTCTGACTGAACTGGCATTTCTCCGTATTGATCCGGAGACTGGCTTTTCTTAGTCGTTGGAACACGGTTCGCAGATGATTTAAGTGTTCCTCGAATGTTGAACTGACCACGACAATATCATCTAAATATGCGAACGCATAAGGTGCCAGTTCTTCACCTATCACCTTATCCAGCAATCTCTGGAAAGTTGCGGGGGCGGCATGTAACCCAAATGGCATTACTTTGAACTGGAATAGTCCACGGCCTTCTACGGTAAATGCTGTTAACGACTTGCTGTCGTCGGTTAGCGGAACTTGCCAGTAGCCGTTTTTCAAATCAATTGTGCTGAAATAATTCGCTTGCCTTAATTTATCCAGAATAGCATTGATGTAGGGAAGCGGATAGGCGTCTTTTTCGGAGACTTCATTCAAGCGCCGGAAGTCGATGCAAAAGCGATGTCGTCCGTCTTTCTTCTTGATGATGACGGTTGGTGAACTCCACGCACTTTTAGATGGTTCTATTATTCCGTCGGCCAGCATTTGATCCACTTCCTTGGAGATGACTTCCTGCATCTTCGGATTTCGCGGCTGGTACCTTTGTTTAATCGGGAGAGTGTCTTTTACTTTAATCTTGTGTTTGATTAAAGATGTTACACCCTCAAGAATCTTGAACTTTGGTAGTTCTTCGCCTAAGAATTCGTTAAGGCGTTGTTTCTGGTCCATTGGTTTGATAGTGAATGTCGGTGTGGCTGGGCTGACCTGGTAGGAAATTTGTTTGGTCGCTGCGTTGAGGATCATCCCATAGGCTGTGATTAAATCCATCCCCAACACTATGTTCGTTGGTAGTTGTGGCATAATCAGGAATGTCGCCCTCCGCCAGATATTGTCGATACTGCATCCTACCCTAAGATCGTTAGTGATGTTGATGACGGTACCGTCTGCTACTTGGGCGTACGTTTTCTGTGTTGGCTGAGGTCTGTTCTCAGCTTTCTGCCATGCGCCTGCTATCGTATCGTTAATGTAGGAGTATTCGGCCCCTGTGTCTATGAGGGCACGGAACTCTTCACCGTGCACGGTAATATTGACATGGATGCGGTAGGTAGAACGTTTGTCGGTTCTAATCGTCGGAATAGGGCCAACATTGCCCCTGTAAAGAGCCTTCCTCTGGTGGCACTGCCCGGGCTCCAGAACGGTACAGTCCACTAGGCGTTTCCCGACGCACAAGTGCAGTCCCGGGAGAGGATGCCGTCTTTACCACACCTGCTGCAAAACAGTTTCCTCGGATTTCGGCATTTGGTTTGATAGTGTCCCAACTGGCCGCACCGCCAGCATTGTATTTGTGGCGTGCTCTTGGTGTTATTATTGACGCTTGGTGTGTTTGTGATGTTTTCCAACCGTGGGACACGGGGTGGTTTTAGTTCTTCGTGTAAACGTTCGAATTCGTCGATACATTGACCTAGTTCTCGGAGGTTGCTGAAGTCCTTTCGACGAATATATTGCCGGTAGCTCGGTAGCAAGTTATGGTGGATTCGGAACAGGATTTGCTCTTCGCTCATATCCCCATGCCTTCGGATCATTGTGTGGATATCGGTAAGATACTCTCGTCCCTTTTCTGTCGGTTTCTGTCTTCTTTGGTTTATTTCTTCACCCAGTATTAATTTGTATTCAGAGCCGATGAAGAATGTGTGGAAATCGACGTGGAATGATGACCAATTCACCCAGGTATCTTTGTTGTTCCGATACCAGAGTAGTGCTCGGCCACGCAATAGTTCGGGCAAAGCCGTAAGAAGGTGTTTGTCCTCGATTCTATAGCTGGCCTTAAGTTCTTCGACTTTTTCTATGAACGAGATGGGGTCCGATTTACCGTCAAATTGAACATTCCATTTGCGGACGGTTTCACATATGTGCACGGGAGTGCGTAACCCAAGCGTTGGGTCGGTGTATCCGTCAGACGGGGGTATAGCGGGGTCTTCTTCTGACTTGCTTAACTGCCGGACCGCGGAAACCATGCGTTGGCGAAGCTCCGCCAAGGTGCCTTCAGCATTCAGCCCCAGGTTTTGCATCTGTTGTGCAAGATCTTCTTTCTTTAATTTGTAGACCCAAGAAACCTTGGTGTCTTTGTCAGCATCTCCACCACCTGGTGCCATTGTGGAAGTCAGGGTCCCTGCTCGGGCGCCAAATTTGTGACGATCTTTGCTCTGATCGCCAAATTTGTGATGTTCTCTGCGGGTCGCCGCCTCGGTGAGTACCCTCGGGCGCCAGTCGAAGTCGGTGCGGACGGTGGCGACGACGTCGTTTGCCTAGATAGCTCTGTGGAGAAAAGGATTCCAGGAGGTTCACTACGTGCCCAGGTGGCTTTTAAATGACACTTCGTACACTGGTTTATATGGTCTATTTAAACAAATAAAACAAAGAAATGACAATTACGTACAAAGTTATAAAAAGTGATACCGTAAAATGCGGCGTAAATCTGTCTAACTTCTAGACCCTGATTAGATCAATTACTTGCAACTGCAGGAAGACGCCACAATCACAATAATTGAACTAGCCTCAGAACTGATTGTCGACTATCGTGGGAAGACGCCACAATGACAACAATCGAGCTAAC
This sequence comes from Pterostichus niger, assembly GCA_947425015.1. Lineage (NCBI taxonomy): Eukaryota > Metazoa > Arthropoda > Insecta > Coleoptera > Carabidae > Pterostichus > Pterostichus niger. The sequence continues at coordinate 11,212,860 of OX380350.1, forward strand.
TTTAAGTGAGATAAGCTAAACACTGATTAGATTAATTGTTGGCAACTGTAGGAAGACGCCACAGTCCCAACAATAAAAATAATCTTAGAACTGATTGCTGACTATTGTAGGAAGACGCTACAATAACAACAATCGAGCGGATTTTAAATGAAATGAGCTAAATACTGATTAGATTAATTGTTGGCAACTGTAGGAAGACGCTACAATCCCAACAATAAAAATAATCTCAAAACTGATTGCTAACTATTGTAGGAAGACGCTACAATAACAACAATCGAGCGGATTTTAAATGAAATGAGCAAAATCCTGATTAGATTAATTGTTGGCAACTGTAGGAAGACGCTACAATCCCAACAATAAAAATAATCTCAAAACTGATTGCTAACTATTGTAGGAAGACGCTACAATAACAACAATCGAGCTGACTAACCCAATTGACTACTGATAATTGTAGGAAGGCGCTACAATATCAGCAATACAATTAACAACAATAATAATAAACAGTCTTAATATTCTCACCTCTATACTATGACGGACGGTCGGATTGGCACTAGAAGAAACCTTCGGAAGTCGCAAAGGCTCAAGAGCTAGTGGATTGTTCGGAAGACACAAACAATCTGCCGTTGTGAGATTTTTGGCCGGTTTATATACCATCTGAACCTCCATAAGGCCCGTGTTAGCAAAAATTGCAAAATTTGTAAATTAAATTAAGTCTCCGACATGGTTTTGACTTGTATAAATAATAAAATAAAATATAAAAAAATATTTATCCCGGGCGCGGTTCGAACGCACGAACCTTCGCTCGAACTGAGTATCACCGCTCTGACGCTCTAGCCACCTCGGCCACTGAGCTGTTATAACAAACACACTGTGGTTCGTAGAGTAGCGTGATACTTCATCACAAGATAACTGAAAGCAAAATTATAATTGATTATATATGATTAAATTATATTAATTCAAAGAGAGTATTGATTTGATCATGGTTAATCCTCTTCTTCTCATCTTGCTCATCATCTACTTGATTCTCCTCAACAAAAGCAGGTTCTAGTTCTTCACCGATATAGAAACCTCTGTAACGCTCGAGATCATTCATGACAAGATTATAGGCAGCTAGATTGTCCCCAAGTCAATCTTCTGTGACACCTCCACCTCTGGCTGCTTCGTAATCTACTATGAGTTGTTCCAGATATGCTTTGTCTCGAGGCCTGTTCGTCCAGCCCATATATTGAGCCAGGCTTGTCTTCCCTTCTATCTTCATCTGCAATTCTTTCGCTACATATGATAGACTCTTAAATAGAGTTGACTTCGCAGGGCCTAGATCTTTTCTGAAACCATAGTAGCGATTGTTTCCTACTGCACGAACAGCATGTCCATATTTAACCCATTCACCCTTAAGTATAAGGGCAACAACATCCCATGGGTAGTCTGGATACGAGGTAATCGCCTCACCAATGACAAAGAAAGAGGTTAGCCCTCCGCCTATTGCCTGTTGAATAGTGAGAATATACCTTAAGGCTATGTTTGGAATCAAGTTTGCCCGTGTGAAGATTCCTGGAACAGTAGCATCATTGATATTGCTGATAAAGTTAGTGTAGAAATACTTGATAGCTGCATGGGAAATGTTGATGTTCTGACTTAAGTCAGCATAAATCCCGTTTTCTATCTTTGTTGCAAAGCCTTGAGAGAAGATTCCTCGTTTTGCAACTGCAACTGTTATGTGGGCAATGTATCCTATCCGTCCTAACTTAAATGCTATAGTGGCTTGTTTAATAGATGGAAGAGAATTTTCACTGCATTGCAACAGTTTGAAGATCATCATTATTGGCAGGATATAGTCTTCTGTCCAGATTCCAAATTCAACGTAATTCAGAAGGATTTTGTACCCAGGTAGAGCTGCATAAAAGTCTGCATAGGAGTCATTAGATGCAAGAGAGATCTGTGCAGGTCTCTGATAGTTAAGCAGAGCTCGAACAGATCTTTGTAACTCTAGTCGTGCTGCATTGACTTCCAGAAATACTGTTCGCGAAAGTTCTGGTCCAAGAGTTTTAGCCATGGCAAGGCCATAAACTCGATCTTTGTCTACACTCCGTTGTCCATTATAAACTAAAGATTTCCCAAATACTGCCATATAAATATACAAAAAATACAAAATATTAAAAGTAATTGTAAAAAGCAAATTGAGGATTTGGAAAGGTAGTAAACCAAATGAAAAATCAAATAGAAACTTTAACAAAAAAATCAGACGTTGAGGCAAGACCAAAAATTTGTGAAATTTCAATAAAAACTTTATTAGATTGGTCACTCCATGCTTTAATGGATACCCGGAGGAGGATCCGGAATTATTTGTTTCAAAATGCGAAGAGCCTTTACAAAAATTGAATTTAGAAAAGGATATCTGGCTTGCAGTCACAAGCAATAAATTTCGAGGCAATGCGGAAAAATGGTGGTAGACAATTCAGAACACATCTTTAACAAGGGAAATATTGAAATAAAATTTCCTACTTTGTTATAACAGAGAAGTATTAGTTGAGAACTAAAAACTACACTGCGTACGATTCGACAAGCAAGTAATCAAGATACTGAAGAATTTATTAGAAATAAATTTTTGTTACATAGACGTCTGTCTCCTGATGAGGTTTTTTCTGCTATAAAAAACGATGATTATTGGTCTAGTAAAGCCAGCTTTAAAACCATTTTTACGTATGGCTACCGTTTCTGTTTATCATGGCCTCTGTGTTGTCTGGCGTTGCCTCTGTTACGTGGTGTCTTGCAGTGGAATCGAGGATGGCGTCGGCGAGCTCTGCAATTCGGTCCAGCTCTTCGTCTGTTCGCGTAGCTAAGATTGGCTGCATGTAAGATGACAAACGACCTAACCACAGTGTCTTGAATACGGTGTCGGGTATTGCTGAACCAGCTAGTCCGCGAAGATGTTTCAAGAATTGTGAAGGCTTCCGGTCGCCCATCTCTTCATGCCCAAGAAGTCGTCTTGTTTTCTTCTCTTGTGATTCGCTTAATCGTCGGGTCAACTCTTTTTTTAATTTTTCATACTTGCCCGTTTCCGGCGGGTTTAAAATAATTTCGCGCACTTATGTTGCGTACACGTGATCGAGAGAACCGAGGACGTGACCGAATTTGGTTGAATCATTAGTAACACCGGATGCTTCGAAGCTACGTTCAACTAACGCGAACCACATTTCGGGATCGGCTGGTGAAAATGGCGGAATTTTAAACGCGACGCGGTCGACTCTCGTCGTCATTGTTGTAAAGCACGATTAAAACAAGTCACTATTTCACTTAACTAGTCACTCAGTTAATTCTCACAGACACTTGTTAACTGTGAAGTTTTGTATCACTATCACTAACCACGATAACTTAAATCACGTCGGGGTCACCAATTTGTGGAGTTGTGATAGTATTTTTGGAGTTGTGAAGCGTACTGGATGAGTGGTAAGACTGTCCTGGTTAGAAGGAAAAACATGGTGGATTTGAGGGTGAACAAAGAAGTTTGGAATGTAGGTACTTGAAAAACAGATGTTGTTAGGTTCGGAGAAAACGGGCGAAGTTACAATAGCAGGTAGTGGAGAAACATGAAAATTGTACAGAAATGTTACTTAGAAACTACAGAAAATGAATGAATATATACAGAGTGTTTTGCTAAGACTATTACAGAATATATACTAGGTGTGTAATTATTTGTGTATACATGTGTTTTGCGTTTTTACATATGTGTGTGTGTGTGTGTGTGCCAGTCGTCTCGTAAACAACCACGACTGGTACGTGTGTCAATGTAAAAGTGACAAAATTGAAATATGTAATACGTACAATAATCACGGCGTCACGTGGTGTCACTACGGTGCTCGCAAGCTTCGCTGGTTTCTCAGAGAGAAGTGTCCACTAGGTTAAACCACAGCAGACTGACTCTGACTGTGTTTACGGCCGTATTTATACCCGAATTTGAGTGACACGTTTATGACTGCTAAATTAAATTATTATAGCTGTTCGGCCTGGACCTGTTAACGATGTAAAAAAATATATATATCAACAGTCAACCAGTCGGATCGAACCCACTGCCGGACGGGAACTCCGACCCGTAGTCCGACGCTCTACCACTGAGCTACGGGTGACTTGTACGTTGTTTAAATGTGATATTTGTGACGCTCCGTATATATATATATATATATAGATTTATTGGTTTTTTAAACAAAACAAGTCGATTATATTTGCACCTTATGTAATCTTCTTTTTGAGAAAATCTCTTTGTTTCGTGAAACAGTCTTATTTTAAAAAATATTTTAATAATAATTTTTATTATTTGGGATTTGTGATTGTCCAATGGATCCTGATCTTTTAAATGATGAATAATGTCGTTTGTATTTAAAACATATCCAGCAACAGATTGAAATGTTTTACCTATTAATATTTTGTAAGTATTATTTTTGAATAATTTTGATGAATTTTTCCTTAATTTTCTTTCACCAGTTTTGTAAATTAAAATGACATCATCGGATGGAAATAAAAAGTTTGCTCTTTGTTTTAATTTTCTTATTATGTGCAGTTTTCCTCCATTACTGTTAAGTAGGAAAACATGTAGAACATATCTTCATTTTCTGTATTTTTTTACAATATATCCAGCGATGTATTTTACTACGTCTTCTACGTTCGTATTTAACTGCCACATGGTATTCACGTAATCGTGGTCAGAAGAATCCACTGGTGTAGCGTCATCGCCCGCAACCGGATTTCTGAAATTTTCTTTTTTCGAAGATACATGTAAAATATCTAGCCCATCCGCTATGCAATTTGTATTGCTGAACAATTTAATTTATGTTTTTACAAGTAATCTTTTGTAAGCGGTTTGAAATTGTTTTCAAGTCGGGTTATTGTTCTATCCCCCACGACTCCTTACAGCACTAAAAAACGTTCCCAGGTGGTCCTGGCTGACTTTGAAGGAAAGGAAATAACTAATTTTTTGTTTGTTGTGATTAAAAATTTCCAAAATATTTGTTAAATTAATTATCATTCCAACACACCCTATTTTTCGGCCAGTATGTATAATTTTCATACGTGACGGTTCTGTTAAATTAAATATATCCCTTTACTGCATGAATTTTTATTTTTGGCTGAAATTATTCATAGGCATTAGGAATAGGTTCTTATTGATAGGAAAATTAATAAAAAAATATATTTAAATTAACAATTATTATTTTTATGAAAATAGGGTTTGTGCCATACATGGAACATTATGATACTACAGTATTCAAAATAAAATTATTCCGTATGAAATCTCATGAAACAATTTCTGTCCTTATTAAAACAAAGAGGAATTTTGCATTTATAGCAGAATGTAAAAGTTTTTCCTTGACAGCCTGGAAACTTGCACCTGGATCTATTGTTTTCATTCCATTCGGGTAAATGGTCTAAGCCATCTAGACGAACATCTTCTTGCGGAATTTCTTTTGTAGGTCCTTTCTTCTTTTTCTGTTCATATGCTAGTTGCAGATCAGTGTTCGATCGCCTTCCTACTTTGTTCTTCTTCATAGGTTGACCAGCAACGCATAATGCATCGGCTATAGCGAGTTTGAAATCCATCAAGGGTAAATTGCATTTTTCAGCTCTTCTAAATAATAACCAACTATTGACTACACTTATATCTAAGAAATGAAAAAAGATACGCAAGTACCATTTCTTCGATCTGATTTTTATGCGATAGAACCCTAGCATGGCATCAAGTAAATCTACGCCACCCATGTAGCTATTGTATATGAATACACTTTTAGGGCAAGGAATCATTTTGTGGATGTTTTCGGTCTTGAAAAATCTTTTCTTCTCACCAACTGGTAGACTGCCAGCATATGAAGACATGGTGGTCACAATTTTATTATCGAACCATGACACAACGCTTATTTCTGTGTTATCTATGATCGCTGTTTTCTCTACTATAGAACCCCTTCCTTTCTTTTTCATTTCTTTATCTTTTGGCATATCGCACCCTGTAACTCTATTTACCCTCACAGTTCCTAAAGGAAGAATACCTTGTTTCGTCAAGTAAATCATTAGAGGTACGCTGCTAAACCAATTATCAAAAAATAATTTATAATTTTGTTTTTTTGGTATAGTTTCCGACAGTCTCAACACTACGTTGCTGCTTGTTCCTAAATTCGGCACATTTGAAGGTACAATATTGCTCTGAACACCTGCATATATGTCAAAATCGTAGGTAAATCCTGACACACCGCTAAGAACAACATTTTTATATCCCCACTTGTGTGGTTTTTTAGGATTGTATTGCTTTAGTTGACTTCTTGCTTTAGTTGGAATTATTTGCTCGTCAATTGCTAGGTGTTCTTCTTTAGGGATTAAAACTAGTCGCTCTCGAATTTTTGAAAGAAAAGGTCGTATCATGAAAAGCTTGTCGTGACCTGGTTGTCCTTTTTCAATAAATTCAGAATTATCATTGAAGTGCAAATTCCGCTTGATTTCCTCAAATCTATTGCAGCCCATTACTTGAGATACTGCAGGATGGCCAATAGAAGTATTCCAGTAATTTCTTGTGGCCGGTAATTGTACAATGGACATATACAGGCATATTCCTATAAACTGCTCAATTTCAAAGTCTTTTACGTTTATTGGTTTGTTTGGACGACACTGTACGGAATACAGATTTGTTTGTTCAGTAATAAACTTTATAAGGTCTTTCGGAAATAGGAATGTAAAAAATTCTGTTGGTGTATCTAAATCTAAAATTGAGTGTGGTAAATCTGCATCACCAGTAAATTTTATTTCATCTTCAGTTTTCATAAGATTTCCCTCCATCCATTTAGAACTAGCTGCTGTCTTTGGTGCTGTAGTATTTGTTGGATTTTTCAGAAATCGTTTTCTTAGTTCTGAGAGCGGTAGTTCATCTTCAGACGAAAATTCTGTATCAGGAAGGATATTATTCGGTAACTCATCTTCAGAGCAAAAATCGGTTTCAGAAACACTTATATTGTCAATGTTTTCCTTTGAGATTTTATCATCAAACTCACTATCATAAGCTAGAATACGTTGTGCATTCAGATTTTCACCTTCATCTGATAACTCTGAATCTTCACTTTCAGGAACTGGTAAATTTACATGACGGATTCTACCATAAAACGCCTTAGAATCCATAACTGTAACAATAATATACTAATATTATAAACCATCATAATTCTCGTAGATGCATAGTGTACCATATAAAGCACAAACCATTTTCTGGGTATTTGGTATTTTTATAAATGTTGTATATAAACATATCTTACCTAAATGTCTTCTGCACACAATATCCAACCACTAAACAATTGTTTCTTGCAAGAAATTCGGTTTTATATTTGTAATAACCGACCGAGAACTAACGAATTTTCACAAACAATTAACGCATGAGTATCTACAGGTTACTGCACGCACCAGTCACACTGCATTGATAAAATAGGGGGGGGGGATACTCTAGGTGCATAGCTGTGTATGTGCCATATATGACCATTCATGAAATAACGTTCTGATGCAGTTTTAAAAGTAAACAAAATAAATAAAAATTGGAAAGTGCCATATATGGCACACTATGCGGTAAAGGGATATACTTAATATGATGCTCGCATCTACTTTTTATTTCTTCATACGTATTTTCATTTACAACGTATTTGCCAAACTTTGATTTCGTGTTCAATATATCAAAAATGCCGTTCAATTCCAGACAAAAATTTGACGTTCCGTCACAGTTGCTAAACATCAGCGGGCAATATTTGGTTTCTTTTAAATATTTCAAAGCACTGCTTACGCTTTGAGATAAAGTTTGTGCAGCTAATTTAACATTCATCCAATTTGAATAATATTTTATGTGTTTTTGTATTAATTTACAACCTAGTGCAGTCTTTCCTTATCTTGAACATCATTCAACTCTTTGATGTGCATCCACAATATTTTTTCATTCTTCTCGTCCTTTATTATCCCCTTGTCTCCTAAACAATTTCTGACAATCTTTAACATGTGACAAGCGTTGACAAAAATTAACACTTTTTCTTTCGTCACTGGATGTAAGAAATAGAGCTTGAAATTGTCTTAGCCGTAATTGAAATTTGCACCTAAATTATTGCACATCGCAATATTTGTTGCTGCTCCGTCAAACGTAATAGAGCTTACTTCTGCACCTGTGCCATGAATTAATTCTAAACATTTTTTTAATAAGTTAGCTCGTTCAGATCCGGTCAATGATTTTATCAACACATATCCTACTGGCACCTTCCAACTGGCATTTAAGGCAACTGCAATGAATACTAAGGCCAGACGCGCAGCAGGTAAATTGTCGCATGTGTTATCACCTTGCGTCTCCAAGTCAACACCTCCATAAGATCGCCTGTTGTTAAAAATCATTTGTTCCCGGATACTCATTTCGTCGATTACTATGTTTAATAAAATATGTTGTTGTTTTTCTTGTTCCGAAATTGCTTGGAGAGCTTCTGTTGTGAAACCTGGCTCCCCACCGATTGTAGCGTACCGTGCTCTGAGTTTTGATGGATGCGGTAATAAATTGTCCCATGTTTTCCGACCATATTCGTATGCTTTCTTCGAATAAAATTGTAGTGAAAGCGCAAAAGTTCTTACTTCGGGAGAATACTTTTTTTTCTTGTTTCTCAGTCGTCGATTTATAATTTCCTACACCCCTGGTAATATTCTAAAAAAAATCAATAGTTAATTCTATAAATAAATAATATAAATTAATAATTATATGGCTGAAATAGTTTATCGGTTGCATTAGCACTTAATTTTTATGCATTTTAATGTATCGTTCAATATGGAAATGGATTATAGAAGTTATAATATTACATATGACTAATTATTTATTAATTAGATCAAATATAAATGCAAAAATAATAACATAAAGAAATAACAAAATGCAAGTAACCAATTTTAGTTCATAAGCGACCTTTAAATGAAACATTCTAGCTGACCGCTGTTGCCGCTTAAACCTAATAGCCAACAAAAATAAATACTATAAATAACATTTTTTATTAACTATATTAAATACTACAAAATTTTTAAATATATTTTTCTTCATACGCTTCAACATATTCAATGCTTATGTTCAACATATTGTTGTATTCAGCAACAGTTTCATTCCACCGAACATTTGCATTTGCAATCTAATAGTTCAAAATCAGTTATTGGTTGACTACACCACTTTATAAATATTTCTTCCATACTTAAGCAGTTTGCTACACGTTGCCATAAAGTCATATTCCATGTTTTAACCTTATTTAAAAAATAATGTTTTAACGTTTACGTCCCATTGAATTTATCAATACTCAGTGGTATCGAGTCGGCCTGTGGATCTTGAGAACCCTGGTTCGATCCCCACAGCCGACAAACAATTTTCACCAATTTAAATCTATCCCTGTGGCTCCCTCTCCACTAATATCTTTGAGGGCCGTGATTTGACGGCTGGTAACCGCATTTCACGCGACAAAATATATCACTTACCGAGATCTGCTTAGGCAGAGTGCCACACCCAGTAATGGGTAAAAGGCGTGATGATATATTTATTTATTTATTTTATTTTAAAACTACAATGTAAACATAATTCGTTATTTACAAGAGTTTCTTCGTTTCACAACCGACACTTATATTTTACAGGCACAGGCATTTTATAAATTACATCATTATATTGTTGATATGTATATACTAATACTATTTTAAAATAAGTTCAAAGATTATGTTTGAACTTAATACATTTATGTTATTTTAAATGTAAGTAGAAAAATAAATAACTACACATTTAAAATTATTTTATCATTTATTTGATTAAAAATATACACATCTTACACTTTAATCAACTATTTACTACATACATTTTATAATTCCAACATTGTTTTTTTTTAAATTTTATTCTTTTAATTTTGATCTAAGATTTCTTAATTGTTTTAAAATAGATTCATTTGAACAATGTATGTTAAAAAAGATAAATTAAACGGAATTGCTTTTGTAACAGATTTTAAATATTCACTGTACGCATACATTATATTATTTTTAAAAAAGAAGTAAATATACCCATTTATATATTGAAACACACCATCTATGTTTGAAGGTATACCGGAGAACATTGAGTGAATCGATTTAAAATTCTAGAATTATTACATTCCAATTATGATTTGGTTGTTCCACTTTATGTTTTTTAAAAAGAACGCCAAAACTTGTTTGTTAAAACTTTTATTGATATACGCAGGGGAGCAGAGAGAAAAAGCGGGCCCCGGGAAAAAAAAAATTCGGGCCTCCTTTAACTTTGAATATTTATTAATTAAATATAAGATACCAAAAAAAAATATTTATAAATATATGTATGACAACAATAAGAATTATTAATATCTAAATAAAGTTATAACAATATAAATAAAATTAAATAAAAAATTCTGAGTTAATTGGTGCAGCGATGTGTATTGTATACTCACTGTATGACTATCTAATATCTAGTTGCATATTCGATAAATGCAGGGGATACCAAAACAGCACTACGCACAAATGTATAGAGCCTTTGCCTATGTGTATTGTATACAATGTAGTAATATAACAAACAAAAATGCAACAATGTAATAATGTACTTTTGAATAGTGTATAAATTTATTTAAAATTTGCAACTGGGGCCCTTGATCAAGCATTTCGTCATTTTGTCTTTATGCAATGTAATAAATTGTTGGAAACGTGTATCAGACGTTTCGTTATACATGTTTTAATAAAGAATATACAAAATTGGTGAAATAGTAGAAAATTAAAAGCAATTTATAAAATAGCATCACATCCGGGCCCTTTGAATTCCACGGGCCCTGGGTATTTTACCCCACCTACCCTCCCCTCTCGTCGGGCCTGGATATACGTATACTTCTCTGAAGTGTACAGGTTGCTATAGAGTACAAGAGTGTTCTCCTAACAGTGAATCACTCTATTGATCTTTTATTCTTATCAACTAGTATACATGTGGGGGGTATGACATCATACTTATAAATATCATGAAATAACAAGTTTACAATATATAATTCCTCCCCTTTTAGTTTTTTCATTATATTTGTTCTCTTATTTCAAATTCATTTAATTCATTTCTTACATTGTTTACTCTTTGAAATTTTCTTTCATTTCTATATATTCTTATTCTAGGTAATACATATTTTCTTAAAATATAACAACTTATTACTATAAATATTATAACATAATATATAAGAGTGATGACTGCCTTCGATTTTTATTTCTTTTATCTGGGTAATTTTTGGTTCAGTTAGTATAATATATGATATATTATATAATTTGGTAGTATTTATTTTTAATGCTATTAACTCTTTCTCAAATGTTTTGAATTAAATTTCTTTATATTTTTGTAAAATTCTTTTAAATATGAAATTATTTATTTGACAATCTTGGTTAATCTTTACTTTGTAAATTCCTTGAATAAATCTTTTAATTTTTATTTCATTACAGTTCATTTGAATTTCTTGTTTAATTGGACTGATCATTATTAATTCATTTGTATTTTGAATTAATTCGAAACTATTTTTCTTTTTAATATTATGGTACTTACAATCATCATTCTTTTGTTTTTCTAAAATATTTCCGATACATTTACTTATTTCTATATATTGTGAGATACATAAATATTAATTTTTTATATAACTACATTCATTAATTTTATGTTTTATCTTGTATAAAGTATAATTGTTGAGATTCGCTCATTATTATAGATTTTTCTTTTTCGATTAAGGGTAATGGTGTGAATTGGTTTAGTCTGAAGGATTCTTGGGAAAAGGTTGATATGGATGTGATATAATATATTTCTCCTTTGTAATATTTGCAATGGGTGTCTATTAATTCGTTCATATTCCAGATATCATTACTCTGTGTAATTTGTTTCAAAATTTCAAAAGATATTATGCTAGCGTCTAGTTTGTGTAATGCACAAAAGGTTAAACTAGTTTCTATATTTTTCATTAATTCATTCATATTTAGGATTAATAATGTTAATTTTTGAAATTTACTTTCCGTATCTATTTGTATTTTCCAGTCTAGGTTTCCTTTCAAATTGTAAATTATGTCTTCAATTTGTCGTGCCAATTCTTTTTCGTTATGTCTAATATTTTCTAACTGTAAATTAAATTTGTTTGTAATTTCTTTATTGTGTTTAATTACATGACTGTTTTATTCTTGTAATATTTCTTGGTTTGTCACCTAACTCAGCGCTCGGCTGTATTTCCCTGCTCGGTATGTAATATACTATTTCTATAATTCACCGTTTCTCCAGAATACATTTGTTTATTACGTGTTTCATTATTTATTTTATTGAATCAGATTTACTTCTAAAAAGTATACATTATATTATGCTTGCACGTCACGGCAAGGCACTGATTCATGAACAAGAACATGTTGCATGCTGTTAGTAGTGTTTAATATAAATTATATAATAATCTCAAGTTAATAATGTTAGTAAGTACATAGACACTAATAAAGTAAATTTGCAGACATATAACTTCAGCTTTTATATATATGATGATGTCCCATCATTCCGTTTCGGAACATAGGGGCCGGGCACACCGAGCCGCAGTTTTTACACTGCCGTACTGCCGGTTTCTATAGTCAAGTTATTTTAAGGCGTATAAGTGACTAGCTTATAGCGCCCGAGTGTGATAAATACATGTAACTGTATTTTTATATTTAACGACAAATCACACATTGTCGACAGGCGGATTCGAACTGACGAACCTTGGTTCGGGTGACGTCACAGCATGCTAAGAGATGTGCCTTAACATGCTCGGCCACCGCGCCTGCTTCAGCTTTTATTACTTACTGTAAACTAAACTAAATGAGGGGAATGCCGGCCTGCGCTCGTTTTTGATAATGAATTGCACACAATTGCATTTTGATAGTCTAAAAATAGCTAATATTGAACCTACAGACACGAAATTGCATTTTAGTACTCTATAAAAACAACAAAACGAGGCTAAATTAAATTGATTGATTGATTGATTAGAAGTTTTTGTATACATTTGTTTGAATAATAACATTATATGTGTGCTAATATAGGGTTTAGCCCTCTCCAGCACAACGACAGAATATATATATTAAAAAAAAAACAGCAATAATGATAGTATGATTACATTCATAAATACATAAATACAGACATATATTTTATTAGAATAGTGAAGAGTTTGGTCTCTTAGCGGCGAAAAGGTAGTGGGGTTGCCTCCAACACGTTCTGGAGATCGGGTGGCAGGTACTCTGCGGTTTGCAGGAGAGCAGTGGGCGGATGCACGTATTTGTATTTCGGCCTCCTCGTTGCTCGTGGCGGTGGTAGGCGGACAAGTGCAGCACTTGCTGATTCCCTCTTTACGCAGCGTCCGATGAACCTATTCTGAAGGTGAACTATGCGCTCGTTCGCTGGTTGGATGCCGGCTTGCTGGTGTAATCCGTCTGACGGCGATCGCCAAGGCAGGTCGAGGAAGCGTCGCAAGAACCGTCTCTCCATGCTGAGTACCGGTTTCAGCAACGGTGCGCGAATAGCCGCGTACACAACGGCGCGGAAATCGAGGAGTGGCCGCACGAACGTCTTAGCCCAGCCCTTTTCCGCATCATTCCGATGCATTTTTTCACGTCCGGTGCCCAGTAAACCGTCTTTGTTAGAAGGAACCCAAGATAGGTGGCCTGTTCTTGATCTTCTACCGCCATTCCCCAGACGTTGACTCTGTGTCTCATGACGTTCTTGCTGTACCTGTTGCGGAACAAAACTAGCTGATTTTTGTCAGGATTTGGATTTATGTGCCAACGACGCATCCGGGATTCTAATTTCTGCAACTGCTCCTGTAACTTACGGATGGCCTCTCTTGGGTCTCGGTCCATTGCCCAGCTCGCGGTGTCGTCCGCGAAGAGCTGCACTCTGCTGCTGGTGCTGACAGGGCCTGGGATGTCGCAGCAAAAGAGCAGGAACAGAATTGGCGAGAGAATGCTACCTTGCGGCGTGCCTTGCCGCAGCTCGAATGTTCTGGATTTCGCTGTTTGCACGCGGACGCATGCAGAGCGATGACGTAGGAAACCCGCGATTGCCTGGATCAGGAACACTGGGAAGTTCAAGGTAATTAATTTGCCTAGCAAACCGTAGTGCCACACCAAGTCGAAAGCTCGCCGCAAGTCCAGGAAAGCAGCTGCGGCCACTGCGTTGGTGTTTATGGCCGTGCTTATATCCGTGGTTAGTCGCAGCATGGCATCCTGGACTGAATGCTATCCTCGAAAGCCATATTGGAACGTTGGTAGGAGGTTCCGCTCAATACATATATTACGGATTCTCTGACAAAAATTTTTCAAAAATCTTGCCGCTCGTGTTTAGCAAGGTACGATGATGGATCGGAGTGATTCTTGCCTGGTTTCGGTATTATGACGACTTCCGCATGTCGCCAGCAAGTTGGGTGAAATCGTAGGTGGAGGCAAGCGATCATGACTTTTGCCAGGTAAGATGTAGCCTCCGGCGGAAGCTCCTTAAGCATCTTGGTTGTAATACCGTCCTCACCAGGCGCCGAGTGTTCTTTTTTGGCTGCTATTGCCGCGTCGATCTCGTGCTCTTCGATTGCGTCTCCAGCGAGTTCTTGAACTCGGTGCAGCTGCAAGTGGTGCTCGACAGTTCCTTCTAGCTGCTGTTTAAACAAGTCGTCGAATAGTGGGTCCCCGTCGTCTTGGTAGGTCTGTTCGAGAACGTCTGCGAAACTGTCTGCTTTGCTCTGCCTGTCAGTGATGACTTCGTTGTAGACGCGCAGATGTGTTGGTACTGGTACCGCTCTTCTGGCCAGTCAGCAGCTTGAAGCGCTGCCAGAATTTAGCGCCATCACGTTGATCAAGTTCTGCGCAAGCTTCTGTCCACTTCCGTTCTCTGAATCGCAGCACCTCTCGGCGGATCAAGGCATTCTCCCGATTCCAGATTAGTTTGATTGCTGGGTCCCGTGTTCGGACAAATTGCCGATATATTCGCCTCTTGTTCCTGATCGCTTCGACGAGCTGCGGCGGCAGCGGAGGGCGATCGATGCGGATGGTCTTGTTGACAGCCACTAAATCTGCAGCCTGCTGGATTGCTTCCGTATATGTGTCCACGGCCGCGTCTATGTCTTCGGTGTGCATCATCTCCGGTGCTTCCGGAATTGTCGCGGAAATGTATTGAGCGAATGCATCCCAGTCAACATCGCGGAAGCTTCGAATGGTCTTGTGAACTGGCCTGGTGGCTAGTCGTTGAAACAGGTCGCAGTTTACTATCACCGGGAGGTGGTCGGACGTGATTGTCGGCCCAATGAAACACTCGTTGCCAAAGCGTTGAATGAGCTCCTCCGACACGATAATGTGGTCATAGTGCTGGATCCTAGATGATTGACGAAGCTGGGGCTGGACAGCGGAATCCTGAAGATCGGCAGCTCATCCAACAGGTTCATGAGTGTGACACCAAACTAGTTGGTGGCGTGGTCACCAAAATCAGCGTTCCTCGCATTGAAATCCCCCATGATAACGGACGGGCCAATCTCCGTTGCATATGTGAAGATATGCTCTGGGAATGTTGCCGATGGCCTCACGTACACTGCGAACACGTTTATGCGTCCTAACCTTGTTTTAACGGAAGCCCCAACTATGTTTGCTGCGGTCAACTCATGTGGAAGATCCAGTTGCTCGCTTGGTATGGATGAGTGAATCAGAAGCGCAGCTCCGCCATGGGTGTCTGGATCGCAGTCCCTTCGGTATACCGTGTACCCGCTGGCCTTAATACTGCTGGTGGGTTTGGAGCGCGTCTCTGTGAGTGCCAGGACTGACGTTGCTGTCTCACGCAGCAAGTTCTTCACTAACAACCGCTTCTTGGAGAAGCCTGCCACGTTGACTGTTGCAAATCTTCCTCTTTGATTTTCAGACATTGCTGATTTCAGTGTTTGGGGCTGAGCAGGAGCGTTGCACACATGTAACATGCACGCTAGCTCCTGAATACGACACTGACAGGTGCAAGTCGAAGATGTCCGCCGCGAGTTGTGTGAGGACCTCTCTCATCCTGTCTCGTTCCATGGGCATCGCGTTAATAATTGCAGTGGTAACGAAGCGCAGCATGTCCACCGTTGAAGGCGGTGTGGGTGGAACAGAGCTAGCCGCAGGCGCCGGTAGACATTTTATTATGACGGTGTCTTTGGCCTAAATTAAATGAGAAGAATCAAGATTTAATCTAACAAAATTTAGTGGTCCCGACATGTGAAGTTTATCGCTAACTTTTTTCCTCTTGTAGCACCAATGCAAACCAGGTGATACCAATCTATGCAACGAACGAAGTAAACCATGTCATTCTCCGATTCTATACAATTTTCTCGTTGCGGCACAGTGAACCATGTAGGCGCCCAGTACAATTGTATATAAATTAGCACAAAATTATAAGGTACTCTGGTGACTAGGAGGGCACCCTGATCTAATGGGTATCGACTTCCACAACTTCGTTCCTGATCGTTTGGTAACGCTACTATCTGTTGCCACATTATCGTACGATTTACTTTTCCATTATTTTTAATTAACTTGTCCATGATCAACATCCGAATTGAATATGTGCCCACACGCAAACATAAACCTCACAGTTTCCGCCTGCAAAAGTCTGCTTTGGAATATCTGTACAGGAATATACTACCTAATTTGGAAAATCGATGTGTTCCTGGTGTGTCTTGAAATGCTGACAATCCACAAAAACTTTTAATCTCTGAACCACATCGATATTGAGAGAATAATGTAACGAATGAATGTACAAGATACATTCTAACTTGAAGAGGACGACAAATAGTGCCCAATGACTGGCACTTACATGTGCCGGGAGCAACCAAATCTGAGAATTTAATATTTGTCGTTTTTTTTTTGCCCAAGTTTCAAAACCTTTAAGTTCGACCTCTTGTATTAGAATAATGCTAGCACAGATAGTATCGAAGACAGCAATATTAAGCTATTTTTCTGTAGCTATTTTCTCCTAAAGGAATTTATAATAACATCATCTAACCACCCTGCTGGCAACAGTGTGCTAAAATTATTTACAATTATGCCACTCCCTGCGATCTCACATTTTGATTTTTGGATATTAGGATATGATTTATAGGATGACCAAGGTGCAACATCATCGTGACATATTAATTTTTTAACTACAGATTTTTGAGGACTTTCATTTCCAACGATCTTCTCGGGGTGAAAATAACATGCGATATTCCTGCTATAGGAGATATTAGTGACTGTGCACTACCCAATATATCTATGGCTGCGTTTATTGTGTTTCGTGTGCTGTAACAAAGTATGTTGCTTTGTTTGGTGTACTATGACTGACGAGTATTTTCTTGTATTATGGTCCGAGTGTAATTTATTGTTTGATATATATTGTGCCGTGTCTGTTTGTATATGTTGAGGTGTAGATGAGCGTATTGGTGTTTCTAAACACGTTTTGTCGACACGTTTTCCTATATGTAGTAATTGAGGATGACGTACATTATAAATTGTTTTTGAATTGTTGTTGAATATAGATTTTCCATGGCGTGTAAGAGCTGGGCTTTCAGGTTTCTTCCATATTTCTCGAGACATACTAACATTGAAACTCTGCTCAGCAACTTCTTTGACAGTTTGTATTTTCAATCGTTTTATCGCAGTCTTGTCAACAGCGTCTTTGTGAGTCACACTATTGCTAGTTTTCCGTTTTCTTCGTTTTGTAGCTTTGAGAGTCTGGTTTCAGCAAGCGTTCCATTGTGTCTATGTACTTAGGTACACGCTTTTGTAATTTGCTCGAAAAAGTATATTTTTTTACAATTTTGAACCAATTTTCTACTGAAGTATTGCGCTCACGACATATAAACTTTTTTTGACACCAATGGATAAAATAGTAAAACAATATTTAATAAGATATGAAGAACTTTGGAAGCAAAGTATCTACTTATTTGGCGTATCAAATTTACTGTCTTTATTCCTTTCAATAGTTTCTAGCGAAATATTGACAGAAAGGGGAATGTTGTTTCAAGGGATATCGACCTGTATCTATGTAGCTAAATGACACATCTCTCCTACAGGTGTAACATGGGAACCATGATTTATGGCACTTATGGCTGTATTGGTATTTGGTGTTGATCGATCAAGACCGAAAACAATGATAGCGTTTATCCAATACTTAGTCACAGATGCCAAATCATAGCTATTCACTAGACCACCCAGAAAATTATATGCTCAATGACATCATGTTGTTTAATAGCTGTTCTTATACAGGGTGTAGAATTGAAATGTGGCGTATAGGGATTTCAATGTTATTTTCTAAATATTGCTGTATCTCTTTACCTATTCACTTTAGAGCAAAAGCGTAAATACAAAAATTGTTCAGAAATTAAAAACGCTTCCTATAAAGTAAATTTCATTACATAAATGTAAATAGTTCACGAGATATTAATTAAATGAAATTCAAAATTTATTCAAATTTTTTGTAGATTGCGTTGGAATATTAAACAAATGAACTGAATTTTTTACATATTGTAAAAGAGTTTGACATTTGTTTGTTACAGTGTTGTAATATTTGTTGAACAAGCTTTTGAAGAATATTGTAAGGAAATAGTGAATAAATTTCAAGTGAACAAAATGTTTGACGTATTTATTATAAAATAAGAAAAATACATTAGATTGCTACTATAATTTTAACAAATTATTTATTTATAAATTTACAAGAAATGTTCGAATAAGTTTCCATTTACTGCTAAGCAATGCCCTAACAGATCATAAAATGCTTGGCGCACATTACTTAATTGTCTTTGTATGATTGCTTCACATTCTCTTATAATTGTATTTTTTTAAATATCAATGTTTGCAATATTGGTTTTATAAATTTTTTCTTTTAAATATGGCCATAAGAAAAAGTCATTTGGCGCCAAATCCGGAGAACGGGCTGGCCAGTTAATTGTACTTCCACGACCAATCCACGAATCTGGAAAGCATTCATCTAAGTATGCATTTACATCTCTTGCAAAATGTGCTGGGCAGCCGTCATGCTGGTACCAAATAATTGGATTTTCCCTGGATCTTACTTCCAATTCAGGTCCAATTTCGTTTTGAAGAAGATTCAAATACTTTACTCCATCAGTAAAAAACGGTCCAATAATGTGCGATCCAAAAATACCTGCCCACACATTAACTTTTTGGCGATACTGGGTATGAGTTTGAAGAACCAAACGAGGATTATCTTTACTCCAATAACGATGTTACACGAAAACGAACAGAAAATATACAAAACTTAAGTTCTAAAATATATACAATTATTTACATTTATATATCATGTACATATGTGAAGAATTATTTATGTTCAACAATAGCAACAGATTGAAAAAGCTATGTATTATTCGTCTCACAGAGTTTTTACTAGAACTACCAACAAGATATGCTCGAAGGTGTTGTTAAACCTCTCAACTTTAGCCTCTTCAATTACCAGGATTGGATATTTCAGCTGGATCCTGTCCCTGCCCACATTGCAAAATGAAAGCAGCAGTGGTTGAAAGACAATTTATCAGGTTTGATTATCGCCCAAGACTGGCCTTCGGGAAACTTTGATCCATTTTAGAAGAAAAGGTCTTCTCAAAATAACAAACAAATCTCGATAGCTTAAAACTCTTGATTCCAATCTAATTTATCTAAACCACAACCTAACATTAAGTATTAAGTATGAGATAATTTCTAAGTCTTTTAATAATCTTTCCAGACTTTTGATTCTGTTTGAATATAACAATTTTGAATAATAATGCATTTATTTGTAAAATTTTTATCTTTGCAAAAAATCTTACTATCAAATTTATTTATTGACTTGATCTGCTAAACATTGAATTATTTCTAAATCTTCGGAAATATAATGAGTAAATTGTTTAGTAAAAAAACAGACTTTTTTGGAATTCAGTCAATTTTTATTTTTTATTATTCTGTCTACGTTTCGGCTAACACTTTAGCCTTCTTCAGGACTCTATTATAATTAAATAAAATAACAATAATAAATAATTAATAGAAAATATAAAATACTTACAATAATAATAATTAATAAATAACATTCATAGAAAAATATGAATCATATTTTTTTTTTAAATATGATTAAATATATATATATATATAAGTAACGTAAACGTGATTTACGGTTACAATAAAAAATTATTTATTATTTGACAACGAAAGCTTATATAGATTTTTCATACAAGTTGATACTTCAATCTCTCAACAGTAACTAACTTACAAATGTGAATACAGAGTACAGGTTGTGCTAAAAATGCTTATGCACACATAGTGTAATATTACATATTGTAGGGAAAGAGAGTGGTGACTGTGCCTGGAATGTGCAGCGTTCGGCGGTTCTCATGGGAACGGGTGCTCTAACTCCTCCCTCCTTAGAATGGAACATCGTCGGGGATGTTCAACTGATGATTTCGGGGTGAAGGCCCTGGCTGGAGTTCTATGGGTTGATCCTTGGATGGTCGTTTCTTCTTCTGAAAGAACCTTCTTTTGGCAATAACTGCGAAAATTATTGTACTAGTAATTGAAACAATGACATATGTCTTAATTTTCTTGGATGTTTTCGATTTTGTTTATAGGTGACTTCAGATCTTGAATATTTTGCATGTTGGTACTCATCGTTGGAATGATGGAATTTGACTTGTGTTTAAATTGATTTGGAAGTCTTCTAGGATGATTGATTTGCCGAAGGTACCGTCTCGAATTTTTTTTTTAAATTTGGTTTTTGAATTTAAATTGGCATTGGTGGATATTTCTTTTTGTACATACGTCGTTCAGTAATTTAATATGACCATCGGAGGTTTTTGAGAAATAATTTTTATTTGGTATGGTGATTACAAATTCAATCTGGTATTTGATTGGGATGGAAATAATGTGAAATAGTTGGAAATCAGTTTCGTAGTTAATAGGGATTTCTAGAAAATATACAATTTTATTTGAATTTAGTTTGCAATTAACTGTTATTAATTTTTTTAATTCTAACATATTTTCAAATGTTGGCTCTAAAAGGAATTCGTTATTTTAATAGTTGTACATTTTATTTAGTTCTAAATAGAAATCGTTCAATTTTATAATGCTAGGGTGCTTTGTGTGTAATTTGCAAAAAGTTAATAATTTTTCTCTTTGTAAAGTACTAAAAATCATACTGAATACGGTGTTTGAATGACTAATTTATTTAATTGCTGAGTTTCATCAATAACTATGTGCGTTAGCTGTTTAATTTTTGACTTTAATTCTGTTTCATTATACTTTGTGTTAATAATTTTGTTTTTACAATGGATCCTAATTCATTTACTATTCCTCTTTTATATCTAGGTTTTTCGTAATTAACAATTAAGTGACTAAACTTATCATCTATTGATTCTACTGTATAATTAATTATTTTATCGTGGTTAATAGAGTCTGCTAGGCTAACATTGTTTATGTAAATTGTGTGTTTGAGATTGTTGTGTTGTGTTTTTAGGTTATTGTACTGGTCGAATTTAGTTTGTTAATTGTATTCTGTAGTGGATTTTGCAGGGGATTTTCCATAGGTGGCGGGATACGGCTTAATGCATCAGCGTTTGTATTCAGTTTACCTTTTTTATAAATGATTTCATAGTCAACTTCTTCTAGCCTCAAGCGCCATCGAACTAATTTGGATTTTGGTTCCTTGAGTGAAAATAACCACTGCAATGGTTTGTGGTCTGTAATGACTTTAAACTTTCTGCCGAATAGATAAGGCCTGAAATATTTGGTCGCCCAGACAATAGCAAGTAATTCCTTTTCAATAGTGGAATAATTTTGTTCTGATTCGTTAAGTGTTCTACTGGCAAATGAAATAGGTAAATCTGATCCGATAGTTCCTTGTGATAACACAGCACCGATATCATAATTGCTTGCGTCCGTCGTAAGGTTGAATGGTTTGGTAAAATCAGGATATTGGATGATTGGTTCGTTGACAAGAAGATTTTTACATGTGTCGAAACATGCAACATACTCAGGATTATTAATATCTATTTCTGCTCCCTTTTTTAAGCATTTAGTAAGGGGCTTGGTGATTTTTGCGAAATTTTGAATAAATTTTCTGTAATAACCTAGTAAACCTAGGAAACCTTTTATCTGTTTTGTAGTTTTAGGAATTGGGTAATTTTTGATTGCCAAAATTTTATCCGGATTAGGCTTGACGCCTTCAGGGGTGACTACAGGACCTAAGTACGCTACCTCTTTGCATATAAATTCGGACTTGTCAAGTTGAATTTTTAAGTTAGCTTTTTTGAGTCTATCAAATACCGCGCGCAAACTTTCAATGTGTTCTTGCAGGCTCGTACTAAATATAATTACGTCGTCGAGATATACGAGACAAATTTTATTCAGTAAATTTCTTAGCACATTGTCCATCACACGTTGGAAGGTGGCGGGCGCATTTTTTAGTCCAAACGGCAATCTTAAGAATTCGTAGTGTCCGTTTTTTTTACGTCATCACCGTTCATTTTTGGTACGTCATCATCGTTCATTTCAATCTGGTGAAAATCAGAGGCCAGATCTAAAGTTGTAAAATACTGGCATTTGCCGAGTTTATCTAAGAGTGTTGTTATATTGGGGATGGGGTATTTGTCATCAATGGTTTTTTCATTGAGCTTGCGGTTATCAATGACCATCCGCCATTCTTTCTTCCCGGACGCGTCTAATTTTTTCGGGACGATCCACACGGGAGAGGACCACGGTGAATGCGAAGGTCTGATAACGTTTTGCTCCGGCATTTTGTCTATCTGTTCTTGTACTTCTTGTCTATGTATTTCTGGGTATCTGTATGGCTTAGTATAAATGGGTAGTTCGTCCTTAGTCCGTATATGGTGTTTAACATTGTTAGTAAATGATAAGGAATTATTGTCAGTATGGAATATATCAGCGTGTTCTTTAAATAAATTTGTAATGGCAGATTTCTCTTCTGAATTCATGTGTTGAGTTCTAATTAGAGATAGATCGAAAGGAGGTTTTTAATTTGGACGACTAAAATTTATGTTGTTAATTGCAAATTGTTCAAGTGGTTCAAATAAAATATTGTTATCTGTACTATTTATGGTTAACTCTAATTCATTTGGATTTATTGTCGGGTAATAAAAGAAATGATTATCAATTTTCGAAATACCTTCTGGTATTATAGCATTAGAAATTTGAGATTTTGGAATAAATACTTCCGCGTTATCAATGCAGTTAGTATAAAATTTTATTATTTTCTCAGACTTAGGTGCTACTTGTACGTAGTGTGGACGCAGCTTTAGCTGATGATAGTGAATGTTTATCTCGCATGCCGGTGTTCTTATCTTATCGTTTACTAGGTCAATGGTTGCTTCTATTGTTTTGAGGTTGTCGAGTCCTAATAATATGTCAAATTGATCATGAAAGTCGAAAAGATGATATTTGAGGATAGTATCCGATTTTTATAATAATTTTGAACATGGTATAAGTAAACTAAAATTTTCAGTGGATGTACCATGTGCGGTGGAAATTTTAAAAGGATCATTTTGAATTTTGTTTTTGAAAAACTTATGTGCGATACTCGGTTTTATAAAAGAGCGGGTACTACCTATATCAAGAAGGACTTTTAAATTTTGGTCGGGGTAAATAATGAATGGTAACTCGCTTTGATTGTTAGTTAAGTTCATTAATTCAAATTCTGTTCCGAGGCTATGAGTTCTAAAAAATTACTCGAGCTATATTTTTGTTCAAGTTGGCTATCGTTGTCTGATTCTGGTTCGTAGATAAGAGCGTTATTTTCATCGTAATATTGTTTGTCATTATATTCCGTAATTTCTGTGTTATATAGTTGTTCGTTTGGTCTGGTTGTGTCTGGGGGTAATGTCGTGTGTATTGTTGCGGTCGGGCTTGATTGTTGTAGCCTGATGGGCTTGGTTTGGGTACGAATGACTGTCGAGTGCTGACACTCATTGGAGTAGGATTTGGAAATCGTATATTGGGATTTGGATTAAAAACATTTTGTTTGGATGATTGAATTTGTTTAAATGGTTTATTTATTGAATTTTGAGGATATGGATTAGGTTGGTATGTTAATTGTGGTGTTTGTGTGATCTGAGTTGTGGTTGTTGATATCTGAGATGTGTGTTTGTGTGAATGAAATGTTTCGGTTTTTGTAGTGTGTGTGTTTTGTTTTGTGCGCGAATTATGATATCTGTATTTTAATTATGATATCTGTATTTTGATTATGATATCTGTATTTTGATGACGAAGTGTTTTATTATATTAGACAATGGTTCCATTGTCTGACTCATACTTCTTTGAACTATGTTATGATAAGAGAATGATATATAAGCTTGAAAAAACTAGATTAGAACACTCTTGTACTGTTGCTGAACGTATTCACGTCAGTTGTAATTAGATTCTAAATAAATAAAATATAATTTTCAAAACGAAAGAATTTGTATTTTTTTTTTAAATACAAATCGAAAATTATAATTGGCGCAGTCGGTAGGATGCCAAAAGAGTTTTAAGCAAAATAAATAAATCTCTTTCGATCTCCATCGATTTATTTGGCATCCGAACAAGAATCTATGAGCGAAACACCAGCTCAGGCCTAAACAGTGGCCCATCAGAGGTTGAACAACCCATCTCTAACCATCATCCAGGCAAGCAGTCAAGGAGGACCAGGACAACACACATTCGCTGACTCCACCTCTCCGGGAAACCAGGACAACACAACTTCGCTGATCCCGATTACCAGAGAAAACCAGAAGAAAATCTCTAGCTGATTCTCAACAAACATGATTATCTTGTTAATCATCCTTTTACTTCAACTGTAAGTAAAATATATGTAACAAAATACACTAAAGGGTTTTGAGGAAAGGCTAACGCTTTTAAGAATCAAAACGAGCCCCAGCACAAGGCATAACACAAATTATAAACCTAAATATATTACACAAAAGGGGTGTCTCTAGTAATAACTAGTAATAAAGACACCGAGGAACCGGCACAGTTCCACACACATTACAAATCATATGTACAATAGCGATAGTGAACCAGAATCAAACCCATCAGATTCTGATTCAGAAACAAACCAAACACCTAGTGTTATAAGAAATTTAATATTAACGCCCAGTAAATTACAACTCAACTCAAAAATGGCCACAACCACAAACAACGAAATTCAAATGCTCTCTAAAGGTATCCCTGAATACGACGGTAATATTAAAGATCTACCATATTTTATAAATACTGTAGACGAATTTATATTATGTTTTGCAGGAATTGTATTGACAAACGTTCAAAGAATATTTTTATTTCAATTAATAAAAAATAAATTAAAGGGACCTGCAAAAACATATCTCTCAGAGAATTCATTTGCTGATTGGCCAACATTAAAATCATTCTTACAACTAAATTTCGAAGATAAAACAACAGCCGAAACTTAAAAATCATATACAATACCAAAAATAACAATTCCGATTTGTTTCTCAAAGACATCACTAATAATTTTAATAAATATAAGAACAAAATCATGCTAACACAACATCAATTAGTAACAAAAAACGCAATTATCGCGGAAAATCAGAAAATCGTAGTATCTCACTTCATAAATTGTTTACCTCATCTCATTCGAGGATCCTTCACGGTCAAAAATCCTAAATCTCTTGAAGAATGTGAGCAGCTATTAGTAAACGATTTTAATTACGCCCAACATCAATCTCCCCTAAGGAGATTTGAAAACCAAGTAAAAACAACACATAATAACATACAGAAGAATACACCACCATAGAAATTCCCGGCACAAATGTTTCCTTCAAAACCAGTCACGATTCAAAGACACTTTCAACCACACGGTAGGAATAACTTCGGCAGACAAAACATAGTAAATGACATAAACACAAGAAGGACATTTACACCTCACCCAATGTCCACACAAACTAGACAGACCGGCCCAATGTCAACACAGACAATCATACCAAGACAGAATTACCAAACAGACATCGAAAACGACGTAACAACCACTAATGAACCAAATAACGAATATAATGAACAACAAGAAGACGAAACAGAATTCGCCTTCGAGGATTTTCAAGACACATTGGTCGAAAACGAAGATACGTAATGGCTAATTATCAAAATTCGATCCCGATATTACACGATCACGACTCCATTATTCTAATTGACTCTGGATCAAACATAAATTTCATATCACCCGATTACGCAAAATCAAGAAATCTGAAAATTAACAATCAAGATAAAATTACCTTTCACACAGCAAATGGAAAGAAAACACTTACAAATTCAGTTAATCTAAAAATAAATAAAAAATTATTTAAGTTTTATATTACAGACTTTCATTATTTATGCAATCTATTATTCGGTATGGATATATTAAAAGAACTAAATATAACACTAAATTTTAAAACAAATGAAATCTATTTTGAAAACAGAAAAATGAAATTTACAACACAAAATAAACTCAATAATAAACTAAACTACATACAATTTAGAGATCAAAATCTAGATATTAATAAAAAACTAAAAATTGCTAAATTACTAAAACAATACGAGGACTTGTTCCCCAAAGAAGGAGAACAACTCTCCGCCACTAACGTCACCACACACAAAATTCACACCACAGACGAAACACCCATATATACAAAAAACTACAGACTACCCCAATGTTATGACGAAGATATAGAAGAACACATTAAAAACTTATTAAAAGCACAGATCATTCAAAAATCTAAATCACCATACAACTCACCTATTTGGATAGTACCAAAAAAAAATAGATGCGTCAGGGAAACGGAAAACTAGATTGGTAATAGACTTCCGAAAATTAAACCAAAAAACCAGAGAAGATAAATTCCCTCTTCCTAATATAGACGACTTATTGGATAGAATAGGAAAACCAAAATACTTCACGACTTTAGATCTCCACTCAGGTTTTCACCAAATACCCTTGGAAAGATCGGACAGGGAAAAAACGGCTTTCTCCACACCATCTGGACATTATGAATACACTAGGATGCCTTTCGGCTTAGTAAATGCACCGGCATCATTCCAACGAATGATGAACGAAATATTAAAAGAATATATAAATAAAATATGTCTCGTTTACATGGACGACATAATCATTTTCGGATATACTGAACAAGAACATATAGAAAATATCACAAAAATATTCGAAGCACTTAGAAAAGCAAACCTTAAAGTCCAAATTGATAAATCTGAATTTTTTCAAAACGAAGTCGAATACTTAGGATTCGTAATATCATCCGAAGGTTTAAAACCCAATCAAAAGAAAATAGAAGCAATAAATCAAATCACCATCCCAAAAACTAGTAAAGAAATTAAAAGTTTCCTAGGAAAACTTTCTTGGTACCGAAGATTTATTCCAAATCTCGCGAAAATAATAAAACCTTTCACAAATAGCTTAAAAAAGGGTTCACACATAGAAATAGAAAATGAAGAATATCAGAAAGCCTTTAAACACGTGAAACAATTAATATCAAACCCACCTATATTGATATCACCAGATTTCTCTAAACCATTTATACTAACTACAGACGCCTCAGACTTCGCCATGGGAGCCGTTTTGTCACAAGTACAAGAAAACCAAGAAAAACCTATAGCATACGCCTCAAAAACATTTAACTCCGCCGAACAAAACTACTCTACTATAGAGAAAGAATTAAAAAGTATCGTCTGGTCAATAAACAACTTTAAACCTTACCTTTACGGACAAAAATTCAGAATAAAAACCGACCATAGACCTTTAGTATGGTTATTTAATATGAAAAACGGTAATCAAAAATTAATGCGTTGGAAGATCGAACTCGGAGAGTACAATTTCGAAATTGAACACATCATGGGAAAAACTAATAAAATTGCAGACTTTCTTAGTAGACAAAGAAATCCATTTAAAATCGTAGAAAAAATAGGAGACGTAACTGAAACAACAATATTTTCACACTGCATATCACGAGATTATGCTATGAGTCAAGGACTCGCACTCCAAGTAAACCAAACATATAATAGTAAAAAATATTGTCAAAATTATATAGATCAAAATTCTCAACTAATACCACAAATTATAAACGGCAAAACTATATTACACTTAGTTACTAAGCAGAAATGCAACGACTTACCATCTGTAAAAAACTTTAAAAAGGCATTAATGGAACTTCGAGATTACCGCATCAAAAATGAATTGTATGAAATTAATATCCCAAAACTTGCCTGCGGCTTAGACCAAATGGACTATAAAGACTTAATAAAATATTTAAAATTAACCTTCACGGAAACTAATATCCTCGTGAATATCTATTCATTACCACAAAACTTCCTTACCAGCGATGACACAAACGCAACAATACATAGTTCCCCAGAAAACATCGTAAACGGTATAAAATATAAAGAAGATAGACTGAATATTGCCGATAACCAAATTATATTCAAATTAGGAGAATATTCAAAATTAAAAATAGAAAAACTACCTTTCGAAACAGTACAACCTAAACAAAGAATTCATATAACCTTCTCAAAGAATAATCTAAAAAACGAAATAAATAATTTTCTGAAAGACTATTTAGTACCTAAAGTTAGATATCTGGCTATATTTAATGACGAACTGGATAAAGTAATATCTCAAGAACTACAGAAAAATTTCGAACCAAATTCTTTAAAATTAATCGGAGTAAATAAATTTGTACAAGATATCTTTACAATAGATGAACAAAAACAAATTGTAGCTGACGATCATAACGGATTTAGAAACCACAGGGGAATATTGGAAACAATCAGATACCTGAAGAAGAAATACTACTGGCCAAAAATGGTACAAACTATCCAAAATTTTATTAATAATTGTAAAATATGTAAAGAAAATAAATACGATAGAAAACCTATAAAAATTCATGAAAATTTAACTATAACTCCGACAAGACCTTTCGAGACAATTAACATAGACATACTATCATTAAATACTCAAAAATACCTCACAATATTTGACCAATTTTCCAAATTCGGACAAATAAAAGCAATAAATGTTGATTCAGTAAACGTATTAAAAGCATTAAAAGAATATTTCGAGACATATACCCTACCAAAATTAATCATTATGGATAATGGACTAGAATTTAACAACGAATTACTAAAAGATTATTTAAAAACATTAAATGTAAAACCCCATTATATTTGTATTAACAATCCAAAGAGTAACGCGGTCGAAAGATTTCATTCGACATTAATAGAACACCTTAGACTAATTCAAAATAACGAAGAATTCAAACATCTTAATCAAAATGAAAAAATAAAGAAATGCATACTTAGTTACAATAACTCAAAACACACCATAACCGAAAAAACTCCAACAGAAATAATATTTGGAGAGACACATGAGTATAAATACCCCAAAGAAATACGAACTAACTCTGAAATGATACAACAACATCTGAAAGAACAAAAAGAATTATACAAAATAATAAATAATAAGATACAACAAGAAAAAGAGAAACGTCACCAAGAGAACATAAACCCGTTAGCATTACCAAAGGACGTATACGTAAAAGAAGAAGTAAGGAGAATACAAAAATTTAAAAAACCAATGTATATAAAAAGCAAAGTCTTAGCATATAACCCAAAATTAGGTATTGTAAAAGTCGAGAAACCATATAAACAACGTAGTAAAACCTTAAAGAAAATTAGAAACATACGTATCAACAGAATAAAATTATAACTTTATCTCTGTTCCCAGTGCGCAGGGTCAACAATTGACAGACATAACACACGGCAACGGATATCATCTGACAAACCTAGGATCGACACACATTGAACAGGAAAAATTACATACATACTTTTACTATAACGTAACACCTTTATACGAAAACTTTAATAGAATAGAAACTATAATTAACGAACTCCTAACCGAAATACACACAGTTCAACACATAAACCCAAATTATATACAATTACTAAATTCCACCTTTGAAAATACACAAGAACAATTAAACAAATTAAAACTTAACAAAAGAAGGAAAAGAGGCTTAATAAACGGTTTAGGAAGTGTTATAAAATCAATTTCCGGTAACTTGGACAGTTCAGATGGTGAACGATATGATAAATTATTTGAGACTATAAAAAAGAACGAAAAAATTTTAAGTAATAATGAGAATAAATTATTTAAAAACTTAAAAGAAGTAACGGAACAATTTAATATACAATTAGAAAATATTAAAATAAACGAAAAAGAAATGAAAAAGGAACTAACCTTTATAAAAGAAATTTTGAAGAAAAATAAACTTTGGGAAACAAAAATAGAATCTGAAGGAAAAATCCAGTTAATAATAAATATTCTGAACAATATCCAAAATTTTGCTATACAAATTGAAACTAGTCTTACGTTCTGTTCCTTAAATAAATTACATTCAACTATAATTTCCATGAATAGACTCCAGAACTTTATCAAAAATCAAAATATCTTTGAAATTATGTCACTTATAACAACTCACTGTCAATACGATGGACAAATGATCTACTATATTATCGAGATCCCTATTATGAGCACCACCGTATACCCTTTATATCAATTTACGTCAATACCTTTTATGAATAACACAAAAATGTATATCCTTGATGAACCCAATATATTGTATATTAATAAAATGAATAAGAATATTATTGTTAATAACTGTGTTAGAAATAAGAATTATTATTGTAAAACTGATAATGTAGAAATAAAGAAATGTATTAATGATTTAACAATAAGATATAAAAATGATGATTGTTCTTACTTGTTAATGGATAATGAAAATAATATCGAACAAATACCAAATACAAATGAAATCATTATAATAAGCCCAATTTTACAAAATTTCATAATTTATTGTAAAAGTAATGAAATTCACAAAAAGATAATAGGAATTTACAAATTTAATAACGATCAACAATGCACATTAAATAATTATCATTTTGAAAAGATAGAACAAAATTATAAAGAATTAATCTATGAAGGAAAAATTGATAAAATAAATGGGTTAAACGTTAAAAGCAGACAATTAATCGAATTGCATAAAGTAAATAATACTGAATATCATTTGGAAGAAATACAAAATTTAAATTTAAAGAATAACGATCATCATCTTTTTATTATATATTCCTTTATAAGTATAATGATAATTAGTTATATATGTTTTAAGATTTATAAGTATATAAAAGAAAGAAAACTGAAATTAATTGCTTTAAAAGATTTAGAATTAATAAAGACTCACCCTCTCGAGTAATATAATAAAAAACTTGAAGGGGAGGAATTATGATATCTGTATTTTAATTATGATATCTGTATTTTGATTATGATATCTGTATTTTGATGACGAAGTGTTTTATTATATTAGACAATGGTTCCATTGTCTGACTCATACTTCTTTGAACTATGTTATGATAAGAGAATGATATATAAGCTTGAAAAAACTAGATTAGAACACTCTTGTACTGTTGCTGAACGTATTCACGTCAGTTGTAATTAGATTCTAAATAAATAAAATATAATTTTCAAAACGAAAGAATTTGTATTTTTTTTCTTAAATACAAATCGAAAATTATAATTCGCGTAAACAACTTTCAATTTGAAAATCGTTGGTGAGCATGTTCAATGCTTGGTTCATGTCTTTAGGATTTTTTGTGCGCATGAGTGTACCTAGTGGTTCTTTTAAACCGCGAAGCAAAATTCGCAGTGCGTACTGCCTGAAATATTCGGCAAGTATTAAAGCTTCGTCACCTGAGTTATTTAAAGTGACGTAGGAAATTTGTAGGTTTAGTAAATCTTGTATTTTATGGTAATAATCGAAAGGTGTTTCACTATTTTGTTTTAATTCTGTTAGTTCTATTCCGAGAGTATAGCAATCTCTTTTATCAGAGTAAGAATTTACTAGGGCAGATTTTATACAAGACCAAGAGCTAAAGTTGGAACTAGCTAAGTTTACGGCAGCATCGCCTTTAATTTTTGAAAGAATGGTCGACAACAGATATTCATTCTGAAAGTCTCCCGGTTCTACTGTATTAAAAAATGTAGTTAGTAACTTTTCGCAGATTTCAATAAATCGCGGTAAAAGTTTAGGGTCCCCGTGAAATTCGGGAATCATATCCAAGTATTCTTTTTTCAATACTGGAGTAGCCATATTTTTATTTAAATTATTAAATTCTTCTAATAAAGTTTCATATTATTTTCTTAGGATTATTATTAATAAGAGATGAATTACTGGAAGCAACTGAATTTGTATCCGTATCTAAATCTAAATTTAGTTGAATGATATCACTGATAGACATAAGCACTTACAGGATAAATATCAACTTGTCCATGGGCTCGGCCGTGACGATTCCGTGGACTGGTGTCGGCTTCCGTCGCTCTGCGTACAGCTGGGCTTCCGTCGGTCTCTTCTCGTACGATGTTCTCTCGTAGCGTGATAGAGCAGGATTTTTGGTGTACAGCAGGGCCTTCTGAAGATCTCTTCATACACGATATTCACTCGCGATGTGACAGAGACTTTGCGACGATTTTTCGTTGTAAATTTTAA
Organism: Pterostichus niger; assembly: GCA_947425015.1. Classification (NCBI taxonomy): domain Eukaryota; kingdom Metazoa; phylum Arthropoda; class Insecta; order Coleoptera; family Carabidae; genus Pterostichus; species Pterostichus niger. Next base: position 11,245,448 of record OX380350.1, read on the forward strand.
TACTCAGTTAATCGTTGAAACGAAACGTGATTTTTTGATATTTCTATTAATCAATAATCCGTCTGAGTATCCTACCGACTGCGCCAGTAACGTAAACGTGATTTACGGTTACAATAAAAAATTATTTATTATTTGATAACGAAAGATTACATAGATTTTTCATACAAGTTGATACTTCAATCTCTCAACAGTAACTGACTTACAAATGTGAATACAGAGTACAGGTTGTGCTAAAAGTGCTTATGCACACATAGTATAATATAACATATTGTTGGGAAAGAGAGTGGTGGCTGTGCCTGGAATGTGCAGCGGTCGGCGGTTCTCATGGGCACGGGTGATCTAACTTATATATATGTATCCCTTTCCGGGCTGAATTAAGGGTTGGTGACTTTTCTTGATTTTTTTCAAAGAATAATGGATCTAAGTACACAATAACCGATAAATTAACCTTTGTTTATAAATTATGAAAGAATTTATAATAGAAACGTCCAAAAAATGTAAAAAAAACCGGTGCCATCATTTTTTGCTCTTTCTGTCAATTTCGTATGTTTGCTTCATCATATCCGCTTTGTCAATATATCCCATGTGACGATTATAATTTTTGAGCGTAGTCGGGTATGCTACAGTTTCCGATACGCCATTTTTATTTTTACGTTGGACAAAATCGCTTTCATCGGGCCCTTCAAAGTTACTTGCTAAAAATACTGTGGCGGCCACGAAGATTTCCCGTCCTTGGCTGGCTGAGGAATGCGTTCGATTTCCCGCCCTTGGCTTTCTGAGAAATGCGGTCGGGCGATAGCAAACTTTCCAATTCCAGGAAAGCTAAGTGCATCGCCACGCCGAACCTTCCCTCGAGGGCAAGATCACGTGAAGGCCAGATGTGCGGATCGTGGACATCACGGCCCGGCCACATGAACTTGCCACCCGCAACATCTGGGCCGCGGGGGAAGGGAACAGAGAGTCAAGGGATCAAGGGAACCAGAGTGACCAGTCTTCGGCGCACCATCAACTCGACACGTCACTTCGCCATTTCATTTTTACTTTTTTACTTGTTACTTTTCATTTATCATTTTTTATTATATTGTGTTTATTGTTGTTTTTATTAATAAATATTACGTGAACGTCTACGTATTTATTCCACCTCGACGACAACCCCACAATACTATTTGTTTATCAGCCCATTTTACACAAGATAAGCCATCACTCGTAGCTCTAAATTTTACTTTAGAGTCTAAAGTCATAATCGCCACGTTTTAGTGCCTTGTCCGGTTTCAAGTCTTTTGGAATTCCTTTTCTGCCCTTTCGTATTGTTCGTGTTGCATATATTTTTTCCTGTCTAAGTTGCCTTAGTAGGAAAAATCCGTAAAAAAATTTATCAAAATAAACAGTATAATGTTTTCCAACCAAAGATCGAGTCAAATCTTTAACAACTCTTGGGCCTAATTGTTTTTCTGTTGAGTCCGCAATTTTGCCGGTATAAATTTGGAATTCGTCTATATAACCGGACTCATCAGCACGAACCCAGACCTTGTATCCCCATTTTATGGGTTTATTTGGCATATTGTTTAGACACTTAAGTCTTATTTCGGGACAATGAGGTTTTGTAAGTAAAGGACTACTGCGTTTGAATATAATTTACAATGTATTCAACTTAACGTGTATTACAAATCTTTACTCTACGAACGCTGAACCTCAAGTGGTCAGCGATGACGCAAATCGTCGGTTGACGCGTGCTTCTCCCCTACTTCGCGCGCGTACACTTTAGGAAATAAGTCTTTTGTACATTTAAGGAAGTAAATCTTTACATACCCCCCACCTTGAAAGGATATGCTTTCAATTAACAAACAAATTCAGAAAGTATAAAACAGATAATATAGCTAATAACTTAAATTTAAATTTCTTCTTGGTCATTCTTGATAGGAAGAGGGCACACCTTCCCTACGGCACAGTTGATCAACCCCGTCGCAGTCTTAATAGAGACCACTCGTGTTATGTGATCTGAATCCGGGTGCACTTGTACCACTCTGCCAAGTCGCCAATTCTGTGGTGGAAGGTTGTTATCTTGAACGACAACTAGATCCCCTATTTGCAGGTTTCTATGGTTGGTGTATGTATTCCTTCGACCACCTGTTCCAGAAGTGTAGTTTCATGGCCTCGATCTGCTGATAGGTGTTCAATTGGTTTGTGGGAACCTTCCGCACATCATAATCTGGTAGATGGGCGGCAGCCCTGCCAATTAGAAAGTGTGAGGGGGTTAGAGGACGGTAATCATCTGGGTCAGTGGACAAGGGGGAAATAGGTCTAGAATTTAGAACTGCCTCTATCTGAGTCAATAAAGTATAGAACATTTCGTACGTAAAAGAATGAATACCGATAACCCTTTTCAAGTGATTTTTCACGGACCGAACTCCTGCTTCCCATAATCCACCAAAGTTAGGTGAATATGCAGGAATAAACTTCCAATCTACTATCTCGTTGGCAGACGCAGCGATCAGTTCATTTTGAGTCCTTTTTAAAAGGTGCCTAATTCCTTTAACTCTGAATGAGCCCCTTGAAAATTAGTCCCATTATCAGAGAACATGCATACCGGACGACCGCGTCGTGCTATGAACCGTTTAAAAGTCATCAAGAATGCCTCTGTCGATAATGCGGTAACCAATTCTAGGTGGATCGCCTTGGTAGTAAAACATATGAAAAGTGCGATATAACATTTGCTACTCTTACAACCGCGCCCCTTTCTGTCTTTTATTAGATACGGACCCGCGTAGTCTACGCCCGTATTCGCGAATGGTAAAGAGGGTGTTACTCTTTGCTTCGGTAGATTTCCCATAATGGGTTGATTCACTTTAGGATTTGCCTTAAAGCAACGAACACAATTATAAACAATATTTCTCGCGCAATTACGACCTCCCACCGGCCAAAATCTTTCTCGCACGGCAGACAATAAATGTTGAGGACTCGCATGCAACAAGTGCTCATGCTCATAGAGAAAAATTAGTTTAGTTAAGTGATGTTTAGAATCAATTATCAGAGAATGTTTCTTATCAAAGCTAAATTTGGAATTATGCAAGCGACCCCCCACGCGCATGGTGTTGTCATCATGTAAAAAGGTTTTCAATTTATGAATTTTACTTTTTGAACTTACTTTCCTTTTGTTCAACAGAGCTTTGTACTCCTCAGGAAAGGATTCCTGCTGAGCCATTTTGATTAACACAATCAGAGAATTCCATAATTCGCTTACAGTTAGTGGTCCGGTTACTTTATTTCTCTTGCGATAAATAAATCTCAAAACATAAGCCATTGTTGCTTCGATTTTTTGTAATTTCGAAAAACTTTTAAATGTGATCACTTGTTTCTTTCTTGTGGTCAGATGAACTTGAACAGTCCTTCTAATTTCTGGCAACTCCTGACATTCTTCATACTCTTCAGCTAAAATTGATGGTTCTGATAGAAATTGTGGTCCATCCCACCAAAGTCTAGCTTTTAAAAGTAAACTTGGCTTAACGCCGCGCGATAACAAATCCGCAGGATTATCACCGCTGCTAATATGATTCCATTGTTCAGGTTTTGATGCCTTTCGAGTTTCACTGATTCTATGGTTAACGAAGGGTTTTAAAAGATTTGCAGGCGTTTTTATCCAACCTAGTACCGCTGTGAATCACACCAATATGTAACCTCGTCAACTGGTAATTCTAACGCATCTAAACTAGTTCGCATCAATCTGACTAAAGTTACTGCACCACACAGTTCTAACCGCGGTACGGTTAATACCTTTAGCGGGGCTACTTTCGATTTCGCACACAACAACCTAACTAATATTTCACCGCTAGATCCGATTGTCCGCACATATATGCACGCTCCGTAAGCCGTTTCGCTACTGTCAGAGAAGCCATGTATTTCGATCCTTACTGGATTTTCAAGGATACGTCGCGGAATTGCTAACTTATTTAGAGAGGGTAACTCATCACGAAATTGAGTAGATTGAGTATGAATATGCGCAGGTACCGTTTCATCCCAATCAAAATTAGTTTTCCACAATACTTGGATCATGACCTTAGCTAAAATTACAACAGGTGCTATCAGGCCCATTGGATCGAAAATCTGAGCTATACATGATAGCATGATTCTCTTCGTACATCTCGTGCTGTGTGATTCACTTATCGAATACTCAAAAGTATCAGTGGTAGAATTCCAGATTAATCCCAGCGTTTTCGTTCTTTCATTTGAACCAATGGAAATGGTAGAAGGTGCAACTGGGTGTTCTCCTTTAAGTTGTGCCTCGTTCGACTTTCATTTTCTTAGAATGAATCCATTTTTTGCCAAAATTGTGCTGATTTCATCCTTTAAGATACTAGCCTTCTGGCATGATTTTGGTCCACTGAGTAGATCATCTACATAAAAATCCGTTTGAATGATTTTCACGGCCTCTGGATAATATTCAATATTATCTAGAGCGGCTTGATGTAAGGCTCTTATGGCAAGAAATGATGCTGCCGCTGTGCCGTACGTTACTGTAGTTAACTCGAATGTTTCTAGTGGCAGGTTCGAGTGTTGTCGCCAAACAATACTTTGGTACTTCCAATGATCCTCTGCAATTTCTACCTGGTCTGCTGCGATCGCAATTCTGTGCGTTCTAAAGCGCAGGACTATAAGCAGCAAGTCTTGCTGGATGGTTGGGCCAACCATCTGCATATCATTCAATGAATAACCAGAAGTGGTCTTGGCTGATGCGTCGAACACAACGCGGATTTTGGTCGTAGTACTGTCCTCCTTTTTTACGGCGTGATGAGGAATGTAATATCTTCCTTGCGTATCCTGTGGATCCGTTAATTTAGTCATATGCTTCAGTTGTTCGTATTCTGTCATGAAATCGCAGTATGGTTTTTTAAGTTCTAGATCTTTTTCCAATTTACGCTCAATTGCGTAAAAACGCTTTATCGCGTTATCTCTTGAATCTCCCAGCAGAGAAACATCATTCTTGAAAGGAATTCTGACCTTAAAACGCCCCTCAGGTGTTTTGACGGCTGTCTGCTTGAAGTGGTTCTCACAGTCTTGCTCTTCGGATGAAAGAACAGGCTTTCGGTTTTCATGACACTCTTCGATTTCCCAAAAGTGTTGAAGCTGATTGATCAAATCGGTGTTCTGACTAAAATTGCAATATGCCTTTTTCTGACACTCATTTGATAATGTCAAAGGACCAGAGACTATCCATCCTAACTGCGTCTCTTGTAACGTTGGCATATTCTTACCCAATTTTCTTTGCCCGATTGACAATAAATCCCAAAATATTTCAGATCCTATCAAAATGTGAATTTTACTCGGCGAACTAAAAGTAGGGCCAGCTAGCATTAAATTTTGAGGTAAATTTATATTCCCGGTGTCAAACGAAATACTTGGTAATGTTCCCTTCCGTGATTTCTGGTACGACTAAACAAGACAAAGTTGCCTTAAAATTGTTATATCGCGAGTGTATTACAATACTAACCTCATATTTAATTACAGTAGCTACCTGGTTTATTCCCGAAACAGCTAGTTCGATAGGACGTTTACAAAGTTGCAATTTACCACAAAGATCTTCGGAAATGAAATTTGATTGCGAACCGTTATCCAGGAGAGCGCGACATTCATGCATGGCTCCTCTGTTATCCGTAACCTGTACTAAAGCAGTTGATAGCAAAACGTACGATTGAGTTATCATGGAATGATGTGAATGTGAAGATGATTTTATCGCCTGCTTCACTTCTTGCTTAGAATTATCCGTACTGTCTGCATTTGCATTCTTTTGATCTTGCTCCTCCACGTGGTGCAGAATGGTGTTGTGTTTGGCTTGACATTTTAAATATTTACCCGCCTTACAAATTCTCGCAATGTGCCCTGGCTTTAGACAATTCATACAGAGTAAGAGAAAATTATCCCTGTAAAACTTGTTATAATAATAATAATATTTATTTTGTTTTAAGGCATAAAGTCCTATACAAAAGAAATGGTAGATAAATAGGTTACATAATAATCTAAGTAATATAACTAATATAACAATAACAATGGTAATAAAGCTTTAAGTTACAAGTCCTATACAAAAGAAATAGTGAAAAGATGAGTTACCTAATGTTATAAATAGTATAAATCATATAGAAATAGCAGTGTTGCTAAATACATCAAATCTGCAATACAATAGTAATAATAATAAGTAATTAAAATGATAATGTTAATGATGATAATAATAATAGTAATAATAACACTAATAATAATAGTAATAGTTCAATTTTTACGTTCTTCACCAACAAAGTAGTATAAAAATAGGTTGTGAAGTAATGTAAATAATGTAATAATAATGATCCTTAATAATTTAAATCTTTCTATAAGAATACCCAATGTTAATTTAATTTAATAAATATGTATAATACTTTCACTCATTCAGACAAAAACTTCTTAAAAGTAGACTTGTGGTAGTATAATAAAAAATATTATTTATTTTTTCACAATCAAGTATTTCTAACAAAGTACCAATCTTTGGATATGGCATATTGTAACGCAAAATTTACTTACAATTTGCCCCGCGTTTTGGCGGCAAATTTGTAACGCAAAAACTGGTGTTACACGTAATCAACCATACGCTCCCTGGATGATGAACCCGGATGGAACGGTTGAACCACGGCTAAACTCAGTGAAGATGGGAGTGAGTCGGAGAAGGGTGTGATAAATCACAGAATTAATGGGCGCCAGCCGGCCTGAGCCGCGACCGGTTCAACAGGAGTATGACGGCCGACGAAAATCGGGATACGTCCCAGGAAGGGGATACGAGGGCGCACGAAATTACTAACGGCCAGTGTACTGAATGGATAAATAAGTATATTAAATTAATCAAGTAAACTGAAGCTTAACAACAACAAAAATGTGGTTGATCGAGAAATCCAATCAAGGCGGACAGGTAAGAAAGTAATTATAACAAGGGAAACTAGCGCAGCGGGTCGCTGGGTCCTCTCGATAGTATGTAGGACTGCGGCAGTAAGTCAAAATACCTATAGTGATACAAGGCGCGATAACGACGTATGACGGGTCGATGGTACCAACGATCGCGATACGGGCGCCGAAATTACACAAAGCGCAGGCCCTAGCCACTATCCGACGTACTAGCTACGCGCTACGTAGGAACAACTCGTCCAAAGCAAAATAAAATAATAGTAATAAATGACTCGCTTGACCGGACTTCATCAACAGAAGTAAGTATCACAAACTGTTAACAATATACTAAAATACATACTAGTTACACATACGTTTTCTGCAAATTGCAGGAACAACAAATAGATACTAAAATAAAATAAATAAGATGAGGATATATTATAAACATGGAATTTGCTTAGCTGTGGTCGGTGTCCAGACGCTGGCAGGATGTCGTAACCCTGGAACAGGCTTGATCCACAGACTGGCATTCAAAATCAAAATGGCGGGTGCTGCGTGACGCCACTTCCGCTCTACGTGTTTTTCCTCGGAAATTTTAGTACACCGTCCTCGTCAACGTGTACGACGAGAGGATCACAAAAAAAAAACGAACAAACGACAGCAACGTCGACAAGCAAAAGCAGAAACAGAAAAGCAAAAACAAGCAAGCCTGAAATGAAAATCTGGATTAGTATCACGTATTGCGGCAAGGCAATACTGATTCCAGAGGACTAGTTTGAAGATTACCTGAGTTCTAGGGCGGCTTGAAAGTGATTGAGATATGTGACTTGGCTATTGGAAATCTATCCGGAACAAGTCCGCTGAATAGTGCAACATTCACTACTGCGATATTCACTGTTAGTGCAATATTTGTTATTCCCCACAAGGGTATCCGCAAAACACCTAGTTTGCCGAATATATTTAATTAGAGCACACTTCCAACGTCGAAATCTCACAAATCAGTCAAAAACGCAAAACGTCGTGCGAACAGAAAGAATTCGTTCGAAGAACAAACCTGTAAAATTTGTCGAAAGAGAGAGAGAACAACCTGCGCGAAGACAGAGATAGTAATCTCGGCAGAGCTGCATTCACGACGCACGACCGCTAATTGAAATGACAGGTAACGAAAATGTGGTTAATCTAAAAGAAAACAATGACAAAAACAAAAGAAGGTGAATTTAAGTTATGACTACTAAATGAAATACTGCAAGGAGGAAATCTAAATTAAGCTAAGTATGAGGGAATTTAATCGGTTAATATTTAATTGAGAATTAGTTTCAGGTGAAGATACACAAAAATTTAGACAGAATAAAATTATGACAGAAGACACAAAATGAACGTAACAAATCCCCCCTCTACTCCCATGAGGAAAAATTTCACAAAAAATTTTACCTCATTCAGAGGTGAAAAACTCGCTAAACCTAACAATAAGAACTAACTTATCTATTCTCGTGCTCTACTTTTAGTTCATCTGGGGCAGGCTTTAAATCTTTAACGTGCCAATGACCACGTTCCTTGCTGCTTTCGTCCTCTAACTCGTAAACGACGTTCGATATCTTTTTACGGACTTTGAAGGGTCCAACATACTTGGCGGCTAATTTGCTAGCATAATTATCGGCGGCACTAGACAACTTGAAGTTCCTCCTCCACACGGTCTGACCGACGCAATAGTCGACCGGACGTCGTCGTAGATTGTAGCGTTGTCTAGCTTGGTTTTGCGCTTGGTCTAGCCTCTTACGCACGTCGCTATAAAGCTTCTCAAAGCCAGCAGGTCTCGTCTTACCTACGTTCTGCCTGTCAAAATCGACACCTCCCTCCGTCGTGAAGGCATCTGCTGGATATTCAGCACCAGATAACACCTGTTCTCTTCCGAAATTGGCGAAATATGGGGTGAACCCAGTAACTTCATGTGTCAATGTCCTAATGGCACAACTCACTGATGGCAAGTACACATCCCATTGTTGATGATTTTCTCGCACATACGATGACAGCATGGTTTTCACCACTCGGTTAACTCGCTCGGTGGGATTGTTCTGCGGGTGATAAAGGGCATTAAAAAGAATTTTGACGTCATACTTCGCACACATGTTTTGAAATTCATTACTGCGAAATTATAAAATCTTTAACAGGAATTACAATAACTGTTTATTATTAGGAATTTATAAGTTATTTGAAATTCACTTTTTAATACATCTCATTCGCAGGTTGGTGCTCTCAATGAATCTAAATGTACTTAAACAAATATCATCACACGGACCACATCTGATTCGCAGGTTGATGCTCGCAATGAATCCAAATGTACTTAAACAAATATCATCACTCTGACCATATCTCATTCTCTGCGTCATGCTCTCTATGAATCCAAATGTATTTAAACAAATATCATCACTCGGAACACATCTTAATCTCTGCTCGATAGTCTCAATGAATACAAAAGGTACTGTATAAGTATCTTACCTTTATCACAACATTCGGACCATCCAAATAAATATAATTTATATATTTATGTGCTATATAGAGAAAAGGTTAGTGTCTACATAAGAGCCTTACGTATGGTTAACGTTCACCCGTAGACGATGCTGTAGACCGCGCCGCATTATTAAAATAGATTTAATATACGCCTAAAATTCCATTATAAACTGGGTTCTTTGCCGTGCGCAAGGTCAGTGGAGCGACAAAGCTATTATATATTTACATATTTCACTTTTATAATGGCGAGTGTTTCCAATGATAATAACAAAGTTATTAGGGAACACAATGGTCTTGTACCATTCGCAACACACCCGACAAATAAATAACATATATGTATATATATATATATTTATATATATATATATATATATATATATATATATATATATATATATATATATATATATATATATATATATATATATATATATATATATATATATATATATATATATATATATATATATAGGTTGTGCTTCGCGGTACTATGGAGCCCGAAGTCATAATAGGTAACCGAAGTTTGAACCCCAAAATAAGTTCGGAGCCCGGGTTCCAAACTTTGATATGTTTTTAACAAATATCTGTTTAATTAGTATTTAATGATGAATAAAACGATGCCAGACGAAATCGTTGTGGTATTCTTAACCTAAATTTAAAAAAAGTACTTATTCGCATTACGTTTAGTTGTTTAAATATTAGTTAAAAAATTTGTAACCACGGGGTTCCAAACTTTTTTTCATGGCAGCACTGGGCCAGGAATCTAAGGAACTATTATGCGAGTATATATTTCTTATGACTTCTTGATGATAGATGTCAGTTATGGTATATTTTGGTTAAAATAAAATACGAATTACACGAAAGCGTATAACGATTTCTACACATTGGAATACATAAATTATAACATTAAATAATACTATGCCAAAAAAATAAATATTTGTGAGACTTTGATTCGATTAGATAGTTATAGTTTTTAATTTTATAAAATATTAGAATATAGTTTCAGTGTTTCCAATGCCGTCTTAAGGATAAATGATGCCATGGGCACTAACAGTTAAGGAGTCTTTTTTATTAATTGGATTTTTGAAATAAGGAATATTATTAGTTGAAATTGGGGGAATGATACAGATAGAGTATATGTACATACATACACAGGTCAAAATTGTTCATTTTTAGATCGAAATTATATTTAAGATTTTAAGGAAAAAACTTAGTTTCAATCCGTTGATGAGCTTTATACAACAATAGGTACCATAACTTTATTGACTTTTTTTTAAATTTGCATTTATTTGATAAACGATAGTATTTATCACAAATAAATAAATAAAAAATATATATATCATCAAGCCTTTTTACCCATTATTGGGTGTGGCACTCTGCCTAAGCAGATCTCGGTAAGTGATATATTTTTTCGCGTGAAGTGCGGTTACCAGCCGTCAAATAACCGTCCCCAAAGATATTAGTGGATATTACAAAATACGTAATAATTGAAATGAACCATAAAACGATTAACTACAATCTCTACTTCAGATATTTTTCTCTATGACCATATAAGAATTCTAAATAAAGATAATTTCTATTTAATAATCTTGTTAACCCGTTTTTTTCAGAAAAATTTAATATTGTTTCATAAATAACATATTTGATTCTGACATGTATTATATTTTCATATGTATAATACAGTTAGAAGCTTTAATTTTGATTAAATATTATTTATTTCATTTACTTACAAATTCAAACCTATATGATTAGATACTTCCGAACTTAAAAACATGATCGTAAAGCGGTCTGTATTATTATTTATAAGTATTGTAATGTCGGGGAAGTACTGTGTTGCGCGACGGATTTTTTTAGTATTGTTATAAAGTTTCACATGTATTTCAGTTCACTATTTTGTGTGAGGAGGTTCTCCTGACGATGAGGCCCGAAGCGCGCGCTACCTGCGCCTATTTATAAATACGGCCCTGATACCGCGGCGCTGGAATTGTGTCGCACAAAATATTCTCAACTGTAGGCTTGATGTTCACGGCGACCAGTATTCGAATAAAGTTTACAGTTGCTTCTGAATATCTTCTAACTGATTTAAAACTTTAAAGGCCGGTTTTATAAACAAATATATTCCTCACTTATAATTTAGTAGCCTAGTAAATTTACTTAAGTAGAAATTTGGGTTTTATAAAGCTCACTTAAATTTAGTTGCTAAGTAAATTTTCTCCTAAATGAAGTGGAAAATTGCCTAGTATTAAATTTTAACGGATGATTTTTTTGAACGTATCGGGATACCCCTGCAGAGATATGAAATACTATTTTAATATCCTTGATGTACGATATGATTTGAAATTTAACTAAATAAAGTTCTAATTTATATTGAGAGTGTTTTTAAATCATTATTTCTTCTTTCTATTGTGAACATGTTTGACGTTAATGATGTTATGTCAATTTCTTCGTAATATGTATATATTACGACATTATCCTTTGATGATGATACTGGTCATGCAAGAAGCATTCGACCTCCTCGAGTATTTGGAGATATAATTTAGCAATTCTACTTATATAATGATATAAAAATTAAAATAAGGTTCAGATAGTTTTTTTTTTCTTATTAGAAAGAAGTCACCCTGACTTCTAGTACTATATACTGTTTTCATATATTGCACACTATCAACAATGTATTGCGGCATTAAATTCAACTTTATTTTATGCACAAAAACTAAGCAGTTGAACTTGATAAACGTTTTAATATTGAACCAGCCTAATATTTGCAACATACTTCAAATGCTAGTGTATTTGTTACATTTTAATATAATTCGCTTTCCTCGACTTTGAAGAAACTGTAATCTATTTATGTCAGTTTGTTTGCACATATATAAAATTATAGAAACATAAGTAAAATGAAGGAGAATGATAGTGTTGTAAATTAATTTTCTCGTTTCAATAGATAAATAATTACCAATTATATTTAAAAATCCTACTTCTTTGGCATTTTTTTTACACAAATAATTTCGTTATTATTTTTTCCGTTACCTTAGTAACGAGAGAAGAACTACTAGATATTTATAGAAAATCAGATTTAATTATTAAATTTAAAATTAATTTTTATTATAACCATAGGTTTCAGAAAAAAATTAATACTTAACTCTTCAGTAACATGTCTACACTTGACTCGGAACCGTAAAATACTCGGGACCAAGTGCCTCGTATTTCAATATTGCTCCTCGACAGTAATGTACCATTTTCCTGACTCTTATGTAAATAACTAATAATACAATCTTAAAATAACAGTGAAGATAGCCATAAATGTCAAAATTCTTATTTACACGATAAAATTTTTAAATAATTGCAAATAACCGTCCCTTGGTTACCTGATGCAAAATTTGTTTTATAAAACGGTAACAGAATTTAACTGACCATTTAATTTAAGTTTCACTTTGTTAAGTGAGGATTAAATTTTTCATTATAAAACCGGGCATAAGCATATTTACAGTAATTCATACATAAACATAACTATAGCTGATGCATCATTTTAAATGTAAAAAATCAGAGCTTGATAGCATATTGAGTAGTTATTGTTTTAATTATTATAGAAAAGTTTTAAATCATCCCATTATAACGAGACACACGCGAAATTGTATAATTTTCATATTTTATCAGATCTATTTACTTGAAATTTGTTATTTAGTTTCTACAAATATTAACATATAGGTATTAATAGTTATAGTAGTTATTAACAAATACATAGACATAATATTAATAAAATTGTGCTATTTGAGTTCATCATAAAATATATAATATCTCGAATTTATATTGACATAGCTTATAGGTATTACTTTTTATGACACAAGACATTCTGTACAAATTAGGCGAGTGAGATAATTGTATATTATTGACAAAAGACGGGTCGCGAATTTTATTCCTATGTAGTATATTTTTTACCTTTATACAAAACCATAGTGTGATAATTATAATTGACACTCTTCAGTACCTAATGTAATTTGTTTTTAAATTTTTCAGTATTTAATCCTCAAAATAGATTAAACTAAGCGAACGTATAAGTAGTAAACGAGCAACTTTTTAATGTCGAGTACACACTAAATAATATTGAAAATAAAGCGATTAACAAATTATGATTAAAACAATTAACAAAGTTACAATGACTTGTCATAATTAATAAAAATTAATCAGAATTAAGCCATTCACAATTACATAAAATAAATAACAAGTAAAATTAACTTAAACTAATAGATATGGTTTCATTATGAATGTACGAATTAGTGTGGAAAGTTTTTCGACAGAAGATACTCAATGGGACAGGGGCTACTGTCCCCTGTACACACGCTGTTGGATAAACAGAATAAAAGCGGGGTGGATACATTACACATTTTCACAAGTACTGCCCTGTACAATGTGCTAATGTTGGGGGGATGCGGTGGCGGAAGAAAACATTCCATGGCGATCCACAAGACGAGTTCGCACGGTGTTGACAGCTGTATAGTTTTTACTCAAAGCATCGTTGCCATTGTCAGATATGACAAACAAAATGAACAAAAATCCAAGTTGAATTTCTTTTTCAAGAACGCTGTGAATTCAAAATGTAATATTCATAAAAATGTCAGTACTAAAATGGACCAAATAATGTAACAATGAAAATGAAATATAATTGTTCATCACGGGAACAGCTTGAATAATTTTTAAGATATATAGTTTTAACATATATATTTGCGTCTGAGATTCTGTTACCAACGGTCAAAACAAAGCTACCATAGTGCTATTTATCTGTTGTCTAATATATTATTATTATAATAATATAGATAAATAGATAAATTTTAATGTCATTAGAATAGATTCTTTACAAATAGATTGGCGGGCTAATTTTCTAGTTAAAATTATATTAACAAAGTAATTAAATAAATCCATGTGTTTAATTATGGACTAATTTACAATATTTTTTGTACATTAATAACCAGAATAATATACACATAACCATATAAGTATTATAGCTAACAAAAATATAAAGTTTAATAAAGACAAGCATTGCCTTACCATTTCAATATATCTAATTAAACAGACATAAATACATTTATTCGCTTATGCAAAAGCTTCTAGTTTTCAAAGTATTTACATTGAAGAAGAATATGTCATTTGTCGTTTGTTTGTTAAGATTTGAAAGTAGTATTTACAAGTCGGTGTCTTGGCTTTTTTTTAATAATGTACCTATTTGTTTAAATAAAAGATTCTGAGTTAATTATAAATATAATATATTATTATAAACCTTCATAACTGATTCATTATAATTATCTCGTGACGGTCAATCATTTTGAATCACTCTGTATTACTATTACACAGAAATTATCTGAAGTTAAACAAATTATTATTAACACATACACACACACAAACCATTGCGAAATTTTTCTAATATTAGCCCTATTGCTATACTTTAGTATTACTTCGTATAAGAAGTAAATATTACTATTAGTAAAAAAATGTTTTTATTTAATTATATGTGTAATAATAAATATTTACTTATTTCGGGATTAGTTAATCCAGAGTTATTTTTTAAACCTGTGTTACCATGAGTTTGATAATAATAAACATATTTTTATTCTGGAATAACAAATTCTTTTTTCATGTATTTCACAGTTTGAGAAACTGACAAGCATTTTGAAATTGACATCTTTCATTTGAGGGAAAAAAATTTTTGTTATAAAAAAAAACCGGGAAGGAAATTTAACTGATGAGAAAAATAGACCTGATAGATACTTGCAAGCAACATATTTTTTGACATTAAATTTATGATTTTTTTTCTCCTAATCCCATAGCAAACTTAATTACCAAAACCAAAAGGTATGTAATTTTTACTTCCTTGTGCGAAGTAAATGAAGTATTGTAATCGTGAAAATTTTCAGTTCTCAGGCTTCAGCGGCAATATCCATTTTGACCATCCCTGAATCCATTTTGATTAAATATTATATACCTTCTGGTTTTCGTAATTAGGTTTGCTATGGATTAGGAAAAAAATATTTAAAAAAATATAAATTTAATGTCAATGATCAATTATGTCAATTACGTGTAATTAAAAAATCTGATGTGAACACCACATGACTTTCTTGTACGCGTATTAAACTATAGATTTTTTTATTGCACATATTTGATGTAATTTGACATTGACATGAATTTTTTATTTTTTTCTTATTTTTTGTTCTAATCCATAGCAAACTTAATTACAAAAAACAAAAAATATATAATTTTTAAATTTACATATTTCGCTTATACAAAAGACTAATCTAATAATTCTTAATGTGCTAGACGCAGAATTTAATTGTCTAAAACTTTTATATGCAGTATTTATTTCTAAAATCAAAATAATACCAATTTTTTTCAAGAAAAACTGTTACCAGCTTCATGTAATGTATCACTTCCGGTTAGTCCATTTTAACCAAAATCAATTATGTTATTTCTATTGATATATTAGTCTTATATGCCAAATTTGAAAAGTTTTGGATTATATTTTAATATAGATTTTCATTAAAAGCTAATATAGGTTTGAAGTAAAATACCACTTCCGGAAGTAATATAATCATCAAAAAGGAAGTTGCAGAACTAGATGTTATAACAGTCCTAAATACAAAAGGGGGTAGCGGGATAAGATGGGTGTGGCGGCCCCCGCGTGATTTGACTTGCCATTGTTAAAACCTTGTCTGGTATGTTAAAAAAATTAGATTTGCATGCTCATTAAAGTTAATTGTCGACTTGTGTCTAAAATATTTCCAAAAAAGTGTTTTTCAGTACTTTTTAAAGTATAAAATTTTGTGTTCTTTTTTCCGATCACTTGTATGATCGGATTCGTTTGATTTGATTTTATTATACTCTAAACTAGATCATAGCATTTTTTTCAGATTTTTTTCGGGCCCTGCACCCGATAAAATAGGCAAAAACAAAAAAAAATCGTGGAAAAAAATAGTGTGTCAATATCTTCACTTGTGTCCGCGACAACTCAAATTAAGTAAATCTTATTACCTACCAATCTTATTACAATACATGCGGAGAATATCAACACAAGTAATTATATTATTATTACAAAGTTATGAAAAATAGTACAT
The DNA here is from genome assembly GCA_947425015.1 of Pterostichus niger. Classification (NCBI taxonomy): domain Eukaryota; kingdom Metazoa; phylum Arthropoda; class Insecta; order Coleoptera; family Carabidae; genus Pterostichus; species Pterostichus niger. The sequence continues at coordinate 11,261,953 of OX380350.1, forward strand.
TTCACACCTAGGGAGGAAAATTCGCATTTCGAATCGAGTAATCTGCCGGAACGAGGCGAAACCGAGTTATAGAAGAGACGAGTGAGAAATCGAATTTTCCACCATGGTGTTAACGATATTTTTCATTACGAGGGCGAGGTAAGCCCGCATTTGTGCCCGTCAGAGCGGAAATGTGGACAATTCCTCCCCGAGTAATGAAAACAGTTTTACTTAATTTGAGTTGTCGCGGAAACAAGTGAAGATATTGACACGCGGTTTCCAGGAAAATGTAGCTAATTAATAGGGCTACTTATGCTATTTGGCACCCTTCTGTAGACGCACAAGAACCCTTTTAAAACCTAATTAATTTCCTAAAAAACTAATTTTTTTCATGATTTTTTTGTTTTTGCCTAGTTTTTCGGGTTCCAGGGCCCGAAAAAAATCTGAAAAAAATGCTATGATCTAGTTTAGAGTATAATAAAATCAAATCAAACGAATCCGATCATACAAGTGACCGGAAAAAGAAACACAAAATTTTATAGTTTAAAAAGTACTGAAAACACTTTTTTGGAAATATTTTAGACTCAAGTCGACAATTAACTTCAATGAGCATACAAATCTAATTTTTTTTAACATTCCAGACAAGGTTTTAACAATGGCAAGTCAAATCACGCGGGGGTCGCCACACCCATCTTATCCCGCTGCCCCCTTTCAACTCTCTACGGTTTACCGTTTTTGATTTATGCGAGATACATGCGTATATACGTGCGTACAGACGTACAGACGTCACGGTGAAATTAGTCAAAATGGATTCAGGGATGGTCAAAATAGATATTTCCGCTGAAATTTGGAAACCGAAAGTTTTAGAGACTTAAACTCTGCGTCTGTTTAAATTAGCCTTTTGTATAAGCGAGATTATATATTTTTTGTTTTTGTAAGTTTGCAATGGATTAAAACAAAAAATTAGAATAAAATAGAAAAATTAATGCCAATGTTGTTGCATTAGAGTAACATGTAGGTGTGCACCTCTCTTTGTGTTTATTGAATAATTGGGAAAGAAACAGTCATACAGGCAAAAGAAGGATAGAAGATGAATATAAAAAAGTAGAAAATTTAGCCTATAATAGATTTTAATGTTAAACTACCTACTTTCAAATATAATCCAAAATTTTTAAAATTTGGTATATAAGACTATTATATCAATAGAAATAACATAATAGATTTGTGTTAAAATTGAATAACAAATAAAAGTGTAAGAGAAATAAATTCTGCGTCTAGCACATCAAGAATTAAATTACGCCGTTGTAAAAGCAAAATACGTAAATTTAAAAATTAGATAATTTTTTGGTTTTTGTAATTAAGTTTGCTATGGATTAGGATTAAAAATTAGAAAAAAATAAAAATTTTAATGTCAATGGCAAATTACGTCAAATATGAGCAATTCATAAAATATCTATAGTTTAATATGTTTACAAGGAAGTCATGTGGTGTCCGCATCAGATATTTTAAATACATATATAATTGTTCCATATCTTAAAGAATAACAATACAATGATTAACTTTTACATATTATTCAGTCAAATGTTTTTGGTGCGACTAATAATATGTTAATACCATCAACATTTGTAGGTTGAGTAGTACAAGTTCTTCTGGGAATATTATTCTAGAGAACTAAAACGCGCGAACACAAAGCAGAACCCTAATAACAGATTTCTTATTTACCCATCAAGACTGCCATCTCTCATACAATAGCATAAAAATTGGGGTCTAAACTTCATTGACATATTATGACTACAAAACTATCAATTTTTCATATAAATATATTGAAATACGAAATTATATCACTAATATACGATGCAATGTAACAGTATTTATTAGTTACGTGTATAAAATCAAACATACCTACTGTATTTAACGTGGGTTTTAAACTGATGTGGGAGCAAACTGCGGTATATCACATGATATATATATATATATATATATATATATATATATATATATATATATATATATATATATATTTTTATATATATATATATGTCGTTAGTCATTCGATTTTGAGTTCGTTAGGTCCTCACAGCTCAAATTTTTTACCCTGGATTGCTTACACATACCTACATCATGCGTATTCGTCGCTTGTATAATTTTAGTACATTCTATGCTAATGTACAGAGATACGTCTGCTATATATCTCTCTCTCGTCTTTGGGCCACTACCAACCTCTGGTATATGTGTTTACAAACATTGACATTGGATGTTGTAACCATACACCGCAATTTAGCATTCCAAAAATACATTTGATTAAGTTGCAGTCGAGTCAAATATCAGAATAAAGCATTACACTTTCCGAAGTCAATTAAATATGCTCTCAATGAATCCAAATGTACTTAAACAAATTTCATCACACTGAGCACATCTCATTCGCAGGTTGATGCTCTCAATGAATCCAAATTACTTAAACAAATTTCATCACACGGAACACATCTCATGCTCTGCTGAAAGCTCTCAATGAATCCAAATGTACTTAAACAAATTTCATCACACGGAACACATCTCCTTCTGTGCCTCACTTCTTGATGCTCAAAATTAATCTAAATGTACTTAAACAAATATCATCACACGGAACACATCTCCTACTCTACCACTCTGCAAGATACTTCCTATGAATCCAAAGTACTTAAACAAATATCATCACAGGGAACACATCTCCTACTCTTCCTTCTATCTGCAAGATACTTCCTATGAATCCAAATGTACTTAAACAAATATCATCACACGGAACACATCTCCTTCTCTGCATCTCTGCTTCTCTGCTTGATGCTCTCAATGAATTCAACCGTACTGTTACTTAACAATAATTTGTATCACTCGGAACACATCTCAAATATAAACATATTTTTATTTTAAAGCTTTTCAATTTATTTAAAATGTACGCCAACCCATGACGCTATAATCCTAAATATCGTTAGAAACTTTAAATATGTTATTTATAAAATATGATGATGGAAAGATATAATCAGTCTAATTCTGTAACAAAGTGGTTAACTTGTTGTTAACTAACAACGTTGCTTATTTATAAGAATTTTAGCAACCTATTTAATAACATGATGAAAAATGTTATTCTGTAACTATAACGTTAGCAACCTTGCTTATTTGTCTAAAAATTAACAACGTGGCTTACTCATCAGTATGAAGTTAGGGTCAGTGTGTTGTTTTGACGTTTATAACATAACCAAAATTTTGGTTAAAGGATAACAAATTCATTGAAAGGTATTTATTATTAATTATATTACAACTAAATTGATTTGATTATTTTTTATATATGAAAAGTTTTTATTCTTGAGAAACAAATATTCCAAGGGCGAGTAGAACAGCAAGCGAACAAATGGAAGTTCTACTATCTTCCTTCAATAGCATAGAATAATGTTGTCAGCTAAATAATTAGTTTAATATTAGATTTTGTATTTTTCAATTTATTCTAGCGTAAAATGTTATAAATACCCATTTTTCACTTGTCTTATTTCTTCAGATGTGGTAGGATATTTTACTTATCTGGCAAGTAAATGATTTGTAAAAACCGTAGCAACTTTTAAAATACGGCTAACCATTGGTTGTGATACTGCTAAATGAAAATCTTTGCCGATATTATTTTGATATTTATTTATGTTACGCTGTACAACAGGACTTTAATCCCATTTGCCGCAGTGTGATAGTTTTTATAATTTTTAGCTTGAGTGCGATTCGAACTCGGGATCTCCAGATTCGAAGTCCGTATCGCTATCCACACCACCGTACTGACGGACATGAACCTACTGCTAAAAAATTTAGTGCGACAAGTACCTTAAAAGTTATTTTTATATTAAATTATTTTCTTATCCTTTCATAACAAAATACTTACTTTTATATGAACAGATATGTATATACTGCGTACTCCTCCTCTGATATGTGGCTCAAGTTCAGGAATCAAAGTATTTAACACACAATTTTTTGGTAAATGATATAATTTTTTAAAGATAGTTTAAGTTACAGAAAAAGGATTACTTGTATCTCGTATGACCAAATACTCAAGTCTTAGATCTCTCCTATTTTAAAATAGTATGTTATAGGTACAACTTCGAAATTTAGTTTCTTTATGATACTCACTGTTCTCTTGCTTCGTCTAGATTATGTAATATATTTAACTCAAACAAAATACCCGCAGGATTCATTTTAGAATTTGTTTTCTGTAAAATATACTTCTACAAATAACATTGCTAACGCTTAGCAAGTACTCATGTAGGTGTTGCTCAAATAAGCAACCTTATTAACCACTTGTTGCTAAAATTTTAACCACTTCAGACTTATAGAATACAAATAGTGTAAAAGTGTCTAACTTAGCAAGTCACATGACACTTAACCATACACGTGAGTTGCTTATTCCTAGCAACTCACTTATAGAATTAGACTGATTATGTATAATACAGGCATAAAAATCCAACCATCAATACTTCGTTCAGTGCAAATACTTGTCATCAAATAATTGCTCTACCTCCACCATATAAATACCAGCCTCGCATTTTTTGTCTAAGGATTGTCTTGACTACATGTAAGAGTTTGTTCACAGAGTACCAAACAGATCAGAGTAATATTGAATACACTCAGCTCTGCTTTGCTTGCCGTACTCCTTGGTGATACGTAGCTCGTTCATAGCAATCCCAGCAAATAGTTTTTTATAATTGCACTACCCCATCCGTACCGTAGTGGCTATTCCGTAACTAGTGAAAGAATAATTCCGCACAGGTTTGCAGAATGTAACCATTCCATAATTGAAAATTATACAAGAATGGTATTATTCTGTAATAGTCGTATAAAAACTAACTTATAACATATAACTGCAGCATGTTGAACATGATGCATAAATATGATACTATATGATAAGGAAATCTAACTGCGCATTTTATTATTATTACATAATTCTTCCCTTCCAAATATGAACAATTGTTTAGAATAGAAAGATAGTCAAAACTTCTTTCTGTTTAGCGCGTCTAATTGTTGCCAAAACTTTAGTCCGCGAGACTAGCTTGTTTGTACACGCGTTGCTGACGTGTGCGCCGTTCGGCCCGTTACTATGGCAACGCCGACGTCACAGCAGTACCCCTTCTCCTGGATACAAGTCGTGGAAGCGCTGAACATTAGAGAGGAGGCGATTATTCTAGTTGCGTTCGGCTGTTAGATAGCATCGTTCGTGTATTGCTCCGTGTTTAAACCAAGTAACATTTGTTGTTTGTTACTTAGGTTTCATATTGTTTATAACACTTGGTTATAGTATATTTTGTGAATTAAACTGTATTTTGTTTGCTATTTAAGCGTTCGTTAAACTGGGTTGTTAGTTCATAATTTTATATATGATTTCTTTCAGATCTACATCGTATTTATTTGGTTGGGATTTATCGTAATTTGTTGATTTTTGGTTGGTCGTGTGTATAATTTATGTTTATTGATTTATTGTTGACTTTGGAATTCACTAGCAGTTGTGGTCGTTTTCCATTGTCTTATTTGGGTTTTGTTTTTCTTTCTCGTTTTGTTTATTATTTGGTTTTGGTTGTTATTACCTGAATTTTTAGATTTTAGTTTTGAATTACATTTAGAATTGATACAGTCCACTTACTCTCTTGTGTATTTTGTTGTTGTTGGGAATAATCTATTTTCCATTTAATTTTTGGTTTGATTTTTTAAACCTGAGCTATTGAAGTAACAACAATAATAATTTAATATTTTATTCTATTTTAAAGTGTCCATTTCTATGTCAGAAATTTTGACTTTCTTTTACATTTTTCAATTAGGTTTCCTTTTACAACGTATTGTACTAATAACATTATTACAATAATAAAAATTATAACATATATTATATAATTATTATAATGGTCACTTTTTGTATCGATTATTGGTTGTATTTTGTCAAAAATAGGTTTCGAAATATTTATTGAATGCAAATTTTTATAAGTTGTTTTATTAAATATTTTGTTAAATTATTTGATAATCATCCAATTTAATTTCTTTAAAGTTATCGTTAATATTTGTAAATTGTAAGTGATTAAGGAAACATTCCTTGAATAGTTTTTATAATATTTTTGTTTAAACAGTTAATTTTAATATTTTGGTTAAAAGGGGCTAATAATTATTAATTTATTGGTGTTACTTATTTGATACAAAATATTACTCTTAGTTAATTGCAGGAAGTGACAGTTATTATTATTATTTCCTTCTATAAGATCATTAATACATTGATCCACTAAAATATATTGGTTTGAAATATTTTTTCAAACCAACATAACTAATCTTCACGTAACTCGATCTATATTTTTAGTGTTTTACACTAAAATATAAATGATTATTTTCGTTTAATATCCAGATGGTAATTTTGATATTAGTGTCTCTAAATATGTTTTCTAATTTTCGTTTTACGTCGCTTCATTTCAATTCATCGCAACCACAACCAATTTTTGGAAGATTTATTTCAAAAATCTCATTTTTTACTTCCTTGTACGAAGTAAAGGAAGTATTGTTATCGCGAAAATTTTCGGTTCTCAGATTTCAGTGGAAATACGCATTTTGGCCCTCCCTGAGTCCATTTTGACTAATTTCGTCGTGACGTCTGTACGTACGTATGTACGTATGTACGTATGTACGTACGTACGTACGTACGTACGTATGTATCTCGCATAACTCAAAAACGGTAAGCCGTAGAAAATTGAAATTTTATATTTAGGACTGTTATAACATCTAGTTGTGCACCTCCCTTTTTGGTCATTATATAACTTCCGGAAGTGGTACTTTACTTGAAGCCTATAATAGATTTTCATGAAAAACTATATTCAAATATAATTTAAAACTTTCCAAATTTGGTATATAAGACTACTATATCAATGGAAATAATATAATAGATTTTGGTTAAAATACACTAACCGGAAGTGACACATTACATGAAGCTGCTAACAGTTTTCCTTGAAAAAAATGGTATTATTTTAATTTTAGAAATAAATGCTTCAAATAAAAGTTTTAGAGAATTAAATTCTGCGTCTAGCACATTAAGAATTTTTAAATTAGCCTTTTGCATAAGCGAGATATCTAAATTTAAATATTATATATTTTGTGTTTTTTTTGTAATTAAGTTTGCTATGGATTAGAACAAAAAATAAAAAATAAAAGATTTTATGTCAAATATGTGCAATTAAAAAAATATCTATAGTTTAATACGCGTACAAGGAAGTCATGTGGTGTCCACATCAGATTTTTATTAAGTTGTTTCTGAGTTCTTTAAGTGGTTTATCTAATACTTTTAAGGCCGGTTTATCAAAATAATTCTCTTTAGTTAGCAAATTAATTATTAATTTATCTTGATAATTTTGGAAAATAATATCTCTATCTTTGTAATTGGTATTTATACAGAATGATTTGGAATTAAAATTATTATTTACTTGTTTTGCTAGACATTTTCCAAATTGTAAGACCCGTGATATACAAATATCATCATCACGCCTTTTACCCATTACTGGGTGTGGCACTCTGCCTAAGCAGATCTCGGTAAGTGATATACAGTGTGCGAATATGTTTGTTTCACATGCGTCACCTGTTTTTTCTATAATTTTGAATGGTTCACGTTCTCTGGATAAATAATCGGCTACGACATTGTGTTAACTAGGTAAATATTTGATTTCGAAATCGTATTCGCTCAATTCAACTTTCCAGCGAATTAATTTGGAATTTGGATTTTTCATATTAAATAACCACGAAAGAGGGCGATGATCAGATTTTATAATAAATTTTCGTCCGAATAAGTATGGTCGGAAATTTTTGACTCCCCACACGATAGCTTTCAGTTCTGTTTCTAGTGTAGAATAATTTAGTTCCTCGCTGTTTAAATTTTTACTCGCATAAGAGATCGGCTTTTCTATTCCGTCATGAATTTGAGAAAGAACTGCGACTATAGCGTAGTCCGACGCATCCGTTGTTAGAATGAAATCCTTGTTAAAATCGGGATTGTAGAAGAGAATTTACAATCTTTGAAAGCTTTGTGATATTCAAAATTTGTCAAATCAATTACATTGTTTTTGCGCAAACAGTTGGTAAATGGTTTTGTTAGTTGTGCAAAATTTTGAATAAATTTACGGTACCATCCAAGCATTCCAAGAAATTGCTTGATTTCTTGTTTGGTTTTTGGAATAGTTAAATTTTTGATTTTTTGAATTTTGTCTTGATCTACTGAGACACCATTTTGTGTTAATACGTTACCTAAATATTTTACTTCTGACTTTAAAAATTCTGATTTGTCCATCTGAATTTTGAGATTAGCTTGTCTTAATTTATTAAAGACTAATTTTATATTTTTTAGATAATTTTCAAAATTTTTGCCGAAAATTATTACGTCCTCCAAATAGATTTAGCAGATTTTATTTACTAGTTCGCCGAGTGTTATGTTAATCATCCTTTGGAAAATGGCTGGGGCATTTGTAAGGCCGAAAGGCATTCGAACAAATTCATAATGACTTGATTCTGTTGAAAAAGCAGTTTTTTTTGTGTATTTAGGATCTAATAAAATTTGGTGGAATCCGGAATGCAAATCTAAAGTCGTGAAATATTTGTTATTACCTATTCTATCTAGTATCGTATCTATATTCGGTATTGAAAATCTGTCGTTCAATTTTTTTTGGCACTATCCCCATCGGAGAGTTCCAGGGTGAAAAAGATTTTTTTATAACGCCTTCTTTTAATAATTTTGAAACGTGACCTTCAATGTCTTGTTCATAGACTTGAGGTAGCCTGTAATTTTTTGTGTGTATCGGGGTTTCATCATTCCTTATTATTTTGCGTTGAATAATGTTTGTATGTGTAAGGCTCTCATTTTCATTAGGAAATAAGTCAATAAATTCGTTAATTATCTGATTAAGTTTATCTTTTTCAAAACAATTCAAATGATTATTGCGAATTTCTAAAATATTATACTCTTCTTGTAATTTGTCAGGATTAGTTAACTTATACTCTTTGTTTTTTTATGATTACTGAATTTTTATTAATTTGTAAAAGGATATCCAAGTTTTTAAAAGCGTCAATTCCTAGCAATAAATTATATAATTTGTGGAATTTATAAACGTTGATTTTTTTTAGAAGTTTGGACCACTAGGTTTTATTTGGATTTTTGTTTGTGGAAATTGCTGACTAAGGAATTTTTGAGGTGGGTTGTTGTTTTTAAATGGTTCGTTATTTTTCAACACCATGGGGGAATTTCCGAACTTCATAAAATTAAATTAATTTCTTAGTAATTGTTCACATTCTTCGAGAGTGCCAGGATTTTTAGCAACAAATGAGGCTTTAATTGACATCGGAAGCAAAGTAATGAAATGATGTACAACTACTTTTTGATTTTCCTTGATGATAGCATTCTTTTGGTCTTGTGAATGATTAGTAAAAAGTATCTTAGATTTATACTTATTGAAATATTCTATAATAGTACTCAAATTTGTTTCGGGACTGTTTTTAGCCTTACAATAAATTATTTCGAGTAGAATAGTTTCTGCTTTTGATATGTCTACAAAGTTATCTTGTAAAAATTCTTTTAGATCTTCCCAGTTTTGGAAGTTGTTAGTAGATAAGTATTCTGCAGCTTTGTCTTTTAATTTGTTTGAAATTAAACCGAATAAAAAGAGTTTTTGAATATTGGTTAGAGTGAATGGTCGTAATATATCATAGACTTGATCTACTTTGTTTATAAAATTACTTAAAATATTAATATTTCCATTATATTCTGGAATTATTTTAACGAGATTTTCAATCTCAAACATAGTAGTAGTAGTCATATTAACTGTATTAGAATTTTGTTGTAATACACTTGGTCGTGATGTAAAATTAGATAATTGATTAATTAGAGCGTGCACGTCGTTTGTGCCGTTATCGTTTTCAGGCGTGTCGTATTCACTTGAGAACATAGAGTGTAATATTACTTACAGTATGAGAAATAAAATTGGGATGTTTTCGTACATCTGGAACGGAGTGCTTGGTTTCTGTGTTGGACTGCAACGATGTGGGCCGTGATCCGTGTTGAAACAGCAAGGCGTCACTTTTCTTTGTTGTGTCGGTTTGAGCGGTGAATGCGAACAGCAGGTCCCCAGGAGCAATCGCTGGTTGTCTGATGGGACTTTTGACTAGTCCCTGATGGGCACTATTTTGCCGTGAGATGAGTATTTTCTTGTATTATCACAGACTTGACTCTTACTTTATTGACAGCAAGTCTTGACCACCAGAATTTACGTTTTGCAGTTATCACAATTAAACGATTAAAATCGACGAGTAAATTTGTAGATTTTACCCTTGAGTGATTATCCTACCGACTGCGCCAATTAGATAATTCAGTATTGAATTATTAATAAAAAAACCTTTATTAATTTTTTAGGAATACAATACAACATGTATTTACTTAGTCGAGTGTAACAAGACTGAACTAGAAACTAACTTATAACATATAACTGCAGCATGTTGAACATGATGCATAAATATTATACTATATGATAAGGAAATCTTAACTGCGCATTTTATTATTATTATTAGCTCGCCGAAAATCCCATACACCACTCAAGATCCAAGCACATCGACATTAAATACCATTTTATTCGAGACGTGCTGAAGAACTACCCCATTACGCTCGCATACCTGCCATCGGAGAACATGGTGGCCGACATCCTCACAAAGCCCTTGCTGAGGGCCGACCACGAGCGATGCCTGTCCGGATTGGGGCTGCTTTCTTCTCCGGGCGCAAATTGAGAGGGCGTGTTAGGAATTGTCCACTTCGCGTTCCACCTACTTCCTTTTCCTCAATATTCATTGTTGTTGTTAATTTTGTTTTTTAGTTGCTATCAACAAGCTCAGTTATAGAAAAATATAGTTTTGGTTTAGATTTACGTTGTATTTTTTCTTTGCTCGGTTGTGCGTGCCCCACCAAGAGTTCCAACAGGTAATGGGCCCAGGCATGCTAAACGTGAGAACATTGAAATCAAAGCCAAGTATGGTAAGGTAATAAAGCAATGTAACATTTTTTTTTACTTCACTGATTACAGAAATTATAGAAAACACTGGTTACACAAAAAAAATATAGGTCGTTTCGGGGGAAAGTAACCGTTCTAAAAACTCTTGATACCAGGGCAAGGACCATGACAGTGCGCTTGCTTAAGTGCTGCTTGAGTGAGAAGATTGGTTCTGACTGCCTGGTATCTCGTGCTCAGCTCTTCTTATACGGCTGAAAGGGCGCGTGCTGCATCTACTTAGGGTGGGTGGAACGTCTTAGGTGGAGGTGTTCTTCCCTTACGCGCCGGTGACGGTAGCGGAGAGTGTACAGCGGAGCGCCTTGGAAATATTGTTACAATCTCCCCCGTCAGAACTGGTAGGCGTCCCGACGGAGGTTCTGAAACTTACTTGGGATACTTACGGGGTCTTCCTCGGCGTCGTAGGGGGACCACAGGCTCTGCATCAAGAGAACCAGTTTCGTATCTTGTCAGGGCCGATGAGTGGTAAGTGCCGATAGGTTGCCCGGGGTCGCAACTTCGATGCTGCATGGGCCCCTAGTAGATAGGATGACATAGGGTCCGTCCCGTTTTGGTATAAACTTGGCGGTTCGTCCTCTGGCGGCGTCGCTGCGGAAGTGGGTGTTGACCAGCACGAGATCGCCCGGTTGAAAAGGAGGAAGGAGTATTCTGGCGTGATTCATCGCTATACTGCTTGCGGCGATCTTGTTCTTTTTCATGTTGTTCTTTGGCTTACTGGAGTACGTCGACCATTTTTAATAAATGGGGCATGATTTCTGGTATGAAATTTTCGCTGTGTTAAATTTCCCTGATGTCATGGCCTACTTCTATAGGTGCACGGGGGTTCCCTCCAAAGGTGAGATAGGCTGCAGAGAATCCGGTATTTTGGCAGCGGGTGGTATTGAGTGCAAATCGGATAGAGGACAATTTTCGGCCAAGTTCTGGTGTTCATTACCGATTAGGATCGAAAGAATAGTCTTCATGTCTCGATTGTTCCTTTCGACCATATTGCCAGATGGGTGATACACAGGGGTGAATTTTTGGTCAATCTGCAGACAGTAACAAATTTGTTGTACGATGCCGCTTATGAATTGAGTTTCGTTATCGGAGATTAAACGGCGGGGAACTCCGTATCGTAGGAAAATTTCGTATATAAGTATTTTTGCACAGGCTTCGGCGGTGACAACACACATAGGGAATAGTTCAAGCCATCGAGAACTACAGTCTATAAGAAGGATCTAAGTGTCTCCTTGCGCCCCGTTTGGAAGCGGACCAAACAGATCAATTGAAATTATTTCGAATCTTTGATACACGAACGGCGTCTGTAGGAGTCCAGCAGGATTTTTATTACTGATTTTATATCGCTGGCAGGCAGCGCAATGCTTCACGTATTCTTTTATATCTTTCCTCATCCCTGGCCAGAAGAATCGCTGCGCAATTTTATGATATGTTCGATCAGAGCCAAAGTGTCCTGCTTCGGGAGCGTCGTGTAATTCTCGTAGAATTCTGTCTCGGTTGCAGACGGGAATGACAAGCTGGGGTTCTTCATGATCGTCATCGGGTGAGTACCGGTATAACACACCTTGAGTCAGTAGGTAACCGCGAGCTGTCCATCGGTAGGCCTCTTCGGGGTTGTTTTCCTCGAAGGTGGATATTATTTTTTGTAGTAGTTGTATGCGTTTTAAAAAAAAAACAAACCCATTTTTCGTGACACTTTAGGTGGGTTTTCATCTTCATCAGTTCATTCTTTAATTTTTTCACTTACAAAATCTACTAATGGTGCCAGTTGATCAAATAGCAAAGTATCATTTATGTCAATGCTTTTTTCATTGAAGTTCAATTTGTTCCCAACTGGGGATCTGTTTCAAAAGCATCCATTTAAACTTTAAGAAAGTAGAGAACGGTACATTCCATTTTTCAAGATACTGTATGCAGGTTTCATAAAAGTCATTACCTTCAGTTCTGAAGTTAATTTCGTCTTGTTGCATAATACTGCCACGCTTAAGAATGGATTTTACATTAAATGATAAGAACTGTTCCTCTTTTCTTCTGGTCAAAGCTGTGAGAGTAGATTCCAATACATCATTAACTTCCATAACACTTTTTGTACTTCCTTCAATCTTTTTAATTCCTTGCTGAAAAATATTGAATTGGCTATGGACAAACCATAGGTATGCCTCACTTAAAGGATTATGAAAAAATGTTAACAACATGTTTGGAGCTTCTTTCTCGTTTAAAAAGAAATCCTTTAGAGCATCAAACAGTTTTAAAATTCGTTCTATTGCAGGCATCAAAGACAACCAACGAGTTTTTGAATGTGCTAAAATAGTGCCATATTCGACGTCGACCGTTTCACAAAATTCTTTTAGCCTCTCTGTTCGCACCGTGTATATAGAAAAATAAGAGAACAGTTTGACAATAGTACCTTCGATGTCACAGCTTAATCAATCGGCTGCTGTACAAATGGAGTTATGTAATAAATGTGCAGGCAACCCACACCTTCAATACCACCATGTAAAGTAGTTTTTAATTTTTTAAATACGTTGTTTTGTCTCGCTCTGTTCAAACCACCAAACTTTGTATTTGTATTATCACTACAAAATGCAATGCAACTGTTTTTATTTAACTTGAACTCATCAATGCAATTTAAGCAGAAACTAGATATCTCATCTGATGTTTCACACGGCAAAGAAGCAACTTTCAATAACTTGGACTGTATCCCTTCATTTATGTCAAAAAACTGAACCACAAAAGGAAAGATTTTTACAGCCTTGTGATTATTTGCATCAGTTGAAATGCCATAAAAAGGGGACTGCCACGGCAATTTTCAGAATTCCGGGCTAAAAAGCCAATTTCATTTAATCATTTTATATTATTAAAAACTCTAATTATATTACATAGTTATCATCAAAAAGCATAGAAAATGTATTTTTTTAAAAAAAGGTCTTACGAATTATCTCGTAGTTGGCTTCTGTAACAGAAATCTCTTCGCGGAAGCCAACTACGAGTTAATTCGTACACAGACACGTTTAGACCTGTCGCTTCGTGTAATGTTTTGTATAATGAACTTGCAGCCTTTTACACACAACTATCTGGATATTTATTTTGAGCTAACAATACACTTTTTAAAATTTAAACTTATTTTGATTAAGACACTACACTTCGCTAAAGCTGAATCAGATATATGCGTCCATATTCGTCAGTAGTATATCAGATATTGTCGAGTGCTTCACATTTACGTCTTTCTTGAGTGTGTTGTTTTATAATTATTGTTATAATTAAATTATCAAGAAACCAATATGGATAAGAAAAGACCACTGACTGAAAATGAACTTGAGTACTACGCTAATCTAAGTGATTCAGAAGTTTACGAGATTTTCGGCGAGGATGGTAACGACAGTAGCGATTATGAACCTTCTGAGAATTCAAGTGATAGTGACGATGAAGTCGTCTCCGAACCTGAAGATGAAGTTGTTCCCGAACCTGAAGTTGTTCCCGATCCCGATGATAATGATGATGAACCCCAAGCAACAACATCAAATCGGAATGATAATTTGTGGACAGGCATTCAACAAAATCCTTAACTATTTATTTTCCAAGAAAATGTTGGTTTGAAATTGGATACGTCAAATTTTACAGTGCAAACGCTGGTGGACTTATTTTTTTCGGAAGAGTTTCTTGCATTACTGGTCGAACAAACTAATTTATATGCTGCGCAAGAAATTGCAAAACGCACAGCAATAAAAAAATCTAACAGGGTATCAAAGTGGACAGACGTCAGTGCTGCAGAGATGAAAGTGTTTATTGGACTTTTGTTACAAATGGGGCCTTGTTCTTTCCCATCAATTGAACATTACTGGAGCACAAGCAAGCTATATAATGTAATGTTTTGGCGCTCAAATATGAGTCGAAATCGATTCCAGTTGTTACTTCGTTATTTTCATTTGGTTGATAACACAATACCATCTGCCGACAGGTTATACAAGGTGAGACCAAATCTAACTCATTTCAACAATATTATGCGTGAAAACTATGTACCTGATAAAAATATTTGTATTGACGAATCCATGATGCTGTGGCGTGGAAGATTGCATTTCCGCCAGTACATAAAAAATAAAGAACACAAATACGGTGTCAAACTGTACGAACTATGTGAGTCCAACGGTCTTGTAATGAAAATCAAAATTTACAGCGGAAAATCAGAGGAAACTGACCATAATTTAGGTCACGCTACTGATGTGTTACATTTACTCGAGGACTATCTCGATAAGGGATACACGCTTTATATGGACAATTTTTATAATTCTGTTACTCTAACTAAATTACTAAATACAAGAAAAACTTACGTGTGTGGAACTCTACGAAATAACAGAAAGGGAAACCCCTGAGATGTGGTAGATCGTAAACTCAAAAAAGGAGAGTGTATTTGGCAGCTAAATGGACCTGTTACTGTGTGCAAATGGAAGGACAAACGAGATGTCCTTACCATTTCAAACATGCATGTTGTTGAAATGGTAGAGGTGTCCAATCGCAATGGAAAACTTTCTATGAAACCGAATATAATTCGAGATTACAATAAAGGAATGTCTGGAATTGATCGATCAGATCAAATGCTGTCGTACTACACATCTCTAAGAAAGACTATTAGATGGCCTAAAAAGGTTTCACTACATATTATAGAGATATATATATATATATATATATATATATATATATATATATATATATATATATACACACAATGCGCACAAAATTTTTCAAAAAGTAACTTCTAAAATAAAACTGATAAAGTTTAGAGAAGAATTCGTCGTCGCGTTGATTGGAGAAGAGATTTAACCAGTTTCGAAAAAGATGAGATTGCAAGAGCTTCATTATTTAGAGAGTCTGCCACCTACCGAAAAAAAACAACGTCCGACAAAGCCATGTCGTATATGTACCCAAGCAAAAAAACGCCGAGAAACGCGTTATTTTTGTCCGGCCTGTGAAGAGAAGCCAGCCCTTTGTGTGGAAGATTGTTTAAAAAAGTTTCACAAACAATAAAAATATTCTTTTACTTCTTGAGTTTGAATAAATTTTTTATAATTATATTTTCTGTTTATTTATTAATAAAATTTCTGTTCATGTAGCCAGCATTGATTTTTTGTTCTCTTCCCAGAAGCCATCTATCCATATTAGCACTGATATGTTACGAGTTTCATCGTAGCTGCGCGAAAATGGTAAGTAAACACAGTACGAGATAACTCGTAGTCGGCGTCCTAGCAAAGAACGCAATCTACGAGTTATCTCGTAGTTGGCAGTCAACGTGTTAATACTAGTTTTCAAGCTGAATGGAGCTAAAACACCAGTTATCAGAGCTGACTGCTTTGTTCTGGCAGAGCTAAACTTAGATGCAAGTGCAGAGTCACTAAACATAACGCTGTTTATCTTACTGATACAGTCATTTGACCTGAAGCTGTGGTGGTGCTTGATCGTATGAAAGGCCTGAGTTAACTCAGCAGCTCTGACTTTCGTTTCTTCATTTGAATCGTGTTTTATAAAATAATTTTCGAGAGACTTACTGCTACTTGGGGCACTCAGTCTATTCGTATGTTTCACTGATGCGATGTGTTGTTTTACATCTGAACGTTCACCATGAGCAATACTAAAAACAGTATTGCAAACTGTGCACTCTGCTTCATTGTCATAATGTCCCATTTTAATGTACTTCCATTCTTTAGAGTAGTCCTCCTTAAACTTGCACTGACGCTTGGGCATAATTAGTAATTCATAACAATATGAGATGCACTTGTAACAAGACAAACACCCACAGCCACACTGACTTGTCTGACTCCGGTTGGATAGCCGCCTGCATAATGGGTGAGTTAAACTGTCGAGGAGAGGGGAAGACTGCCCGAGGAGAGGCGCGACAAAAGTGTATCATCAACCCAACGTAAATACGGGCCATTTAGGCGTGCCGGGAGACTTTTTCGGGACCCCGTGTACGATCGTTAAAAAATAGGACAATTCCGTTTTTACGGGACGTTTGGTCACCCTATTCTAGGGTCATGGGTCATGGCTGGAGTAATGCTGTTTTCAGCACTTTCCTGTGGGAAGCTGTTCCATAACTCTTCCCTCCTTAGCGTTGAGCATCCCCGGGAAGGTTCAGCTGGGGCTGCTACTGTTGGGGGGTTGAACGCCTGAGTTGGAGTTCATGGTCGTGGATTCTTCTGGACTTCAGGAATTGTTTCTCTTGGGAAGGCTGCAAGTATTGTAACTGCAACTATAAATAAAATTACGTATAAAGCTAATATTGAGTAGTTTGAGATATCGGCAGTAGTGCCGTAGGCTTCGAAATCTTCAAATTTATCTTTAGGAAGTTCTGGAATAGTGTAGAATATCTTGTTCCACTATATAAGGAAGAGTGCAATCTGTATTTGAAGTGTGAACAGTGCAAGTCGTTGCTAGATACTTTAATGTGAATATAAATATATGTTGTAAATAAATATATGTCTTAGTAGTTGTGCTACATTATTTTCGTTTTAAATAAATATTTTGTAAGTGTTTTTCATTGCTCGTGTTTTATTTAATAATAAACTTCACCGAACCCGAAATGGTAATAAACGTTACACTATTAACGTAAATTTCATGATATACATAACCTACCTTTAAAAATTGGTATTAGGAATTCCATTCCACTAATTTATCTTCCATATATTTGTCAGCTATATTTTAGTCATAACACAATTGAATTAATTAATTAACTTGAATTTTAATCACGTATTAGCCCAGCAAAAGAACACAGATTACAATATACGTTTTACAAACGTTGAACTACGACTGATGATCCTGAACTGTAAAGAATAATGCAGGTTTGGACTTTGCAGTAAAAGTACCCTCGCTCATATATTTTGAACAAATCATTGTGGTAAATTGACAAGACATTCAAAGTAATTGGATTTGACTCCTAATTATTGTACACAAATAGAAATAAATCTTCACATTATTTTTTGTATATATATATATCGCGTGAGGCATGATTTGACGACTGGTAACCACACCTCACGCGAAGAAATATATCACTTACCGAGATCTGCTACTGCGGAGTGCCACACCCAGTAAGGAGTAAAAGGTGCGATGAATTATTTATTTATTTTAAATATTGAAAAGAATAGTAGAAATAGAAAATATTACAAAATAATGAACTTCTAAAATTTACAAGAATATTTTTATTTTATGTTTATTTTATATTGGTGTTTACATCTAATTTTAAACTATGTTCTAAAGACTATTTGACAAGTATTTACGTAAAAATAATATTATTTACTATTTATTTGGTAATAAAAATATTTCACAAAAGTACAACTATTCCTAAATTCACGAATACAAATAATAATCTAAAAATAAGTAACCCAAAAGTTCTAGAGTCATTAAAACTTAATTACAACGCGCCATCAATATATTCAAATGCAAAATATACCACGTTATATTTTTCTATGTAACATGCATTAAATAAATCGAATTTCATAATAGTATTATGTTATGCTCCCAGATTGTATTAATACACATAAATACAAAATTTAGCCATAAAATTACTTTTATTACTATGTAAGAAAAATTTAAATATTACGAAATTGCAAAGGCACACAGAAAGCGTTTTGGTGTGTTTGAATAAATTGTTATTTCACAAATCGTATTCAAAATATTAAAATAAGTTTGCTAATTTCTTACATGTTATATTCGTATTACAGTTTGAAAGAAAACGATGGTTCACCTAATATATGGTCCATTACTGTCTTACCAATAACTTGTAAAATTTTGGTTATTATAGAATTTGTATAATGTACAAATATTATTTTCAAAGTCTTTGAATTACATTTACTTAAAAGATATTAGATTTTATAAGTACCCATTTATATCCAGAAAGAAATTTTTGCTCCTTATGTTTATAGTTTTGAAATTATGTTTAACGTTTGTAAATATAAATAGGAATTTTGAAAATATAATTACTGCACTAAGCACCCTAAACTTTCTACGGGACAAGATTGAATCAGTTCTTCAAGTCGTTTCACATACAACCATGTATTAAAATTCACGCAAGTATAATAAATATTTTATAAATATATAAATATTATAATAAATATTCATAAGTAAATAATAGTACTTTTAATATTAAGACAGATGTTGGTTTAATTTTTATATATGTTTTAAATTAAAATTTTTACAAACAATAGCGTTATTTAAAATAGTATAAACAATAATTAATTACTTTCAAACAGACAAATTTACTGTTTCACGTGTAGAGACGGTTAATTCTAAACACATCTTATTAAACAAAGTCAAACTCTGCTTATATTATTTTTTAATAGTTTTAGTTTTACAAATATAAAAACATGTAGAAAATAATATTTATTTTAATAATATTTTTTAAATAATATATTTTCCAGTCTTTAACATAAATATTTTTGCATTTTCTATGTCTCTAGTTACCTTAAAACTATAATTATTAAATAAATCCCAAAATACTCGACTGTCAGCTCCATTGTACTCTATTAAATAATTATAAATGAACTCTTTAACTATATTATTATTATATCTAATACTATGTACACCAACTTTTTTAATTAAATTTAAGTAGTTATTAAAAATATTTACACTATTAAACTTTTTCTCTAATTCTTCTTTTTTTCTTAAAACTATATCTTTAACTTTAATAATATTTTGCATATCTTCTGTACTTAACATTATACAATTATAACATGAAGAATATGTTAAACAAATTTTACAAGTTTTTATTTTCATTTCACTACTATTTTCTACCTTAACAATTACAGCTTTATTAAATTTATAAATTTTATTATTTACTTTAGTTTCTTTTAAAAATAATGCTATTTTCTTACAAAAGTTATATATGTTACTGATATCTATAAATCTACTTTTGTTATTAACTAATCTTATTCTAATCTCATATTTTAAATTGGGGTCAATACCCACACTAACACATTTACGGTCCTGGGTACCATTTATATTATAATCACTTTTTTTTAATAAAATGTCTTGGTTATCCCTAGCGTCAAACATAAGAGGTAGATCATATCTGTCGTTTACTGACGCTGTACCGTTAACTAGGTCCATTCTCTTCATTTTCTCGTCCGTGGAATAATCCTGATTATTCAAGTAAAATAAACAATCAAAATTATCTACCTGAGCATACGGTTTCTTGTTTTCCTTCTCTTTTTGATGATTTAACTGCGGTATTTCACTGGTATTAGATGTTGTACGTTCATTCGCATTCATAAGATCAATACCAGTGTTCGACGTCAATTGATACAATCTTTCTCCAATTATCAAAGACTTGTCCGGCTATATTTGTAAACCTTAATTATAACGATATAATTCATGAGAAGCTCACTTTGTGTCCCTGGACTCATTATATCCCCTTAGAAGGAAAGATTACATCTTTCACATCGTGCAAAGCTGCATATCTTTTTTATATATTATACAGGACCATATTCTTAAATATATAAAAAAAATTATAATCAAAATCGTATCCGGCATTCTTGAGATATTCAAGTCAATTTTTGAGCCGTTCTTTATCAATTATTTGTACATAAATTTAATAATATTGTAGCGAGTACGGCCCTATTCCCTCTGGAACAGTCGACACGTCGTAGTCTGCTGCCCGTTTAGCGCTATCTCATATGCAATACAGAAATAAGTTCGAATCTGTTCTCTCTGCGTCATGCTTCTATAGTATTCCAGAAGGTCTGGAATACGATAGAAGATTTCAGTATATAAGGGCATTCTGTATTTCAAGTGTGAACAGTGCAAGTCGTTGCTAAATACTTTAATGTGAATATAAATACGTGTTGTAAATAAATATATGTCTTAGTAGTTGTACTACATTATTTTCGTTTTAAATAAATATTTTGTTAGTGTTTTAATTTTTCGTGTTTTATTTAATAATAAACTTCACCGAACCCGAAAATGTAATAACCGTTACAATATGTAGAATATTACTACACCTTGAAGTATTGGCTTTAAAATTATGTATAATTCATCGTAAGTTTCATTCATAAAAACAAAGATATATTATTTGAAACAGATCAAGTCAAATCAAGTGTTCAGCAGCTAACTTAAGATTTAATTAAGCTGATTTTTCACCTTTAAATATGTACCAAAAACTAAAAGTGATGATTTGTTAGCATTTATGCTGAGACCGTTATTTTTAACCCATAATACAATTTTGCCAAGATCATCATTTTTGAGGTGACATTTCTCTTCCAGTTAAAGGACACACAGTAGCAAATATCTGAGTATCATCAGCATAGGAGTGTACAGCACAACACTCCATATTCGAGCTCATATTAGCAAAATACAAAAGGAAAAATAATGATCCCAAAATAGCTCCTTGAGGTACCCCGCAATTTAGAGGAAAAGCTGCAGAGTTATATGTACCTAACTCAGAAGTCATGCTAACTAGAGAAGATCTACCACATAAGTGACTGTAACACCACCTGATTGCATTCACCGAGAATTTATAGTAATGCAACTTAGCCAGTAACATACTGTGATCGACCATATCAAATACCTTTGAAAAATCTATTTGGATTAAAATTGAGAACACTGACTTATTGTAATTGCTTATAAAGTTATCAGTGATTTTCAAAAGACAAGTAATAGTACTAAACCCATTTCGGAATCTAGATTTGTAATGAAGGTAAAATATTTTGATCTGTTAAATATGTTATGATTTGATCGAAGCATATTCTTTCTAGTATTTTCGACAAAGTAGGTAGTATACATATCGGACGTAAGTCATCAATTATTTTTGATGAGGAGAGTACGTAAGTTGTTTAAATTCTTTTTAACAAAAGTTTCGTGACATAAATTGATACAAAGATATTTTATACATTTTATATTATAAGTTTTTGTATTCGTTGGATGAGCTGAGTCAAAGTTCAAAGTTCAAAATTTGTTACTTTTAGTTTTTTGATGGTTATGTTGTTTGACCTGTTTTTCGATTATTGCTCTTTTGTCATTGGTGTCATGATGATGGTTTTTTTGTCGTTGTTCCAACCTTGACTCTCAGTCTTTCGTTGCTCTCCAAAAACCCAACTTGTTGTCTCTTAATATTATTATATTTTTCTATTTTATTTGCAATGTTTTTTACGATTGTATACTACTGTTCTCAATTGTACTTTTACCTAATGGTACGTACTTATTCTAATTTGTTTATTTAAATTGTTAAATTATGTTATTTTCTCCTCAGACATTTACATTGTTACATTTATTATATTTTGTGTTTTTTATTTGTTCGTTAGTATTTGAAGTGTTTTATTTACTCGAATGTCCTACTACTTCGAATTTGATTACAAATTACTGGACGCTACTCTACTAATCACAAATTTTAATATTTTTGAATACAACATTGAATCCACAGATGCTCAATATAGTTGCAACACACAAAATCAGTGCCACATGCACTAAAATTCATGAAAGACACTAATTATAATAACCAAATCACACAGCATGTACCGAGTACTAATGATCCAGCTGCCGATGTATCCAAAAATCTTAAATATAAACAAAAACAGTTCTTTCTTTAGTGAAAATTCAGAATTTGTATTATTCAAGTAACATATCTTTGTCATGCATTATTACTATCCACATATAATGTAAAAATTATGTATAAAAATAGCATCGGCTTAACTTTGATAAATAAAAGGGAATGTTATTTAATATATGAACTGCAGTATTAGTTCTTTAATACGACTCTGTAGCCATAGAAAAACACTATTACAGTTGGAATTGTTTAACAATCACAATTAATATTAATGTTAGTTTCCTTGGAAACTTTACGATATACTTATGTTCAGTACCCTTCTGTTTAATAAAATGAACAATTTTATTAATTTTCTATGTTCTTGTTTTGGAAGAAAAAAACAAACAAAATCTAAATTCAAGTGTAATAATAACAAAGCACAAAATTCTAAGTTTTATACATATACATGTGCAGATCATGGCATACCGGCTGCGGAAGAAAGTAAGTCATATATAATTTTAGTTATTTGAACAAATTAACAGTTTTTCTTAATTAGTAGTAATAATAATATTGTTATTATTTTTATAGAAATTAATGAAGATCGAATTATTCTAGAACATGGGACATTTGGCAAAATTTGCGAGTGCATTTCCTCTCCGAACGACGCGAATATATTTGGAAAGATCGGAGATACAAAATTTCTTGATATTTTCGTCTATAATACAAAACTTTGGATCGAGAAACCATTGTATCAAAATTGGTTAAATGAAGAAGTGGCGACATTTTTTAATAGATTTCGGCTTTCATACAAGTTTAAATTTTACGTAATTCTCATCGCAGATAGAAAATTTAGAAGTGAGTCTACACTCTATTTGGATAATTGTATTAAAATTTTAACTCTATCTACATCAAAAACTGTTTTGGAACCGAATGATATGGTGGTTGCGGGTCAAATTGTTAGTTTTATAAATGGATTAATCAAAATTAAAAAGTATCATAACATTTTGACCTCGCTTTCAAAATCATCAAGTGAAGAAGCTGAGATTATCAGAAAGAAGAACAAAATTTGGGGCGAAAATGTTAAATATATTAAATCGTTAAAAAACTTTTGTAGCCGGCTTAAAAATTTTTGTTGTTTAAAAAAGTTGAAATAAAGTTTAAATTTGAAACTTAGTAAATAATTGCTTCGTTACATTTATTTTTAATAACATATTAAACATTAGTCCATCAGTATGGTGATGTGGTCAGCGTTACTGCATTCGATCTCGGAGATCCTGAGTTCACATCTAACTCAAACCAAAAATATATGAACTACCTCACAGCGGCTCGGTTAATCCGAACCCTCTACTGTAATTAGGATTAAGTTTCTGTTGTCACGGTTTTTTTTTGGTATTCTTCAGTTTTGTTTTATTTCCATGCTTCCGTACGTTTTTTGTTGTTGTTATTTTTCCTTCGACGTCAAATTCCTGAAACTTAATTATTGATTAGATATTGACCGATTAGATCCTTCTGATACTTAGCTTCATTTAGATTTCACTCTCTTTGCAGTATTCATTTAGTAGTAAACTTAAATTCCTTTCTCTTGTTTCGTTGCTTTATTTTTTTGGTTAAGTACGTTGTTTTGTTTTGTTTAGATGTCAACCAATTAGTGGTCGTACGCAGCGAAGTTAGCTCTGGTTCAAGTGCGAGTTCACTAAACAAATAATTTATGTGTTTTCATCTTTAGCTTAATTTTATTCCCAGTATAATATTTACCTTACACTTTTTATTTTATTTCAAATTTATCATTTTCCTTGCTAACCAATAACAATCATCATGTCTCGGTCGATAATACTGATTCCTAGTTTTATTTCTTTACCGACACCTCTCCGAAGTAGATTGAGGCTATCCTTGTCTTCGTGCATCGCTCTCTTTTCTTCGCAGAATTTTACTGGTTCGATTTCGAACGAATTCTTTGTCTTTTTGTCTTTTCGAACGACGTTGTGAAAAAAGTGTGAGATTGTAATATTGGAAATTGGGCTATTTCATTTATATTTCGGCAAACCAGTGTTATTTGCGAAATACCCGTGTGGGGATTCTAGAGATAGTGCCATTGAGGGAGTAGTGCATTGGTGGATATTGCATTACTCAGCGGAATTGTTCCGGATTAAGTTTCCGATAGGAAGTCACACCTTTTCTACCACTTGAAAGCCGCCCAAGAACTCAGGTAAAGATTTCTGTTCGTTTGTTATTGAATCTACTTTTTTGTCAAGTAAAGTTAGTCCGATCAGTAGTTTACATGAACCTAATTCCAATCTTTTGTTTTAGGCTTTTCTTTTCTTTTCTTTTCGTTTTCTTGGTTGTACGTTCGTTTTTACGTACGTTCCCGTTACGTTGTACTTACGTCTGTTGTACGTCTTACGTGTTTACGTATTCCTGTGGCTAGTTAGCCTGTTCGTGCCATTTTTGGTTCGTTCTGCGTGCCCGTGTTCCTGGCATAGAAGTGGTGGTGAGCGCACTCGCTCGCTGGCGTTGCTTGGAGTTCCTGATACTCGTCACCAAGGAATTAAAGCCCAGCAGTTGGAAAAGAACCACGTGTAGCGGAAGTGACGTTGCGTGACATTCCAATTCCACGTGATTGTCCGCCATCTTGGGAAGTGACGACTCGGACATCCGGTCGGCAGATCGAGCTGTTCCACTGCTGCCACACTCCGTTAGCGCCTTAGCGCCACTACAGCTAAGCCACAATTATTTATTTCTTTATTTATTATTTTCGTTTAATTACATGATTGTTATACTTTGGCTTGTGTGCCTTCTGCTCACGAGATTAATTGAGTTAGTGATTATCGAGTTTATCCATAGTAGATACAGATTATTTGTGAAAATCCAGTTAAGAACGTTGTTGTAAAGTCATTAGTAGTGACGTTGTTGTCACTTACGAGGTGTGTCGCTCGTACGACGCAATAGCCATTAGGGTCTACGACTCAGTAGTCACGTTCAGTCAGACGCGCCGCGTAAAACGCATTCGTTGGCCAACGGACCGTCATACGTCGGGATACGTCAGTTCACTTTAGCGCCATTTAGGTGTTGACTGTACCGCAGTCCTAATCGCTACGGTGAGACACAGCGCCCTGCCTCCGTTTCTGTCATTATTCGTTTTGACCTTAAGTGGATTTACGATCCAACTGTCTTGCAATATCAACTACTGTATCCTGTGTAATTGTCTCGTTAATTACTTAATATATTTATTAATTTCCCGCATTTCCCTCTCGTTATTAAAATACTTGGCACCTCTCGTAGTCCCGTCCTGGGAAGTATCCCGAATTTTGTCGGCCGTAGTACTTTTGTTGGACCGATCGCGGCTCAGGCCGGCTGGCGCCCATCAATTTTGTGATTTATCACCCCTTCTCCGACTCACTCCCATCTTCACTGAGTTTAGCCGCGGTTCAACCGTCCCACCCGGGCTCATCCCCCAGGGAGCGTAAGGTTGATTATCGTAACACAAATTTGCGTTACACTGTTATACAGAGTAGCAGATATAAATAAAAGTAATCAGACTTATTATTTTTAAATTCATATTACACATATTAATATTGTTAATTTCTTACCTATTGTAGAAATGAAAAAGTTTTATTCCGATTTACTGAGGCAATTTTTTTAGTACATTAAGGTGAAGGGGCGGTTATTTAGGCAATCTCACTTGCATACAATTTTATAGTGACTGCAAACAATTATTAGTTAAGACATGAAATTTAAAAGCTTCGATATGGATAAGCGTAGCATTTTACCGGTAGAAAATAAAATAGTTCTGGCAAGACATTGTATAAAATTTATTAGTAGATCATAATTATATAAATTCAGCGGTTGAACTGTCCATCTTGGAAGCTATATTGATTAATATTGATTTCGTTATAATAAAAAAAAATCCGAAAATAAGTTGCGAGCCATGCAGAATTTTTTTTTAATAAATCTATAAAAAGTGATTTTGTTGATATAAAAAACAAAGGAGAATTTCTTAACCCATCGGTAGACGTAAGGGTTTGTTCTACATACGAGTATGAACATATTTGAGAAATTAGGATACAAATTATAATAGAATTATAGCGTCGCAGAAACCGTGAATCAATCTTCTTAAAATATTATCATTAACATACATTCTGATTTAAGCTGGGCATCAAGTTTCATAGTTAATTCTAAAAACAATATTCTAATCCACTGTTTATCATTACCGCCATGGTAATCGTTATAAACGACCAATCAAAAATGGTTTTAGAATATGTTTATAACACAGTTTGTGCTGGAAACATTTTTACACGCCAAAATTATTATTTTGCCATAATTGTTTTTATTACAGATATTAAATATTTCTTTTATAAATTGTTTAACTAGAAAACTGCTGCTGTTTTTGAAATGAGGCAATAAATAATTTAATTTTCTCAGTTAATGATTGTGACGATCTTTGCTCTGATCGCCAAATTTGTATGTTCTCTGCGGGTCGCCGCCTCGGAGAGTACCCTCGGGCGCCAGTCTTCGAAGTCGGTACGGACGGTGGCGACGACGTCGTTTACCTAGATAGCTCTGTGGAGAAAAGGATTCCAGGAGGTTCACTACGTGCCCAGGTGGCTTTTAAATGACACTTCGTACACTGGTTTATATGGTTTATTTAAACAAATAAAACAAAGAAATGACAATTACGTACAAAGTTATAAAAAGTGATACCGTAAAATGCAGCGTAAATCTATCTAACTTCTAGACCCTGATTAGATCAATTACTTGCAACTGCAGGAAGACGCCACAATCACAATAATTGAACTAGTCTCAGAACTGATTGTCGACTATTGTGGGAAGACGCCACAATGACAACAATCGAGCCAACTTTAAGTGAGATAAGCTAAACACAGATTAGATTAATTGTTGGCAACTGTAGGAAGACGCTACAATCCCAACAATAAAAATAATCTCAAAACTGATTGCTGACTATTGTAGGAAGACGCTACAATAACAACAATCGAGCGGACTTTAAATGAAATGAGCTAAATACTGATTAGATTAATTGTTGGCAACTGTAGGAAGACGCTACAATCCCAACAATAAAAATAATCTCAAAACTGATTGCTGACTATTGTAGGAAGACGCTACAATAACAACAATCGAGCGGACTTTAAATGAAATGAGCTAAATACTGATTAGATTAATTGTTGGCAACTGTAGGAAGACGCTACAATCCCAACAATAAAAATAATCTCAAAACTGATTGCTAACTATTGTAGGAAGACGCTACAATAACAACAATCGAGCTGACTAACACTATAGACTACTGATAATTGTAGGAAGGCGCTACAATATCAGCAATACAATTAACAACAATAATAATAAACAGTCTTAATATTCTCACCTCTATACTATAACGGACGGTCGGATTGGCACTAGAAGAAACCTTCGGAAGTCGCAAAGGCTCAAGAGCTAGTGGATTGTTCGGAAGACACAAACAATCTGCCGTTGTGAGATTTTTGGCCGGTTTATATACCATCTGAACCTCCATAAGGCCCGTGTTACCAAAAATCGCAAAATTTGTAAATCAAATTAAGTCTTAAACATGGTTTTGACTTGTATAAAGTTAAAATAAAATATAAAAAATAATTTATCCCGGGCGCGGTTCGAACGCACGAACTGAGCATCACCGCGCTGACGCTCTAGCCACCTCGGCCACTAAGCTGTAATAACAAACACATTGCGGTTCGTAGAGTAGCGTGATACTTCATCACATGATTCAATATAAAAAATAAATTTATTTTGATACAATCTTTCTCCAATTATCAAAGACTAGTCCGGCTATATTTGTAAACCTTAATTATAACGATATAATTCATGAGAAGCTTACTTTGTGCCCCTGGACTCATTATATCCCCTTAGAAGGAAAGATTACATCTTTCACATCGTGCAAAGCTGCATATCTTTTTTATATATTATACAGGACCATATTCTTAAATATATAAAAAAAATTATAATCAAAATCGTATCCGGCATTCTTGAGATATTCAAGTCAATTTTTGAGCCGTTCTTTATCAATTATTTGTACATAAATTTAATAATATTGTAGCGAGTACGGCCCTATTCCCTCTGGAACAGTCGACACGTCGTAGTCTGCTGCCCGTTTAGCGCTATCTCATACGCAATACAGAAATAAGTTCGAATCTGTTCTCTCTGCGTCATGCTTCTATAGTATTCCAGAAGGTCTGGAATACGATAGAAGATTTCAGTATATAAGGGCATTCTGTATTTCAAGTGTGAACAGTGCAAGTCGTTGCTAAATACTTTAATGTGAATATAAATACGTGTTGCAAATAAATATATGTCTTAGTAGTTGTACTACATTATTTTCGTTTTAAATAAATATTTTGTTAGTGTTTTAATTTTTCGTGTTTTATTTAATAATAAACTTCACCGAACCCGAAAATGTAATAACCGTTACAATATGTAGAATATTACTACACCTTGAAGTATTGGCTTTAAAATTATGTATAATTCATCGTAAGTTTCATTCATAAAAACAAAGATATATTATTTGAAACAGATCAAGTCAAATCAAGTGTTCAGCAGCTAACTTAAGATTTAATTAAGCTGATTTTTCACCTTTAAATATGTACCAAAAACTAAAAGTGATGATTTGTTAGCATTTATGCTGAGACCGTTATTTTTAACCCATAATACAATTTTGCCAAGATCATCATTTTTGAGGTGACATTTCTCTTCCAGTTAAAGGACTCACAGTAGCAAATATCTGAGTATCATCAGCATAGGAGTGTACAGCACAACACTCCATATTCGAGCTCATATTAGCAAAATACAAAAGGAAAAATAATGATCCCAAAATAGCTCCTTGAGGTACCCCGCAATTTAGAGGAAAAGCTGCAGAGTTATATGTACCTAACTCAGAAGTCATGCTAACTAGAGAAGATCTACCACATAAGTGACTGTAACACCACCTGATTGCATTCACCGAGAATTTATAGTAATGCAACTTAGCCAGTAACATACTGTGATCGACCATATCAAATACCTTTGAAAAATCTATTTGGATTAAAATTGAGAACACTGACTTATTGTAATTGCTTATAAAGTTATCAGTGATTTTCAAAAGACAAGTAATAGTACTAAACCCATTTCGGAATCTAGATTTGTAATGAAGGTAAAATATTTTGATCTGTTAAATATGTTATGATTTAATCGAAGCATATTCTTTCTAGTATTTTCGACAAAGTAGGTAGTATACATATCGGACGTAAGTCATCAATTATTTTTGATGAGGAGAGTACGTAAGTTGTTTAAATTCTTTTTAACAAAAGTTTCGTGACATAAATTGATACAAAGATATTTTATACATTTTATATTATAAGTTTTTGTATTCGTTGGATGAGCTGAGTCAAAGTTCAAAGTTCAAAATTTGTTACTTTTAGTTTTTTGATGGTTATGTTGTTTGACCTGTTTTTCGATTGTTGCTCTTTTGTCATTGATGTCATGATGATGTTTTTTTTGTCGTTGTTCCAACCTTGACTCTCAGTCTTTCGTTGCTCTCCAAAAACCCAACTTGTTGTCTCTTAATATTATTATATTTTTCTATTTTATTTGCAATGTTTTTTACGATTGTATACTACTGTTCTCAATTGTACTTTTACCTAATGGTACGTACTTATTCTAATTTGTTTATTTAAATTGTTAAATTATGTTATTTTCTCCTAAGACATTTACATTGTTACATTTATTATATTTTGTGTTTTTTATTTGTTCGTTAGTATTTGAAGTGTTTTATTTACTCGAATGTCCTACTACTTCGAATTTGATTACAAATTACTGGACGCTACTCTACTCATCACAAATTTTAATATTTTTGAATACAACATTGAATCCACAGATGCTCAATATAGTTTCAACACACAAAATCAGTGCCACATGCACTAAAATTCATGAAAGACACTAATTATAATAACCAAATCACACAGCATGTACCGAGTACTAATGATCCAGCTGCCGATGTATCCAAAAATCTTAAATATAAACAAAAACAGTTCTTTCTTTAGTGAAAATTCAGAATTTGTATTATTCAAGTAACATATCTTTGTCATGCATTATTACTATCCACATATAATGTAAAAATTATGTATAAAAATAGCATCGGCTTAACTTTGATAAATAAAAGGGAATGTTATTTAATATATGAACTGCAGTATTAGTTCTTTAATACGACTCTGTAGCCATAGAAAAACACTATTACAGTTGGAATTGTTTAACAATCACAATTAATATTAATGTTAGTTTCCTTGGAAACTTTACGATATGCTTATGTTCAGTACCCTTCTGTTTAATAAAATGAACAATTTTATTAATTTTCTATGTTCTTGTTTTGGAAGAAAAAAACAAACAAAATCTAAATTCAAGTGTAATAATAACAAAGCACAAAATTCTAAGTTTTATACATATACATGTGCAGATCATGGCATACCGGCTGCGGAAGAAAGTAAGTCATATATAATTTTAGTTATTTGAACAAATTAACAGTTTTTCTTAATTAGTAGTAATAATAATATTGTTATTATTTTTATAGAAATTAATGAAGATCGAATTATTCTAGAACATGGGACATTTGGCAAAATTTGCGAGTGCATTTCCTCTCCGAACGACGCGAATATATTTGGAAAGATCGGAGATACAAAATTTCTTGATATTTTCGTCTATAATACAAAACTTTGGATCGAGAAACCATTGTATCAAAATTGGTTAAATGAAGAAGTGGCGACATTTTTTAATAGATTTCGGCTTTCATACAAGTTTAAATTTTACGTAATTCTCATCGCAGATAGAAAATTTAGAAGTGAGTCTACACTCTATTTGGATAATTGTATTAAAATTTTAACTCTATCTACATCAAAAACTGTTTTGGAACCGAATGATATGGTGGTTGCGGGTCAAATTGTTAGTTTTATAAATGGATTAATCAAAATTAAAAAGTATCATAACATTTTGACCTCGCTTTCAAAATCATCAAGTGAAGAAGCTGAGATTATCAGAAAGAAGAACAAAATTTGGGGCGAAAATGTTAAATATATTAAATCGTTAAAAAACTTTTGTAGCCGGCTTAAAAATTTTTGTTGTTTAAAAAAGTTGAAATAAAATTTAAATTTGAAACTTAGTAAATAATTGCTTCGTTACATTTATTTTTAATAACATATTAAACATTAGTCCATCAGTATGGTGATGTGGTCAGCGTTACTGCATTCGATCTCGGAGATCCTGAGTTCACATCTAACTCAAACCAAAAATATATGAACTACCTCACAGCGGCTCGGTTAATCCGAACCCTCTACTGTAATTAGGATTAAGTTTCTGTTGTCACGGTTTTTTTTTGGTATTCTTCAGTTTTGTTTTATTTCCATGCTTCCGTACGTTTTTTGTTGTTGTTATTTTTCCTTCGACGTCAAATTCCTGAAACTTAATTATTGATTAGATATTGACCGATTAGATCCTTCTGATACTTAGCTTCATTTAGATTTCACTCTCTTTGCAGTATTCATTTAGTAGTAAACTTAAATTCCTTTCTCTTGTTTCGTTGCTTTATTTTTTTGGTTAAGTACGTTGTTTTGTTTTGTTTAGCTGTCAACCAATTAGTGGTCGTACGCAGCGAAGTTAGCTCTGGTTCAAGTGCGAGTTCACTAAACAAATAATTTATGTGTTTTCATCTTTAGCTTAATTTTATTCCCAGTATAATATTTACCTTACACTTTTTATTTTATTTCAAATTTATCATTTTCCTTGCTAACCAATAACAATCATCATGTCTCGGTCGATAATACTGATTCCTAGTTTTATTTCTTTACCGACACCTCTCCGAAGTAGATTGCGGCTATCCTTGTCTTCGTGCATCGCTCTCTTTTCTTCGCAGAATTTTACAGGTTCGATTTCGAACGAATTCTTTGTCTTTTCGAACGACGTTGTGAAAAAAGTGTGAGATTGTAATATTGGAAATTGGGCTATTTCATTTATATTTCGGCAAACCAGTGTTATTTGCGAAATACCCGTGTGGGGATTCTAGAGATAGTGCCATTGAGGGAGTAGTGCATTGGTGGATATTGCATTACTCAGCGGAATTGTTCCGGATTAAGTTTCCGATAGGAAGTCACACCTTTTCTACCACTTGAAAGCCGCCCAAGAACTCAGGTAAAGATTTCTGTTCGTTTGTTATTGAATCTACTTTTTTGTCAAGTAAAGTTAGTCCGATCAGTAGTTTACATGAACCTAATTCCAATCTTTTGTTTTAGGCTTTTCTTTTCTTTTCTTTTCGTTTTCTTGGTTGTACGTTCGTTTTTACGTACGTTCCCGTTACGTTGTACTTACGTCTGTTGTACGTCTTACGTGTTTACGTATTCCTGTGGCTAGTTAGCCTGTTCGTGCCATTTTTGGTTCGTTCTGCGTGCCCGTGTTCCTGGCATAGAAGTGGTGGTGAGCGCACTCGCTCGCTGGCGTTGCTTAATATCTGTAGCGCCACTACAGCTAAGCCACAATTATTTATTTCTTTATTTATTATTTTTGTTTAATTACATGATTGTTATACTTTGGCTTGTGTGCCTTCTGCTCACGAGATTAATTGAGTTAGTGATTATCGAGTTTATCCATAGTAGATACAGATTATTTGTGAAAATCCAGTTAAGAACGTTGTTGTAAAGTCATTAGTAGTGACGTTGTTGTCACTTACGAGGTGTGTCGCTCGTACGACGCAATAGCCATTAGGGTCTACGACTCAGTAGTCACGTTCAGTCAGACGCGCCGCGTAAAACGCATTCGTTGGCCAACGGACCGTCATACGTCGGGATACGTCAGTTCACTTTAGCGCCATTTAGGTGTTGACTGTACCGCAGTCCTAATCGCTACGGTGAGACACAGCGCCCTGCCTCCGTTTCTGTCATTATTCGTTTTGACCTTAAGTGGATTTACGATCCAACTGTCTTGCAATATCAACTACTGTATCCTGTGTAATTGTCTCGTTAATTACTTAATATATTTATTAATTTCCCGCATTTCCCTCTCGTTATTAAAATACTTGGCACCTCTCGTAGTCCCGTCCTGGGAAGTATCCCGAATTTTGTCGGCCGTAGTACTTTTGTTGGACCGATCGCGGCTCAGGCCGGCTGGCGCCCATCAATTTTGTGATTTATCACCCCTTCTCCGACTCACTCCCATCTTCACTGAGTTTAGCCGCGGTTCAACCGTCCCACCCGGGCTCATCCCCCAGGGAGCGTAAGGTTGATTATCGTAACACAAATTTGCGTTACACTGAATTCTGAAAACAATATTCTAATCCACTGTTTATCATTACCGCCATGGTAATCGTTATAAACGACCAATCAAAAATGGTTTTAGAATATGTTTATAACACAGTTTGTGCTGGAAACATTTTTACACGCCAAAATTATTATTTTGCCATAATTGTTTTTATTACAGATATTAAATATTTCTTTTATAAATTGTTTAACTAGAAAACTGCTGCTGTTTTTGAAATGAGGCAATAAATAATTTAATTTTCTCAGTTAATGATTGTGACGATCTTTGCTCTGATCGCCAAATTTGTATGTTCTCTGCGGGTCGCCGCCTCGGAGAGTACCCTCGGGCGCCAGTCTTCGAAGTCGGTACGGACGGTGGCGACGACGTCGTTTACCTAGATAGCTCTGTGGAGAAAAGGATTCCAGGAGGTTCACTACGTGCCCAGGTGGCTTTTAAATGACACTTCGTACACTGGTTTATATGGTTTATTTAAACAAATAAAACAAAGAAATGACAATTACGTACAAAGTTATAAAAAGTGATACCGTAAAATGCAGCGTAAATCTATCTAACTTCTAGACCCTGATTAGATCAATTACTTGCAACTGCAGGAAGACGCCACAATCACAATAATTGAACTAGTCTCAGAACTGATTGTCGACTATTGTGGGAAGACGCCACAATGACAACAATCGAGCCAACTTTAAGTGAGATAAGCTAAACACAGATTAGATTAATTGTCGGCAACTGTAGGAAGACGCCACAGTCCCAACAATAAAAATAATCTCAGAACTGATTGCTGACTATTGTAGGAAGACGCTACAATAACAACAATCGAGCGGACTTTAAATGAAATGAGCTAAATACTGTTTAGATTAATTGTTGGCAACTGTAGGAAGACGCTACAATCCCAACAATAAAAATAATCTCAAAACTGATTGCTGACTATTGTAGGAAGACGCTACAATAACAACAATCGAGCGGACTTTAAATGAAATGAGCTAAATACTGATTAGATTAATTGTTGGCAACTGTAGGAAGACGCTACAATCCCAACAATAAAAATAATCTCAAAACTGATTGCTAACTATTGTAGGAAGACGCTACAATAACAACAATCGAGCTGACTAACCCAATAGACTACTGATAATTGTAGGAAGGCGCTACAATATCAGCAATACAATTAACAACAATAATAATAAACAGTCTTAATATTCTCACCTCTATAGGGGAAGGTCGGGTAGCCACGGACACATAAGCAAAACTCCAAAAAAATATGAAATCAATAGAATTAGACTTTAATTTTGAACGTAAACAATAATTCTAACATATTTAAAATAGTTTAATTAACATAACAGTCCAATAATTTCACAAACTTAGCTTAAATCAAGTCTTACAATTAGCCTTTAATTTTCGTCAAAAAAGATTTTGGCGGGTAGCTCCGGCCACACCTATTAATGATGACCAAGTTTTTCTTTTGCAGTGCATACGTCGCAATAATAGTAAGATTGCGCTCCATCGATGTATACACAGTCTTCGTGCGCCCAGTCTTTACATTTAGCGCACTGTATCCAGTCTTCTTCAAAGGTTTCTCCGCAAATAATGCACTCGATCTCTTCGTCTCTTGTTAAATTTTGAATGCTCCGTTTTGTTTTCATTATTTTCTTCAGTGCTGGTTTCTTTTTATTGGTCGCAGTTGTCGTTGCAGTTGTAATCTTCTTTTTTACGCTTTTTGCTTTCAGCCTGTCCTGAAGGGTGCTTCTGGGCACTCCGTATTTAACAGCCGCTTCTCTTAACGATATTTCTTTTTTTTTTGACGCATAAAATAGCCTGTTTCATTCCATTTTCGTCCCAATCACCCCTTCTTGTAACTTTTTCCTTAAATTTCGGCATTTCCGAGTGACCTGAAAATCAAAAAATATTTTGTATACATACCATAGCATATTGTACCCACTCAGTTGTAAAAATAAACTTTTAAACAAGTTACATTCACTCATACTCTTCACCCAAAAAGTGGCCGAGGCTACCCGACAAACGTGTGGCCGAGGGTACCCGGTCATCTCGATCTTCAATTATTTTTTTTTTTAAAACACCTACTACGCTAACGAAATTATTTAACCTGGCACACTTACTACAATAATAACTACACATAATTAATAATAAGTGATGATAAAATACTTACATTTGATATATTTTATCTGCTTTCGAAAAGTAATCGGCACACGAAAAAATCTTCATCAAACATTCAAACCGTTGGCACTTGTTATTCGTTCGATGTTCACCGCACCGCTGTTTATATTATTCGGTCACGCGGCGCTGCGAACGTTTTCAAGTGTGCAAAGTGTATCTATGTGTGCGTGGGAGCTTGGATTCACAGTGGCCGAGGCTACCCGCCGGCCGGGGCTACCCGACCTTCCCCTACTATAACGGACAGTCGGATTGGCACTAGAAGAAACCTTCGGAAGTCGCAAAGGCTCAAGAGCTAGTGGATTGTTCGGAAGACACAAACAATCTGCCGTTGTGAGATTTTTGGTCGGTTTATATACCATCTGAACCTAGATAAGGCCCGTGTTACCAAAAATCGCAAAATTTGTAAATCAAATTAAGTCTTAAACATGGTTTTGACTTGTATAAAGTTAAAATAAAATATAAAAAATAATTTATCCCGGGCGCGGTTCGAACGCACGAACTGAGCATCACCGCTCTGACGCTCTAGCCACCTCGGCCACTAAGCTGTGATAACAAACACACTGCGGTTCGTAGAGTAGCGTGATACTTCATCACATGATTCAATATAAAAAATAAATTTATTTTGATACAATCTTTCTCCAATTATCAAAGATTTGTCCGGCTATATTTGTAAACCTTAATTATAACGATATAATTCATGAGAAGCTCACTTTGTGCCCCTGGACTCATTATATCCCCTTAGAAGGAAAGATTACATCTTTCACATCATGCAAAGCTGCATATCTTTTTTATATATTATACAGGACCATATTCTTAAATATATAAAAAAAATTATAATCAAAATCGTATCCGGCATTCTTGAGATATTCAAGTCAATTTTTGAGCCGTTCTTTATCAATTATTTGTACATAAATTTAATAATATTGTAGCGAGTACGGCCCTATTCCCTCTGGAACAGTCGACACGTCGTAGTCTGCTGCCCGTTTAGCGCTATCTCATACGCAATACAGAAATAAGTTCGAATCTGTTCTCTCTGCGTCATGCTTCTATAGTATTCCAGAAGGTCTGGAATACGATAGAAGATTTCAGTATATAAGGGCATTCTGTATTTCAAGTGTGAACAGTGCAAGTCGTTGCTAAATACTTTAATGTGAATATAAATACGTGTTGTAAATAAATATATGTCTTAGTAGTTGTACTACATTATTTTCGTTTTAAATAAATATTTTGTTAGTGTTTTAATTTTTCGTGTTTTATTTAATAATAAACTTCACCGAACCCGAAAATGTAATAACCGTTACAATATGTAGAATATTACTACACCTTGAAGTATTGGCTTTAAAATTATGTATAATTCATCGTAAGTTTCATTCATAAAAACAAAGATATATTATTTGAAACAGATCAAGTCAAATCAAGTGTTCAGCAGCTAACTTAAGATTTAATTAAGCTGATTTTTCACCTTTAAATATGTACCAAAAACTAAAAGTGATGATTTGTTAGCATTTATGCTGAGACCGTTATTTTTAACCCATAATACAATTTTGCCAAGATCATCATTTTTGAGGTGACATTTCTCTTCCAGTTAAAGGACACACAGTAGCAAATATCTGAGTATCATCAGCATAGGAGTGTACAGCACAACACTCCATATTCGAGCTCATATTAGCAAAATACAAAAGGAAAAATAATGATCCCAAAATAGCTCCTTGAGGTACCCCGCAATTTAGAGGAAAAGCTGCAGAGTTATATGTACCTAACTCAGAAGTCATGCTAACTAGAGAAGATCTACCACATAAGTGACTGTAACACCACCTGATTGCATTCACCGAGAATTTATAGTAATACAACTTAGCCAGTAACATACTGTGATCGACCATATCAAATACCTTTGAAAAATCTATTTGGATTAAAATTGAGAACACTGACTTATTGTAATTGCTTATAAAGTTATCAGTGATTTTCAAAAGACAAGTAATAGTACTAAACCCATTTCGGAATCTAGATTTGTAATGAAGGTAAAATATTTTGATCTGTTAAATATGTTATGATTTGATCGAAGCATATTCTTTCTAGTATTTTCGACAAAGTAGGTAGTATACATATCGGACGTAAGTCATCAATTATTTTTGATGAGGAGAGTACGTAAGTTGTTTAAATTCTTTTTAACAAAAGTTTCGTGACATAAATTGATACAAAGATATTTTATACATTTTATATTATAAGTTTTTGTATTCGTTGGATGAGCTGAGTCAAAGTTCAAAGTTCAAAATTTGTTACTTTTAGTTTTTTGATGGTTATGTTGTTTGACCTGTTTTTCGATTGTTGCTCTTTTGTCATTGGTGTCATGATGATGTTTTTTTTGTCGTTGTTCCAACCTTGACTCTCAGTCTTTCGTTGCTCTCCAAAAACCCAACTTGTTGTCTCTTAATATTATTATATTTTTCTATTTTATTTGCAATGTTTTTTACGATTGTATACTACTGTTCTCAATTGTACTTTTACCTAATGGTACGTACTTATTCTAATTTGTTTATTTAAATTGTTAAATTATGTTATTTTCTCCTCAGACATTTACATTGTTACATTTATTATATTTTGTGTTTTTTATTTGTTCGTTAGTATTTGAAGTGTTTTATTTACTCGAATGTCCTACTACTTCGAATTTGATTACAAATTACTGGACGCTACTCTACTCATCACAAATTTTAATATTTTTGAATACAACATTGAATCCACAGATGCTCAATATAGTTGCAACACACAAAATCAGTGCCACATGCACTAAAATTCATGAAAGACACTAATTATAATAACCAAATCACACAGCATGTACCGAGTACTAATGATCCAGCTGCCGATGTATCCAAAAATCTTAAATATAAACAAAAACAGTTCTTTCTTTAGTGAAAATTCAGAATTTGTATTATTCAAGTAACATATCTTTGTCATGCATTATTACTATCCACATATAATGTAAAAATTATGTATAAAAATAGCATCGGCTTAACTTTGATAAATAAAAGGGAATGTTATTTAATATATGAACTGCAGTATTAGTTCTTTAATACGACTCTGTAGCCATAGAAAAACACTATTACAGTTGGAATTGTTTAACAATCACAATTAATATTAATGTTAGTTTCCTTGGAAACTTTACGATATACTTACGTTCAGTACCCTTCTGTTTAATAAAATGAACAATTTTATTAATTTTCTATGTTCTTGTTTTGGAAGAAAAAAACAAACAAAATCTAAATTCAAGTGTAATAATAACAAAGCACAAAATTCTAAGTTTTATACATATACATGTGCAGATCATGGCATACCGGCTGCGGAAGAAAGTAAGTCATATATAATTTTAGTTATTTGAACAAATTAACAGTTTTTCTTAATTAGTAGTAATAATAATATTGTTATTATTTTTATAGAAATTAATGAAGATCGAATTATTCTAGAACATGGGACATTTGGCAAAATTTGCGAGTGCATTTCCTCTCCGAACGACGCGAATATATTTGGAAAGATCGGAGATACAAAATTTCTTGATATTTTCGTCTATAATACAAAACTTTGGATCGAGAAACCATTGTATCAAAATTGGTTAAATGAAGAAGTGGCGACATTTTTTAATAGATTTCGGCTTTCATACAAGTTTAAATTTTACGTAATTCTCATCGCAGATAGAAAATTTAGAAGTGAGTCTACACTCTATTTGGATAATTGTATTAAAATTTTAACTCTATCTACATCAAAAACTGTTTTGGAACCGAATGATATGGTGGTTGCGGGTCAAATTGTTAGTTTTATAAATGGATTAATCAAAATTAAAAAGTATCATAACATTTTGACCTCGCTTTCAAAATCATCAAGTGAAGAAGCTGAGATTATCAGAAAGAAGAACAAAATTTGGGGCGAAAATGTTAAATATATTAAATCGTTAAAAAACTTTTGTAGCCGGCTTAAAAATTTTTGTTGTTTAAAAAAGTTGAAATAAAGTTTAAATGTGAAACTTAGTAAATAATTGCTTCGTTACATTTATTTTTAATAACATATTAAACATTAGTCCATCAGTATGGTGATGTGGTCAGCGTTACTGCATTCGATCTCGGAGATCCTGAGTTCACATCTAACTCAAACCAAAAATATATGAACTACCTCACAGCGGCTCGGTTAATCCGAACCCTCTACTGTAATTAGGATTAAGTTTCTGTTGTCACGGTTTTTTTTTGGTATTCTTCAGTTTTGTTTTATTTCCATGCTTCCGTACGTTTTTTGTTGTTGTTATTTTTCCTTCGACGTCAAATTCCTGAAA
Organism: Pterostichus niger; assembly: GCA_947425015.1. NCBI lineage: Eukaryota > Metazoa > Arthropoda > Insecta > Coleoptera > Carabidae > Pterostichus > Pterostichus niger. The sequence continues at coordinate 11,302,301 of OX380350.1, forward strand.
CTTAATTATTGATTAGATATTGACCGATTAGATCCTTCTGATACTTAGCTTCATTTAGATTTCACTCTCTTTGCAGTATTCATTTAGTAGTAAACTTAAATTCCTTTCTCTTGTTTCGTTGCTTTATTTTTTTGGTTAAGTACGTTGTTTTGTTTTGTTTAGCTGTCAACCAATTAGTGGTCGTACGCAGCGAAGTTAGCTCTGGTTCAAGTGCGAGTTCACTAAACAAATAATTTATGTGTTTTCATCTTTAGCTTAATTTTATTCCCAGTATAATATTTACCTTACACTTTTTATTTTATTTCAAATTTATCATTTTCCTTGCTAACCAATAACAATCATCATGTCTCGGTCGATAATACTGATTCCTAGTTTTATTTCTTTACCGACACCTCTCCGAAGTAGATTGAGGCTATCCTTGTCTTCGTGCATCGCTCTCTTTTCTTCGCAGAATTTTACAGGTTCGATTTCGAACGAATTCTTTGTCTTTTTGTCTTTTCGAACGACGTTGTGAAAAAAGTGTGAGATTGTAATATTGGAAATTGGGCTATTTCATTTATATTTCGGCAAACCAGTGTTATTTGCGAAATACCCGTGTGGGGATTCTAGAGATAGTGCCATTGAGGGAGTAGTGCATTGGTGGATATTGCATTACTCAGCGGAATTGTTCCGGATTAAGTTTCCGATAGGAAGTCACACCTTTTCTACCACTTGAAAGCCGCCCAAGAACTCAGGTAAAGATTTCTGTTCGTTTGTTATTGAATCTACTTTTTTGTCAAGTAAAGTTAGGCCGATCAGTAGTTTACATGAACCTAATTCCAATCTTTTGTGTCTACGTGTTTACGTATTCCTGTGGCTAGTTAGCCTGTTCGTGCCATTTTTGGTTCGTTCTGCGTGCCCGTGTTCCTGGCATAGAAGTGGTGGTGAGCGCACTCGCTCGCTGGCGTTGCTTGGAGTTCCTGATACTCGTCACCAAGGAATTAAAGCCCAGCAGTTGGAAAAGAACCACGTGTAGCGGAAGTGACGTTGCGTGACATTCCAATTCCACGTGATTGTCCGCCATCTTGGGAAGTGACGACTCGGACATCCGGTCGGCAGATCGAGCTGTTCCACTGCTGCCACACTCCGTTAGCGCCTTAGCGCCACTACAGCTAAGCCACAATTATTTATTTCTTTATTTATTATTTTTGTTTAATTACATGATTGTTATACTTTGGCTTGTGTGCCTTCTGCTCACGAGATTAATTGAGTTAGTGATTATCGAGTTTATCCATAGTAGATACAGATTATTTGTGAAAATCCAGTTAAGAACGTTGTTGTATTGTCATTAGTAGTGACGTTGTTGTCACTTACGAGGTGTGTCGCTCGTACGACACAATAGCCATTAGGGTCTACGACTCAGTAGTCACGTTCAGTCAGACGCGCCGCGTAAAACGCATTCGTTGGCCAACGGACCGTCATACGTCGGGATACGTCAGTTCACTTTAGCGCCATTTAGGTGTTGACTGTACCGCAGTCCTAATCGCTACGGTGAGACACAGCGCCCTGCCTCCGTTTCTGTCATTATTCGTTTTGACCTTAAGTGGATTTACGATCCAACTGTCTTGCAATATCAACTACTGTATCCTGTGTAATTGTCTCGTTAATTACTTAATATATTTATTAATTTCCCGCATTTCCCTCTCGTTATTAAAATACTTGGCACCTCTCGTAGTCCCGTCCTGGGAAGTATCCCGAATTTTGTCGGCCGTAGTACTTTTGTTGGACCGATCGCGGCTCAGGCCGGCTGGCGCCCATCAATTTTGTGATTTATCACCCCTTCTCCGACTCACTCCCATCTTCACTGAGTTTAGCCGCGGTTCAACTGTCCCACCCGGGCTCATCCCCCAGGGAGCGTAAGGTTGATTATCGTAACACAAATTTGCGTTACACTGTTATACAGAGTAGCAGATATAAATAAAAGTAATCAGACTTATTATTTTTAAATTCATATTACACATATTAATATTGTTAATTTCTTACCTATTGTAGAAATGAAAAAGTTTTATTCCGATTTACTGAGGCAATTTTTTTAGTACATTAAGGTGAAGGGGCGGTTATTTAGGCAATCTCACTTGCATACAATTTTATAGTGACTGCAAACAATTATTAGTTAAGACATGAAATTTAAAAGCTTCGATATGGATAAGCGTAGCATTTTACCGGTAGAAAATAAAATAGTTCTGGCAAGACATTGTATAAAATTTATTAGTAGATCATAATTATATAAATTCAGCGGTTGAACTGTCCATCTTGGAAGCTATATTGATTAATATTGGTTTCGTTATAATAAAAAAAAATCCGAAAATAAGTTGCGAGCCATGCAGAATTTTTTTTAATAAATCTATAAAAAGTGATTTTGTTGATATAAAAAACAAAGGAGAATTTCTTAACCCATCGGTAGACGTAAGGGTTTGTTCTACATACGAGTATGAACATATTTGAGAAATTAGGATACAAATTATAATAGAATTATAGCGTCGCAGAAACCGTGAATCAATCTTCTTAAAATATTATCATTAACATACATTCTGATTTAAGCTGGGCATCAAGTTTCATAGTTAATTCTAAAAACAATATTCTAATCCACTGTTTATCATTACCGCCATGGTAATCGTTATAAACGACCAATCAAAAATGGTTTTAGAATATGTTTATAACACAGTTTGTGCTGGAAACATTTTTACACGCCAAAATTATTATTTTGCCATAATTGTTTTTATTACAGATATTAAATATTTCTTTTATAAATTGTTTAACTAGAAAACTGCTGCTGTTTTTGAAATGAGGCAATAAATAATTTAATTTTCTCAGTTAATGATTGTGACGATCTTTGCTCTGATCGCCAAATTTGTATGTTCTCTGCGGGTCGCCGCCTCGGAGAGTACCCTCGGGCGCCAGTCTTCGAAGTCGGTACGGACGGTGGCGACGACGTCGTTTACCTAGATAGCTCTGTGGAGAAAAGGATTCCAGGAGGTTCACTACGTGCCCAGGTGGCTTTTAAATGACACTTCGTACACTGGTTTATATGGTTTATTTAAACAAATAAAACAAAGAAATGACAATTACGTACAAAGTTATAAAAAGTGATACCGTATAATGCAGCGTAAATCTATCTAACTTCTAGACCCTGATTAGATCAATTACTTGCAACTGCAGGAAGACGCCACAATCACAATAATTGAACTAGTCTCAGAACTGATTGTCGACTATTGTGGGAAGACGCCACAATGACAACAATCGAGCCAACTTTAAGTGAGATAAGCTAAACACAGATTAGATTAATTGTCGGCAACTGTAGGAAGACGCCACAGTCCCAACAATAAAAATAATCTCAGAACTGATTGCTGACGATTGTAGGAAGACGCTACAATAACAACAATCGAGCGGACTTTAAATGAAATGAGCTAAATACTGATTAGATTAATTGTTGGCAACTGTAGGAAGACGCTACAATCCCAACAATAAAAATAATCTCAAAACTGATTGCTGACTATTGTAGGAAGACGCTACAATAACAACAATCGAGCGGACTTTAAATGAAATGAGCTAAATACTGATTAGATTAATTGTTGGCAACTGTAGGAAGACGCTACAATCCCAACAATAAAAATAATCTCAAAACTGATTGCTAACTATTGTAGGAAGACGCTACAATAACAACAATCGAGCTGACTAACCCAATAGACTACTGATAATTGTAGGAAGGCGCTACAATATCAGCAATACAATTAACAACAATAATAATAAACAGTCTTAATATTCTCACCTCTATACTATAACGGACGGTCGGATTGGCACTAGAAGAAACCTTCGGAAGTCGCAAAGGCTCAAGAGCTAGTGGATTGTTCGGAAGACACAAACAATCTGCCGTTGTGAGATTTTTGGCCGGTTTATATACCATCTGAACCTCCATAAGGCCCGTGTTACCAAAAATCGCAAAATTTGTAAATCAAATTAAGTCTTAAACATGGTTTTGACTTGTATAAAGTTAAAATAAAATATAAAAAATAATTTATCCCGGGCGCGGCATTCTTGAGATATTCAAGTCAATTTTTGAGCCGTTCTTTATCAATTATTTGTACATAAATTTAATAATATTGTAGCGAGTACGGCCCTATTCCCTCTGGAACAGTCGACACGTCGTAGTCTGCTGCCCGTTTAGCGCTATCTCATACGCAATACAGAAATAAGTTCGAATCTGTTCTCTCTGCGTCATGCTTCTATAGTATTCCAGAAGGTCTGGAATACGATAGAAGATTTCAGTATATAAGGGCATTCTGTATTTCAAGTGTGAACAGTGCAAGTCGTTGCTAAATACTTTAATGTGAATATAAATACGTGTTGTAAATAAATATATGTCTTAGTAGTTGTACTACATTATTTTCGTTTTAAATAAATATTTTGTTAGTGTTTTAATTTTTCGTGTTTTATTTAATAATAAACTTCACCGAACCCGAAAATGTAATAACCGTTACAATATGTAGAATATTACTACACCTTGAAGTATTGGCTTTAAAATTATGTATAATTCATCGTAAGTTTCATTCATAAAAACAAAGATATATTATTTGAAACAGATCAAGTCAAATCAAGTGTTCAGCAGCTAACTTAAGATTTAATTAAGCTGATTTTTCACCTTTAAATATGTACCAAAAACTAAAAGTGATGATTTGTTAGCATTTATGCTGAGACCGTTATTTTTAACCCATAATACAATTTTGCCAAGATCATCATTTTTGAGGTGACATTTCTCTTCCAGTTAAAGGACACACAGATTTTGTTGATATAAAAAACAAAGGAGAATTTCTTAACCCATCGGTAGACGTAAGGGTTTGTTCTACATACGAGTATGAACATATTTGAGAAATTAGGATACAAATTATAATAGAATTATAGCGTCGCAGAAACCGTGAATCAATCTTCTTAAAATATTATCATTAACATACATTCTGATTTAAGCTGGGCATCAAGTTTCATAGTTAATTCTAAAAACAATATTCTAATCCACTGTTTATCATTACCGCCATGGTAATCGTTATAAACGACCAATCAAAAATGGTTTTAGAATATGTTTATAACACAGTTTGTGCTGGAAACATTTTTACACGCCAAAATTATTATTTTGCCATAATTGTTTTTATTACAGATATTAAATATTCCTTTTATAAATTGTTTAACTAGAAAACTGCTGCTGTTTTTGAAATGAGGCAATAAATAATTTAATTTTCTCAGTTAATGATTGTGACGATCTTTGCTCTGATCGCCAAATTTGTATGTTCTCTGCGGGTCGCCGCCTCGGAGAGTACCCTCGGGCGCCAGTCTTCGAAGTCGGTACGGACGGTGGCGACGACGTCGTTTACCTAGATAGCTCTGTGGAGAAAAGGATTCCAGGAGGTTCACTACGTGCCCAGGTGGCTTTTAAATGACACTTCGTACACTGGTTTATATGGTTTATTTAAACAAATAAAACAAAGAAATGACAATTACGTACAAAGTTATAAAAAGTGATACCGTATAATGCAGCGTAAATCTATCTAACTTCTAGACCCTGATTAGATCAATTACTTGCAACTGCAGGAAGACGCCACAATCACAATAATTGAACTAGTCTCAGAACTGATTGTCGACTATTGTGGGAAGACGCCACAATGACAACAATCGAGCCAACTTTAAGTGAGATAAGCTAAACACAGATTAGATTAATTGTCGGCAACTGTAGGAAGACGCCACAGTCCCAACAATAAAAATAATCTCAGAACTGATTGCTGACGATTGTAGGAAGACGCTACAATAACAACAATCGAGCGGACTTTAAATGAAATGAGCTAAATACTGATTAGATTAATTGTTGGCAACTGTAGGAAGACGCTACAATCCCAACAATAAAAATAATCTCAAAACTGATTGCTGACTATTGTAGGAAGACGCTACAATAACAACAATCGAGCGGACTTTAAATGAAATGAGCTAAATACTGATTAGATTAATTGTTGGCAACTGTAGGAAGACGCTACAATCCCAACAATAAAAATAATCTCAAAACTGATTGCTAACTATTGTAGGAAGACGCTACAATAACAACAATCGAGCTGACTAACCCAATAGACTACTGATAATTGTAGGAAGGCGCTACAATATCAGCAATACAATTAACAACAATAATAATAAACAGTCTTAATATTCTCACCTCTATACTATAACGGACGGTCGGATTGGCACTAGAAGAAACCTTCGGAAGTCGCAAAGGCTCAAGAGCTAGTGGATTGTTCGGAAGACACAAACAATCTGCCGTTGTGAGATTTTTGGTCGGTTTATATACCATCTGAACCTAGATAAGGCCCGTGTTACCAAAAATCGCAAAATTTGTAAATCAAATTAAGTCTTAAACATGGTTTTGACTTGTATAAAGTTAAAATAAAATATAAAAAATAATTTATCCCGGGCGCGGTTCGAACGCACGAACTGAGCATCACCGCTCTGACGCTCTAGCCACCTCGGCCACTAAGCTGTGATAACAAACACACTGCGGTTCGTAGAGTAGCGTGATACTTCATCACATGATTCAATATAAAAATAAATTTATTTTGATACAATCTTTCTCCAATTATCAAAGACTTGTCCGGCTATATTTGTAAACCTTAATTATAACGATATAATTCATGAGAAGCTCACTTTGTGCCCCTGGACTCATTATATCCCCTTAGAAGGAAAGATTACATCTTTCACATCGTGCAAAGCTGCATATCTTTTTTATATATTATACAGGACCATATTCTTAAATATATAAAAAAAATTATAATCAAAATCGTATCCGGCATTCTTGAGATATTCAAGTCAATTTTTGAGCCGTTCTTTATCAATTATTTGTACATAAATTTAATAATATTGTAGCGAGTACGGCCCTATTCCCTCTGGAACAGTCGACACGTCGTAGTCTGCTGCCCGTTTAGCGCTATCTCATATGCAATACAGAAATAAGTTCGAATCTGTTCTCTCTGCGTCATGCTTCTATAGTATTCCAGAAGGTCTGGAATACGATAGAAGATTTCAGTATATAAGGGCATTCTGTATTTCAAGTGTGAACAGTGCAAGTCGTTGCTAAATACTTTAATGTGAATATAAATACGTGTTGTAAATAAATATATGTCTTAGTAGTTGTACTACATTATTTTCGTTTTAAATAAATATTTTGTTAGTGTTTTAATTTTTCGTGTTTTATTTAATAATAAACTTCACCGAACCCGAAAATGTAATAACCGTTACAATATGTAGAATATTACTACACCTTGAAGTATTGGCTTTAAAATTATGTATAATTCATCGTAAGTTTCATTCATAAAAACAAAGATATATTATTTGAAACAGATCAAGTCAAATCAAGTGTTCAGCAGCTAACTTAAGATTTAATTAAGCTGATTTTTCACCTTTAAATATGTACCAAAAACTAAAAGTGATGATTTGTTAGCATTTATGCTGAGACCGTTATTTTTAACCCATAATACAATTTTGCCAAGATCATCATTTTTGAGGTGACATTTCTCTTCCAGTTAAAGGACTCACAGTAGCAAATATCTGAGTATCATCAGCATAGGAGTGTACAGCACAACACTCCATATTCGAGCTCATATTAGCAAAATACAAAAGGAAAAATAATGATCCCAAAATAGCTCCTTGAGGTACCCCGCAATTTAGAGGAAAAGCTGCAGAGTTATATGTACCTAACTCAGAAGTCATGCTAACTAGAGAAGATCTACCACATAAGTGACTGTAACACCACCTGATTGCATTCACCGAGAATTTATAGTAATGCAACTTAGCCAGTAACATACTGTGATCGACCATATCAAATACCTTTGAAAAATCTATTTGGATTAAAATTGAGAACACTGACTTATTGTAATTGCTTATAAAGTTATCAGTGATTTTCAAAAGACAAGTAATAGTACTAAACCCATTTCGGAATCTAGATTTGTAATGAAGGTAAAATATTTTGATCTGTTAAATATGTTATGATTTAATCGAAGCATATTCTTTCTAGTATTTTCGACAAAGTAGGTAGTATACATATCGGACGTAAGTCATCAATTATTTTTGATGAGGAGAGTACGTAAGTTGTTTAAATTCTTTTTAACAAAAGTTTCGTGACATAAATTGATACAAAGATATTTTATACATTTTATATTATAAGTTTTTGTATTCGTTGGATGAGCTGAGTCAAAGTTCAAAGTTCAAAATTTGTTACTTTTAGTTTTTTGATGGTTATGTTGTTTGACCTGTTTTTCGATTGTTGCTCTTTTGTCATTGATGTCATGATGATGTTTTTTTTGTCGTTGTTCCAACCTTGACTCTCAGTCTTTCGTTGCTCTCCAAAAACCCAACTTGTTGTCTCTTAATATTATTATATTTTTCTATTTTATTTGCAATGTTTTTTACGATTGTATACTACTGTTCTCAATTGTACTTTTACCTAATGGTACGTACTTATTCTAATTTGTTTATTTAAATTGTTAAATTATGTTATTTTCTCCTAAGACATTTACATTGTTACATTTATTATATTTTGTGTTTTTTATTTGTTCGTTAGTATTTGAAGTGTTTTATTTACTCGAATGTCCTACTACTTCGAATTTGATTACAAATTACTGGACGCTACTCTACTCATCACAAATTTTAATATTTTTGAATACAACATTGAATCCACAGATGCTCAATATAGTTTCAACACACAAAATCAGTGCCACATGCACTAAAATTCATGAAAGACACTAATTATAATAACCAAATCACACAGCATGTACCGAGTACTAATGATCCAGCTGCCGATGTATCCAAAAATCTTAAATATAAACAAAAACAGTTCTTTCTTTAGTGAAAATTCAGAATTTGTATTATTCAAGTAACATATCTTTGTCATGCATTATTACTATCCACATATAATGTAAAAATTATGTATAAAAATAGCATCGGCTTAACTTTGATAAATAAAAGGGAATGTTATTTAATATATGAACTGCAGTATTAGTTCTTTAATACGACTCTGTAGCCATAGAAAAACACTATTACAGTTGGAATTGTTTAACAATCACAATTAATATTAATGTTAGTTTCCTTGGAAACTTTACGATATACTTATGTTCAGTACCCTTCTGTTTAATAAAATGAACAATTTTATTAATTTTCTATGTTCTTGTTTTGGAAGAAAAAAACAAACAAAATCTAAATTCAAGTGTAATAATAACAAAGCACAAAATTCTAAGTTTTATACATATACATGTGCAGATCATGGCATACCGGCTGCGGAAGAAAGTAAGTCATATATAATTTTAGTTATTTGAACAAATTAACAGTTTTTCTTAATTAGTAGTAATAATAATATTGTTATTATTTTTATAGAAATTAATGAAGATCGAATTATTCTAGAACATGGGACATTTGGCAAAATTTGCGAGTGCATTTCCTCTCCGAACGACGCGAATATATTTGGAAAGATCGGAGATACAAAATTTCTTGATATTTTCGTCTATAATACAAAACTTTGGATCGAGAAACCATTGTATCAAAATTGGTTAAATGAAGAAGTGGCGACATTTTTTAATAGATTTCGGCTTTCATACAAGTTTAAATTTTACGTAATTCTCATCGCAGATAGAAAATTTAGAAGTGAGTCTACACTCTATTTGGATAATTGTATTAAAATTTTAACTCTATCTACATCAAAAACTGTTTTGGAACCGAATGATATGGTGGTTGCGGGTCAAATTGTTAGTTTTATAAATGGATTAATCAAAATTAAAAAGTATCATAACATTTTGACCTCGCTTTCAAAATCATCAAGTGAAGAAGCTGAGATTATCAGAAAGAAGAACAAAATTTGGGGCGAAAATGTTAAATATATTAAATCGTTAAAAAACTTTTGTAGCCGGCTTAAAAATTTTTGTTGTTTAAAAAAGTTGAAATAAAGTTTAAATTTGAAACTTAGTAAATAATTGCTTCGTTACATTTATTTTTAATAACATATTAAACATTAGTCCATCAGTATGGTGATGTGGTCAGCGTTACTGCATTCGATCTCGGAGATCCTGAGTTCACATCTAACTCAAACCAAAAATATATGAACTACCTCACAGCGGCTCGGTTAATCCGAACCCTCTACTGTAATTAGGATTAAGTTTCTGTTGTCACGGTTTTTTTTTGGTATTCTTCAGTTTTGTTTTATTTCCATGCTTCCGTACGTTTTTTGTTGTTGTTATTTTTCCTTCGACGTCAAATTCCTGAAACTTAATTATTGATTAGATATTGACCGATTAGATCCTTCTGATACTTAGCTTCATTTAGATTTCACTCTCTTTGCAGTATTCATTTAGTAGTAAACTTAAATTCCTTTCTCTTGTTTCGTTGCTTTATTTTTTTGGTTAAGTACGTTGTTTTGTTTTGTTTAGCTGTCAACCAATTAGTGGTCGTACGCAGCGAAGTTAGCTCTGGTTCAAGTGCGAGTTCACTAAACAAATAATTTATGTGTTTTCATCTTTAGCTTAATTTTATTCCCAGTATAATATTTACCTTACACTTTTTATTTTATTTCAAATTTATCATTTTCCTTGCTAACCAATAACAATCATCATGTCTCGGTCGATAATACTGATTCCTAGTTTTATTTCTTTACCGACACCTCTCCGAAGTAGATTGCGGCTATCCTTGTCTTCGTGCATCGCTCTCTTTTCTTCGCAGAATTTTACAGGTTCGATTTCGAACGAATTCTTTGTCTTTTTGTCTTTTCGAACGACGTTGTGAAAAAAGTGTGAGATTGTAATATTGGAAATTGGGCTATTTCATTTATATTTCGGCAAACCAGTGTTATTTGCGAAATACCCGTGTGGGGATTCTAGAGATAGTGCCATTGAGGGAGTAGTGCATTGGTGGATATTGCATTACTCAGCGGAATTGTTCCGGATTAAGTTTCCGATAGGAAGTCACACCTTTTCTACCACTTGAAAGCCGCCCAAGAACTCAGGTAAAGATTTCTGTTCGTTTGTTATTGAATCTACTTTTTTGTCAAGTAAAGTTAGTCCGATCAGTAGTTTACATGAACCTAATTCCAATCTTTTGTTTTAGGCTTTTCTTTTCTTTTCTTTTCTTTTCGTTTTCTTGGTTGTACGTTCGTTTTTACGTACGTTCCCGTTACGTTGTACTTACGTCTGTTGTACGTCTTACGTGTTTACGTATTCCTGTGGCTAGTTAGCCTGTTCGTGCCATTTTTGGTTCTTTCTGCGTGCCCGTGTTCCTGGCATAGAAGTGGTGGTGAGCGCACTCGCTCGCTGGCGTTGCTTAATATCTGTAGCGCCACTACAGCTAAGCCACAATTATTTATTTCTTTATTTATTATTTTTGTTTAATTACATGATTGTTATACTTTGGCTTGTGTGCCTTCTGCTCACGAGATTAATTGAGTTAGTGATTATCGAGTTTATCCATAGTAGATACAGATTATTTGTGAAAATCCAGTTAAGAACGTTGTTGTAAAGTCATTAGTAGTGACGTTGTTGTCACTTACGAGGTGTGTCGCTCGTACGACGCAATAGCCATTAGGGTCTACGACTCAGTAGTCACGTTCAGTCAGACGCGCCGCGTAAAACGCATTCGTTGGCCAACGGACCGTCATACGTCGGGATACGTCAGTTCACTTTAGCGCCATTTAGGTGTTGACTGTACCGCAGTCCTAATCGCTACGGTGAGACACAGCGCCCTGCCTCCGTTTCTGTCATTATTCGTTTTGACCTTAAGTGGATTTACGATCCAACTGTCTTGCAATATCAACTACTGTATCCTGTGTAATTGTCTCGTTAATTACTTAATATATTTATTAATTTCCCGCATTTCCCTCTCGTTATTAAAATACTTGGCACCTCTCGTAGTCCCGTCCTGGGAAGTATCCCGAATTTTGTCGGCCGTAGTACTTTTGTTGGACCGATCGCGGCTCAGGCCGGCTGGCGCCCATCAATTTTGTGATTTATCACCCCTTCTCCGACTCACTCCCATCTTCACTGAGTTTAGCCGCGGTTCAACCGTCCCACCCGGGCTCATCCCCCAGGGAGCGTAAGGTTGATTATCGTAACACAAATTTGCGTTACACTGAATTCTGAAAACAATATTCTAATCCACTGTTTATCATTACCGCCATGGTAATCGTTATAAACGACCAATCAAAAATGGTTTTAGAATATGTTTATAACACAGTTTGTGCTGGAAACATTTTTACACGCCAAAATTATTATTTTGCCATAATTGTTTTTATTACAGATATTAAATATTTCTTTTATAAATTGTTTAACTAGAAAACTGCTGCTGTTTTTGAAATGAGGCAATAAATAATTTAATTTTCTCAGTTAATGATTGTGACGATCTTTGCTCTGATCGCCAAATTTGTATGTTCTCTGCGGGTCGCCGCCTCGGAGAGTACCCTCGGGCGCCAGTCTTCGAAGTCGGTACGGACGGTGGCGACGACGTCGTTTACCTAGATAGCTCTGTGGAGAAAAGGATTCCAGGAGGTTCACTACGTGCCCAGGTGGCTTTTAAATGACACTTCGTACACTGGTTTATATGGTTTATTTAAACAAATAAAACAAAGAAATGACAATTACGTACAAAGTTATAAAAAGTGATACCGTAAAATGCAGCGTAAATCTATCTAACTTCTAGACCCTGATTAGATCAATTACTTGCAACTGCAGGAAGACGCCACAATCACAATAATTGAACTAGTCTCAGAACTGATTGTCGACTATTGTGGGAAGACGCCACAATGACAACAATCGAGCCAACTTTAAGTGAGATAAGCTAAACACAGATTAGATTAATTGTCGGCAACTGTAGGAAGACGCCACAGTCCCAACAATAAAAATAATCTCAGAACTGATTGCTGACTATTGTAGGAAGACGCTACAATAACAACAATCGAGCGGACTTTAAATGAAATGAGCTAAATACTGTTTAGATTAATTGTTGGCAACTGTAGGAAGACGCTACAATCCCAACAATAAAAATAATCTCAAAACTGATTGCTGACTATTGTAGGAAGACGCTACAATAACAACAATCGAGCGGACTTTAAATGAAATGAGCTAAATACTGATTAGATTAATTGTTGGCAACTGTAGGAAGACGCTACAATCCCAACAATAAAAATAATCTCAAAACTGATTGCTAACTATTGTAGGAAGACGCTACAATAACAACAATCGAGCTGACTAACCCAATAGACTACTGATAATTGTAGGAAGGCGCTACAATATCAGCAATACAATTAACAACAATAATAATAAACAGTCTTAATATTCTCACCTCTATAGGGGAAGGTCGGGTAGCCACGGACACATAAGCAAAACTCCAAAAAAATATGAAATCAATAGAATTAGACTTTAATTTTGAACGTAAACAATAATTCTAACATATTTAAAATAGTTTAATTAACATAACAGTCCAATAATTTCACAAACTTAGCTTAAATCAAGTCTTACAATTAGCCTTTAATTTTCGTCAAAAAAGATTTTGGCGGGTAGCTCCGGCCACACCTATTAATGATGACCAAGTTTTTCTTTTGCAGTGCATACGTCGCAATAATAGTAAGATTGCGCTCCATCGATGTATACACAGTCTTCGTGCGCCCAGTCTTTACATTTAGCGCACTGTATCCAGTCTTCTTCAAAGGTTTCTCCGCAAATAATGCACTCGATCTCTTCGTCTCTTGTTAAATTTTGAATGCTCCGTTTTGTTTTCATTATTTTCTTCAGTGCTGGTTTCTTTTTATTGGTCGCAGTTGTCGTTGCAGTTGTAATCTTCTTTTTTACGCTTTTTGCTTTCAGCCTGTCCTGAAGGGTGCTTCTGGGCACTCCGTATTTAACAGCCGCTTCTCTTATCGATATTTCTTTTTTTTTTTGACGCATAAAATAGCCTGTTTCATTCCATTTTCGTCCCAATCACCCCTTCTTGTAACTTTTTCCTTAAATTTCGGCATTTCCGAGTGACCTGAAAATCAAAAAATATTTTGTATACATACCATAGCATATTGTACCCACTCAGTTGTAAAAATAAACTTTTAAACAAGTTACATTCACTCATACTCTTCACCCAAAAAGTGGCCGAGGCTACCCGACAAACGTGTGGCCGAGGGTACCCGGTCATCTCGATCTTCAATTATTTTTTTTTTAAAACACCTACTACGCTAACGAAATTATTTAACCTGGCACACTTACTACAATAATAACTACACATAATTAATAATAAGTGATGATAAAATACTTACATTTGATATATTTTATCTGCTTTCGAAAAGTAATCGGCACACGAAAAAATCTTCATCAAACATTCAAACCGTTGGCACTTGTTATTCGTTCGATGTTCACCGCACCGCTGTTTATATTATTCGGTCACGCGGCGCTGCGAACGTTTTCAAGTGTGCAAAGTGTATCTATGTGTGCGTGGGAGCTTGGATTCACAGTGGCCGAGGCTACCCGCCGGCCGGGGCTACCCGACCTTCCCCTACTATAACGGACGGTCGGATTGGCACTAGAAGAAACCTTCGGAAGTCGCAAAGGCTCAAGAGCTAGTGGATTGTTCGGAAGACACAAACAATCTGCCGTTGTGAGATTTTTGGTCGGTTTATATACCATCTGAACCTAGATAAGGCCCGTGTTACCAAAAATCGCAAAATTTGTAAATCAAATTAAGTCTTAAACATGGTTTTGACTTGTATAAAGTTAAAATAAAATATAAAAAATAATTTATCCCGGGCGCGGTTCGAACGCACGAACTGAGCATCACCGCTCTGACGCTCTAGCCACCTCGGCCACTAAGCTGTGATAACAAACACACTGCGGTTCGTAGAGTAGCGTGATACTTCATCACATGATTCAATATAAAAAATAAATTTATTTTGATACAATCTTTCTCCAATTATCAAAGATTTGTCCGGCTATATTTGTAAACCTTAATTATAACGATATAATTCATGAGAAGCTCACTTTGTGCCCCTGGACTCATTATATCCCCTTAGAAGGAAAGATTACATCTTTCACATCATGCAAAGCTGCATATCTTTTTTATATATTATACAGGACCATATTCTTAAATATATAAAAAAAATTATAATCAAAATCGTATCCGGCATTCTTGAGATATTCAAGTCAATTTTTGAGCCGTTCTTTATCAATTATTTGTACATAAATTTAATAATATTGTAGCGAGTACGGCCCTATTCCCTCTGGAACAGTCGACACGTCGTAGTCTGCTGCCCGTTTAGCGCTATCTCATATGCAATACAGAAATAAGTTCGAATCTGTTCTCTCTGCGTCATGCTTCTATAGTATTCCAGAAGGTCTGGAATACGATAGAAGATTTCAGTATATAAGGGCATTCTGTATTTCAAGTGTGAACAGTGCAAGTCGTTGCTAAATACTTTAATGTGAATATAAATACGTGTTGTAAATAAATATATGTCTTAGTAGTTGTACTACATTATTTTCGTTTTAAATAAATATTTTGTTAGTGTTTTAATTTTTCGTGTTTTATTTAATAATAAACTTCACCGAACCCGAAAATGTAATAACCGTTACAATATGTAGAATATTACTACACCTTGAAGTATTGGCTTTAAAATTATGTATAATTCATCGTAAGTTTCATTCATAAAAACAAAGATATATTATTTGAAACAGATCAAGTCAAATCAAGTGTTCAGCAGCTAACTTAAGATTTAATTAAGCTGATTTTTCACCTTTAAATATGTACCAAAAACTAAAAGTGATGATTTGTTAGCATTTATGCTGAGACCGTTATTTTTAACCCATAATACAATTTTGCCAAGATCATCATTTTTGAGGTGACATTTCTCTTCCAGTTAAAGGACACACAGTAGCAAATATCTGAGTATCATCAGCATAGGAGTGTACAGCACAACACTCCATATTCGAGCTCATATTAGCAAAATACAAAAGGAAAAATAATGATCCCAAAATAGCTCCTTGAGGTACCCCGCAATTTAGAGGAAAAGCTGCAGAGTTATATGTACCTAACTCAGAAGTCATGCTAACTAGAGAAGATCTACCACATAAGTGACTGTAACACCACCTGATTGCATTCACCGAGAATTTATAGTAATACAACTTAGCCAGTAACATACTGTGATCGACCATATCAAATACCTTTGAAAAATCTATTTGGATTAAAATTGAGAACACTGACTTATTGTAATTGCTTATAAAGTTATCAGTGATTTTCAAAAGACAAGTAATAGTACTAAACCCATTTCGGAATCTAGATTTGTAATGAAGGTAAAATATTTTGATCTGTTAAATATGTTATGATTTGATCGAAGCATATTCTTTCTAGTATTTTCGACAAAGTAGGTAGTATACATATCGGACGTAAGTCATCAATTATTTTTGATGAGGAGAGTACGTAAGTTGTTTAAATTCTTTTTAACAAAAGTTTCGTGACATAAATTGATACAAAGATATTTTATACATTTTATATTATAAGTTTTTGTATTCGTTGGATGAGCTGAGTCAAAGTTCAAAGTTCAAAATTTGTTACTTTTAGTTTTTTGATGGTTATGTTGTTTGACCTGTTTTTCGATTGTTGCTCTTTTGTCATTGGTGTCATGATGATGTTTTTTTTGTCGTTGTTCCAACCTTGACTCTCAGTCTTTCGTTGCTCTCCAAAAACCCAACTTGTTGTCTCTTAATATTATTAT
Source organism: Pterostichus niger (assembly GCA_947425015.1). Lineage (NCBI taxonomy): Eukaryota > Metazoa > Arthropoda > Insecta > Coleoptera > Carabidae > Pterostichus > Pterostichus niger. The sequence goes on from OX380350.1 coordinate 11,319,090, forward strand.
ATTTTTCTATTTTATTTGCAATGTTTTTTACGATTGTATACTACTGTTCTCAATTGTACTTTTACCTAATGGTACGTACTTATTCTAATTTGTTTATTTAAATTGTTAAATTATGTTATTTTCTCCTCAGACATTTACATTGTTACATTTATTATATTTTGTGTTTTTTATTTGTTCGTTAGTATTTGAAGTGTTTTATTTACTCGAATGTCCTACTACTTCGAATTTGATTACAAATTACTGGACGCTACTCTACTCATCACAAATTTTAATATTTTTGAATACAACATTGAATCCACAGATGCTCAATATAGTTGCAACACACAAAATCAGTGCCACATGCACTAAAATTCATGAAAGACACTAATTATAATAACCAAATCACACAGCATGTACCGAGTACTAATGATCCAGCTGCCGATGTATCCAAAAATCTTAAATATAAACAAAAACAGTTCTTTCTTTAGTGAAAATTCAGAATTTGTATTATTCAAGTAACATATCTTTGTCATGCATTATTACTATCCACATATAATGTAAAAATTATGTATAAAAATAGCATCGGCTTAACTTTGATAAATAAAAGGGAATGTTATTTAATATATGAACTGCAGTATTAGTTCTTTAATACGACTCTGTAGCCATAGAAAAACACTATTACAGTTGGAATTGATTAACAATCACAATTAATATTAATGTTAGTTTCCTTGGAAACTTTACGATATACTTACGTTCAGTACCCTTCTGTTTAATAAAATGAACAATTTTATTAATTTTCTATGTTCTTGTTTTGGAAGAAAAAAACAAACAAAATCTAAATTCAAGTGTAATAATAACAAAGCACAAAATTCTAAGTTTTATACATATACATGTGCAGATCATGGCATACCGGCTGCGGAAGAAAGTAAGTCATATATAATTTTAGTTATTTGAACAAATTAACAGTTTTTCTTAATTAGTAGTAATAATAATATTGTTATTATTTTTATAGAAATTAATGAAGATCGAATTATTCTAGAACATGGGACATTTGGCAAAATTTGCGAGTGCATTTCCTCTCCGAACGACGCGAATATATTTGGAAAGATCGGAGATACAAAATTTCTTGATATTTTCGTCTATAATACAAAACTTTGGATCGAGAAACCATTGTATCAAAATTGGTTAAATGAAGAAGTGGCGACATTTTTTAATAGATTTCGGCTTTCATACAAGTTTAAATTTTACGTAATTCTCATCGCAGATAGAAAATTTAGAAGTGAGTCTACACTCTATTTGGATAATTGTATTAAAATTTTAACTCTATCTACATCAAAAACTGTTTTGGAACCGAATGATATGGTGGTTGCGGGTCAAATTGTTAGTTTTATAAATGGATTAATCAAAATTAAAAAGTATCATAACATTTTGACCTCGCTTTCAAAATCATCAAGTGAAGAAGCTGAGATTATCAGAAAGAAGAACAAAATTTGGGGCGAAAATGTTAAATATATTAAATCGTTAAAAAACTTTTGTAGCCGGCTTAAAAATTTTTGTTGTTTAAAAAAGTTGAAATAAAGTTTAAATGTGAAACTTAGTAAATAATTGCTTCGTTACATTTATTTTTAATAACATATTAAACATTAGTCCATCAGTATGGTGATGTGGTCAGCGTTACTGCATTCGATCTCGGAGATCCTGAGTTCACATCTAACTCAAACCAAAAATATATGAACTACCTCACAGCGGCTCGGTTAATCCGAACCCTCTACTGTAATTAGGATTAAGTTTCTGTTGTCACGGTTTTTTTTTGGTATTCTTCAGTTTTGTTTTATTTCCATGCTTCCGTACGTTTTTTGTTGTTGTTATTTTTCCTTCGACGTCAAATTCCTGAAACTTAATTATTGATTAGATATTGACCGATTAGATCCTTCTGATACTTAGCTTCATTTAGATTTCACTCTCTTTGCAGTATTCATTTAGTAGTAAACTTAAATTCCTTTCTCTTGTTTCGTTGCTTTATTTTTTTGGTTAAGTACGTTGTTTTGTTTTGTTTAGCTGTCAACCAATTAGTGGTCGTACGCAGCGAAGTTAGCTCTGGTTCAAGTGCGAGTTCACTAAACAAATAATTTATGTGTTTTCATCTTTAGCTTAATTTTATTCCCAGTATAATATTTACCTTACACTTTTTATTTTATTTCAAATTTATCATTTTCCTTGCTAACCAATAACAATCATCATGTCTCGGTCGATAATACTGATTCCTAGTTTTATTTCTTTACCGACACCTCTCCGAAGTAGATTGAGGCTATCCTTGTCTTCGTGCATCGCTCTCTTTTCTTCGCAGAATTTTACAGGTTCGATTTCGAACGAATTCTTTGTCTTTTTGTCTTTTCGAACGACGTTGTGAAAAAAGTGTGAGATTGTAATATTGGAAATTGGGCTATTTCATTTATATTTCGGCAAACCAGTGTTATTTGCGAAATACCCGTGTGGGGATTCTAGAGATAGTGCCATTGAGGGAGTAGTGCATTGGTGGATATTGCATTACTCAGCGGAATTGTTCCGGATTAAGTTTCCGATAGGAAGTCACACCTTTTCTACCACTTGAAAGCCGCCCAAGAACTCAGGTAAAGATTTCTGTTCGTTTGTTATTGAATCTACTTTTCTGTCAAGTAAAGTTAGTCCGATCAGTAGTTTACATGAACCTAATTCCAATCTTTTGTTTTAGGCTTTTCTTTTCTTTTCGTTTTCTTGGTTGTACGTTCGTTTTTACGTACGTTCCCGTTACGTTGTACTTACGTCTGTTGTACGTCTTACGTGTTTACGTATTCCTGTGGCTAGTTAGCCTGTTCGTGCCATTTTTGGTTCGTTCTGCGTGCCCGTGTTCCTGGCATAGAAGTGGTGGTGAGCGCACTCGCTCGCTGGCGTTGCTTGGAGTTCCTGATACTCGTCACCAAGGAATTAAAGCCCAGCAGTTGGAAAAGAACCACGTGTAGCGGAAGTGACGTTGCGTGACATTCCAATTCCACGTGATTGTCCGCCATCTTGGGAAGTGACGACTCGGACATCCGGTCGGCAGATCGAGCTGTTCCACTGCTGCCACACTCCGTTAGCGCCTTAGCGCCACTACAGCTAAGCCACAATTATTTATTTCTTTATTTATTATTTTTGTTTAATTACATGATTGTTATACTTTGGCTTGTGTGCCTTCTGCTCACGAGATTAATTGAGTTAGTGATTATCGAGTTTATCCATAGTAGATACAGATTATTTGTGAAAATCCAGTTAAGAACGTTGTTGTAAAGTCATTAGTAGTGACGTTGTTGTCACTTACGAGGTGTGTCGCTCGTACGACACAATAGCCATTAGGGTCTACGACTCAGTAGTCACGTTCAGTCAGACGCGCCGCGTAAAACGCATTCGTTGGCCAACGGACCGTCATACGTCGGGATACGTCAGTTCACTTTAGCGCCATTTAGGTGTTGACTGTACCGCAGTCCTAATCGCTACGGTGAGACACAGCGCCCTGCCTCCGTTTCTGTCATTATTCGTTTTGACCTTAAGTGGATCCAACTGTCTTGCAATATCAACTACTGTATCCTGTGTAATTGTCTCGTTAATTACTTAATATATTTATTAATTTCCCGCATTTCCCTCTCGTTATTAAAATACTTGGCACCTCTCGTAGTCCCGTCCTGGGAAGTATCCCGAATTTTGTCGGCCGTAGTACTTTTGTTGGACCGATCGCGGCTCAGGCCGGCTGGCGCCCATCAATTTTGTGATTTATCACCCCTTCTCCGACTCACTCCCATCTTCACTGAGTTTAGCCGCGGTTCAACCGTCCCACCTGGGCTCATCCCCCAGGGAGCGTAAGGTTGATTATCGTAACACAAATTTGCGTTACACTGTTATACAGAGTAGCAGATATAAATAAAAGTAATCAGACTTATTATTTTTAAATTCATATTACACATATTAATATTGTTAATTTCTTACCTATTGTAGAAATGAAAAAGTTTTATTCCGATTTACTGAGGCAATTTTTTTAGTACATTAAGGTGAAGGGGCGGTTATTTAGGCAATCTCACTTGCATACAATTTTATAGTGACTGCAAACAATTATTAGTTAAGACATGAAATTTAAAAGCTTCGATATGGATAAGCGTAGCATTTTACCGGTAGAAAATAAAATAGTTCTGGCAAGACATTGTATAAAATTTATTAGTAGATCATAATTATATAAATTCAGCGGTTGAACTGTCCATCTTGGAAGCTATATTGATTAATATTGGTTTCGTTATAATAAAAAAAAAATCCGAAAATAAGTTGCGAGCCATGCAGAATTTTTTTTAATAAATCTATAAAAAGTGATTTTGTTGATATAAAAAACAAAGGAGAATTTCTTAACCCATCGGTAGACGTAAGGGTTTGTTCTACATACGAGTATGAACATATTTGAGAAATTAGGATACAAATTATAATAGAATTATAGCGTCGCAGAAACCGTGAATCAATCTTCTTAAAATATTATCATTAACATACATTCTGATTTAAGCTGGGCATCAAGTTTCATAGTTAATTCTAAAAACAATATTCTAATCCACTGTTTATCATTACCGCCATGGTAATCGTTATAAACGACCAATCAAAAATGGTTTTAGAATATGTTTATAACACAGTTTGTGCTGGAAACATTTTTACACGCCAAAGTTATTATTTTGCCATAATTGTTTTTATTACAGATATTAAATATTTCTTTTATAAATTGTTTAACTAGAAAACTGCTGCTGTTTTTGAAATGAGGCAATAAATAATTTAATTTTCTCAGTTAATGATTGTGACGATCTTTGCTCTGATCGCCAAATTTGTATGTTCTCTGCGGGTCGCCGCCTCGGAGAGTACCCTCGGGCGCCAGTCTTCGAAGTCGGTACGGACGGTGGCGACGACGTCGTTTACCTAGATAGCTCTGTGGAGAAAAGGATTCCAGGAGGTTCACTACGTGCCCAGGTGGCTTTTAAATGACACTTCGTACACTGGTTTATATGGTTTATTTAAACAAATAAAACAAAGAAATGACAATTACGTACAAAGTTATAAAAAGTGATACCGTAAAATGCAGCGTAAATCTATCTAACTTCTAGACCCTGATTAGATCAATTACTTGCAACTGCAGGAAGACGCCACAATCACAATAATTGAACTAGTCTCAGAACTGATTGTAGACTATTGTGGGAAGACGCCACAATGACAACAATCGAGCCAACTTTAAGTGAGATAAGCTAAACACAGATTAGATTCATTGTTGGCAACTGTAGGAAGACGCCACAGTCCCAACAATAAAAATAATCTCAGAACTGATTGCTGACTATTGTAGGAAGACGCTACAATAACAACAATCGAGCGGACTTTAAATGAAATGAGCTAAATACTGATTAGATTAATTGTTGGCAACTGTAGGAAGACGCTACAATCCCAACAATAAAAATAATCTCAAAACTGATTGCTGACTATTGTAGGAAGACGCTACAATAACAACAATCGAGCGGACTTTAAATGAAATGAGCTAAATACTGATTAGATTAATTGTTGGCAACTGTAGGAAGACGCTACAATCCCAACAATAAAAATAATCTCAAAACTGATTGCTGACTATTGTAGGAAGACGCTACAATAACAACAATCGAGCGGACTTTAAATGAAATGAGCTAAATACTGATTAGATTAATTGTTGGCAACTGTAGGAAGACGCTACAATCCCAACAATAAAAATAATCTCAAAACTGATTGCTGACTATTGTAGGAAGACGCTACAATAACAACAATCGAGCGGACTTTAAATGAAATGAGCTAAATACTGATTAGATTAATTGTTGGCAACTGCAGGAAGACGCTACAATCCCAACAATAAAAATAATCTCAAAACTGATTGCTAACTATTGTAGGAAGAGGCTACAATAACAACAATCGAGCTGACTAACCCAATAGACTACTGATAATTGTAGGAAGGCGCTACAATATCAGCAATACAATTAACAACAATAATAATAAACAGTCTTAATATTCTCACCTCTATACTATAACGGACGGTCGGATTGGCACTAGAAGAAACCTTCGGAAGTCGCAAAGGCTCAAGAGCTAGTGGATTGTTCGGAAGACACAAACAATCTGCCGTTGTGAGATTTTTGGTCGGTTTATATACCATCTGAACCTCCATAAGGCCCGTGTTACAAAAAATCGCAAAATTTGTAAATCAAATTAAGTCTTAAACATGGTTTTGACTTGTATAAAGTTAAAATAAAATATAAAAAATAATTTATCCCGGGCGCGGTTCGAACGCACGAACTGAGCATCACCGCTCTGACGCTCTAGCCACCTCGGCCACTAAGCTGTGATAACAAACACACTGCGGTTCGTAGAGTAGCGTGATACTTCATCACATGATTCAATATAAAAAATAAATTTATTTTGATACAATCTTTCTCCAATTATCAAAGACTTGTCCGGCTATATTTGTAAACCTTAATTATAACGATATAATTCATGAGAAGCTCACTTTGTGCCCCTGGACTCATTATATCCCCTTAGAAGGAAAGATTACATCTTTCACATCGTGCAAAGCTGCATATCTTTTTTATATATTATACAGGACCATATTCTTAAATATATAAAAAAAATTATAATCAAAATCGTATCCGGCATTCTTGAGATATTCAAGTCAATTTTTGAGCCGTTCTTTATCAATTATTTGTACATAAATTTAATAATATTGTAGCGAGTACGGCCCTATTCCCTCTGGAACAGTCGACACGTCGTAGTCTGCTGCCCGTTTAGCGCTATCTCATATGCAATACAGAAATAAGTTCGAATCTGTTCTCTCTGCGTCATGCTTCTATAGTATTCCAGAAGGTCTGGAATACGATAGAAGATTTCAGTATATAAGGGCATTCTGTATTTCAAGTGTGAACAGTGCAAGTCGTTGCTAAATACTTTAATGTGAATATAAATACGTGTTGTAAATAAATATATGTCTTAGTAGTTGTACTACATTATTTTCGTTTTAAATAAATATTTTGTTAGTGTTTTAATTTTTCGTGTTTTATTTAATAATAAACTTCACCGAACCCGAAAATGTAATAACCGTTACAATATGTAGAATATTACTACACCTTGAAGTATTGGCTTTAAAATTATGTATAATTCATCGTAAGTTTCATTCATAAAAACAAAGATATATTATTTGAAACAGATCAAGTCAAATCAAGTGTTCAGCAGCTAACTTAAGATTTAATTAAGCTGATTTTTCACCTTTAAATATGTACCAAAAACTAAAAGTGATGATTTGTTAGCATTTATGCTGAGACCGTTATTTTTAACCCATAATACAATTTTGCCAAGATCATCATTTTTGAGGTGACATTTCTCTTCCAGTTAAAGGACACACAGTAGCAAATATCTGAGTATCATCAGCATAGGAGTGTACAGCACAACACTCCATATTCGAGCTCATATTAGCAAAATACAAAAGGAAAAATAATGATCCCAAAATAGCTCCTTGAGGTACCCCGCAATTTAGAGGAAAAGCTGCAGAGTTATATGTACCTAACTCAGAAGTCATGCTAACTAGAGAAGATCTACCACATAAGTGACTGTAACACCACCTGATTGCATTCACCGAGAATTTATAGTAATGCAACTTAGCCAGTAACATACTGTGATCGACCATATCAAATACCTTTGAAAAATCTATTTGGATTAAAATTGAGAACACTGACTTATTGTAATTGCTTATAAAGTTATCAGTGATTTTCAAAAGACAAGTAATAGTACTAAACCCATTTCGGAATCTAGATTTGTAATGAAGGTAAAATATTTTGATCTGTTAAATATGTTATGATTTGATCGAAGCATATTCTTTCTAGTATTTTCGACAAAGTAGGTAGTATACATATCGGACGTAAGTCATCAATTATTTTTGATGAGGAGAGTACGTAAGTTGTTTAAATTCTTTTTAACAAAAGTTTCGTGACATAAATTGATACAAAGATATTTTATACATTTTATATTATAAGTTTTTGTATTCGTTGGATGAGCTGAGTCAAAGTTCAAAGTTCAAAATTTGTTACTTTTAGTTTTTTGATGGTTATGTTGTTTGACCTGTTTTTCGATTGTTGCTCTTTTGTCATTGGTGTCATGATGATGTTTTTTTTGTCGTTGTTCCAACCTTGACTCTCAGTCTTTCGTTGCTCTCCAAAAACCCAACTTGTTGTCTCTTAATATTATTATATTTTTCTATTTTATTTGCAATGTTTTTTACGATTGTATACTACTGTTCTCAATTGTACTTTTACCTAATGGTACGTACTTATTCTAATTTGTTTATTTAAATTGTTAAATTATGTTATTTTCTCCTAAGACATTTACATTGTTACATTTATTATATTTTGTGTTTTTTATTTGTTCGTTAGTATTTGAAGTGTTTTATTTACTCGAATGTCCTACTACTTCGAATTTGATTACAAATTACTGGACGCTACTCTACTCATCACAAATTTTAATATTTTTGAATACAACATTGAATCCACAGATGCTCAATATAGTTGCAACACACAAAATCAGTGCCACATGCACTAAAATTCATGAAAGACACTAATTATAATAACCAAATCACACAGCATGTACCGAGTACTAATGATCCAGCTGCCGATGTATCCAAAAATCTTAAATATAAACAAAAACAGTTCTTTCTTTAGTGAAAATTCAGAATTTGTATTATTCAAGTAACATATCTTTGTCATGCATTATTACTATCCACATATAATGTAAAAATTATGTATAAAAATAGCATCGGCTTAACTTTGATAAATAAAAGGGAATGTTATTTAATATATGAACTGCAGTATTAGTTCTTTAATACGACTCTGTAGCCATAGAAAAACACTATTACAGTTGGAATTGTTTAACAATCACAATTAATATTAATGTTAGTTTCCTTGGAAACTTTACGATATACTTACGTTCAGTACCCTTCTGTTTAATAAAATGAACAATTTTATTAATTTTCTATGTTCTTGTTTTGGAAGAAAAAAACAAACAAAATCTAAATTCAAGTGTAATAATAACAAAGCACAAAATTCTAAGTTTTATACATATACATGTGCAGATCATGGCATACCGGCTGCGGAAGAAAGTAAGTCATATATAATTTTAGTTATTTGAACAAATTAACAGTTTTTCTTAATTAGTAGTAATAATAATATTGTTATTATTTTTATAGAAATTAATGAAGATCGAATTATTCTAGAACATGGGACATTTGGCAAAATTTGCGAGTGCATTTCCTCTCCGAACGACGCGAATATATTTGGAAAGATCGGAGATACAAAATTTCTTGATATTTTCGTCTATAATACAAAACTTTGGATCGAGAAACCATTGTATCAAAATTGGTTAAATGAAGAAGTGGCGACATTTTTTAATAGATTTCGGCTTTCATACAAGTTTAAATTTTACGTAATTCTCATCGCAGATAGAAAATTTAGAAGTGAGTCTACACTCTATTTGGATAATTGTATTAAAATTTTAACTCTATCTACATCAAAAACTGTTTTGGAACCGAATGATATGGTGGTTGCGGGTCAAATTGTTAGTTTTATAAATGGATTAATCAAAATTAAAAAGTATCATAACATTTTGACCTCGCTTTCAAAATCATCAAGTGAAGAAGCTGAGATTATCAGAAAGAAGAACAAAATTTGGGGCGAAAATGTTAAATATATTAAATCGTTAAAAAACTTTTGTAGCCGGCTTAAAAATTTTTGTTGTTTAAAAAAGTTGAAATAAAGTTTAAATTTGAAACTTAGTAAATAATTGCTTCGTTACATTTATTTTTAATAACATATTAAACATTAGTCCATCAGTATGGTGATGTGGTCAGCGTTACTGCATTCGATCTCGGAGATCCTGAGTTCACATCTAACTCAAACCAAAAATATATGAACTACCTCACAGCGGCTCGGTTAATCCGAACCCTCTACTGTAATTAGGATTAAGTTTCTGTTGTCACGGTTTTTTTTTGGTATTCTTCAGTTTTGTTTTATTTCCATGCTTCCGTACGTTTTTTGTTGTTGTTATTTTTCCTTCGACGTCAAATTCCTGAAACTTAATTATTGATTAGATATTGACCGATTAGATCCTTCTGATACTTAGCTTCATTTAGATTTCACTCTCTTTGCAGTATTCATTTAGTAGTAAACTTAAATTCCTTTCTCTTGTTTCGTTGCTTTATTTTTTTGGTTAAGTACGTTGTTTTGTTTTGTTTAGCTGTCAACCAATTAGTGGTCGTACGCAGCGAAGTTAGCTCTGGTTCAAGTGCGAGTTCACTAAACAAATAATTTATGTGTTTTCATCTTTAGCTTAATTTTATTCCCAGTATAATATTTACCTTACACTTTTTATTTTATTTCAAATTTATCATTTTCCTTGCTAACCAATAACAATCATCATGTCTCGGTCGATAATACTGATTCCTAGTTTTATTTCTTTACCGACACCTCTCCGAAGTAGATTGAGGCTATCCTTGTCTTCGTGCATCGCTCTCTTTTCTTCGCAGAATTTTACAGGTTCGATTTCGAACGAATTCTTTGTCTTTTTGTCTTTTCGAACGACGTTGTGAAAAAAGTGTGAGATTGTAATATTGGAAATTGGGCTATTTCATTTATATTTCGGCAAACCAGTGTTATTTGCGAAATACCCGTGTGGGGATTCTAGAGATAGTGCCATTGAGGGAGTAGTGCATTGGTGGATATTGCATTACTCAGCGGAATTGTTCCGGATTAAGTTTCCGATAGGAAGTCACACCTTTTCTACCACTTGAAAGCCGCCCAAGAACTCAGGTAAAGATTTCTGTTCGTTTGTTATTGAATCTACTTTTCTGTCAAGTAAAGTTAGTCCGATCAGTAGTTTACATGAACCTAATTCCAATCTTTTGTTTTAGGCTTTTCTTTTCTTTTCGTTTTCTTGGTTGTACGTTCGTTTTTACGTACGTTCCCGTTACGTTGTACTTACGTCTGTTGTACGTCTTACGTGTTTACGTATTCCTGTGGCTAGTTAGCCTGTTCGTGCCATTTTTGGTTCGTTCTGCGTGCCCGTGTTCCTGGCATAGAAGTGGTGGTGAGCGCACTCGCTCGCTGGCGTTGCTTGGAGTTCCTGATACTCGTCACCAAGGAATTAAAGCCCAGCAGTTGGAAAAGAACCACGTGTAGCGGAAGTGACGTTGCGTGACATTCCAATTCCACGTGATTGTCCGCCATCTTGGGAAGTGACGACTCGGACATCCGGTCGGCAGATCGAGCTGTTCCACTGCTGCCACACTCCGTTAGCGCCTTAGCGCCACTACAGCTAAGCCACAATTATTTATTTCTTTATTTATTATTTTTGTTTAATTACATGATTGTTATACTTTGGCTTGTGTGCCTTCTGCTCACGAGATTAATTGAGTTAGTGATTATCGAGTTTATCCATAGTAGATACAGATTATTTGTGAAAATCCAGTTAAGAACGTTGTTGTAAAGTCATTAGTAGTGACGTTGTTGTCACTTACGAGGTGTGTCGCTCGTACGACACAATAGCCATTAGGGTCTACGACTCAGTAGTCACGTTCAGTCAGACGCGCCGCGTAAAACGCATTCGTTGGCCAACGGACCGTCATACGTCGGGATACGTCAGTTCACTTTAGCGCCATTTAGGTGTTGACTGTACCGCAGTCCTAATCGCTACGGTGAGACACAGCGCCCTGCCTCCGTTTCTGTCATTATTCGTTTTGACCTTAAGTGGATTTACGATCCAACTGTCTTGCAATATCAACTACTGTATCCTGTGTAATTGTCTCGTTAATTACTTAATATATTTATTAATTTCCCGCATTTCCCTCTCGTTATTAAAATACTTGGCACCTCTCGTAGTCCCGTCCTGGGAAGTATCCCGAATTTTGTCGGCCGTAGTACTTTTGTTGGACCGATCGCGGCTCAGGCCGGCTGGCGCCCATCAATTTTGTGATTTATCACCCCTTCTCCGACTCACTCCCATCTTCACTGAGTTTAGCCGCGGTTCAACCGTCCCACCCGGGCTCATCCCCCAGGGAGCGTAAGGTTGATTATCGTAACACAAATTTGCGTTACACTGTTATACAGAGTAGCAGATATAAATAAAAGTAATCAGACTTATTATTTTTAAATTCATATTACACATATTAATATTGTTAATTTCTTACCTATTGTAGAAATGAAAAAGTTTTATTCCGATTTACTGAGGCAATTTTTTTAGTACATTAAGGTGAAGGGGCGGTTATTTAGGCAATCTCACTTGCATACAATTTTATAGTGACTGCAAACAATTATTAGTTAAGACATGAAATTTAAAAGCTTCGATATGGATAAGCGTAGCATTTTACCGGTAGAAAATAAAATAGTTCTGGCAAGACATTGTATAAAATTTATTAGTAGATCATAATTATATAAATTCAGCGGTTGAACTGTCCATCTTGGAAGCTATATTGATTAATATTGATTTCGTTATAATAAAAAAAAATCCGAAAATAAGTTGCGAGCCATGCAGAATTTTTTTTTAATAAATCTATAAAAAGTGATTTTGTTGATATAAAAAACAAAGGAGAATTTCTTAACCCATCGGTAGACGTAAGGGTTTGTTCTACATACGAGTATGAACATATTTGAGAAATTAGGATACAAATTATAATAGAATTATAGCGTCGCAGAAACCGTGAATCAATCTTCTTAAAATATTATCATTAACATACATTCTGATTTAAGCTGGGCATCAAGTTTCATAGTTAATTCTAAAAACAATATTCTAATCCACTGTTTATCATTACCGCCATGGTAATCGTTATAAACGACCAATCAAAAATGGTTTTAGAATATGTTTATAACACAGTTTGTGCTGGAAACATTTTTACACGCCAAAATTATTATTTTGCCATAATTGTTTTTATTACAGATATTAAATATTTCTTTTATAAATTGTTTAACTAGAAAACTGCTGCTGTTTTTGAAATGAGGCAATAAATAATTTAATTTTCTCAGTTAATGATTGTGACGATCTTTGCTCTGATCGCCAAATTTGTATGTTCTCTGCGGGTCGCCGCCTCGGAGAGTACCCTCGGGCGCCAGTCTTCGAAGTCGGTACGGACGGTGGCGACGACGTCGTTTACCTAGATAGCTCTGTGGAGAAAAGGATTCCAGGAGGTTCACTACGTGCCCAGGTGGCTTTTAAATGACACTTCGTACACTGGTTTATATGGTTTATTTAAACAAATAAAACAAAGAAATGACAATTACGTACAAAGTTATAAAAAGTGATACCGTAAAATGCAGCGTAAATCTATCTAACTTCTAGACCCTGATTAGATCAATTACTTGCAACTGCAGGAAGACGCCACAATCACAATAATTGAACTAGTCTCAGAACTGATTGTAGACTATTGTGGGAAGACGCCACAATGACAACAATCGAGCCAACTTTAAGTGAGATAAGCTAAACACAGATTAGATTAATTGTTGGCAACTGTAGGAAGACGCCACAGTCCCAACAATAAAAATAATCTCAGAACTGATTGCTGACTATTGTAGGAAGACGCTACAATAACAACAATCGAGCGGACTTTAAATGAAATGAGCTAAATACTGATTAGATTAATTGTTGGCAACTGTAGGAAGACGCTACAATCCCAACAATAAAAATAATCTCAAAACTGATTGCTGACTATTGTAGGAAGACGCTACAATAACAACAATCGAGCGGACTTTAAATGAAATGAGCTAAATACTGATTAGATTAATTGTTGGCAACTGTAGGAAGACGCTACAATCCCAACAATAAAAATAATCTCAAAACTGATTGCTGACTATTGTAGGAAGACGCTACAATAACAACAATCGAGCGGACTTTAAATGAAATGAGCTAAATACTGATTAGATTAATTGTTGGCAACTGTAGGAAGACGCTACAATCCCAACAATAAAAATAATCTCAAAACTGATTGCTGACTATTGTAGGAAGACGCTACAATAACAACAATCGAGCGGACTTTAAATGAAATGAGCTAAATACTGATTAGATTAATTGTTGGCAACTGCAGGAAGACGCTACAATCCCAACAATAAAAATAATCTCAAAACTGATTGCTAACTATTGTAGGAAGAGGCTACAATAACAACAATCGAGCTGACTAACCCTATAGACTACTGATAATTGTAGGAAGGCGCTACAATATCAGCAATACAATTAACAACAATAATAATAAACAGTCTTAATATTCTCACCTCTATACTATAACGGACGGTCGGATTGGCACTAGAAGAAACCTTCGGAAGTCGCAAAGGCTCAAGAGCTAGTGGATTGTTCGGAAGACACAAACAATCTGCCGTTGTGAGATTTTTGGTCGGTTTATATACCATCTGAACCTCCATAAGGCCCGTGTTACCAAAAATCGCAAAATTTGTAAATCAAATTAAGTCTTAAACATGGTTTTGACTTGTATAAAGTTAAAATAAAATATAAAAAATAATTTATCCCGGGCGCGGTTCGAACGCACGAACTGAGCATCACCGCTCTGACGCTCTAGCCACCTCGGCCACTAAGCTGTGATAACAAACACACTGCGGTTCGTAGAGTAGCGTGATACTTCATCACATGATTCAATATAAAAAATAAATTTATTTTGATACAATCTTTCTCCAATTATCAAAGACTTGTCCGGCTATATTTGTAAACCTTAATTATAACGATATAATTCATGAGAAGCTCACTTTGTGCCCCTGGACTCATTATATCCCCTTAGAAGGAAAGATTACATCTTTCACATCGTGCAAAGCTGCATATCTTTTTTATATATTATACAGGACCATATTCTTAAAGATATAAAAAAAATTATAATCAAAATCGTATCCGGCATTCTTGAGATATTCAAGTCAATTTTTGAGCCGTTCTTTATCAATTATTTGTACATAAATTTAATAATATTGTAGTGAGTACGGCCCTATTCCCTCTGGAACAGTCGACACGTCGTAGTCTGCTGCCCGTTTAGCGCTATCTCATATGCAATACAGAAATAAGTTCGAATCTGTTCTCTCTGCGTCATGCTTCTATAGTATTCCAGAAGGTCTGGAATACGATAGAAGATTTCAGTATATAAGGGCATTCTGTATTTCAAGTGTGAACAGTGCAAGTCGTTGCTAAATACTTTAATGTGAATATAAATACGTGTTGTAAATAAATATATGTCTTAGTAGTTGTACTACATTATTTTCGTTTTAAATAAATATTTTGTTAGTGTTTTAATTTTTCGTGTTTTATTTAATAATAAACTTCACCGAACCCGAAAATGTAATAACCGTTACAATATGTAGAATATTACTACACCTTGAAGTATTGGCTTTAAAATTATGTATAATTCATCGTAAGTTTCATTCATAAAAACAAAGATATATTATTTGAAACAGATCAAGTCAAATCAAGTGTTCAGCAGCTAACTTAAGATTTAATTAAGCTGATTTTTCACCTTTAAATATGTACCAAAAACTAAAAGTGATGATTTGTTAGCATTTATGCTGAGACCGTTATTTTTAACCCATAATACAATTTTGCCAAGATCATCATTTTTGAGGTGACATTTCTCTTCCAGTTAAAGGACACACAGTAGCAAATATCTGAGTATCATCAGCATAGGAGTGTACAGCACAACACTCCATATTCGAGCTCATATTAGCAAAATACAAAAGGAAAAATAATGATCCCAAAATAGCTCCTTGAGGTACCCCGCAATTTAGAGGAAAAGCTGCAGAGTTATATGTACCTAACTCAGAAGTCATGCTAACTAGAGAAGATCTACCACATAAGTGACTGTAACACCACCTGATTGCATTCACCGAGAATTTATAGTAATGCAACTTAGCCAGTAACATACTGTGATCGACCATATCAAATACCTTTGAAAAATCTATTTGGATTAAAATTGAGAACACTGACTTATTGTAATTGCTTATAAAGTTATCAGTGATTTTCAAAAGACAAGTAATAGTACTAAACCCATTTCGGAATCTAGATTTGTAATGAAGGTAAAATATTTTGATCTGTTAAATATGTTATGATTTGATCGAAGCATATTCTTTCTAGTATTTTCGACAAAGTAGGTAGTATACATATCGGACGTAAGTCATCAATTATTTTTGATGAGGAGAGTACGTAAGTTGTTTAAATTCTTTTTAACAAAAGTTTCGTGACATAAATTGATACAAAGATATTTTATACATTTTATATTATAAGTTTTTGTATTCGTTGGATGAGCTGAGTCAAAGTTCAAAGTTCAAAATTTGTTACTTTTAGTTTTTTGATGGTTATGTTGTTTGACCTGTTTTTCGATTGTTGCTCTTTTGTCATTGGTGTCATGATGATGTTTTTTTTGTCGTTGTTCCAACCTTGACTCTCAGTCTTTCGTTGCTCTCCAAAAACCCAACTTGTTGTCTCTTAATATTATTATATTTTTCTATTTTATTTGCAATGTTTTTTACGATTGTATACTACTGTTCTCAATTGTACTTTTACCTAATGGTACGTACTTATTCTAATTTGTTTATTTAAATTGTTAAATTATGTTATTTTCTCCTAAGACATTTACATTGTTACATTTATTATATTTTGTGTTTTTTATTTGTTCGTTAGTATTTGAAGTGTTTTATTTACTCGAATGTCCTACTACTTCGAATTTGATTACAAATTACTGGACGCTACTCTACTCATCACAAATTTTAATATTTTTGAATACAACATTGAATCCACAGATGCTCAATATAGTTGCAACACACAAAATCAGTGCCACATGCACTAAAATTCATGAAAGACACTAATTATAATAACCAAATCACACAGCATGTACCGAGTACTAATGATCCAGCTGCCGATGTATCCAAAAATCTTAAATATAAACAAAAACAGTTCTTTCTTTAGTGAAAATTCAGAATTTGTATTATTCAAGTAACATATCTTTGTCATGCATTATTACTATCCACATATAATGTAAAAATTATGTATAAAAATAGCATCGGCTTAACTTTGATAAATAAAAGGGAATGTTATTTAATATATGAACTGCAGTATTAGTTCTTTAATACGACTCTGTAGCCATAGAAAAACACTATTACAGTTGGAATTGTTTAACAATCACAATTAATATTAATGTTAGTTTCCTTGGAAACTTTACGATATACTTACGTTCAGTACCCTTCTGTTTAATAAAATGAACAATTTTATTAATTTTCTATGTTCTTGTTTTGGAAGAAAAAAACAAACAAAATCTAAATTCAAGTGTAATAATAACAAAGCACAAAATTCTAAGTTTTATACATATACATGTGCAGATCATGGCATACCGGCTGCGGAAGAAAGTAAGTCATATATAATTTTAGTTATTTGAACAAATTAACAGTTTTTCTTAATTAGTAGTAATAATAATATTGTTATTATTTTTATAGAAATTAATGAAGATCGAATTATTCTAGAACATGGGACATTTGGCAAAATTTGCGAGTGCATTTCCTCTCCGAACGACGCGAATATATTTGGAAAGATCGGAGATACAAAATTTCTTGATATTTTCGTCTATAATACAAAAGTTTGGATCGAGAAACCATTGTATCAAAATTGGTTAAATGAAGAAGTGGCGACATTTTTTAATAGATTTCGGCTTTCATACAAGTTTAAATTTTACGTAATTCTCATCGCAGATAGAAAATTTAGAAGTGAGTCTACACTCTATTTGGATAATTGTATTAAAATTTTAACTCTATCTACATCAAAAACTGTTTTGGAACCGAATGATATGGTGGTTGCGGGTCAAATTGTTAGTTTTATAAATGGATTAATCAAAATTAAAAAGTATCATAACATTTTGACCTCGCTTTCAAAATCATCAAGTGAAGAAGCTGAGATTATCAGAAAGAAGAACAAAATTTGGGGCGAAAATGTTAAATATATTAAATCGTTAAAAAACTTTTGTAGCCGGCTTAAAAATTTTTGTTGTTTAAAAAAGTTGAAATAAAGTTTAAATTTGAAACTTAGTAAATAATTGCTTCGTTACATTTATTTTTAATAACATATTAAACATTAGTCCATCAGTATGGTGATGTGGTCAGCGTTACTGCATTCGATCTCGGAGATCCTGAGTTCACATCTAACTCAAACCAAAAATATATGAACTACCTCACAGCGGCTCGGTTAATCCGAACCCTCTACTGTAATTAGGATTAAGTTTCTGTTGTCACGGTTTTTTTTTGGTATTCTTCAGTTTTGTTTTATTTCCATGCTTCCGTACGTTTTTTGTTGTTGTTATTTTTCCTTCGACGTCAAATTCCTGAAACTTAATTATTGATTAGATATTGACCGATTAGATCCTTCTGATACTTAGCTTCATTTAGATTTCACTCTCTTTGCAGTATTCATTTAGTAGTAAAACTTAAATTCCTTTCTCTTGTTTCGTTGCTTTATTTTTTTGGTTAAGTACGTTGTTTTGTTTTGTTTAGCTGTCAACCAATTAGTGGTCGTACGCAGCGAAGTTAGCTCTGGTTCAAGTGCGAGTTCACTAAACAAATAATTTATGTGTTTTCATCTTTAGCTTAATTTTATTCCCAGTATAATATTTACCTTACACTTTTTATTTTATTTCAAATTTATCATTTTCCTTGCTAACCAATAACAATCATCATGTCTCGGTCGATAATACTGATTCCTAGTTTTATTTCTTTACCGACACCTCTCCGAAGTAGATTGAGGCTATCCTTGTCTTCGTGCATCGCTCTCTTTTCTTCGCAGAATTTTACAGGTTCGATTTCGAACGAATTCTTTGTCTTTTTGTCTTTTCGAACGACGTTGTGAAAAAAGTGTGAGATTGTAATATTGGAAATTGGGCTATTTCATTTATATTTCGGCAAACCAGTGTTATTTGCGAAATACCCGTGTGGGGATTCTAGAGATAGTGCCATTGAGGGAGTAGTGCATTGGTGGATATTGCATTACTCAGCGGAATTGTTCCGGATTAAGTTTCCGATAGGAAGTCACACCTTTTCTACCACTTGAAAGCCGCCCAAGAACTCAGGTAAAGATTTCTGTTCGTTTGTTATTGAATCTACTTTTTTGTCCCATGAGGAAAAATTTCACAAAATTTTACCTCACTCTGAAAGGTGAAATGCTAACTAAGCCTAACAAGAAGAACTAACTTAGCTATTCTCATAGTTCGCCAAAATTCAATCCCTAAAATCACCTTACTCGTCACTACTACTACAAATGTTACTAATTTTATTCCATTCATTAGAAGAACTTGTACTATTACTGAACCAAGACTGTCGCATTCCTTTCCGTCTGCAACTGTGCAACTTGGCGCATCGGTCTGATCTAACCTTAAATCCATACCTCGAAGGGTCTTCCAGCCTTCCCTACCCATGGTAGATCTCGTGGCTTCAGAGTCTAACTAACCTGATCTAATGGTACGTATAACAAGAAGAATCTTAAAATGACACAACACAAACTGCGGATCATATAATATGAAAACGAGAAACGGAACACAAATACAGAGACAACACGTAAATATAATAGGTGCAGCAAACGTAACCGACAATACGGGTGCAAATTTGTACTGTGCAACAAAATATAAGAACGAAATAATGCCAGATTTGTACACGAAACCTACAAAGCACGACACGGATTTGTTCGCCCCACGGATTTGTGGCCCCACGAATGTGTAGCCCCACGTTTCTCAAGGCCCCACGTTGGGCGCCAAATTTTGTAACGCAAATTTCTTTGTGCTACAATAAATCAACCTTATGCTCCCTGGATGATGAACCCGGATGGAACGGTTGAACCGCGGCTAAACTCAGTGAAGATGGGAGTGAGTCGGAGAAGAGGTGATAAATCACAAATGAATGGGCGCCAGCCGGCCTGAGCCGCGACCGGTTCAACAAAAGTACTACGGCCGACAAAGTACGGGATACTTCCCAGGACGGGACTGCGAGAGGTGTCAAATACTTCAATAACAAAAGGGGAGTGCGGGAAATTGCTAAATATATTGAAACATCTAACGGGCAAATTACACAGAACACAGTAGTTGTTGTTACACGATAACTGGATCGTAAATCCACTTAAGCTGAGAACGAATAATGACATAAGCGACGGCGGGGCGCTGTGGTTCACGGTAGCAATTAGGACTGCGGTAACGTCGACACCTAAAATGGTGCTAAAGTGACTCGGCGTAAGCAGACGTAAGACGTTTCACTGGCCAATGAGACATTTACGCGGCGCGACCGAACGTACGTGACTACAGAAACGCAAACCCTAATAACTAGTGCGTTGCACGAACGACACACCTCGTAGGTGACAACAATGTCACGACTATATGATTCTAACAAAATATTCTTAAATGGATTTTCACAAATAAAATCTGTAACTACTCTTAAATATCTTGCTCAACAATAACTTAAATAATCTCGTGCACAGAAGGCACACAAGCCAAAGTATAACAACACGGTACATAAAACTCGAATATGACAATATATAAATAAATTTGAAACAAGACAAAACAATGAGTAAAAATACACAATTGATTCTGGCTTAGCTGTAATGGCGTCCAAGCGTGAACGGGACAGGTGGCAGCAGTGACACAACTCGGTCTGCCAACCGGATGTCCAGGATCGTCACTTCCCAAGATGGCGGACAAGCACGTGAAATGGGAACGTCACGCAGCGTCACTTCCGCTACACGTGGCTTCTTTTCCCACAGCTGCTGGGCTTTACTCCCTTAGTAATACTTCACAGGAATCCTCCAATGCAATGCCAGGAACACGGAACACAGCATGGACCACAGGTAATACGTACACACGTAAGAACGTAAAACGTGGACGTAAGATAAAAACGTAAGACGTCAAAACGTAAGCGTCAAAACGTAAGACGTAACAAAAGTGGACGCAAAAACGAACGTAAAATGAAACGAACGTAAACTAAAACGAACGTAAAAAAAATGAAAAGCCTGAGTTCTTGGGCGGCTTTCACGTGAATGAGATATGCGACTTTTCCTATTGGAAACTTAATCCGGAACAACTCCGCTGAATAATGCTATCCCACTGATGCAATATTCACTAAATGGAACTAGATCGGTAATCCCCACACGGGTATTTCGCAAACAAAACAAGTTTGCCGAAATATAACTGAACTAGCCCAACTTCCAATATTCAAAATCTCACAACCTCAGCAACGAAACGTCGTTCGAAAAGACCAAAAACGAAATCGTCGTTCAAAGTCAAAACTTGCAAAAATCTGCCAAAAAGAGAGCGCGATGCGCGAAGACGAAGATAGCCTCAGTCTAGCTTCTGAGAGGTGTCGGTAAGGAAACAAAACTAGGAAACACTATTATCGACCGAGACATGATGATTGTGTTGATTAGCAAAGAAAATGACAAATTTGAAATAAATAAATAAGCGTAAAATAAATATTGTACTTGGAATAAAATTTACCTAAAGAAGAAAACAAATAAACTATTTATTTAAAGAACTCGAACATTTAAACCGGAGCTAACTTCGCTGCGAACGACCACTAATTGGGTGACAGCTAAACAAAACAAAAACAGCGTGCCTAACCAACAAAATAAAGCAACTAAACAAGAGAAGTGAATTTAAGTTTTACTACTAAATGAATACTGAAAGCGGGGAATCTAAATTAAGCTAGGTATGAGGGAATTTAATCGGTCAATATTTAATTGAGAATTAGTTTCAGGTGAAGATACACAAAAATAATTTAAACAGAATAAAATTATGACGGATGACAAAAAATGAACGTAACAAAATCCGTTAAAACAATATTTTTTTAACGGAGTCCGTTTAATAATTTAAATTACACATATCGAGGCCTACACCGTATTTAATTTTGAATGAAGAATATCTGGTAATAAAAAGTTATGGTAAAAAATGTTTAACTTGTTTTTCATCATTTCATTCCAAAATTTATCATTTTTATATATAGTGTCTACAAGAATGGCATGTGGAGTCCAAAAAATAAAATAACATATTTTTTTGTAATATGTAACTGTCTCTGTTTTTTATAAGTAATAAATGTGACTATCTGTCAAATAGAATTTTTTTTTCAAAAAAGCAAGTGACCAACTTTTTAACGAATTGCTTCTTTGGGAGTTACTTTTGCAGCAGAAGTGGGACATTTTACTTCAATGATGGAATCGTTGTCCACTAGGCCATTAGGACTTGCAGCTAAATAATAATCATGTTTGTCAACAAAAAGCTCGCATTTTATAACTTTTTTATTGATTTTTTTTATTTGATTTAAAACCAATTTTATTTTCTTTTAAAATTTTCAAACCTAAATTTGAACAGGCAAACAGATCATTATGTGGAAAATTAATAATTTAACTAACGATAAGGTCGGCTTTGCCGACCCTCAGGTAAGCTCCACAGCCCTTGAAGAAAAGTATTGTTTAAACTTCTTACTTTATACACCACCTGATCGAGTATTGATTTTGTATAAAAATACATTTGATAAATGTTTATAAAATGATTTGCTTTCAACTCGTTTTTGATTAATTTTTCATGTTCTCTTAGACCTTTCATGAAAACTGAAATAAGTATATTTTCTATAATTTTTAGGTTAAAACATTTGTCAATCAATCGGTTACAATTTTTGGCTATCACTTACATCGGATACACCCCCTCAAAACTTCAAATTTGATAGCAAACTCTATGAGGTTTCTAAAGACTTGAAGAAAAAACAATTGATATTCAACCGATTATAATTTTAGCTCATTCTATTCGACATTTTTTTTAAACCCTTTAGTTTAATTACAAACATACATTTCTAATGACTTTTAGGAAATACAATTGACAATTAATCGATTATAATTTTTAGTTATTCTGTAATACTAAACTGTGATTTCACAGCTAACCGAGTCTCACCCCCACCTGTCACTATTTTTCCCAAATATTTAATATTTTGTAGGAGTTTTTGACAAAGTGTAATCAATTTTTAAACTGGTTGACCTAATAGATACTCCTCTAACCATGCCTAAACTAATACAGGACGAATTTTTATGGTAAAAAGTAATAAACGTAAAGTAAAAGTGATAAACTGTGAAAAAAAACACTAATAACCATGCCTAACCTAGTACAGAACGAATTTTTATGGTAAAAAGTAATAAACGTAAAGTAAAAGTGATAAACTGTGAAAAAAAAACACCAATAACCATGCCTAACCTAGTACAGAACGTATTTTTATGGTAATAAGTAATTAACGTAAAGTAAAAAAAAAACACCAATAACGATGCCTAACCTAGTAAAGAACGCATTTTTATGATAATAAGTAATAAACGTAAAGTAAAAGTGATAAACTGTGAAAAAAAAACACCAATAACCATGACCAACCTAAACGAACGCATTTTGATCGTAAAAAATAATAAACGTAAAGTAAAAGTGATAAACTGTGAAAGAAAAAACACCAAGAACCATGCCTGACCTAGTTCAGAACGCATTTTTTATGGTAAAAAGCAAACAACTATTATTTCACAGTCAACCGAGTTTAACCCCCACCTGTAAATATTTTTCCCTAATATTTCATATTTTTTAGGAGTTTTTGACAAAGTGTCATCAATTTTGGAACTTGTCGCTCTAAAAAAAAACTCCCCTAATTATGTCTGAGCTAGTACATGATGCATTTTTATGATAAAAAGTAATAAATGTAAAATAAAAGTGATAAACTGTGAAAAAAAAAACACCCTTAACAATGCCTGACTTAGTACAGAACGCATTTTTATGGTTATAAGTAATAAACTGTTATTTCACAGTCAACCGAGCCTGACCCTCACCTGTCACTATTTTGCCCATATTTGTCACATTTTTTAATAGGAATTCTGAAAACTTTTTCCATATGATAATTATTTAACCTAACTTATCACATAAACAACAATAAAACTTTTTTATGTAAATCTTAAATGTATTAATCAGTTACAACATTATTATAGTTATAACAACTAATTATGTAATAAAATTATGATTATTACTCACGTTTATTGAAGTTTAAACTAGCACCAATAAATGTATAACTAATATTATATCTGGTAATTTTGTAGGGTTTATATATTAGGTATGTCAATCTGTCACTTAAACTGTCAACGAAATTACATTATCTGACACACAGTTACATGTATTCAACTTCAGTTTAATATTACCACAATTAAAATTTAAATGATTTGTTTCTAGTTCTTTGACTGGACTGGACGCGAGTCGAAATTACACAACTAAATAATTGACGTGATGTTATAATCAGCTGATACCAAAGCGTCATAACCTATAAATTAAATTATAAAATTTTGTTTCAAATTATTTTTTTTTAATCAAACACAATAATAACCTGGAAATAATACGTGGTAAGTTTATTTCTGGAATTATTAAAATTATAGTAGTATAATAAATGAAATAAATATAACATTTGTTTATGTAATATTTTTTAACAGATTAACTGTATTATTATGGATAAATATCCCGAATCAAGCCCTACTAATGTTATAAGATAAAGGAAAGGCTATCCGAAGGGGATAAACAAATAAAGCTTATTATTTGTACTGTTCATATCGTGCTACGAAAACACATTTCAAATTAAAAGGTATACGAATTGTAGCAACAGAATTGGACATAGACGAAACTAATATTTGGAAAGCTGTTAAAGCAATATGATCAATAAATCACCGCAGAAATGAAAAAAACGTTCATCTTTGTTGGACGAAAAACAGATGAAAGCAATACGGTGATTTGTACATGATTGAAAAAAAATACCAATCATATATAAAGTAGGTATATGAAGTAAGTTTATTAAGATTATATTGTAAATTGCTATTATAATTGAATCATTATTACAGGCTTTTACGACCTGCGAAGTTGTGCCACCAATGAGTAGAACAACAGTGTGGGTTATTTAGAAAAATTAAAGATATGAAAAAACTTATTTCTCATATTATTCGTCTATAGCATCGTTTTGATAGAACATCCTATATATTTTACATAAGTATAGACTTCACAGATAAAAACCATAAAAACAGAGATTCAAATTAAAGTATTTACTTTTCAAATCATTAAAACAAATTAACAAATTAAAATTATTAGTTTTTTAATTACTGTCTTTTCATTAAGTTGTATAGCGCCACTATTGACCGTCATTCTATACAAAAAAAAATATTCTTTTTATTGCATTGAATGAAAAACTTAATACATACATGGTGGCCTCTTCGGCGACGTCTACGTCCACGTCCACCTCGCCCTCTCGTGGTATGTTAAGCCACGTTAGTCTCTCCAGAGGTAGAGGCAGATAACTGCTGCAACAATGTCTTATTTTCTTCTCGTAACCTCTCCACCTCCTCTTGAAGATTTTTAATTAAATTATGTACTGAAATAAACAAGTTTTATAGGGGTTTTTACTTCCTTGTACGAAGTAAAGGAAGTATTGTTATCGCGAAAATTTTCGGTTCTCAGATTTCAGTGGAAATACGCATTTTGGCCCTCCCTGAGTCCATTTTGACTAATTTCGTCGTGACGTCTGTACGTACGTACGTACGTACGTACGTACGTCCGTATGTATCTCGCATAACTCAAAAACGGTAAGCCGTAGAAAATTGAAATTTTATATTTAGGACTGTTATAACATCTAGTTGTGCACCTCCCTTTTTGGTCATTATATAACTTCCGGAAGTGGTACTTTACTTGAAGCCTATAATAGATTTTCATGAAAAACTATATTCAAATATAATTTAAAACTTTCCAAATTTGGTATATAAGACTACTATATCAATGGAAATAATATAATAGATTTTGGTTAAAATACACTAACCGGAAGTGACACATTACATGAAGCTGCTAACAGTTTTCCTTGAAAAAAATGGTATTATTTTAATTTTAGAAATAAATGCTTCAAATAAAAGTTTTAGAGAATTAAATTCTGCGTCTAGCACATTAAGAATTTTTAAATTAGCCTTTTGCATAAGCGAGATATCTAAATTTAAATAGTATATATTTTGTGTGTTTTTTTTAATTAAGTTTGCTATGGATTAGAACAAAAAATAAAAAATAAAAGATTTTATGTCAAATATGTGCAATTAAAAAAATATCTATAGTTTAATACGCGTACAAGGAAGTCATGTGGTGTCCACATCAGATTTTTTAATTAAACTGACATTGTTATACAATTCAAAAATATATTGAAAATTGAATTAATTCATATTAAAAATATATACTTGTTTGACTGCTCAAAAATGCGTTTATATTAATTTAAAAATACATAAATTTAAAAGTAAAATGCATTTAAACAAATAAAGCAATTGAATAGTATGTATATAATAAGTAAAAACTGTTTAAACTTACAATTTTATGATCCGTCAACTTTCATGTTTTCTCTTTGTTTATAATTTTGTTTTCTGTAACTAGGATGAAAAATCTTTTTCAATAATAAAAATTCATTGATTGGCTAATTTCAATAATTTATTTATTCAATTATTTGTTTACATAAATGTCATTTAATAACAATAAACAAACTATTTTCACTGATCAAGTGAAGTAACAAACAGTAAATTAATAATATATCCACAATTTAAATAACTGTATATTCATTGGCTCACAAAATATACATTTTAAATTTTGCTGATATACCTAGAAAGAGTTTGGATAATAGTGTACTTCTTTTTGACAGACAAGTTATGCCATGAACAACTATATTATTGCATGAAATATTTGACAATAAATTTATATTTATTTGATTACAAATATTTTGGAACAAGTGCTTGGGACCTTAATCTGCTGTAATATGAAGTTTCTATGATGAAGTGGGATGCTACTGTCCAAGTGGAACCTCTTGTTGTTTATTTTTTATTCGAATCTAAATACAAATGTGTATTAGCACAAATATATAATAAAATATTGTATCGAATAAACTTATAGGTGACAAGCCACAATTGAAAATATTATTGCACAAATATTACTCCTGTGATTTCTTTACTTGTAACCTTTTGTGATGTGCGGTTACCAGCTGTCAAATATCTTAGTGGAGAACTTGAAATCACATAAGTAATTTAAAAGTGGTGAAATAAAAAATTTGAGAATAACAAAATTAAAAATATACTATACATTTTTCGGCTAAACTCTACTTGGTGGCCAAACCTGAAGTTGGCTGCGGAACAAGCCGCTTCTGGTTTGAATTCGGGAGTACCAACTTAACGTCAAAAGCCGGGCAATTTGAAATGCGACGAGTAATAATACTTTCTACAATTGGTGACCTTATCACTGTTGATTGAGCTGTGGTGCTGTTAGAATTTAAATTAATTAATTAATTAATTTAAATGACTTAAATGAAACCTCAAAACCAGCTTAATTCGAAGATTATCAGTAATACTTTGTAATATGTCGATATACTCGTGATGGAATTTTTGGTAGCCCTGAAAAGGACCGATTTTGTGTACTGTGAATCATCGGATGCAGTAGTGGTATCATAGTGGAGCGCTTTATGTGTAGAGGTGTAACTAAGATAGGTTTGCATAAAAGTGTCGTTTTTTTTACATTTTCTATTGCAATTAATACGCTATGGGATATGTATGACTATTGCGACTATTGTAGACAGATTAAACTTTGTTCGGGTTGTAGATTTTGGCAATGTGGGCGTCTGTATCTGGAGCTTTAAAATTAATCGAATGTTTGTAATCCATCTTGCTCAAAACGTCGTATGCCTTCCAGCAATCAGTTATAATAATTGTCCCGTCTTTAATGTTTTTTTGAATCAAACCGATCAAAGTTTTCGAGGTTCGATTCTCTACAACATCCAAGAAGCACTTTCCCGTGTCTCGTTCAACACCGCCAAAAACCCACTGCCCAGCGACGCGTTTTCCTCTATTATTATATTTGCGCTATCCGAACTTGCACTCGTCGATTTCGACAATCACCCCAGGATCTTCGATTTTTTCCTTCTCCTCACCCAACAATATTTCGACACACACTTCGCGGCAAAAGTTTAACCAATCCACGACAGATCCTCGGCAATCTCTAACCAGCGGACAACGTGTTTATTACCAAAATCGTGAACCCACATGTATGTAACCAGCAACGCCGTGTTCATCGACAAATGCGCCTCCGCAAACCAGGAATCCATACGCACACATTTTCGCGAACTACACTTACAGCACCTCCAACCATACTTGTCAGTTTTATCGGGACGGGATTGCAAAGACATGTCTTTGTTGCATTTCGCACAAGACAACCTTATTTAGTTGTCGGAAATCGATACAGAAGCGTGGCCGGTTGTCCTTTTTCCTGACGATTACTGCAGGTGAACTCCACGCGCTATTTGAGGGTTCGATAACCCCGCCGTGTAACATATGATCGACTTCTTCGTTGATAACCTGCTGCATTTTTGGGTTTCTTTGTAAGTATCTCTGCTTGATCGGGATGTCGTCTCGCAGCTTGATCCGGTGTCGGGTTATTGGCGTGGATCCGGTGACTTTACCAAATTTTGGTAGTTCTTTTAGGAGAAAATGTTTCAATCTTTCCTCGTTGGTGGGAGTAGACGTTTCTGCGATCCACGGGGTTAGTGTATCAACGGGGCGTTTTCTGATCTCAACTAAAAAACAAATAATAAAAGTTAAAATAACAAAATGGTGAAAATTAAATAGCACAACTGTGTTCAAAACACTACGTAACTTATTTCATCATTTCAGGGAGACGATACGATTTTCTATGTATATTTGATGTGTGACCCATAAAGTTAGCCAATTATTCAATATCCCCTTCGAATATATTAAATTTTTTTGTTCAATCCTGCTATTGAAACATGTTATTTCTAACTTGGATACAAACCTTGAAGCCCTTTGTTTTGTCCACTGAAGGTATTTCTATGGCAACGGGTGGGTGAAAGTAGTGAGCGAAAGTACTTTCAGCCACTTACTTGTCATTACCGAAAATAGGAATAAACTACAAGTTTTTTTGAAAATTATTTATTTATATTAAAGTGCACATTGCAATTATTGAAAACAGGGTGACTTACGCCAGACGTGCCGGCAAATAAAAATGGATCCATCTCAGTAGCTTCCGCAGTATATTCTGATGTCTCTACTTCTACACTAATTTTATTACTTCTCCAGTCACAATTTTTCTTGCTATGTCGATTTTATTAGTCACCGATTCTTCCACATAACTTTCTGCTACAGACGACGAACGCCAACCTCCATGTCTCTTAAGCGTTAAAATGTCGGTAGAAGCATTTGCTAATAATGTTGCCGATGTTCGCCGGAAACAATGTCCGGTATATAAATTAGCGTCCTTCAGCTTCAAATACTCCGCCACCAGTCTAGGTATTTTCGACAGCGTGTTTATACCTACTGGTTGTAGTGTACATTTTCCCGACCGATAGCACAAAAAGAACCTTCCTGCACCAAGACCTGAAGGACGTATCGCTGCATATTTTCTGTAAATTTCTAAACCATTAAAACCATTCCCTTCAGCTCCAGTTACAACAAAAGAGCGAGGCTTGTAATTTTTATATTTTTTTCAATTTTTACAATCAATATGGACCCAGTATCTTCTATATCAGTTGTTTTAAGATGTATCAGCTCATCACACCTACATGCGCCCATAACTCCCAGTACAACAATTACTTTCAAAAGCAAAAAAACCTCATCGGGAGCTTCATTAATAAATTTTTCTACATCTTTTTGATCAAACGTCTTCGCTTTTTTCGGTTAATACCCTTTGGACTTACTTTTCAAAATGGCAAATAAGATCTTAAACCTGAAATTAATTACAGTATTATGTACATCTATTAATTTAAAAATGTAGAACCTGAAAACTTACTTGCTAATATCTACTTTTTCAAAAACAAATAACGTTGATTTCAACATTGAATACGTAGACCACAGGGAAAGGGGTGCATATTTTTGTATCAATCCATTAAAATAAGCTACCATAACTTCTTCCGATACAACATGTACATTTTTGGATTGCATCCACTCACGAAATTTTTTCATCTCTTTCAAATATCTTCCTTTTGATTTCTCAGGCAATAATTGAAACGTAGCGGCATCAGCTTCTTTTAAAATAATTTCTGGTATAGTAACATCGTCATATTCTTCCATTTTCTCAATTATTAATAATATTTTCACCATGCAACGGTAAATTATTTGACATTCGCAAATATTTATTTATATTTAAACAAACGAACCATAGCAACGCAATGGCATCTATGTTCATTTATACCACATAAACAGCCGTACAAATCTTAATATTTTTTAAATATTTCAATAGCAGAATTGAACAAAACGCTATACATCACTCGAGAAGAAACGAATTCGCTCACTTATGTGCCTTTGAACACTCGGCTTCGCCTCGTGTTCAAAACTGACACATGCGTGAGCGAAATTCTTAGTTTCTTCTTTTGTAATGTAATATACTATAGTTAACGTACTCAGATGCTTTCTGAGCCTTGTACACGTAATTACGCTGGGATTCTTTGCACCACAAGATTTAGCGTATTTTTCGATTGATTTGCGGATGGAAATTGGATTTATAGTTTGGGGGTTTCCAAATAGATACAAATTTTCTTTTGGAACAAAATTTGTTCTCACTTGAATTATTAAATTAATATGTTCTTGTACATCTTGACCTATGAGTACTGGAACATCTCATCCTCTTTTTCCTCTAATTACAATACGGTAGAATTTTTATATTTATACTTTTCCAAGTACAGTGAGCGCATCTGCGAATTCTTCATGTTTTGTCGCCTCCGGTTTTAGAGATTTTTCATATGTCGATAGTAATAAGCGTTGTAATTCGCCAGGTCGTTTTCTGTTCAAAAGTACTATTCTGCAATAAATAGTTTGAAGCAGTTCAATATATGCTATTTGGTTGTTCTGATCGGAAGCAAGTAAATTACTGGCATTTGATGCTATTTTAGGTAGATGTTCTTTTAACAATTTTAAATCTGATGCTAGTGGTACCATTGTTATTTTGCTCCATTTTTTATTTGTAAATCGTCGGCGGCATGTGTTGATACTTCATACTTTTAATTTGATTCATATTTATAAGGTCAGTTTCAATTTCTACAAATAGAAGAGTAAACGTTATTTTTATTCAGAGCTTGAAAGATTGCAGCATCACAACATTGCTTTAATGATGTCCCTACATTCATTGCATATGCAAGAGATAAGTATTGATCTAATTTTTTGTTAGGTGCGAATTTATCCGCTGGTTTCATAGTTGAACATACGGATGAAGTAGTTGCAACCGCACGACACTGAAAAACTAAAGAATTTAATGTATATTCGATATGATCTAATAGAAAACGATCAATAGACATATTGTTTATGTATTCACACAATATTCCGTAGTTTGATTCAATATTTGGAATTTTCTGTTCATTAACTTCTGATTTTGTTGACGCTGGTTTATTTGGTTCAGTAATCTATTTCAGATACCTCACTTTCGCTAATGTTTCCTTTACAGGTTTCCCGCAATTGTAGCATATGATCTTTATGTACATGTTTACAGAGTGAAGCTCTATCTTCACAACTACAAGTATATATAAATTACGAAAATTGAATTGAGATTAGAGTTTAAAAATAATAATTATTTCACACAAAGATTTATTATAACATTCAAAAGTAGATCTGTACAAAACAGAGGACAATTCCTAACTAACTACATTATGAGAGTCTAACATAAAAAATGAAATATGACTACAGCTACTAGTGGGGAGTCTTGCGGATTCAGCGTCTTCTATGGAAATAGTGGTTCGCTAACTCCTCCCTCCTCGCTAACTTATATATATATATATATATATATATATATATATATATATATATATATATATATATATATATATATATATATATATATATATACATCAGTCTAACAATTTGACTTCCATACAAGGAAACAATCATTAGGCGTCCATGGTAAATACTGATCCTAGACGCTTGCTTGTTCGTGTATATACAATATTTTACCGTCTCTAATTATGTGGACGTAAGGATATTTCGAAAAATTAATATTTAAACAAAACAATATACGCGAATAATTTGGCGTCCGTACTTTATTCGTATTTTTGGCGTCCCGCGTATATATTTTACAGGTTTACTAACAATTTGGCGTCAAAAATAAATATACGTTTACAGAAAGCTATCAATCGGACAACCTGCACTGTTGCCATATATATTTTTCAATTGCATCGGCATGGACTACAATTATAGACGTCAAACATGGTAACATTATTTTTCTCCTTATAGTGCATACAATTTCAAATAATGGATATAGTTTTTGAGAAGGTACATATTAATTTGATGAGGTAATTTATTTAATTCGTTAAACATAGAAATTTTATTCTCTTTATAATTTTACAAAATATATAAAATAAAGCAACATTTATTCAAAAATTCGAATATATTAGAAAGTTTGAAACATTTTTTTGTATATAAATTTCGAATAAAAACTTTAATTTTGAACCAGTTCTGTAACTTTTGAATATATTTATTGTACTCAAATATAAGTTATAACAATTAAGGGGTATTTCAAAACAAAATAAATGTAAAGTAAAGTAAAATGCTTCGTGCTTCGCTCGCAGAACATCACTCGTGACTGACTGACTGGCAACGCAAAAGTCGTTGGGGCAGCGTAGATGGCTCTGATCACACCCAACATTCCTGGTCATGGGCGGCGGGTTTAGGAAGGAGCGCGTTTGTTACATACTCCCCCTCTGGTTACGACATGGCGCCTCGCGGAGGAACCAGAAACCGTGTTGTCAGCGGGCTGCTTTCCTTGGACGCCACGTTTCCTTTTTGGGAAGATGGGTTTTGTGGGAGCCTCATCTCCTGCGCTAACTAAGGGAGTTAGTTCACTGGTATGATACTTACCAATGACATTATCTGGATTATGGAGTTCCGCAACTTCATAAGTGGTAGGAGATTTCATCCGATGAATAACATATGGTCCGTCTCGCAAGGGCATTAACTTCGCCGTAAGCCCCTGTGCGGATTGACTCAGTAGGTGTGTCTTGACTAAGACTTGATCTCCAACTTGGTATGAGGGAGCGGATTGACGATGTTCGTCCTTGTATTTCTTCTGTCGGTCCTGTTCTGCTTCATTTCGTTTCTTTGCATCTTGTATGAAGAAAGCAAGTCTCTTTAAATATGGGGTGATGTCAGGCACGAAAGTCTCTTCTGCCACAATAGCTCGTAAGTCACTCTGGACTTCATGAGTATTTCTAAGCTCGCGTCCGAATGTTATGAAGGCAGGTGTATATCCTGTACTACAACACACCCCCGTATTTAGAGTAAAGTGTATAGATGCTAGTTTTTCATCCCAAACTCTATGTTCTGTTCCAACAAGATTAGCTAGTTTTGGCTTTAAATCTCTGTTTCGTCTTTCAACAGGATTTTCTTCCGCGTGGTATAGAGGAATGAACGTTTGTTTAATATTCAGGCAATAGCAAACTTGTTGAATGACATCGCTTACGAATTGTACGCCGTTGTCACTGACAATTTTCCGTGGTATGCCATACCTGAGGAATACCTCTTCTACCAATACTTTAGCAGTGTCTTTTGCAGTAGCATGTGTCATAGCGAACAGCTCAATCCACCTGGAGACAACGTCCTCTACTACTAAGATCCACCTATTTCCATTTCCGGTTTCTGGCAACGGGCCAAAAAAGTCGATCGCCAATACTTCAAAGCGCGTGGCATGCGACGGAGTTTGTAATAGTCCTGAAGGTTTTTGATTACTCGGCTTAAACTTTTGGCAGTCTGGGCACTTCCTGACGTAGTTAGCAACATCTTTCCTCATTCCAATCCAATAATATTTTTGTTTAATGCGATATAACGTCCGTTCGACGCCATCATGATATGCTAATGCAGAGTCATGGTATTCCACCACGACTTTCTCTTTTGAACATTCAGGGACGACTCGTTGTGGTTCTTCAGCATCTGAATCAGGCGCCAAGCGATATAGTATACCTTTATCAACCAAATATCCACGATCGGCCCACCGATGTGCCTCATCCGGCGTTTTACTGTCTTCAAATGCGTCTATTATTTTCTTCAAGTCAGGATCGCTTAATTGTTCTCGTCTTACATCTGTTGTATTTTCTCGTGGTATTTCTATGGTAACAGTGCATATTTCACATGTACCGTCCTCATGGGCACAATTTGGTCGAGATAACGCATCCGCTACTACATTACTTTTGCCAGGCGTATATTCTATCTTCAAATTATATGCTTGTAGTAAGAGCGCCCATCTGGCAAGGCGACCAGCAGGTGACTTGATCGACATTAACCATTTGAGAGGTTGATGATCGGTTTTAACGATTACTTCTGAGCATTCTATGTACCCGCGATACTTCTGTACCGCCCATACAATGGCCAAGGCTTCCCTTTCAGTGGTGCTGTAATTCTTCTCAGCATCGTTCAACAATCTGCTCGCATATTCAACAGGCCGTTCTTCATGGCCTTCGCCTTGAAGCAACACAGCACCAATTGCATACCCACTGGCATCTGTCCTCAGTTTGTATGGGAGATTTTCATCTGCTTGGGCTAATACTGGAGCCGTACTTAGAGCTTGTTTTAGTTGTTCAAAAGAAATTCGTTGTGCTTCAGTCCACTTCCATTTGACAATCTTTCTGGTTAATTCACTTAGTGGTCTTGAGATTTCTGAGAAGTTCTTTATGAACTTCCGATACCATGAGCAGGTTTGGAGAAAACTTTTAACCTGTTTTACGTTCTGAGGTGCTGACATGTTGACTATTGCGGCAACCTTATCTGGGTCTACTTGAATTCCATTTGTAGTTAGCACGTGACCGAGGTACTTAATTTCTTGGCAAGAGAAATGACATTTTCTTCGATTTGCGTACAATTGAAACTGTCGTAGTCGATCAAATACTTTTCGTAAGTCATGCAGATGTCCTTGGTATGAATCAGATAATATTATCAGGTCATCGAGATATGCAAATAACTCTAGTCCTAGTCCAGCACGAAACCTGTCAATGAGCCTGCAAAACGTCGCCGGGGCGTTCTTCAATCCGAACGGCATCCTGGTGAAACGATATATTCCGGTGGAAGTTACAAATGTTGTTTTGTCTCGATCCTCTTGTCGTACTTGTATTTGATGATAGCCTGATTTAAGATCAATCGTAGACATATATGATGTCTTTTTTGCAGCGTGTAAGATGTCTTCAATCCGTGGCATCGGATACTTGTCATTGATAGTTATCGCGTTTAGTTTCCGATAATCTATACAAACTCTGACATTACCGTCCTTCTTTGGTACCAACACGACCGGTGCTGCCCACGGAGATTCACACTCTTCTATCACTCCTTGTTTCAACATTTTATCCATTTCGATTTTTAATTATTCTTTCCTATGCTTACTGAGTTTATACGGGGGTACAGCGATTGGTGCTTGATCCGGTTCAAGGTTTATGGTATGCTCGGCAAAAGGAGTTGGTTCTCCCCCTGGTTGAAAAACATCTTCGTATTCTTTCAGTAATGCATTCAATTGAAATCGTTCTTCTTGTTGCAACTTGATACCTTCGTCTAGACGTAGACTCGTATCTTCTGTAAAAACTTCTTGCACTGGGATAGACATAGACATTTCACTCTCGAATGGAAATTGCTTGTCTGGTTCCTCTTGAAAGTACCATAACTGTGATGATGCATTTAGAACAATGTTTGCTCTTGCAATGAAGTCACAACCCAACAACGTTCTATTATCATGGTCGCCTGGGAGCACTATCATTTGTAATTGAATAGTTTTGTGTCCTACCTGTATGTCGACTTGAACACACGGCACTTCGCGATCTTTTGTACTACCATCCGCTAGTGTAAATTTGATTTGTTCTTGTCTGACTTCGCATTTTGACTTGATGAGATCAAATAGATTCCTACCAGCAATGCTGCGTGAAGCACCAGTGTCTGCAATGGCTGTTCCTCGCATACCTAATATTTGGATAGGTAGTATGGGCCTGGGACAAGGTATATATTTTTCTTGCTGTTGTATTTCTGCCCCATAGAATGATATAGCTTTTGCAGTTATAGTTTTCTTTTCTGGAGTGCACGTTGGACATTCAGCTCTGATAACACCAGGTGCATTGCAACCGTAGCATCTTATGATTGTCCTTTCTATCTTCGGCTCTCTCTTGTGATCACCTGTTGCATATGATTCTTTCTTCTCATCTGCAGCTTTAGTTCGGCATTCTGTTGTCTTATGACCAATCCGACGGCAGTATTCGCATTTTGGTCTTTCCTTGTTAGATTTCTTCACTTATGTTTGCACTTCCGTGTTTGTGATCTCCCGTCGTTCATCATGTTCCCTTAAGGATTGTTCAACCCCTCTTGCTCATTGCAATAATTCTTTAAATGTGGTGACGTCATCTCTAGGAATTCGTTTCCTAATCTTGCGAGACAGTAACCCATAAATCATGTCGAGTTGTATTCGCTCTTGCAACGTATATGGCAGTTGTGCAATAAGCGCGCGAAACTGACAAACAAAATGTTCGGTATTTTCATCATCTTTCTGTTCATGTCCGAATATGTCCCGATACACAAGGTGTGGAGGAAGTTTACGCGAATAAACGTCACGCAATATTGTTATTGCATTGTCCCAAGTTGCGATACTAGATTTGATCCCCTGCCACCACGTAGCGGCTTGACCTTGCAGTAGCATCGTGAGTCCACGTAGTGCATTTTCATTTGTTAAACCTGTGCAGTCTTTAAACGTAACTATATTGTCAATAAACGCGTCAACATTTGCGGAGTCACTCCCGTCAAATCGTGCGGTACAGTTTACGAAATTTCCACTTGTATATGTTTGTTCACTAACACTTGTGCGGGTTTCTAACTGTTCCTTTGTTTGTGAGGTTGAGTCACGTATTTCTTTGAGTAATTCGTGGAATTGTTCTTTCGATAGTGTTATCGGTAGCTCGCTCGTAGTGCTTGTATCGCTTGCAGTACTGGTTCGTTTCGGTGGCATTGTGAAAATTACGCACAATGAATTTTACGAAACTCTTCCCGAATTCTTAACACTCTACACACTCGTTGCACACCTTGGCACACTACTCACCGTACGCGTCAACACACGACCGCGAGAAAATGGCGTCAGCCGTTTACGTTGCGCAGGCGATGACGAAAGTTAGCACAAATACAGAGTAGTATACAGAGTAGCAGATATAAATAAAAGTAATCAGACTTATTATTTTTAAATTCATATTACACATATTAATATTGTTAATTTCTTACCTATTGTAGAAATGAAAAAGTTTTATTCCGATTTACTGAGGCAATTTTTTTAGTACATTAAGGTGAAGGGGCGGTTATTTAGGCAATCTCACTTGCATACAATTTTATAGTGACTGCAAACAATTATTAGTTAAGACATGAAATTTAAAAGCTTCGATATGGATAAGCGTAGCATTTTACCGGTAGAAAATAAAATAGTTCTGGCAAGACATTGTATAAAATTTATTAGTAGATCATAATTATATAAATTCAGCGGTTGAACTGTCCATCTTGGAAGCTATATTGATTAATATTGATTTCGTTATAATAAAAAAAAATCCGAAAATAAGTTGCGAGCCATGCAGAATTTTTATTAATAAATCTATAAAAAGTGATTTTGTTGATATCAAAAACAAAGGAGAATTTCTTAACTCATCGGTAGACGTAAGGGTTTGTTCTACATACGAGTATGAACATATTTGAGAAATTAGGATACAAATTATAATAGAATTATAGCGTCGCAGAAACCGTGAATCAATCTTCTTAAAATATTATCATTAACATACATTCCGATTTAAGCTGGGCATCAAGTTTCATAGTTAATTCTAAAAACAATATTCTAATCCACTGTTTATCATTACCGCCATGGTAATCGTTATAAACGACCAATCAAAAATGGTTTTAGAATATGTTTATAACACAGTTTGTGCTGGAAACATTTTTACACGCCAAAATTATTATTTTGCCATAATTGTTTTTATTACAGATATTAAATATTTCTTTTATAAATTGTTTAACTAGAAAACTGCTGCTGTTTTTGAAATGAGGCAATAAATAATTTAATTTTCTCAGTTAATGATTGTGACGATCTTTGCTCTGATCGTCAAATTTGTGATGTTCTCTGCGGGTCGCCGCCTCGGAGAGTACCCTCGGGCGCCAGTCTTCGAAGTCGGTACGGACGGTGGCGACGACGTCGTCTGCCTAGATAGCTCTGTGGAGAAAAGGATTCCAGGAGGTTCACTACGTGCCCAGGTGGCTTTTAAATGACACTTCGTACACTGGTTTATATGGTTTATTTAAACAAATAAAACAAAGAAATGACAATTACGTACAAAGTTATAAAAAGTGATACCGTAAAATGCAGCGTAAATCTATCTAACTTCTAGACCCTGATTAGATCAATTACTTGCAACTGCAGGAAGACGCCACAATCACAATAATTGAACTAGTCTCAGAACTGATTGTCGACTATTGTGGGAAGACGCCACAATGACAACAATCGAGCCAACTTTAAGTGAGATAAGCTAAACACAGATTAGATTAATTGTTGGCAACTGTAGGAAGACGCCACAGTCCCAACAATAAAAATAATCTCAGAACTGATTGCTGACTATTGTAGGAAGACGCTACAATAACAACAATCGAGCGGACTTTAAATGAAATGAGCTAAATACTGATTAGATTAATTGTTGGCAACTGTAGGAAGACGCTACAATCCCAACAATAAAAATAATCTCAAAACTGATTGCTGACTATTGTAGGAAGACGCTACAATAACAACAATCGAGCGGACTTTAAATGAAATGAGCTAAATACTGATTAGATTAATTGTTGGCAACTGTAGAAAGACGCTACAATCCCAACAATAAAAATAATCTCAAAACTGATTGCTAACAATTGTAGGAAGACGCTACAATAACAACAATCGAGCTGACTAACCCAATAGACTACTGATAATTGTAGGAAGGCGCTACAATATCAGCAATACAATTAACAACAATAATAATAGACAGTCTTAATATTCTCACTTCTATACTATAACGGACGGTCGGATTGGCACTAGAAGAAACCTTCGGAAGTCGCAAAGGCTCAAGAGCTAGTGGATTGTTCGGAAGACACAAACAATCTGCCGTTGTGAGATTTTTGGCCGGTTTATATACCATCTGAACCTCCATAAGGCCCGTGTTACCAAAAATCGCAAAATTTGTAAATCAAATTAAGTCTTAAACATGGTTTTGACTTGTATAAAGTTAAAATAAAATATAAAAAATAATTTATCCCGGGCTTGGTTCGAACGCACGAACTGAGCATCACCGCGCTGACGCTCTAGCCACCTTGGCCACTAAGCTGTGATAACAAACACATTGCGGTTCGTAGAGTAGCGTGATACTTCATCACATGATTCAATATAAAAAATAAATTTATTTTGATACAATCTTTCTCCAATTATCAAAGACTAGTCCGGCTATATTTGTAAACCTTAATTATAACGATATAATTCATGAGAAGCTTACTTTGTGCCCCTGGACTCATTATATCCCCTTAGAAGGAAAGATTACATCTTTCACATCGTGCAAAGCTGCATATCTTTTTTATATATTATACAGGACCATATTCTTAAATATATAAAAAAAATTATAATCAAAATCGTATCCGGCATTCTTGAGATATTCAAGTAAATTTTTGAGCCGTTCTTTATCAATTATTTGTACATAAATTTAATAATATTGTAGCGAGTACGGCCCTATTCCCTCTGGAACAGTCGACACGTCGTAGTCTGCTGCCCGTTTAGCGCTATCTCATACGCAATACAGAAATAAGTTCGAATCTGTTCTCTCTGCGTCATGCTTCTATAGTATTCCAGAAGGTCTGGAATACGATAGAAGATTTCAGTATATAAGGGCATTCTGTATTTCAAGTGTGAACAGTGCAAGTCGTTGCTAAATACTTTAATGTGAATATAAATACGTGTTGTAAATAAATATATGTCTTAGTAGTTGTACTACATTATTTTCGTTTTAAATAAATATTTTGTTAGTGTTTTAATTTTTCGTGTTTTATTTAATAATAAACTTCACCGAACCCGAAAATGTAATAACCGTTACAATATGTAGAATATTACTACACCTTGAAGTATTGGCTTTAAAATTATGTATAATTCATCGTAAGTTTCATTCATAAAATGAAAGATATATTATGTGAAACAGATCAAGTCAAATCAAGTGTTCAGCAGCTAACTTAAGATTTAATTAAGCTGATTTTTCACCTTTAAATATGTACCAAAAACTAAAAGTGATGATTTGTTAGCATTTATGCTGAGACCGTTATTTTTAACCCATAATACAATTTTGCCAAGATCATCATTTTTGAGGTGACATTTCTCTTCCAGTTAAAGGACTCACAGTAGCAAATATCTGAGTATCATCAGCATAGGAGTGTACAGCACAACACTCCATATTCGAGCTCATATTAGCAAAATACAAAAGGAAAAATAATGATCCCAAAATAGCTCCTTGAGGTACCCCGCAATTTAGAGGAAAAGTTGCAGAGTTATATGTACCTAACTCAGAAGTCATGCTAACTAGAGAAGATCTACCACATAAGTGACTGTAACACCACCTGATTGCATTCACCGAGAATTTATAGTAATGCAACTTAGCCAGTAACATACTGTGATCGACCATATCAAATACCTTTGAAAAATCTATTTGGATTAAAATTGAGAACACTGACTTATTGTAATTGCTTATAAAGTTATCAGTGATTTTCAAAAGACAAGTAATAGTACTAAACCCATTTCGGAATCTAGATTTGTAATGAAGGTAAAATATTTTGATCTGTTAAATATGTTATGATTTGATCGAAGCATATTCTTTCTAGTATTTTCGACAAAGTAGGTAGTATACATATCGGACGTAAGTCATCAATTATTTTTGATGAGGAGAGTACGTAAGTTGTTTAAATTCTTTTTAACAAAAGTTTCGTGACATAAATTGATACAAAGATATTTTATACACTTTATATTATAAGTTTTTGTATTCGTTGGAGGAGCTGAGTCAAAGTTCAAAGTTCAAAATTTGTTACTTTTTGTTTTTTGATGGTTATGTTGTTTGACCTGTTTTTCGATTGTTGCTCTTTTGTCATTGGTGTCATGATGATGGTTTTTTTGTCGTTGTTCCAACCTTGACTCTCAGTCTTTCGTTGCTCTCCAAAAACCCAACTTGTTGTCTCTTAAGGTGGCGTTTCGATAGTCTACGAAAGAGCTTTTGAAGAACTTCACAGTTTAAAAAGAAACTATATACTTCATATTATTAAGTAATATACCAAAAGATAGCTAAAAATTTGCTGATTGTTTTCATGTAATTGAATTCACTCTAACTTTGTTGGGAAAAAAATATGTGAGCCAAAACATAAAATGATGCAAAAATTTGTTATTTAAAATGCTAATATTTTAAATTTGAAGCCCTTATTTACTCCAAACTTTTCATGAAAACCTAGCGAATTGCTTATAGTTTGATTATTTTCAAGTGTGAACTAAATCCTTTGTTTATATTTTCTTAAAACTGTGAAGTTTTGAAGAATTCAGACGATTTGCTTTGATTTTTCACACGAAATAGTTCAACGCTTTTGTAACAGATGGCGCTGATGGTAATCTAAAATAAACAAAGAAGGCTTTATACGTCGTTACATTAGTTAGAACGATATAGTGTGAATCTTATTCCATCTCATTTGTACTAAGCAACAGTGTTGCCAGACCTAGGGAAAATGGTCTAGATCTAGGGATATTAAGGTTCATCTAGGGAGAAAGGGAATTTAATAAAAAATTATATAAATCTTGGGCGTTTTAAAAAATTATTTACAATAAATATAAAAGTAAAAAATACATTTCAAAAATTGTTTACAATAAAGATAAAAGTTTGTAAGTTTGTATTGTTACTACAATAATGCTCCCTAATTTAACCGAATTTAATAATTTAGATGTTCAGGAATTTTGGACAAAAATTTTATAATTAAAATTGGGGGACAATTATTTTACATGTCCTCTTTTGTCTGATTTAATGTTAAATTTATTTATTTATTTATTTGTTACGCTGTACAACAGAAATTTAATTCCAATTACAGTACAGGGTCCGCACTCACCGAGCCGCAGTGTGATAGTTTATATAATTTTTAGCTTGAGTGCGATTCGAACTCGGGATCTCCGGATTCGAATTCCGTATCGCTATTCACACCACCGTACTGACGGACAAAATATGTACTTTACCACACTCTTGTGCAACTGTTGAACGTATATTCACAAATTAATTTAAATATAACAAAAATTATTGTTGTTTCGTATGTTTTGTTATGGTATTAGTCCATAGAAGAGAGTGTAGTTTTGCTGTAGCTATTTGTCCTTTATTTATTTTATTTCTGATGTCTGTGTCGTCTCTTCCATCCGAAGTAAGTTTTACTCCTAGGTAACTATAGCTATCTGTTTCTTTTATCCATCCATTTTCTATGGGTAAATCGCGTATTTCGAAAAAGGTGTATTTTCATATTTTACAGTGAATTATATAATACAAGAAAATTGTTTATCTTGTAAAAATAATCTCTCTAAAATTTTAAACATTATAATTTCAACAACCTCAAATATATTGCTTAATAATTATACTACAGCTAGAGATTATAAAATGTCAAATTCTAAATATATTAAAAAACGGAAATTAAAAATATTATTGTAAAAAGTTTAAATGATTATAAACACGGCTAAAAAAATGTTATTATTCGTAAATATGTAAGTAAGGTAATAGTTATTTACGATATAAGTATCGTAATATTATATTACAAAACGGGATGGGAAAACCCATTAAGTTTCGTATTAATACATTACGATACGAATGCATACATTTATTAAAGAAGCAAATAATGATCAATTTATAATGATGAAGGTAAACACAGCACTAAATTCATAAAATTCATTTAAAAATAATTATTCATTCTGTAGGTATCTCTAATTGTTGGTGTTTTAATGAAATTAAGATTGTGTGACATTTAAGATAAACAATTGATATTTCAACGATATTTAAGTAAATTTTGTGATTTTATACCTACTTATGTTTATAATAATGTGTTTGTAACAGTTGTGTAACAATAAATATAATATAAACTGTAC
Organism: Pterostichus niger; assembly: GCA_947425015.1. NCBI lineage: Eukaryota > Metazoa > Arthropoda > Insecta > Coleoptera > Carabidae > Pterostichus > Pterostichus niger. Next base: position 11,362,351 of record OX380350.1, read on the forward strand.
TACGCTCAATATTCATTCATTCGAAACCTAGGCATTATTATAAATGATACCTAACATACATATATCGCTTCATAACTGCACGCAACTTGATAGTTGATAGTTTACGTAGACCGTGTGACGTCATTACAAGCGTTAATGTCAAATATTGGTAAGGAGGCTATGGCTCTATTTATTTGACTCACAGTACACATGTACGCGATGCCGCGCTTTGCAAAAGTACGGGTGGCGCCGACAGAGAGCATCAGCGGATGTAATCATAAGCTTCCTTTCGAAACCCCACCTTAATATTATTATATTTTTCTATTTTATTTGCAATGTTTTTTACGATTGTATACTACTGTTCTCAATTGTACTTTTACCTAATGGTACGTACTTATTCTAATTTGTTTATTTAAATTGTTAAATTATGTTATTTTCTCCTAAGACATTTACATTGTTACATTTATTATATTTTGTGTTTTTTATTTGTTCGTTAGTATTTGAAGTGTTTTATTTACTCGAATGTCCTACTACTTCGAATTTGATTACTAATTACTGGACGCTACTCTACTCATCACAAATTTTAATATTTTTGAATACAACATTGAATCCACAGATGCTCAATATAGTTGCAACACACAAAATCAGTGCCACATGCACTAAAATTCATGAAAGACACTAATTATAATAACCAAATCACACAGCATGTACCGAGTACTAATGATCCAGCTGCCGATGTATCCAAAAATCTTAAATATAAACAAAAACAGTTCTTTCTTTAGTGAAAATTCAGAATTTGTATTATTCAAGTAACATATCTTTGTCATGCATTATTACTATCCACATATAATGTAAAAATTATGTATAAAAATAGCATCGGCTTAACTTTGATAAATAAAAGGGAATGTTATTTAATATATGAACTGCAGTATTAGTTCTTTAATACGACTCTGTAGCCATAGAAAAACACTATTACAGTTGGAATTGTTTAACAATCACAATTAATATTAATGTTAGTTTCCTTGGAAACTTTACGATATACTTACGTTCAGTACCCTTCTGTTTAATAAAATGAACAATTTTATTAATTTTCTATGTTCTTGTTTTGGAAGAAAAAAACAAACAAAATCTAAATTCAAGTGTAATAATAACAAAGCACAAAATTCTAAGTTTTATACATATACATGTGCAGATCATGGCATACCGGCTGCGGAAGAAAGTAAGTCATATATAATTTTAGTTATTTGAACAAATTAACAGTTTTTCTTAATTAGTAGTAATAATAATATTGTTATTATTTTTATAGAAATTAATGAAGATCGAATTATTCTAGAACATGGGACATTTGGCAAAATTTGCGAGTGCATTTCCTCTCCGAACGACGCGAATATATTTGGAAAGATCGGAGATACAAAATTTCTTGATATTTTCGTCTATAATACAAAACTTTGGATCGAGAAACCATTGTATCAAAATTGGTTAAATGAAGAAGTGGCGACATTTTTTAATAGATTTCGGCTTTCATACAAGTTTAAATTTTACGTAATTCTCATCGCAGATAGAAAATTTAGAAGTGAGTCTACACTCTATTTGGATAATTGTATTAAAATTTTAACTCTATCTACATCAAAAACTGTTTTGGAACCGAATGATATGGTGGTTGCGGGTCAAATTGTTAGTTTTATAAATGGATTAATCAAAATTAAAAAGTATCATAACATTTTGACCTCGCTTTCAAAATCATCAAGTGAAGAAGCTGAGATTATCAGAAAGAAGAACAAAATTTGGGGCGAAAATGTTAAATATATTAAATCGTTAAAAAACTTTTGTAGCCGGCTTAAAAATTTTTGTTGTTTAAAAAAGTTGAAATAAAGTTTAAATTTGAAACTTAGTAAATAATTGCTTCGTTACATTTATTTTTAATAACATATTAAACATTAGTCCATCAGTATGGTGATGTGGTCAGCGTTACTGCATTCGATCTCGGAGATCCTGAGTTCACATCTAACTCAAACCAAAAATATATGAACTACCTCACAGCGGCTCGGTTAATCCGAACCCTCTACTGTAATTAGGATTAAGTTTCTGTTGTCACGGTTTTTTTTTGGTATTCTTCAGTTTTGTTTTATTTCCATGCTTCCGTACGTTTTTTGTTGTTGTTATTTTTCCTTCGACGTCAAATTCCTGAAACTTAATTATTGATTAGATATTGACCGATTAGATCCTTCTGATACTTAGCTTCATTTAGATTTCACTCTCTTTGCAGTATTCATTTAGTAGTAAAACTTAAATTCCTTTCTCTTGTTTCGTTGCTTTATTTTTTTGGTTAAGTACGTTGTTTTGTTTTGTTTAGCTGTCAACCAATTAGTGGTCGTACGCAGCGAAGTTAGCTCTGGTTCAAGTGCGAGTTCACTAAACAAATAATTTATGTGTTTTCATCTTTAGCTTAATTTTATTCCCAGTATAATATTTACCTTACACTTTTTATTTTATTTCAAATTTATCATTTTCCTTGCTAACCAATAACAATCATCATGTCTCGGTCGATAATACTGATTCCTAGTTTTATTTCTTTACCGACACCTCTCCGAAGTAGATTGAGGCTATCCTTGTCTTCGTGCATCGCTCTCTTTTCTTCGCAGAATTTTACAGGTTCGATTTCGAACGAATTCTTTGTCTTTTTGTCTTTTCGAACGACGTTGTGAAAAAAGTGTGAGATTGTAATATTGGAAATTGGGCTATTTCATTTATATTTCGGCAAACCAGTGTTATTTGCGAAATACCCGTGTGGGGATTCTAGAGATAGTGCCATTGAGGGAGTAGTGCATTGGTGGATATTGCATTACTCAGCGGAATTGTTCCGGATTAAGTTTCCGATAGGAAGTCACACCTTTTCTACCACTTGAAAGCCGCCCAAGAACTCAGGTAAAGATTTCTGTTCGTTTGTTATTGAATCTACTTTTCTGTCAAGTAAAGTTAGTCCGATCAGTAGTTTACATGAACCTAATTCCAATCTTTTGTTTTAGGCTTTTCTTTTCTTTTCGTTTTCTTGGTTGTACGTTCGTTTTTACGTACGTTCCCGTTACGTTGTACTTACGTCTGTTGTACGTCTTACGTGTTTACGTATTCCTGTGGCTAGTTAGCCTGTTCGTGCCATTTTTGGTTCGTTCTGCGTGCCCGTGTTCCTGGCATAGAAGTGGTGGTGAGCGCACTCGCTCGCTGGCGTTGCTTGGAGTTCCTGATACTCGTCACCAAGGAATTAAAGCCCAGCAGTTGGAAAAGAACCACGTGTAGCGGAAGTGACGTTGCGTGACATTCCAATACCACGTGATTGTCCGCCATCTTGGGAAGTGACGACTCGGACATCCGGTCGGCAGATCGAGCTGTTCCACTGCTGCCACACTCCGTTAGCGCCTTAGCGCCACTACAGCTAAGCCACAATTATTTATTTCTTTATTTATTATTTTTGTTTAATTACATGATTGTTATACTTTGGCTTGTGTGCCTTCTGCTCACGAGATTAATTGAGTTAGTGATTATCGAGTTTATCCATAGTAGATACAGATTATTTGTGAAAATCCAGTTAAGAACGTTGTTGTAAAGTCATTAGTAGTGACGTTGTTGTCACTTACGAGGTGTGTCGCTCGTACGACACAATAGCCATTAGGGTCTACGACTCAGTAGTCACGTTCAGTCAGACGCGCCGCGTAAAACGCATTCGTTGGCCAACGGACCGTCATACGTCGAGATACGTCAGTTCACTTTAGCGCCATTTAGGTGTTGACTGTCCTAATCGCTACGGTGAGACACAGCGCCCTGCCTCCGTTTCTGTCATTATTCGTTTTGACCTTAAGTGGATCCAACTGTCTTGCAATATCAACTACTGTATCCTGTGTAATTGTCTCGTTAATTACTTAATATATTTATTAATTTCCCGCATTTCCCTCTCGTTATTAAAATACTTGGCACCTCTCGTAGTCCCGTCCTGGGAAGTATCCCGAATTTTGTCGGCCGTAGTACTTTTGTTGGACCGATCGCGGCTCAGGCCGGCTGGCGCCCATCAATTTTGTGATTTATCACCCCTTCTCCGACTCACTCCCATCTTCACTGAGTTTAGCCACGGTTCAACCGTCCCACCCGGGCTCATCCCCCAGGGAGCGTAAGGTTGATTATCGTAACACAAATTTGCGTTACACTGTTATACAGAGTAGAAGATATAAATAAAAGTAATCAGACTTATTATTTTTAAATTCATATTACACATATTAATATTGTTAATTTCTTACCTATTGTAGAAATGAAAAAGTTTTATTCCGATTTACTGAGGCAATTTTTTTAGTACATTAAGGTGAAGGGACGGTTATTTAGGCAATCTCACTTGCATACAATTTTATAGTGACTGCAAACAATTATTAGTTAAGACATGAAATTTAAAAGCTTCGATATGGATAAGCGTAGCATTTTACCGGTAGAAAATAAAATAGTTCTGGCAAGACATTGTATAAAATTTATTAGTAGATCATAATTATATAAATTCAGCGGTTGAACTGTCCATCTTGGAAGCTATATTGATTAATATTGGTTTCGTTATAATAAAAAAAAAATCCGAAAATAAGTTGCGAGCCATGCAGAATTTTTTTTAATAAATCTATAAAAAGTGATTTTGTTGATATAAAAAACAAAGGAGAATTTCTTAACCCATCGGTAGACGTAAGGGTTTGTTCTACATACGAGTATGAACATATTTGAGAAATTAGGATACAAATTATAATAGAATTATAGCGTCGCAGAAACCGTGAATCAATCTTCTTAAAATATTATCATTAACATACATTCTGATTTAAGCTGGGCATCAAGTTTCATAGTTAATTCTAAAAACAATATTCTAAACCACTGTTTATCATTACCGCCATGGTAATCGTTATAAACGACCAATCAAAAATGGTTTTAGAATATGTTTATAACACAGTTTGTGCTGGAAACATTTTTACACGCCAAAATTATTATTTTGCCATAATTGTTTTTATTACAGATATTAAATATTTCTTTTATAAATTGTTTAACTAGAAAACTGCTGCTGTTTTTGAAATGAGGCAATAAATAATTTAATTTTCTCAGTTAATGATTGTGACGATCTTTGCTCTGATCGCCAAATTTGTGATGTTCTCTGCGGGTCGCCGCCTCGGAGAGTACCCTCGGGCGCCAGTCTTCGAAGTCGGTACGGACGGTGGCGACGCCGTCGTTTGCCTAGATAGCTCTGTGGAGAAAAGGATTCCAGGAGGTTCACTACGTGCCCAGGTGGCTTTTAAATGACACTTCGTACACTGGTTTATATGGTTTATTTAAACAAATAAAACAAAGACATGACAATTACGTACAAAGTTATAAAAAGTGATACCGTAAAATGCAGCGTAAATCTATCTAACTTCTAGACCCTGATTAGATCAATTACTTGCAACTGCAGGAAGACGCCACAATCACAATAATTGAACTAGTCTCAGAACTGATTGTCGACTATTGTGGGAAGACGCCACAATGACAACAATCGAGCCAACTTTAAGTGAGATAAGCTAAACACAGATTAGATTAATTGTTGGCAACTGTAGGAAGACGCCACAGTCCCAACAATAAAAATAATCTCAGAACTGATTGCTGACTATTGTAGGAAGACGCTACAATAACAACAATCGAGCGGACTTTAAATGAAATGAGCTAAATACTGATTAGATTAATTGTTGGCAACTGTAGGAAGACGCTACAATCCCAACAATAAAAATAATCTCAGAACTGATTGCTGACTATTGTAGGAAGACGCTACAATAACAACAATCGAGCGGACTTTAAATGAAATGAGCTAAATACTTATTAGATTAGTTGTTGGCAACTGTAGAAAGACGCTACAATCCCAACAATAAAAATAATCTCAGAACTGATTGCTGACTATTGTAGGAAGACGCTACAATAACAACAATCGAGCTGACTAACCCAATAGACTACTGATAATTGTAGGAAGGCGCTACAATATCAGCAATACAATTAACAACAATAATAATAAACAGTCTTAATATTCTCACCTCTATACTATAACGGACGGTCGGATTGGCACTAGAAGAAACCTTCGGAAGTCGCAAAGGCTCAAGAACTAGTGGATTGTTCGGAAGACACAAACAATCTGCCGTTGTGAGATTTTTGGCCGGTTTATATACCATCGGAACCTCCATAAGGCCCGTGTTACCAAAAATCGCAAAATTTGTAAATCAAATTAAGTCTTAAACATGGTTTTAAATTGTATAAAGTTAAAATAAAATATAAAAAATAATTTATCCCTGGCGCGGTTCGAACGCATGAACTGAGCATCACCGCTCTGACGCTCTAGCCACCTCGGCCACTAAGCTGTGATAACAAACACACTGCGGTTCGTAGAGTAGCGTGATACTTCATCACATGATTCAATATAAAAAATAAATTTATTTTGATACAATCTTTCTCCAATTATCAAAGACTTGTCCGGCTATATTTGTAAACCTTAATTATAACGATATAATTCATGAGAAGCTCACTTTGTGCCCCTGGACTCATTATATCCCCTTAGAAGGAAAGATTACATCTTTCACATCGTGCAAAGCTGCATATCTTTTTTATATATTATACAGGACCATATTCTTAAATATATAAAAAAAATTATAATCAAAATCGTATCCGGCATTCTTGAGATATTCAAGTAAATATTTGAGCCGTTCTTTATCAATTATTTGTACATAAATTTAATAATATTGTAGCGAGTACGGCCCTATTCCCTCTGGAACAGTCGACACGTCGTAGTCTGCTGCCCGTTTAGCGCTATCTCATACGCAATACAGAAATAAGTTCGAATCTGTTCTCTCTGCGTCATGCTTCTATAGTATTCCAGAAGGTCTGGAATACGATAGAAGATTTCAGTATATAAGGGCATTCTGTATTTCAAGTGTGAACAGTGCAAGTCGTTGCTAAATACTTTAATGTGAATATAAATACGTGTTGTAAATAAATATATGTCTTAGTAGTTGTACTACATTATTTTCGTTTTAAATAAATATTTTGTTAGTGTTTTAATTTTTCGTGTTTTATTTAATAATAAACTTCACCGAACCCGAAAATGTAATAACCGTTACAATATGTAGAATATTACTACACCTTGAAGTATTGGCTTTAAAATTATGTATAATTCATCGTAAGTTTCATTCATAAAATGAAAGATATATTATGTGAAACAGATCAAGTCAAATCAAGTGTTCAGCAGCTAACTTAAGATTTAATTAAGCTGATTTTTCACCTTTAAATATGTACCAAAAACTAAAAGTGATGATTTGTTAGCATTTATGCTGAGACCGTTATTTTTAACCCATAATACAATTTTGCCAAGATCATCATTTTTGAGGTGACATTTCTCTTCCAGTTAAAGGACTCACAGTAGCAAATATCTGAGTATCATCAGCATAGGAGTGTACAGCACAACACTCCATATTCGAGCTCATATTAGCAAAATACAAAAGGAAAAATAATGATCCCAAAATAGCTCCTTGAGGTACCGCGCAATTTAGAGGAAAAGCTGCAGAGTTATATGTACCTAACTCAGAAGTCATGCTAACTAGAGAAGATCTACCACATAAGTGACTGTAACACCACCTGATTGCATTCACCGAGAATTTATAGTAATGCAACTTAGCCAGTAACATACTGTGATCGACCATATCAAATACCTTTGAAAAATCTATTTGGATTAAAATTGAGAACACTGACTTATTGTAATTGCTTATAAAGTTATCAGTGATTTTCAAAAGACAAGTAATAGTACTAAACCCATTTCGGAATCTAGTTTTGTAATGAAGGTAAAATATTTTGATCTGTTAAATATGTTATGATTTGATCGAAGCATATTCTTTCTAGTATTTTCGACAAAGTAGGTAGTATACATATCGGACGTAAGTCATCAATTATTTTTGATGAGGAGAGTACGTAAGTTGTTTAAATTCTTTTTAACAAAAGTTTCGTGACATAAATTGATACAAAGATATTTTATACATTTTATATTATAAGTTTTTGTATTCGTTGGAGGAGCTGAGTCAAAGTTCAAAGTTCAAAATTTGTTACTTTTTGTTTTTTGATGGTTATGTTGTTTGACCTGTTTTTCGATTGTTGCTCTTTTGTCATTGGTGTCATGATGATGGTTTTTTTGTCGTTGTTCCAACCTTGACTCTCAGTCTTTCGTTGCTCTCCAAAAACCCAACTTGTTGTCTCTTAATATTATTATATTTTTCTATTTTATTTGCAATGTTTTTTACGATTGTATACTACTGTTCTCAATTGTACTTTTACCTAATGGTACGTACTTATTCTAATTTGTTTATTTAAATTGTTAAATTATGTTATTTTCTCCTAAGACATTTACATTGTTACATTTATTATATTTTGTGTTTTTTATTTGTTCGTTAGTATTTGAAGTGTTTTATTTACTCGAATGTCCTACTACTTCGAATTTGATTACTAATTACTGGACGCTACTCTACTCATCACAAATTTTAATATTTTTGAATACAACATTGAATCCACAGATGCTCAATATAGTTGCAACACACAAAATCAGTGCCACATGCACTAAAATTCATGAAAGACACTAATTATAATAACCAAATCACACAGCACATCTTTTACATGTAGAAATCGCATTCCTCACAAAGTTCTTTCGCTAATTTAAGAACGGTATTCTTAAATTTCATCCAAACATTATTTATGCTGCATTCTAAATTAGGCTCACATACGGGCAAAGATTCATTTATTTTCTTAACAAACATATCTCTAATATCCTCATTCTGTAGTACACTAGATTTCACACGAAACATTTTTTCGGTGCGTTTCGCCCTCATTCGCCAACATTTATCCAGACGTATACGCGACACCACCAAATAATGATCAAAGAATATCTGTTCATGGATTATCATTATGCTGTACAAATCATGAAATTAGTCCATTCTTGTAAGTTTATTGGTTTAGTTTCATAGATTTCACTTGTATTGTATTCCAAAATTCCTATTGATGTGTCACATTTCGTAATTTGTTATTAATATTTAATTTGTGATAATTTTTTTTTTCGCAGTTATACGAGGGTCATGCTATAATTATTGTGAATAAGAAACATGCTTAATGTATATACCTTTAAAATAAGGATGAATACATACATACATACATACATAACATCACGCTATATCCCATTAAATGGGGTAGCACGAACCCGTCAACATTCTCATCCTGACACACGATACTCGATTCGACCACATTAACACTTCCTCCATACAAACTCTTTCTTTTCTCACAACCAAAATCCATCAACACACAACAAACATTCATCCATCGCTAGTGTACACTGCGCATGTTTCTGAAGATGGTATCCACACAATTGCAGGTAAACACTCGAAACATCTAACCAATTAATCTAAAATCAAGAATCATACGCTTGTCTTCATTCATCATATTTATCCAGCAATTCATTTTCTCCAAACATTCCTATCCTGACACACCACTTTTGCTTCAACCACATTCATAATTCTTTTCATACAAGCTCGTTTATTCTTCACGCTCAGAATCTTTCGCTCACGCAACAACCCTTCAATCATATTCATCCACTTGTTCCTAGGCCGTCCACGCAAACTTTCACCCTCAATTTCACCAACATACACCTGTTTCACCAATCTGTCATTCGACATACGTTCTACATGACCAAACCATCTCAACTGACTTATTCCCACTCTTCTTACAACATTCTTGCCAATCTCACATTCATCATGCACCAATGTATTCCGGACACGATCTCTTCTAGTATATCCACACACATTCCGCAAATATCTCATTTCCACAGCAGTTATACGCCGTTCATGTTTCTTCATCCATACCCAACATTCACTACCATACATCAACGTAGGCACTAACACACCATTATAAACACTCAATCGAGCATCTCTGGATACATTCACGTTCCGAGTAAAGGTTCCCAGAGCACCCAATATCTTACATCCAGCAGATACTCTTCTTTCAATCTCTCGATCAATACGTCCATCCCTCGAAAACACACTCCCCAAGTATACAAACTCATTTACTTGACCTAATCTCACACCATTCACCGAAACATTTCAATCAGTCACTAAATCACTCTTCTCAAACACTAACACTTTACATTTATCAACATTCAGTAATAGATTTAAACCTTTTCCTACTTCATTTATACTTAGAATAATTCTTCTCAATTGTTCTTCAGATTCACCCATTACAATTACATCATCCGCATAAGCTAACGCAGGCACTACACTGCCACCAATACGTACACCATCCGTCCCATTCGGCGACTTTCGTATCAACACATCCATATATAAATTAAACAACCACGGGGACATCCCACAACCTTGTTTCACGCCAACATCTATAGAAAACCAATTACTCAATCTACCATCAACTCTCACCGCAGCCTCGCTATCTTCGTATAATGCACGAATCGCTCCCAACAAATTACCATTTATACCGTACTCTAGAAGTGCATCCCACAGAATAACTCGATGAACACTATCATATGCTTTTTTAAGATCGAGAAAGCCACAGAACACCTTCTTGTTCTTAGCAAGTGATTTCTCAACAATCATACGAAGAGAAAACAATTGATCTACACACCCTCTCTCAGGCAAAAATCCACCTTGCATATTACTCAACTTGGAGATTGTTAAGGTTCGTACCTTGTGAATAAGAATCTTCCCGTACAACTTCCCTACCACACTCAACAAACTTATCGCACGGAAATTAGTACAATCACTCGAACTACCTTTGCCCTTAAATAAAGGACAAATGATAGCACGTTTCCAATCATCAGGAGCTACACATAGTTTCAAACAAAATCTAAATAAATAAACTAACCAATCAAATAATCTCTCACCACCATACTTCAACATCTCATTCGTTATACCATCCAAACCAGGAGCTTTACCATTCTTCAAACGTAACAATGCAAAACTAACATCACTTTCATCTATATCCCATTCATCACTTCAAACATTTTCTCTTGAATTTTCACTACAACAATTCGATCCATTTACGCTACCATATAAACCTCTAAAATACTCACACCATCTATTTCTAACGTCTAATTCATTCCACAATAACTCACCATTCGCACTCTTAATCGCTTTTACTTTTATTCATAGTAAAATCATTCGTCATTCTTTCACTCATCAAATCATCAAAACGTGCCTTACTTTCTCTCACTACTCTCTTAACATGTTTATTTAACCTTTTATATTCTAGCAAACATTCATCACGTAAACTTCCAGGCACATCTTTTACATGTAGAAATCGCAAATACGCTCTCTTTTTCTCTTCAATTGCTTCTTTCACTTTATCATTCCACCATGCATTCCTTGGACAAGAGCCTAATCTGGATTCACCACAAACTTCTTTTGCACATTTAAGAACTGTATCCTTAAATTTCATCCAAACATCATTTATGCTGCATTCAAAATTAGGCTCACATACAGACAAAAAAGATTCATTTATTTTCTCAACAAACATATCTCTAATATCCTCATTCTGTAGTACACTAGATTTCACACGAAACATTTTTTCGGTGCCTTTTACCCTCATTCGCCAACATTTATCTAGACGTATACGCGACACCACCAAATAATGATCATTCGTACCCAATTCACACGCGTATCCACAACTAAACTTCTTAGTCGTTCATCATACAAAATAAAATCAATCACACTCCGCCTATTCTCCCTCACATTCTCCCATGTATACAAGTGAGCTAATTTATGTTTAAAGACAGAGTTGGAAACGAAAAGATCACGCTCTAAGCAGAAGGATACTATTTTCCTACCGTTTTCATTCACTCTCACATCACCATATTTACCCAATACATTCCCAGACATGCTTCTCTTTACTCCCACCCAACCATTCAAATCACCACATACGATAACTTTTTCACCTGGATCACACGAATCAATCACACTATCTAACAAATTCCAAAATTGATCTTTCTCAAGATCACTTTCGGATTCAGTTGGGCCATAAACTGACACAACGAAGATTCTATGAAAGCCTACCTTAAGTCTCAGCCAAAGAATTCGCGATGAAATACAACTATAATCTCTTACAAACGGTTTCATCCTTTCACTAACAAGCACTCCTACACCATGTTTTGCCCGTTCATTCTCTGCAACACCCGACCACAAGCAAAACAATCCATCTACCTCTTCTTCATTACAGCCTTTCCGCTTTGTCTCGCTCACACACAAAACATCTACATTATACACACGCATTATATTCACCAATTCATTTTCTTTTCCATTTATACCTCTAACATTCCACGTACCAAACTTACATTCATCAAATTTCGCCCATTTATTCCTCATTAGAACAAAAGATAAAAGAAATAGGGTTCTCTCGGTAAAAGAAGAAGAAGTTAAGGTAGCTTACCAGGCTTATCCTTAACTATAAAAGAAAGGAAATAAATTACATTCACACACCTGTCAAATGTCAATCACACCTAAAAACAAATCATAATTCACCGTATCTTAACGTAACTAATACAAACAACTAACTATATACAAGACAAAAAAAAATAAAAATAATTAAACTATTTTGAAAATCAAAGATAATACTTATCTTAGTAAATGGATATGCACAAATTCTGGTGACAATCAATAAATATTAATCCAACTCAAAATAACCAGTCAAAAACCAAAATTAAATCCTTATTTGACGGACGAGTGTTGTTTATTATGTTGTCTTGGATATAAATATATATATATATATACCGGGTGTAACATGAAAACCTGGCCATAGGCGTTTAACATGGGAAATCAGTTTTTCCTTGCGCAAAAGTGGCAAATTGATTTTAGACAAAAATGCTTCAAATAAAAGTTGTAGAGCTTATTATGGATCTAAATCAGTTTTCAGATTTTGTTTTGCACATTTTGTAAGCGAAATAATCGCATTAATATTTTATAAGAATTTCTACTTTATAGTGATAGCCATGGAATAGAGACAAAATGATATACAAATGTATGACGTTTTTACTGTCAGAAAAATTTAGTTTTAAATGGATTTGTGATTTATTTAAGTGACAATAAAGGTGATTGTTTTTATATCATTATTGAAAATGGACAATTTTATTTTATAATTTTTTAATATTTATTATAATAAATAATAGAATTTTTACGCAAATAATTATTTTATTTATTTAGAAATAATATTAAATTACAAAAGATGTTCGAAAAGTCCTCCGTTTTGTGCTAAGCAGTAGCCTAATCTATTGTAGAAACATTTTTAACATTGCACAACTGTCTAATATTTATTTGTTGCATTCGCCTACAACAGCGTTTTTAAGTTCTTGGATGGCATTGTATCTTTTTTATAAACGCAAAACTTTAAGTGTCCCCATAAAAAAAAAGTCACAGGGATTTAAATCTGGAGACCGTGCTGGCCAGTTTACTGGCCCTCCATGCCCTATCCAATTTTCTGGCAACGTATCATTCAGATAATTTACAACTTCTCTTGTATTATGGGCAGGACAGCCAGGGACGGCGCCACAGGGGGGCCGAGGTGGGCCCGGGCCCATCCTAAATTTTCTTGGCCCACCCAGTGGCCCACTCGATCGAAACAAATAAATATAAATGAAAAATACTAATTGGCTTCATAGTTGTATTAAGTTAACTTAAAAAATAATCCACGTAAAAATGCAACATTGTAATCCTATAATGACTGTGCTTTCCCTATTTAATTGACGAATTGAGTCTTAGTGAGCGGCACATCAAAGAATATTAAGTATTTAGGATTTTACATAGATTATAATGTCTGCGACGAAATACGAATTCTAACGAATATTTACGATTTGGATGATTGAATTAGTCCCTAATGTTTTCATTTCTTGATTGTTGTGTGTTGAATGCGCGCAGTGAGCAAGTTAATAAAAATAAACATGAATAAACGGACAATAGGAGATTATTTTAATACAATTAATAAGAAAAATAAAAATGAAAACACAGATGTAAGAAATATTTTATTATTTTATTAATTATTGGTAATAAAAGCATTACATGTAATAGATAATATTGTCCACATCAACAACCGAATCTGATTCATGTAGTAACGAAAGGGTAGAATCTACCAATGTAAGTAGGTACTTTTATAAGTTTATCTTTTTAATTAAAGTAACGCGGCACACAAACAGAGCCGTCTTAAGCATATTCTGCTCCGAGGTGCCGGGTGGTCAGCCCGCGCCCCAGCTCTTGTCAACCAAAAAAACGTAATGTAATTTTTAATGTTTCATTAATTTATTTCTCAAAACTCTTAAATTATACAAATAAAACAATAAATTATACAAATTAAAAATAAACATATTTTTTTTCGGAAACAATACATCAGTAATGTTTTATTTTATATTATTATTTAATAGCTACCATTTTATTCTGATTATTATTATTTATAATATATATTTTAAAAAGGATTCAATTATATAATATATTAAATATAGAAAAGGCTTCAGAATCCAATGTTTTTATAAAATATTTATTTGTGGACGTTTCGAGCAAAAATATTAGCTCATCATCAGCACCTTAAAATATAAATACAATAATTATAATATTACTAGGCAATTAATCAAAATGTCAAACCGGCTAAACCTGAAGTTGGCCGCAGGACACTAGGGACAAGTTCGACATAAGAAGCAAGCGGTTTGTTACTTTTTACCATAAAAATACGTTCTATACTAGGTCAGGCATGGTTAGTGGTGTTTATTATTTAAAAAAACATCCGACTTTGCTAACAAAACGTTTTTAAATTATCTTGACATTCAAATTTGCCGTTTTTACCATAAAAATACGTTCTATACTAGGTCAGGCATGGTTTGTGGTGTTTATTATTTTTTAAAAACATCCGACTTTGCTAACAAAACGTTTTTAAATTATCTTGACATTCAAATTTGCCGGGTTTTTCTATGTTCGACTTGTGCCGATTTCACCAAAAGTCACTAGCGACTCACAGCCAATTTCAGGTTTGTCCGTCAACTACGGTTTTACCGTCAAACCTTTAAAAAACGTAAAAATATAAAACAATATTTGTAAAATGTCAATAATAACAAAAAAGAAAGAAGATACATATGTAAAATAAAAATAGAAAAAACAAAAAATTATAAATAATTAAAATAAAATATATAAAAATTAAATTGTTAAATTCCCTAAAAAATTTTGAGCATAATAAATTATGATACGCATCAGTTTGATAATTAATCGTGGTATCATGGTGTAAATTTATATGTAACGTTTCTAAAATAAGTCTATGCTTTTTATTTTCCATAATATCAATAATTTTGGCTTCAGAAAAATTAAAAATATGTTGATATATTCTTTTTTCTAACGGCTGTGAAGTCTCTTCAATGTAACATTTTCCACAAGACCCACATGGAATTTTGTATACAACATTTTTATATTTAGATTTTTCAATTTTGTCCTTAGTTTGTGTATAAAGCGAATTAATATTAGTGAAGTTAGTAGTTATAATTTTAATATCGCAATTACCAATAGTTTTTCTAATTCCAGATATTAATTTGATATCAAAAGCTACAACATAATTATTATTGCAAGCTTCTTGCTTTAACTCGTCATCATCAGGAGATTGGACATATTTTTAATTTTTCTGAAGCCAAAATTATTGATGTTATGGAAAATAAAAAGCATAGATTTATTTTAGAAACGTTACATATAAATTTACACCATGATACCTCGATTAATTATCAAACTGATTCTTATCATAATTTATTATACTCAAATTTTTTTTAGGGAATTTAACAATTTAATTTATATATATTTTATTTTAATTATTTATTATTTTTTGTTTTTTCTATTTTTATTTTTCATATGTTATTATTGACATTTTACAAATATTGTTTTATATTTTTACGTTTTTTAAAGGTTTGACATTTTGATTAATTTGCTAGTTTTATATTATAATTATTGTATTTATATTTTAAGGTGCTGATGATGAGCTAATATTTTTGCTCGAAACGTCCACAAATAAATATTTTATAAAAACATTGGATTCTGAAGCCTTTTCTTTATTTAACAGATTATTGTTATTATTCTGATCCATTAGCAACTCGAATCTCTCATTTAATTTCGAGATAGCCGTGTCAAGTAAATAAAATAAAAATTTATTTAAATTTTTTTCATTGGGTCTAAAATGGGCTCATCTGTAGCCTCGTAATTAAAATGCCTTTTTCGTGGACGTGGACGAGCAGTTTCGGTAATTGTTAGGTGTGTAGTAATAAGAGCTATTTTAACTTGTACATTGTGAGCGGTATAACAAATGCCGAAAGCGGTATGAGGTGTGTTTAATAACATAATTTATTATTGGTGTCTATATTTTTATTTTGTGCACGAAACGATACAATGACGTTGTTATTGAATGGCTTAGGGTTTAATGAAATATCGAAATTTCTAGCGCTCGGCTTGTGTACGCCCCTAGGACTCTGCGCCCGGGTGCGCCCGCACCCCTTGAGCCCCCGGGTAAAGACGGCCCTGCACACAAATACAGATTTTAATAACAAATAAAATTTATGTAGATACACCTAGTTCCTATAACAACAACAAATAATGCGAGTAATGAAAATAAAGTAACTGGCGATGATGCATCATCGTCAAGTGATGATGATGATATATTATCATCCGATAGTGATGACGATAATAAAAATGATGATGACAGTGAACTAGAATCATTATATAATGGTCCTGTTAATGTCATTACAAATGAATTAGTTGTGAAACCTGCCAGTTTCCGAATAATTCCAGGACCTACCGATATTGCTCAAAACATAAGCGATGGACCAACTCAACCCCGTATATTGAATTATCCAAAAACAAAATTTGGAAATAGGAGAAGAAATTTTCAAGCTACGTGGTATGACACATATAAATGGATTGAATACAGCCTTTTAGAAGACGCAATGTATTGTTTCCCTTGTCGCTTTTTTTCTGCGAGAAATGAAAATCAAACTTTTTATTCAATAGGGTTTAAAAATTGGAAAAAGGCGCTAGAAAAAGGATCTGGATTACCGCAACATAATAAAACTGAAAATCATATAGTGTTCCGTGATGTGGTTCGAATATGTAAATTTAAATAAAAATTGTGAGTCAGTTATGGTTCAATTAAATGATGGGCATTTAACAATTGTAAATGAAAATAAACAATATGTAAAAACTATATTTGATGTAATTAGATTGTTAGCGATTCAGGGTTTAGCGTTACGCGGGAATACAGAATCGGAACAGAGTATAAACAAAGGTAATTTTTTTAGAACTATTACATTTCGTAAGCAAATACGATAAAATTGTGGCTAATAAATTAAATAATAAACATGGCAAGTATACTCATCACACAATTCAGAACGAAATTATTTATATTTTGGCTAAATCAATATTTTAAAAAATCAGTGATGAAGTAAATAAAGCTAATTATTTTGCTGTTATGGCAGATGCAACAAAAGACATTAACAAAAATGAGCAATTATCAGTTGTTATACGGTATTATTTAGATGGCGAAATAAAAGAACGTTTTTTGGGATTTAAAACAATGTCCGCGTTAGATGCTAAATCGTTGACAGAATATATTAAGGTAATGTTAAGAAACTGGCGTAGATTTACAGAAATGCGTAGCGCAAACGTATGATGGCACTAGTACGATGAGCGATAGATTTAATGGTGTTCAAGTACTATTTCGCGAAGAAGTAAAGCATGCAATCTATATTCATTGTATGAACCACAGACTCAATCTTGTAATTGTTTTATGTATGCAAATGCATTACAAGGGTCAATTCATTTTTTTCATTAGTTCAATCCATATTTAATTTTTTTTCATGTTCTACTGTACATATGCAGTTTCTAGAATCACAAAAAAATTATTTAGGTAAGATAACAGAACTTAAAAAAAATTGTAAAACACGATGGACTTGTCAGCTACAGGCATGTCTTGCAATAATAAATACACTTAGCATAATTATTAGTCAGTATGAGATAAAATAATATATATTTTTATAAACATATTTACTGGCTCATCCCCAACGTGGCCCACCCAGATTTTTTGAGCTAGCGCCGTCCCTGAGGACAGTCGTCGTGCTGGAACCACACATACTCATTGTTTGCGTGGGCTATTTCCGGTCCCACTATTTCTCGTAACAATTGTAAATAATTGTTTCCATTTAATCGATTAATAAAAAAAGGACCTATAATTTTATTGCCTAAAATTCCTGCCCATACATTTACTGATTGTCGATATTGTGTTCTGGATTCAATAACAATGTGCGGATTTCTCTGAGACCAAAGTCGAAAATTATTTTTATTTAGTTCGCCATTCAACGTAAATATACACTCATCTGTAAATAATATGTTTTTTAAAAACCTCCTATCATTGTTGGGCTTTTCCATAATTATTTCGCAAAATGTTGCGCGTCGTCGCAATCGTGTCCAAAAATTTCTTGGTGGTTTTGTACTTTATAAGAATAGTATTTGTATTTGAAACTAATATTTAGTTCTTTTGAAATTTCTCGTACACCGAGATTTGGTTCCATTTCTATTAATGCTAGTACATTGTCTTCGTTATTATTATTACTATCTCCATGCACACGTCCCTGTTTCTGTTCCACTTGATTATTAAATGTACCGGTCTTCCCAAATTTGGTAATAAAGTTCTGAATTGTTGTTCTACTTAGAATGTTATGGTGCGGCCAAATAATACTGATTAAATCACGTATTCTTCGAAAACTTTCACTAGAATAATGCCACTTAATAATTTGTAACTTTTCTTCATGTGAATAGTTATCCATTTTCAATAATGATATAACAACAATCACCTTTGTCACTTAAATAAATCACAAATCCATATGAAACTAAACTTTTCTGACAGTTAAAACGTCATACATTTGTTTATCATTTTGTCTCAATTCCATGGCTATCACTATAAAGTAGAAATTCTTATAAAATATTAATGCGACTATTTCGCTTTCAAAATGTGAAAAATAAAATCTGAAAACTGATTTAGATCCATAATTTCAAGCTCTACAAATTTATTTGAAGCATTTTTGTCTAAAACCAATTGTCCCTGATTTCCCATGTTAAACGCCTATGGCCAAATTTTCATGTTATACCCGGTTGTATATATGTATATATGTATATATATATACATATATATATATATATATATATATATATATATATATATATATATATATATATATATATAAACATTGATTGTCTGTTCTATATACAATTATATTAGTTGTATTATTGTAATTTGTTTTTCTTTTTACGTTGCTGATCGTTGTGTTATCAACGGGAAATGATTTTTTTAATCAACAATTCACATCTAGTAACGTATGTATTTTTAATGAAAAATGTATTTTGATTATCGATTAAACAATGATACAAGGCCGATTTATAATTGAAATATGTTCAATATGTAAATGAATAGATGATCTTATCTTTAAAAGTAAGTTTATGTGGAATATAAATATATATATATATATATATATATATATATATATAATGGGGTAGATGGCTCAGTGGTATCGAGTCGGCCTGTGGATCTTGAGAACCCTGGTTCGATCCCCACAGCCGACAAACAATTTTCACCAATTTAAAAATCTACCCCTGTGGCTCCCTCTTCACTAATATCTTTGAGGGCCGTGATTTGACGGCTGGTAACCGCACTTCACGCGACAAAATATATCACTTACCGAGATCTGCTTAGGTCAGAATGCCACACTCAGTAATGGGTAAAAGGCGTGATGATATATTATTATTATTATTATTATATATATATATATATATATATATATATATATATATATATATATATATATATATATATATATATATATATATATATATATATATATATATATATATATATATATATATATATATATATATATATATATATATATATATATATATATATATATATATATATATATATATATATATATACATATATATATTGAAAGACTACCTTCATCAAAAAATTTTGTCCCAAAATACTAGCACCTTTTTATACAAACTTTTCTAACGATTAGAGTAATTGTTATTTGTAAAATTAAAATTGAAAGATCACTTATCTTTCGTGGTGGACACTATGTTTTTTTTCACATTTTTTACTTGTCATAGCTGATTGCGGTCTAATAATTTTACAGTTAAAATTGACAAAAATTTAGGTTGTAGTTAGGGGATTCTGTTGCTTGGTTCTAGTGAATTTTGTATTAATAATACTTGTTATTATCGACTGAGATTTTAAACAGCGAAGTCTATAGTGAAATTATAAGTCTTAGCAGAGCGTTTATAGTAGTGACATCTGACGACGAAATGCTATATTAATAGTAATGATACAAATCAAACTAATAGTTCGGTGTTATATTAAAAAAAAGGTTTATTTGAATTTTAAGTACAATCAGGTACAATTAGTAGGTACAATAAAGATAATATTTTATTTGTTTTAATCAAAATTGTAAGATAATTTAAAGTATATTACTATTAAATAAGAATTTTCAATAAAATAATTAATTTTTTCTAATTTTGAAGAGTTTTTATTTAAATATCTATTGCTAATTTTCTACGGATGTCGTGGTATAAACTATTATCATACTTTTGTATTAAATAAAAATCGCTTATTTACTTCTTCAATTGTAGATGTAGATTTGTGTAAATTAACTATATGAGTCTCGGTTTGTATTGCTGACAAAATTCGTACTAGCACTACTGTGAAAATCAAAATAAAATTTAATCATTTAGCAGGTTTATATGTACCAATAAATTTAAACAAGATATTAATCATTCTGAACAATATCTTCATGAAATACCTTGAAAATATATTTTGGCATTCAAAGCATTAATTTTTTCATCATAAACTTGAAGACTATACAGTGCATTATTATTACGGAAAATTACATTATGACACAATGTCTAAATCTGCTTGTTGTTCTGTAAATAATGGGGAGTATAAATTATCCTAAAAATAAAATTTTTTAATATTACACTAAATCGTCATCTATTGTGTAATAGTATGAATATTTAACCACTATATTTTGGTTCGGATCTTTGCTAAATCCGCCATTTTAAGTATTTTCATTTTATGATGTTTCATGATTATGCATCTGCATAAAGTGGGAACGCACGCATCTCTCTAATATTCAAACACTGCTAAGCGAGCACATAGCTTTATGCAAACGCATAATCATGAAACACCATAAAATTAAAATACCTAAAATGGCAGATTTAGCAAAGATCCGAACCAAAATATAGTGGTTACAAATTCAATCTATTAGTCAATAGATGGCGATTTAGTGGAATATTCATATTTTTTAAATTGTTTATTAGTAGGAAAATTTTTATACCGCATTATTCAACACTCTAAAGCGCAACTGCTGCCTTTTTAAAACATTGCTTTATGATTACCCTGTTTTATTAAATATCCTAAAATGACGAAATCACGTCAAGTGATGTCATTGACAAATTTTGTATCTCACACAAATGCAAATCAATTGTTGAGCTCTCACATTGACATTTGATAATGTTTTTGTTTACAGAACAACAAACAGATTCAGACATGTGTAATTAATGTAATGTTCCGTAATAACAATTCAGGTTTATGATGAAAAAAATAATGTTTCTAGTTTCAAAATATATTATCAGGTTAATTTTCATAACAATATTTGTTTAGAATGTTTAATATTATATTTGAATTAATTAACAGACATAAACCTGCTAAATTAATAAATTTTATTCTAATTTAATTTGATTTTCACAATAGTGTTAGTACGAATTATAACAGCAATACGAACCCAGGCTCATATAGTTAATTTATACAAAAAAATAGGTTGACTCGACCAAAGAAACAAAAGCAGCCGATCATCTATAATTCTATCTAATTACAGAAGTAAATAAGCGAGTTTTACGTAATACTGTAAAAACAAACCGGCGATCGAATACTAAATAAGTAACTACTTTGAGGAGAAGTTAGATATTTACAACAAAGAAAACTATTCGAAAAATAGGATAAAAGATCTATAAAGTAATATTTGATTCTATTCGCGGAACTCCATAATTCTCGTGCAAATGGTTCGTAGATCACTAGTTGGACAGCTATGGTATAGAAGGTATTTTCTTCCGTGGAAACAAATATTGAAGTTGAAGCTAAGTGAATTCATGCAACTTTATTACTGAATTGTGCTATACTTTAATATGGAATATATGGGGCATATATATCATATAGGGCGAAGAACGTAAATATCAAAAAAAAAATTTTATTACTTTTCGGAATAACCCATTTATTGAAATTAACATTGGCTATTATAATTATTTAGCTCTAATTTTACGCATATATTTATTGGATTCATTATTCTTCATGGCCACGTCTTGTCAAGATAATTAATAAAAAACAAAGTACAGAGAATATGTACATCAGTTTGATTTAAATATATATTTACAATTAATTACTCTTCAATCTTCCACGTTTATCACCGAATATACATGACTTTCATAACTATCTACAAAGAACAAAGTCACATACCCCCTTAACCATTGACTTATTCCAACATGATCTCATATCCTATCGCTATTATGGCACATATGCATCTTAGTCTAAACATTGTCGTATTATACTATGCCAAATAACTTATAGTCTAAGGATGTTTACAAATTAGTTATACCCTTCAACAATTCTTAAACCTAGTAATTAATGACAACACCTCTTAATTCAAACCCTATACTGTTAATAGTCACACATTTTGGTTGTCAATATATTTTCATGCGACAATCTGACATATTACTACAATGTCAGAGACAATAATTTTCTAATAAATAATCTGCATAAATGAAGAGCAAAAGCGGTTCATGACTGTGCATCGTAGTTCATCTATTCGACGTATCAACTTACATAGCGCCAAGTCATAGAACAGTTTCTCTTTACCCCGCAGCTACCTCACCTAAAGTTTTAGTATAACACTTATATACACAGGGCCGTTCCTCTTTATGTAATGTATGCTCTTTGATATAAGTATTGATTGATATAAAATACATACATTGCCAAAATCATCAATTGTACAACTAATTGTAACTTATAAAATATTCAGCAATGTTAATTGAATAGTGATCATGAAACAAGTAGGCAGTATTAAAGTTCAAATGACTACAAATATTTATTTAGAAACAAAACACACAATGGGGCCCATTACAATATTTCAAGATAAATTAAATTAATTTGTACAAAAATATGAAACTAGGTGTGTACAGTAAAACTTATAGATAACAAATAAATAGTAATCTATATCCTTTTTATATGTACTTATAAATTATGAAAATAAATCAAAATTGTAAAGAAATATTTTTTTATGTTGTTCTAAATATTTGTCTTTAATTATAGACATTTATAATTTCATTGAAATAAGAAATACGTCCTTAAGACACCTAAAAGATCATATTTTCGAAGGCTTCAACCGCTTCATTTATATAGTAATAAAAACCACGAATTTTATTCCTTAATCGTGTAAAATTTTGCCTATATTTTTTTGTGTTTTCTGGCACCATTAAACAAGCAGTTGCTTTTGAGCATGAGTTAAATTATAAAGTATTCGACTTTCCTGATTCTGACAAGATCATGTGAAATTTTATTAATAGCTGTCATTTCAATGCCTAAAGTAGACCGTAATCTGTAGATAATTTGGGTAGTCTGATTTATTGGTATTGATGCATAGTCTGATTCGTCCTGGGACACAGTATAAGGTAGACCCATAACTCGGCTAAATATTACGTCTGAAAATGCAAATCTATATGATTAGTACATATTACGAATAGCAGCTATATTTTCATCTATAACTGAAGAAATTGACCGACTTTCGTTTAATTCATCAATCATCACTGAGGGAAATTCTATCAAATATGAATTACTTATACCAGCTGTAAACTGGCCAAACGCTAGGTACATCATTGCCAGTTACAATTCAAATCCTTTCAATGCGTTCTTTTAATGAGTGCGAATTTTTAAAATCACGAAAAAACACTCGTCGTTAATTTTATATCTCACAAACTTTATCTTATTTAAATTATTGACTACAGATAATGAAATCTAACAAGAAGCATTTGCATTTATTTTTCATGTCTGCTTTGAGTATTTGTGTTTCCTCATATAAATTATTTCGAACATAATTTAAGATTCTGGTGAATATTGTACAGATTGTTTTTAAACCTACGCACGAAACTTTAATAGGTTATATATTATAAAATACTGATTATAAAATGAAAGGATTTGTTTTGATATTCGCAAAAATAAGTCCACTTTATTTCAAGTGTGTAATTTTGGTATTATAGGGTTAATAAAAAATTTCATTACTTATTAATTATATTTATAATGCAATAAAATTATAAACGCTGCTTACAAATATTCCCTTATTATGTAAGTATCTAATATACATACATTTTACTTCATTAGTGACATAATAAATATTTAAATTTGCTATCAAACAACTAGTAGTAAAATGTACACATAATTCTTTTTGTTCTATAATTAGTATATTAACATTTCGTGCATCGGTATAGTAACACTATAGATGAAACTATATCAACAATCATGTTTATATTTATTAACAGTTATTATCATGTCGACTCGATGGGTCGAATTTAAGTGATCTGTGTCAATAATAATTATTGTAATAAATTTATTATCCGTGTAAAATAAGCTGAGTTTATTTTAAACTGTTATTATGATAAGTTATATAATTGATATTTATGGTCTTTTACTGCAGATATTCTCATGATTTTCGACTTTTTTATTCAAGTATTCCCTGTACGTCCTCCAAAAAGTGCATCGCGGGCTTGCAAAGGTTATATGATGATTATTAAGCTCCGTTCGTAAATTTTTTGAGCCAGTAATTTTCTAAATTCAATTTTCCACATAGATATGACTGTATACCCTAAATTTATAATTTTGTCTAATTTTTCTATAGGTCTTTGATATCTGTATTCCAAAGTTTCTTTTGAGGAATTAAAAACATGTTTATTTCTATTTGTCCTATAGCATAATTGACAGCCGTGCCAAATACATCCAAAAAATTCAAATACTGATTTATTTGGAGCATAATAGCCATCTACTTTAAATTTTTATCAATTACAGCTTCAGCATCATGTCCAGCATGTTGAATTTGTATACTTCGCGAATTTTCTTCATTAATTAACCATTGTAAGGCTATTTTAGATTGATTATCTTTTAAACGGTAACCTCATGCGGGGCGATTATAGCTATTGTATTTGGCTTTATAAATAACCGACAATAAACTCTGTTACATGCTGAAGGAATGGTAACTGCTTCTGTAAACGGATCCACTTTGCAATCATGTATGAAAGTTTTCCTAAATTGCTCGCAAGCACGACGTAATATGTCAACGTCCGATACGCAGTATTCGATTATTTTCGTCTCCATGCGAAATACAACATTTTTCTGTGTTTGTTTATCATGCCATTTCAGAAAATTTTGTCGTACAGAAGTAGACATATTATCTACATCGTAAAATTCGGGTCCCGGTAGTGATCCTATACAGTTTTTATTTTGAATTGTGTTAAATAAATGGGGAAAGTAACCTTTTTTTATTGAAGATGGTAAATCCATTGCTTTCGGTAAAGCAGATAATGGCATAGGAAGATAATTAATAGAATCTATGATTTTAGTGTTATTAATTTGTAGTACATGAATTTTTGATCCATTTAATATTAATTTAGGTTTAACTTGTCTTTCTTTTACTAAAAACTTTAAAATAAACTAACAGTCGAACGCTTTAGCATTATGTGCAATACATATTATTGACGAAAAAGAAATACGGGGTAATAAAACATAGAAAGAAAATGTTCAAGTGGTGCAACTTTAAAGATATGTTTCCGAATGCCGCATGCAAAACATATTTGTTTTATATCTTCGTTGTCGCAACACTCAGAGCACACTTGCTCCGCTACACAAAGTAACTTCATGTTCTAAATTATCACCAAGTTGTTTCTTGTGACGAGTCTCAAAATCATAATAAATAAATAAACTTTTGCTTTTTAATGTAGTTTTCTCCTGTAAAATGTAACACAAATGTCCGGGATTTTTATAAGTTTCACAAAATTTACAGTACGTTTCAACGCACACATGCTGTCTATTTTTATTGTAATTGTATATCTTAAAACACTTTGTATACTTATACAGACAAATTTTAAATGATTGTCAAAGTATATTTGTCCTCCAAACTTTCTTTTACACAGATCACAATAAATAAAATTCAAAGTAGGAAGGCATGCGGGAGAATATTAATTTACAATATGAACATATATTTTCACATCTATGACCACCTCTAATACTATACGGAACGTGACATTGTTTACAGAAATATCTACATGAAAATGCAGCAGTTAAACTTTTTATTACTGAATAATGAATTCGATAGTGAAGTAGATTTAATCTTTAATTTTCTTTATTGTCTATTTTTATAATGCCCGTTTTTTTACGACACAATTCTGCATAATTAAGCCCGTGTCCGCGTATTCTCCCTGAACCCGAGGGAGCTGATACTCTGGTTAATACGATTGTAAATTGTCCATCCGCAAACACGTATTACTCTGTAGAATAGTTCGAATTGCATCCCATGCAACATCCATATGTAATTGATGTGCACGACGAAAACTGAACCACGCTGGCCCGTTCTTCAGTCGGGGAGTGTTAAATATAAATCCCACATAGTCATTTGGACTAACGGTTTTAATTACATGTTCAATAACATCTTGAAGGCCTTTCTGGAACCATGTAATAGGGTTATTTCCCTCTGGAGGATCTTCCACAATGAAGGTGATTCTTCTACCCGTTACATTATTATTTTTTATATGTTTTTCAATTTCAGATATTAAAGTAAATCGAGGACTAGCTTGTGTCACTTCCGTATTTTCACCGCTACCGCCACCAATTTGCACTGCGTTATTAATAGTATTTTCACAAAAATTTAAAAAGGCATTGTAATTTGCCTGCTCTGCCAAAGAAGATTCTACGAGATCTTCGCAAATGCTAAAGAAAGCATCAAAATTTGCTTGATCATTCATAGCGATACAAAATACTAAACAGAACACGAACAGCGTCTACCTGACTGGTTTTATCCTTTTTCGGGAGATTCTTTTATATGTATGTCGAAAATCTACGGTCTTTTGTTAAAATATATATACCTGTGTTTGTTTTCATCCCCTCTCATTTATAAACGACCTTTTAAAAAATCTCTATAGATAATTAGTAATTTATATCAATTCTATAACATTAAAACTAACGTATTATTATAAATTCAATACAATGAAAGAAATTTTATTTAATCTATAACTGCAAAGGCATATTTCATCTAGATATGGTTATTGAAATAGAAATTTTGTATTTTTATTATATATATATTTTCTCTTAAAATAAATGTGTTGACACAGCTTACATCTCTAAATAACTTATAATAATAATAATTAAATAATTCTATAAATTCTCTTTAAATTAACATTTTCTTCCCACACGTATTTATATAAACTTTTTGGTAATGCTAATCTATTTCTAATACTATAAATAACTACGTTTTGTACAAATTTTTATATATATATATATATATATATATATATATATATATATATATATATATATTAGTGGTACATATAAAAAAATTTTACAAAACGTAGTTATTTATATATATATATATATATATATATATATATATACAGGGTGAGTCTGGGAAGACGCCCCCCCCCCCCTTTAACTTTTTTATTATGAGTAATAGAAAAAAATGGTTCATATGAAAGTTTTATTATTTTAAATATACTATTTGATGGCAGATGTAGATATTTTTTATAAAGTCAGGTTTACAAGATACGACTATCAACTTTCATTTTTTAAATAGCAACCTATAATTATTTTACTAAAATAAAAACCGCCATTGTTTTCTCTTTTCAACGGTGTATTAGTTTTTATTAATGTATCTAAAAAAATTCGAGAAAAATAAGAAAATTGAGAAATACTAGAAATAATTTTTATACAAATATTATAGGTGGCTATGTGAAAATAAACAAAATGTAACAGTGTTATTATGCAACTGAAAATCCTCACTGGATGCGGAACGTCGACAGCCAGAGGGTATGGTCCTTGAATGCTTGGGGTGGCATAATAGGAGATTTTGTTGTTGGTCCACATTTTTTTGAAGGTCCATTGAATGGAGACGGTTATTTAAATTTTTTAATAATGATCCTCCCGGAATTATTGGAAGATATTCCATTAAATGTCCGCCAAAATTTGATGTTCCAACATGACGGAGCGCCACCACATTATGCTGGTAATGTTCGGAATTATTTAAATAATCACTGGAGGGGACAATGGATAGGACGAGGTGGACATATTTCATGGCCAGCAAGATCTCCTGACCTTACGCCTATGGACTTTTTTCTTTGGGGATACGTCAAGGATCTTGTCTACCAGAAGATACCTACAGATGCAGAAGACATGAAAGAGCGTATTCGAAATGCTTTCCAAAATATTTCGCGAAACATGCTGGCAGATGTTCGAACACATCACGTTCAACGCTTAAATTTTTGTATTACAGAACATGGTCGTAATTTTGAACATTTGTTTTAAGTTGTTTTTGTTACTGAATTTGTTGCTTTAGTTTGTTAAGTTGTATAACACTGTTACATTTTGTTTATTTTCACATAGCCACCTATAATATTTGTATAAAAATTATTTCTAGTATTTCTCAATTTTCTTATTTTTCTCGAATTTTTTCAGATACATTAATAAAAACTAATACACCGTTGAAAAGAGAAAAAAATGGCGGTTTTTATTTTAGTAAAATAATTATAGGTTGCTATTTAAAAAATAAAAGTTGATAGTCGTATCTTGTAAACCTGACTTTATAAAAAATATCTACATCTGCCATCAAATAGTATATTTAAAATAATAAAACTTTCATATGAACCATTTTTTTCTATTACTCATAATAAAAAAGTTAAAGGGGGGGGGGCGTCTTCCCAGACTCACCCTGTATATATATATACCTTACATTATATTGTTTTATTAATAAACTAATACTACTCTCTAAGCAAATTAAATTTAAAATGTTCTCTTCACTTAAAACTATTTGTACATTTTTAAAACTACACAATAATTGTCTATTCTCCATCACAATAAAATCAAGTTTACTAGTATTAAAAATACGCTTGCCGGCGCATTTAGAAATGTCTACTTGATTAAAAAACCCATCACTGCCCCAATGTCAACAATGTTTATAATTATTTTTTTAATTGCATTCCCTACAAACCTCACCGATACGTGCGGGATAGGGTTTGGGACGACTCCTATAGCCAAGAAGGTACGGCGACTCGAGTCCAGGGGCAGCGGGGTGACGCCAATGAGTCTGCCGTTATTGTCCCTGTAATCGGTATTTACAGGGAATGCAAAACTCGTGGTTGTCGCGGCCCCCAGGAGAAGATTTAGCCGCGCAGCTTCTTCCCCCTCGAACAAATGCTCCTCCTTAAGCAGGGCAGGATCCAGCTCAAACTCGCTGTCCGTAAAATTAAACAGTTGCGCGTAGTGATTCTCATGATCGTTATTCTTCCAATTTTCGCCATAGGGTTCGAGGCATGGTCGAATGTAACTCGGCGCCTTCAGATCTACAGTATCTATAGACTGTGTTTTGTTGTACAATTTTTAGCACTGACGAAATTCATTTTTTGCCGTAAAACTAGGTACTTGAACTATATAACAGAAGATGAACAAACTGTATAATGATGAAAAATATATTCTGCGTGCTTTTATAAGACCGTGTTTGTGGTTGCGAGGGTTAACGGAGGTAGTTAGCAAAGAAATCAAGAATCTATTGTATTAAAAATTTTCCCACAGATTTTCACCCGTAAACTAAAGCAAAGATGTCGGGCGTTTCTCTTAGCAATCAATTTTTTGCTTAACAAAGAGGAACGTTTTCAAACAGTTTACAAAGATTTTTTCACATAAACTAAACCAGACTTTAATGACTTGCGAAAGATATATCGCTTAACAGCAACACCAATATTGATGTCGGTGCGTTTCTCTTTTTGTAAATTACTAAAAACACAATTTATTTCAGTGCAATATAAAATATTGAAGTAAATATATTTTCGTTAAAATCACCATGACCAGAACTAAAGATTTCCGACATTAAGCATGTATTGTATTAAAGATTTTCACACACACATAAAGGAAAGATGTCTGGGGGCATTTCTCAAAGAAAATTAATTTTGACTATTTTTTTCAATCTAAGTTACTTAACAAAAGAATGTATTGTATTAATGATTTCAAACAGATATGCCGCCCTAACAAAGAATGTATTGTATTAATTAATGCTCGTGCCTGGCGCCGACCGGCACATTAACACCTATCTGTCTGTCTCGCGTCGAGTGGCATATATATCTCGTATCTCAACTACAGTTTTATTTTCACGTTCGCTACATCCATTCTGCTCTGGTGTATATATGACATTGTTAATCGTTGTTTTATGCCATGCTATAGTAGTATTTTCCTGAAGACACCATTATCAAATTCTCCACCATTATCACTTAATAGTTCTTTAATAGCGTATCTAATAACTTTGGTTCCCATCAGCATATTTTACAGATTCTCTGGTACCTCTGATTTTTGTCCAAAACGACTGTAATCATCTTTAAATAATCAGTGAATCATATAAGTCAGATTCCCTGTTTGAGTGTCATGAATTGGCGTTAATAAGAAACTAAACTCCCTAGATTTAAGCTAGAACCACGATTGTGAGTTGTATGGATTGAAATAATAATAACACTGACACTGTGTTTTGACGTAAGATCGAATATACTTAACCTAAAAATTTGTTTTGGTAGGTGTTGGTTATACAAAATTTAAGTTGTGTGATAATAAAGTTTATTATTAAATTAAAGATATTGCAGCCATGATAAGTTATTCTTCAAATAAAAAAATATATAAATTATTAATGAAATAAAATTTGTTTATGGATTTGAGAATTGATAAGGACAAATTTGTAATATGAACCTGTATATTTTTCACTAAAGCATAAATATTAGTTTGTATTTTATTTAGTGTTTGTTTTTTATCCGCTTTTCTATTATATATAAAATATTTGAGCTATGATTTAGATGCAATATTATTCATTTATTCGGAGTTTAGTCATAGAAATAACAACTAATATCTCAACAAGTGTGATATAGAATTAAAATTCTTCTCCTTTAATTATTGGTGGCTCTGAGAAGAGCCGATTTGAAAATATATAAAGACTCAATACATCACGAGGACGGAATAATAAAATGGAAGAGAAAAGGAAGAAAATAAAATGGTGTGCCAGGATTTAAATTATTCCAGGATACTATTTAGCCACATTGCAATTTTATTGAACCCCGTAGGATTGAAATGAATGCCATCTACTTTTAAATGAATTCTATTATTATTCAACTTTAAAATTACTAGCTGTAATGATACATAATTGTACATGTTAACAATAAAAATATGATTATAACTGTCAGATTTACTTTTAAATTTCTGTATATCATCTGCAGATATTTTGTTAAATGCAGTATTAATTTAACGTTTGTTTTAATACTTGAACATTGACTTGTTTATCTAATTTTTTGTTCGGTGCCAATTTATCCGCTGGTTCCATAGTTGAACATTCGGATGAAGTAGTTTCAACCGCACGACACTGAGAAACTAAAGATTTTAATGTATATTCGATATGATCTAATAAAAAAGATCAACAGACGGATTGTTTATGTATTCACGCAATATTCCGTAGTTTGCTTCAATATTTTGAATTTTCCGTACATTAACTTCTGAATTTGTTGACGCTGGTTTATTTGGTTCAGTAATTAACTTTTCATGTACCTCGCTGTCGCTAATGTTTCCATGATAGGTTTTCCGCAATTGTGGCATGTAAACTTTATGTATATGTTTACAGAGTGAAGCTCTATCTTCACAACTACAAGTATATAAATGTGAACATAAATTTTTGCATTTCATATTTATGCATTTATAAAAACAAACAAACAAAAATCAACTTCGCATATTTCATTTATCCGTGCAAGAGTATATGTAATAAAAGCATCTGTTTGAGAAATAACTTCAA
Organism: Pterostichus niger; assembly: GCA_947425015.1. NCBI lineage: Eukaryota > Metazoa > Arthropoda > Insecta > Coleoptera > Carabidae > Pterostichus > Pterostichus niger. The sequence goes on from OX380350.1 coordinate 11,394,569, forward strand.
AATTACGGTCATTCAGAATATTAATATCGCCATCCGAAATATTATTTCCTTTTTTATGTCTACCTTCATTGAATTCTGCGTTACCTAATTTGTTAGTTCTTTACGTTTCGTGTAAATAAAATCATCTTTTTCAATATTTAATAATACTGATAATAAGTTGTCAATTCGTTTATTAAATTCTCGATTAAAGTATGAAGTTTTTAACTTATTATGAAAACTTTCTACAAGAGAATTGGTATTTACATGACCGTGAGGAAAATTTCTAAATGCAGTAGCCCATAGTTTAATACGATGCATGTAATTTGTTTGAAAATATTCTAGAAATAATACTTCATTTTTAAATATCGAAAAAAATGAGCTGATTAAATTATGTAGTGTATTGCTGTTTCTTTCATATAAAATAGCCATCAGGGCAATATACATATTTCTCTTTGTAGTCATACTTTTTACTAATATCAAATTTTTGCGTCACGCCCGTTGAATATGCCATTGGCATAACATATGTTTTGTATTCCCGAAATTATTTATTACCGCTTTAACAACCGCATTTATGTTTAAATTTGGAAAACGGGATTTTAATGATGAAAACAGATATGTTAATGTATTAGTATTTAAACAAGGTGTAATAAAATGAGCAACTGGATGGCCGCGACCAGTACTATCAGGGATCACGAAATTAACTAAATGATAATCGTACTGGTTTGTTTTATGTGTTTCATCAATACATAAAATTCTATCAACACCTTCCTGCATCAGATTCATTTGATACTCTGTTTGAATACTTAATAAAAATAAGCTTCTATTGTTATTAATATCCGCGTTGATAGGACCAATTTGAATGTCTTCATTATGGTTTATATATTAATATCGGATTAAACTTTTCTTTCCTTAATTTTAAGATATGATTTATTTAACATATTTCGTTTCAATGCCGAGATATTCCTTTTTGGATACAACATTTCCTTCCTAAACTCAAGTTTATCGCGATCGTCCCTACTAAGTGCTTCTTTCGTAATTATTGTATGAATTTTTCTGGTCGGTACGTCCATTTCTAGTAATGATTTAATATCTGATTTTGTTGACTCTGCAATTCTATGGAATTTTTGTATTCTCAAAGCTTAATTCATGGGAATGAGTTTGAATATAAGTGACTTCAACACCATATGCAAGAAATTTTGCAAAAATTCGAGCTGGACATCGAATTCCTCTCTTTACACACCCTTTCTTAATGACGTGACCAATTTTATTTTCTAGTTTTTTTAAGCGATCGTCAAACTGGCAAATATAATGTACATAATTTCCATAACTTTTAATATGAGTTTGCTTATAAAAATAAGAGAATGTCGTTGTCATTTCATCTGTCTTCCACGTTTCAAATTCTTCTTGCACGTCAAAATGATGCTGGGAAATCACAATTATGATCTATTTGCAAGTGATGAATTAACGATTTCTTATGATAAAAAAATCACGTGAAGATTGTCCTACAAAACATTTTATGTTATGGTTTGAAATATGAACTCATGACTTCGTAATTCATCTTATCGACAAACTAATTGCAATACATCACTACGTTATTTTGAGATCATTTATTATTTTCAATATTATTTCGACCTCACATCGTCTTTAGGAACAATTTATACACGTTCACAAATTGTATAATCTTAATATTATTACCGAACTATAAGAAAATACAATGTTTATGAATAAAGAAATGCTTATATTTATTTTATTAATAAAAGAAATATATAAACTTTAAATTTATATGAAAAGTTTATGAATTTTTTCATAAGTTTATTGCTTTATTGAATTATCTATAGTAAACTACATTAAATCAAATACTTTAATAATATTATATAGCTTATATAATATATAATCAGTACATAAAATTGGATTTAAATATATAATATATTGGTTACTGTAATATGAATATTTTAAAACATGAACAAATAGTACGGTAACCAGTAAGTTAAATAATGTATAACATTTAGTTACAATAGTTCTAATTTTTATTCTGAATGTTCTCAAATGTTTGTGTTGTACTTTTTTTATGAATGACTGCAATACTGTGTTATTAACAAAAATTAATTTAATTATAAGATGTTAAATAGGTTGGTTTGATTGAAGGGGACAGTAAATATTTCTCCAAATTGTGAATTCGTGTGTCCGCCATACGAATCGTCATTGACCCAGCAGAAGATATTTCATGGAATTATGGCATCATTGTTTATAACCTGAGCTCTGGACACGAGTAGCATGACACGACAGTTATACAAACATCGTTCATCATCTTATGTAAAATATCAATTGTATTTAGATAATACAGAAATTGTTCTCCTTGTTCGAAAGCAAATGTCGTGAAAAACCTGAAAAATATCATAAGTACAAATAATTTTATTGTAAATAAGCTTCTTTTTTACCTGATCCAATTCTTTTCATTACTTTATTATGGTCTAATAAGGAAGGGTTACCTAAAAAATAAATAAATAAAGCTCTAAATATGATGTTTATATTTGGAGGTTATGGATTTTGAAATGTCAAACTATCCAGATATTTTCTATAGTGGCCCTAGCTCAACGCAATTTTGACATTTGTGGCTTACTTCGTGACACTCATTAATCTAGTAACTTATATGTCAAAGTTAGGGAATTGAGTTTTAAACGCCAAATCGTGGCAATGAATCTGGTGATTAATCTAGGGATAAATCTAGGGAGTTTTGGTTATTTACGCCAAACCGTGACAATTAATTTAGTTTATCTGACTTTTATGTATTTAGCCGTTCAGGAGTTCGCTATTCTAGTGATGCCAACATATAACCATAAAAAGTAACTCATTTTTGCCGGCCTCGGCCGGCAACACATGGTTTCCGGACGATTTTTAGTTATGTAATACTGCTAATGCCGGACGGTGGCGCGAAAAGAAATTTTTACGTTGTATTTACTTTAAAAAATTCCATGTATCATCATCTATGATTTCGTATGCAAGCCAACTGACAGACTTTAATGTATCGTCTCTTCAAAAACGCAGACAAACCATTGATGTTATATTTATATTTAATGTAGTTAACAATAATGTTGATGCTGCTAAAATTATTTCTGCCCTGCCATTTCATGTACCTGTTATTAAACTAAGAAAGCGAGATAATTTGTTTAATATAAAAAATTTCACGTCACCTCTGGGTAATTGTTTAAAAAATGTAAATAAATTTACTTTGCAACACGATATCGACATATTTTTCTGCAGTAAATCACATATTGTAAAATATTTAGAACACTAAAATGTTGTATCTCATTACGCATAATGTATTAGTTTATAAGTTATGTATCTGTACTCTTGTAATTGGAAATTTTTCTGTAATTGTGCAGTATAAATAAATATTATTATTATTATTAAGTTCGACTCTGAGTCAACATCATGATAACTGTTAATAAATAGTTTCATGTATAGTGTTACTAATACCGATGCATGAAATGTTAATATACTAATTGCAGAATAAAAAGAATTATGTGTACATTTTACTACTAGTTGTTTGATAGCAAATTTAAATATTTATTATGTCAATAATGAAGTAAAATGTATGTATATTAGATACTTACATAATAAGGGATTATTTGTAAGCAGCGTTTATAATTTTATTGCATTATGAACATAATTAATAAATAATTAAATTGTTTATTAAATCTATGATACCAAAATTACACACTTGAAATAAAGTAGACTTATTTTTGCGAATATCAAAACAAATCCTTTCATTTTATAATCACTATTTTAAATTATATAACTCATTAAAGTTTCGTGCGTAGGTATAAATACAACCTGTACAATATTCACCAGAATCTTAAATTGTGTTCGAAATAATGTATATGAGGAAACACAAATACTCAAAGCAGACATGAAAAAAATGCAAATGCTTCTTGTTAGATTTCATTATCTGTAGTCAATAATTTAAATAAGATAAAATTTGTGTGATATAAAATTATCGAGGAGTGTTTTTTCGTGATTTTTAAAATTCGCACTCATTAAAAGAACGCATTGAAAGGCTTTGAATTGTAACTGGCAATGATGTACCTAGTGTTTGACCAGTTTACAGCTGGAATAATTAATTCATATTTGATAGAATTTCCCTCGGTGATGATTGATGAATTAAACGAAATTCGGTCAATTTCTTCAGTTACAGATAAAATTATAGCTGTTATTCCTAATATATATTAATCATATAGATTTGCATTTGCAGACATAATATTTAGCCGAGTTATGGGCTACCTTATACTGTGTCCCAGGACAAATCAGACTATGCATCAACACCAATAAATCAGACTACCCAAATTATCTACAGATATACGGTCTACTTTAGGCATTGAAATGACAGCTATTAATAAAATTTCACATGATCTTGTCAGAATCAGGAAAGTTTGGTGTCGTCGAATACGTTATAATTTAATCCATGTCTAAAAGCAACTTCTTGTTTAATGGTGCTAGAAAACACAAAAAATATATAGTCCAAATTTTACACGATTAAAGTATAAAATTCGTGGTTTTTATTACAATTTAAATGAAGCGGGTGAAGCCTTCGAAAATATGATCTTTTAGGTGTCTTAAGGACGTATTTCTTATTTCAACGAATTTATAAATGTGTAGAATTAAAGAAAATTATTTAGAGCAACATAAACAAATAGTTCTTTAAAATTTTGTTTTATTTTCATAGTTTATAAGTATATATTATCGGTGCTATCCCCGTATAATAATACGATTTGAGCTAATGAAAAGGATATAGATTACTATTTATTTGTTATCTATAAGTTTTACTGTACACACCTAGTTCCATATTTTTGTACAAATTAATTTAATTTATCTTGAAATATTGTAATGGACCCCATTGTCTGTTTTATTCCTAAATAAATATTTGTAGTCATTTGAACTTTAACACTGCCCACTATCACTATTCAATAAACATAGCTGAATATTTTATAAGTTACAATTAGTTATACAATTGATGATTTTGGCAATGCATGTATTTTATATCAATCAATAAGGATATGGTGTGACTAAATTTGTGTAAAAACATTACGAATTTTAAATACACCAGTCTACATCTAGTGAGAGATAGATTAAACACATAACCGCCAACAATTGGTTCGTATCTTTACTAAATCGACACTATTAGGAATTTGACCTAAACTGTGTATGCACAGAACAGGGCATGAAAAATGTAATACGAAAAATAGAGCGTGCTTGAATATTATAACGATGCGTGCATTCCCAATAATACACTAAGTTGACATTTATTGGGTAATAGTTTGAACATGTAACCAGTATATTTTGGTTCTTATCTTTGCTATATCCGCTATCTCAGGAATTTTAACTTATGGTGTTTCACAATAATGCAATTGAATAAAACTATGTGCTCGCACAGCAGTGTTTGAATACTTTTAGTTTTATAGCTAGTATCTGAATCAGTTCACAAATTTTATTCTATTCATTTAATAACTGTTACAATATAGACATAATTTATTTTTAAATGGGTAATCAACCATGAAACCTCACGTAAATATTTCAGGGAAGACAAAAGATTTATAATTTTATAAAACCCGTTAAAAATAATAATATATATTTTTTTTATATTAGTTTAAATAACATATTCGTTCAAGTGGCAGGAGGTTCAAAACCATTAATGCTTCAAGTTAACAAAGTATAAATATCTAAAGAGAGGAATAGGGGTACATATCTAGTGGATTTGAGATTTTGAGTTTAATTTTCACCATATTCAAATTACCTTTTGATTGTCTCACTACTAACTTTGGTGGCCGTAACTTAACGGCTTATACTGTACTTCACGTGCATAAATATATCAATACGGCACTGGGCCACTCCAATAATGTCTAAATCATTTATTACTTTATTTTATTTCAAGGATGTAACAAACAAAATAGGTTGCATTTTGAGTATGAGGTTGACAAGTGAAGTGTGAAGTTCGAATCCGCCAAACAAGCATAGTATTATAAAGTGAACAAACAATTAACTAAGTGATAATTTAAAAGCAAAGAGAAAGACTCTTAAAGTCAGTGACATTGAAGAATAACGAAAGAATAGAGAAAGAGGTAAGAAATAAAGTAAAAACTTGTATTAGAAAAATTAACCTATAAATATCTGTTGACAATACAATCAAGCTGCGTGTCCCCGGACAAAAGATGAATTAGTTTCACATAAAATTAGATTTAAAATATATAAAATCCTATAGAATAAACAGAATATTAAGTATTATTTCACTTTTTTTACTTTTTAAAGCTGATTGCGGTCTATTGATTTTACAGTAAAAATTGACAACAATTTATTATGAAGTTTGGGAAAGTTGGGGGATTATGTTGCTTGGTTCTAGGGAATTTTGGATTATAATACTTGTTATTATCGACTGAGATTTTAAACAGCGAAATCTATAGTGAAATTTGTAAGTCTTAGCAGAGCGTATATAGTAGTGACATCTGACGACGAAATGCTATATTAATAGTAAGGATACAAATCAAACTAATAGTTCGGCGTGAAAGAAGTAATATTTTTTTTCTACAACCTTTAAAAAAAAATAGTCGTTTTTTAACTTATTTTTATTATGAAAGTAGCAGATTTTTCACTAGTGCAAAAATGTCAGTTATTTCTGCACTAGTGCAGAAAAGTAATTTAATATAAATAAACTCTATACAGTATACTTTCTTGAGTTTGTTTGTCATTGTCAGTTGTCATGGATACATTAAACCAGGTATCTTTCTAAAGTTTCTAAATTAATAAAAAATTTCAGAGATGTTACAATTACTGAAATTTGTTTTATTATTTTTATCAAAATTTGGTTTATGGTTGTAGAAAAAATAGTGTACGCAACGCGTGGGTGACATCTGCGTAACTCTTGTCACGTCCCTTACAATGATATTGTTTTTTGAGGGATTTTAATAACTGACTTGAGTAGAAATTTTTGAAATCACTTTTTTTTGATATTTAAAACTCTTGAATAAATATTGCAGGTGCTACGATAAACATTTTATATAATATAAGAAGTAGTATGAAAATTGCTGAAAATATTTTGACATAAATTATGAGTTGTTATGTCAAAATATTATCTGTCAATTTTCATACTACAAGTTGTATTCGGCTTGAGAATTTATCAAACAAGAGTTAATTAACAAGAATAGTTAGATATTTATTTGCACATTATTAATTAGGTATTGCAGTGATGAAAATTTTGAATATTAAATGTACACTGAAAAAATGTAGAATTTATATATTGAAAATATCATTTATTTTATTCGTAACCAAGGATATTATTAACAGTGGTATTTCCGTTATCAATTGCACCAGCGATGAATTTCCGACGAAATGTACATTTCATTGGTTCATTTTCAAACAAATTCGTGATCCTATTGGTTGACAGTGACGTGTGGTGAATTCTCAAATAAATTTGACTGGTCACTTGTACCATACTTAGTGAGATGATGACAATTGTATGTTCACTAGTAAATTTGTCAAAACCAATCTTGGATGATGATAAATTTACTCATAATTAATATTATTATACAGTATGTGAAATAAGTCTGGAATATTGATATTATCTCTAGAAATAATCATGTAATCTAAATAATTAAAAAAAAAAAAACGTTTGGAGAGTTCATGATTGCGGATATTTTGGCAACATCAAATATTTTATGTCGCTAGTCATTTTTTAACAATGAAGGGGACGACATTTTATTTAAATGGCATGCTATGATTTTTTTACTCTTTGGAAAGATTAATTTATTTCTCTATATAAAAATATCAAAAAGTAATAATACTTTATTTATAAATAAAAACAGATAAATAGTGTCGAATAGATTAAGTTTTACAGATTTTAACGGATATGAATAATAGTTGCCATGGATATACGAGTGATTATAAATATCAATATTCCAGACTTATAATAGGTACATGCTGTATATACATATGTATAAGAAAATAAATCAGTTTTAAGAAAATACGATATATCTTATATATATTACAACAATAATCTTAATTAATTCTATTTAAATATTTTAACATTTTATCAAAGTTAACCACTTTTAAAGTTTGTAGCATATTATTATAAAAATTAATATCATTTTGAACTTTTTATTCTGTATATAGATTTTTCATTAAAAGAACTGTATAGAACAAAATCAGTATATTCTAAATTTAATACACTCATTCCTAATTGTACTTGCTCATAATATGATATTCACCATATTTGAAAAATAAATAATTTAAACTGGGTAAAATTTCTTCAATCGACTTTGTGTTTCCCGCTGTCGAAAACTTAATTTTAACCAAAAATCCTTGGTCTGTTAATCCATCTGGACTATATTCCAACCAAGGAGTTTACATGTTGACGACAAAGCCGCATTCTTTCGCTTCTTGATTTGATATTGTTGCGTACAATTCCTGGTAATCTTCTCTTCATTTTTTCCATATTCGGTTGCAGCATTCCCGCTAAAGTTGAATTAAATAACTGATTAAATTTGCTATCCCAATCTGGGTTTTTATTTTATGTGTAAGTAAATAAATTGTAGCAAGTCGAACCAGGTATTCTATATTTTCTAGAGTCTGGCCAAAAATTAAAATTTTGTTGACTTGTACGCAAAAAAATATTTCTTTGGTCAATATTTTCAATTTTGTCACCATAAAATTTTGACTTTTGGTCTTCTGATATAACTCATAAACGAAGTTAAAAATTCGAATGTAGAATTATGATTTTCAGAAAGATCCTCTAAATACGAACGCTTTGTTACCGTCGAACTGGTTTGTCCACGTATAAATTTTGATAATGCGCTGTGTTCATTACCTAAATATCAATCTATATTAGCAAAATCACTTATCAGCTCTACTAGTACTAACATAAGTTAAAATTATTTATACAACTACAGATATTCGTACGTACAGTTTTTTAATATATCAAGATTTTCCGCCAACCGGTGTTAGTTTCTGTTTTTTTAATGTGGGTTGACAAAATTCCACCATTTGTATAGCTTGACTATATTGTTTCTCATCTGGCTTAACTTTTCGAGTTCTTCTGCCCTGTAATATATACATAAATAAATTAATATAATTAATGCTAGTGAATATATGTACTGATAATGAAAAATAACAAATAAAATGACAAACCTATTCACATGCAACAAAATTGCAACAATATGTTTGCATTTTCCCCCTAATCCAGCTTTACATGTGCATTTTGCCTTCCAATCCAGTAATTTAGATTTTATAATAATTTCTATACAATGGGGCTCTGCACGTAAATTACTTATCTTCAAACAAAATCCCACTATTGTATGTGGTTCCGCGTCTTCTTTTATTCCGCAAAGCAACACATGTCCTGCTTTAAAAACAACTTCATCTTCTTGTATTGGTCGCGACGTTGAAATGTATACAAATATATCAACCAACTCTATATTAACTTTCTCCATAATTTTGAAACAAGAAGAAGTTATCTACTTTGCAGCCAAAATTATGTACTGAAAAAGTTTGTTTCCCCGTTACTCCTCTATCTTGTTACTGACCGAACTGCCACCTACATTTAACTTTTTTCGCGGATATGCAGAATCAGGCTTTTTTGGATATTTTATTTGTTTTTTCTAGAGTTACAAATTCAAATTGAAAAAGAAAATTATGTGCTATTGATGATGAAATTCGTAAATATACAGAATATTTTAAACAAATCTAACACGAGCGGGTGGCTGCATTACGCGGCAACGGACTCGAATGTTTATTTAACATAAATAACAAAGTTGAAACTTAATTGAAACGCGAACATTGCGTGATGTGAAGATCTACATTTTCACGCTTTGAGTCGATGGACGAGACTGATGGTTTCCACCAAATCACTTACAGCCCTGGGTACGATACCCACATCTGGAATCCGTCCCCTACCCATCGGGGTGGACACAGATGTCTCAAGTGTTTTGGTTATGTAGTCTTGACAGTCGGGCACTGTAGATAACGCGAACATGAAATCTTATTGGAATTTTAAGAATATTAACTATAACTGTCTCTTTTTATAATTTAATGTCCTATATTCGAAAACCAAAAGATCTCACACTCAGCCTTAATGGCACATGTGGTCACGAGTGTCAAATTACACAAAACCAATCTTATCTTAACGCAACATAACAACAATGAGATAGCTCATATTGTTACATTATCCCCACGTTAAAACATAAATATATCGGTAACCTCGATATATTTATTTTATCGGTATTTGGGTGAACTATATCTTTCCTGAAATGCTGCAGTACTGAAACTAAACAAATGATCGAATCTCTAACTTTTGAAATCTGAAATATTACAAATATTAATCAAAATTATCAAAAGAATCTAAAACATATTAACGTACAAATAAAGTAATAACAGCACTTAATTGTTGTACATCATGAATTCAATTGCTAAAAGACACAAAATAGAATTGCTAAAACATTATAGGACACAGGAAAAAAATTCTATTTTAGAATTAACATAAATGAACAAAATAATATAAATAATAATAAAATAATTAACAAAAAAGAGAATTGCCAAAACAAAGCAAAATACTAAACACAAGTTCACTCTCATATTCTACACAAAGCAATACTCTCCTACAATGTAATTAATCAAATTTTGCGAAACACAAAATTAAAATACACAATATCACACATAATTCTTGAATCAGCTGGTAAATTCAGAGACAAAACATGGAATTATCTAATTCCCACATCTGAAAATTGTACCACAACTAAACAAAGGAATTTGTAATACACATATTACATAATTAAACTAAACTTAACTAACATGCACTTAAACTCTATTATTCATCAAAACACAGATTGTCAATGGTGGCTGGGTCATATCCGGGTTGTGGAGATGTCAAGGGAACGCGGGGTGTACACTACACTTAACAACAACATCACTACGCACGATTGTACCAAAAAAACTGAGGGCAAGGGGGTGGTTCTTCCTTCAACTGGGGTTGTTGACACTGACCGCACATCAGCTGATGGCCGAACCGTATGTTCAAGCCTAGATCCGGTCGCTGTAAATGGTGGGGGTTTATTTTCCTCAGGTAGTGCCTAACTTGTAATGCATTACTGATGATTTCAATGGGCAAAACACTTGCTGCGATGGACTTAAAGCTGCTGATACAAATATGCTTGTTGAGAAAATATCTTGATCTCATGGGCGCACAAAATGAATTGGATTCGCTCCAATTCAACGATCACAACTTATTCCAAGTTGACGATCGCTCCAATCTTGTGTGTTCTACACATAGAACACCAAGCTCAACACTGGAAACAAGTACGCTACAGGGGACTTGTTCCGTGCCCATGTCAAGATTATTTTCTCCCAATAGCATGCCATCTTTTTTTAAAGTTAAATTCAAAATTTTATCATCATTGCCCATTTTATCATCCTTAGTACACACTACATCGCAAGTTAAAGCACTTACCTCCTCTTTATTTTCTTCTTCATGATCAGCTTCCTCTGATACAGCCACGATTTCGCTGTTGTCTTCCTTTGGACGCGGAATGTCCACTAACACGCGTTCTTCAGCTTGCAACAATGAATCAAATTCAGCCGCAGTAATTTTTGCAACTTGCAAAGGCTGGCTACCAGGCTGAAGAACGGAAGGCAACATACATGGAAGTGGTGCATACACGTTCGGCTGTATACAGGTAGCTGGCATGGATGTCGGTTGCTGGGGTGGCACGAAGTATGGCATTGACACGTCATACTGCATGGTCATCGGTGGATACGGTGATGGAATCGTACTCCACGGCGCTGTCTTCTGCTGCGGTGGCACGTGATACGGCATTGGCACAGGTAGCGAAGGCTGGTGTGGCAAGCCATATTGCACTGCCGCTGGTGGATACGATGCTGTTATCGTACTCCACGGCGATGTCACCGGAAACCAAGAGCCAGGTACTCTTAGCGGGTATCCAGGTGGCGACGGGTACGTCGGTGGAACGTACGGATACATATCTATTTATCTATCACTCGCGTTCACTTGATTTAATTTAAACTTTCTGTTTCCTCATAATTTTGAAACTAAATAAACAAAATAAATAAATAATAAATAAAATAACATTTTTCAAAAATTTAAAAATATATTAACAAATTTAAAAATTACTAAATAGCACTAAATTTGCAACAAAACAAAGCACTGACTCAAAACTAAAATGATAATTTGTTAAAACAAACTGTTTTATAAAATTCTTAAAATTCAATAAAACTACTTCACTTCTTTGATTCACGATACATGTGACTGACGTGTCTATTTCGGCTCTTCACTTTATCGTTATTTTAGCTGGTATTTCTTTTAGGTTTACATTTATTTTTGGTATCAGTGCATTCCGTTTTATCTAATTCGTACACAGGTGGTTGTGTTTTTGTTATCTACTATAAGAGGGGTGAGTTATCTTCATTTTACTTCTCATCTAGTGATTTTTTTATTAACTCTTATTGTTTTGTGGGTCATAGCGTTGCTCACTCTTGCTTGTGCGTTCTTTGCTAATTAAATTATTTAATTAATGAAACTATCAAACATCTACCAACTGCAGATTTATCGATTCGTTTTACTGGATGTTTTAGTTTTATATCTTACACAGGGTGTTGTTGGCTTTTGTTTTGATTTTTTTTTGTTTTATTGATTTCTTAAATGGATATCTGTAACTGTTGCAAAAAAACAACTCAACCTCATAGATTAATAATTTGTTCTATATGTAAAAATGGTTTCAATATAGAGTGTGTTGATATATCTGCTCCTGAAGCTCGTAGAATTCAAAGCTCAAAATCTGGTCTGAAGTGGAACTGTATTAACTGCATTAATATCGGTAATGACTTAGACAGCCTAAAAGCTGTAATAATTAAGTTGCAAAATGACATTACAGAATTAAAAAACTCTCATGCAGTCAATAATAGCAGCACACACTCTCTGTCACTTCTATCAACTGAAACTATTATTCATGAAATCTCCGATCGCGCAAAGCGCTCATGTAATATTCTTATTTTTGGATCTGTGGAGATTAATTCCGTGTCTAAACAAGAGCAGTTAGATGCTGATACAATCCTAGTCAATAACTTACTATCTGAATCAGGTGTTACTTCTCCAGTAATAAAAGTAAGTCGTCTGGGTCGGTTTGATGCTACATCAGCTCGCTCTCGACCAATTAAAATTCAATTATCCTGTCGTGGTGTTGTTAATAATTTTTTTAAAAATTTATATAAATTAAAATCCAACGTCTCTATGACTAACTTGTCCGTTTCACGTGATCGGACTAAAATGCAGATTGAACTTTATAAGTCTGTAAAACAGGAATTAATAAATCGCAAAGATAATGGAGAAACAAATATTATTCTTAAGTATGTTAATGGTATCCCTAAAATAGTTTCGGAAAACTAAACTTGCCCAACAGTTGTCCTGTCTTTTTACGTTGTTATTACCAAAACACCAGGGGTCTCAATTCAAAATCTCACTTATTTTATACTAACTGTTGTACTGTGTCTTTTGATGTTATTTTGTTAACAGAAACTTGGTTAAGCAATTCTCTTAACACTTCTGAGCTATTTCCCTTAAATTATGAAATCATTCGCTGTGACAGAAATTTTTCCCTTGTTGGACGGTCTAGGGGTGGTGGTGTCTTAATCGCGTTAGCAAATCATATTAAATATAGTTTATTTGATACCACTAGTTTACGGATTATTAACCCATTAATTGATATTGTTGCATGCAAATGTAATTTTGACAAATCATCACTAGTAATTTGTGCAATTTATTTTCCTCTGCAATATACTGGATCTTAAACAGTATAATCATATAGACAACATTAATCACAATAAATTAGATCTTGTTTTATCCAATTTAGCAACTAAATTAATTGTTGAAAAATGTGACTTTCCCCTTGTTTCTGAGGACGCTTATCATCCTGCGTTATTACTTGATCTTGAAGTATTGTCTTCGCCTAAACCGATTAAATTCCCATCTAATAATATTTTTTATAATTTTCGTAAAGCTAACTTTAATCAATTGTATGATGATATTTGTTCATTGGACTGGTCTTGTCTCAATGAGTACCATAATGTTGATAATGCTCTAGATAAATTTTATAATATTCTATATGAAGTATTAGACAAGTCTGTACCCAAACATAAACATATCAAATCCAACTACCCACCATGGTTCACAAGGGAAATAAAATACAATCTTAAAACGAAAGAATATCTTAGAAAAAAATGGGTTAAGACTAAATCATTAATTTATTTGGATGAATTTAAAAGATTAAGATCTTTAATCAAATTGCAAATTGATGCGGCATACAATATTTATATGCGTAATGTAGAAGTAAATATTAAGAATAATCCTTCCGAATTATGGAAATATGTTAATTCAAAACAAAATTCTTCACGAATTCCAGGTAAACTAAATGATGACGTTTCTGAATACGACACACCGCAAGATATTGTCAATGCATTTGCTAGATTCTTTTGTGGTTTTTTTACAGGTAGTACATCGCACAGCATTCCAGACGTTAGTACTAATTGTTCTCCTTTTTCTATTCAATCTGTTAGTGTTGATGATTTACTTCCTCTAATGGCATCTTTCTCTAGCAAATCTTCAGCTGGTGAAGATCAAATTCCAAGCTTCTTGGTTAAAGATTGTCGCTATACCTTTGCTAATCCCTTATCTCTCATTATCAATCTTGAAATTAAAACTTGTTCTTTTCCTAAACGTTGGAAGAAAACACGTATTACTCCTTTTTTTTAAAAAGGTGATAAACATTGTATAAAGAACTATCGTCCCAAATCAATAGTGAACAATTTTGCCAAGCATTTTGAGATGGTCATTTATAATACACTGTATAGTAACACATTTTCTTTAATTTCACCTGATCAACATGGTTTTATGAAGGGTCGATCGACTACAACCAACCTTGCATCCTTCACCCAATTTACTTCGTAAATTTTAGATGTGCGTGGGCAAATTGATACAATCTATACTGATTTTTCCCGTGCTTTTGATTCTATAGATCATGGTAAACTTCTCACAAAAGTTAGTGCCTTTGGTGCAGCTCCTTCCGTAATACAACTTCTTAGCTCTTATCTCAATAATCGTACCTGTTATGTGTATTACAATGGCTTCAGTTCATTCAAATTTACAGCTTCGTCCGGTGTTCCGCAGGGATCGAACCTAGGACCTTTATTATTTAATTTGTTTCTAAATGAACTACTTCAAACATTTTCTTGCCCGGTACTGGCTTATGCAGATGATCTTAAATTATATCTTAATATATCTACACTTGATGATGCTCTGATTTTGCAACAGAATATTGACATCCTAGTACATTGGTGTGTCAATAATATACTTCAAATAAACATAGACAAGTGTTGTGTAATATCCTATTGTCGTCGCTTAACTCCATTCCAATACCCGTATCTCATGTGTGAAGTGTCACTGGTACGTAAGAAATCAGTTAAAGATCTTGGAATCACCTTTACGTACAATTTCAGTTTCTCTGAACAGTTAAATAACGTCTGTTCCTCTGCAAGTAAGACCTTGGGTTTCTTAATAAGGATATCGCGAACGTTTCTTGATATATCACTACTTAAATCATTGTATTTTGCATACGTAGTTAGTAAATTGGAATATTTTAGCATTGTTTGGTTCCCTCTTTATGCTTATCAAAGTTTAGCCATTGAACGCATCCACAGAAAATTTCTCAAATTTCTTTCTTTTAAAATAGATAATATTTATCCCGTCAGAGGTATTGATCAAGAATCTCTCCTCCTACGTCATTCCATGCAGTCATTAACTCACAGAAGAGAAAAGTATAGTGCTAGATTCCTTTGGATGCTTCTTCATAATAAAATAGATGCTCCGCATTTACTATCTTGTATTTCTATATTAGTACCACGATTGAATTCTAGATTCCCAAGAACGTTCCATCTTCCAACACCACATACGGAAGTACTGCAGCGTTCGCCCGTTTACATCATGTGCCGAAACGCTGACATATATTATGATGACATTTTTGCTTAAATGTAATGTATATGTATTTATTTCTAGTTTATCATATATTTCGCTTATTATTCTTTCATAGTATGTATTGTGAAAATCATGTATTATTTTTTGTCCTGTAATTGGTTTACTGTTGGGCAAATAAACTTTATTATTATTATTATTATTATTATTATTATTCACAACCAAAAAATTTGCAACTAAAACATTAAACAATTTACCAAATTTCAACTTAAGCAAAAGATTCGTAGAGATTGACTCACGTATACAAAGTTAGTCCAAAAATTTATCTAACTTTAGTGACGCTCCAATACACAATTAAATTATTACATAAATTAATCTTACCGGACTGCGCCAATCTAACACGGGCGAGCTACCAGGCTGAAGAACATATCAAAATGTTGAATATACAGAGATGATGACGTACTACTTGTTCCTTCATTTAATTGGGAATAGGTATATAAAATATTATTTTGTAATTTGAAGTTGATCTAGCTACTTTGCAAAATACTCATTTTACACAACTGATGTGTACTCAGCGCAAAATGAACATCTAGATTGACATCTGTCATTCATAATGATATATTTCACAATGTCAATTCAACGAGCATTTCAGAATTTGTGGTTTGAGATATTTTTTTTTCTGTATTACACCAATATTTGAAGTTATCAGTAGGATACAATAGGTCTTATAACATCAAAATATTTTATTAATTTTAGTAAAGCATAGGTATTAGTAAAACAGGATGATTAGTTATATTGAAATATATTATTTATTTTAAAAACGATATTTTTAACAAAGTTTATAATATTACGATTATAGAAAATAATTCTTATTCTAACCTTAAACATTTCACAAAAGGAAATTGTAAGTAATTATTTATATTTTTGTTATATAGCTTACAGATTATAAGATGAATGATAAAATAAAACAGAACAAATTCACCTCGTCGATGCAAAATTCAGAATACATATATAAATTTTTAATCACAAAGACTTGTAGGAAAAATATTTTCATATTAGGATATAAAAAGGCATCTATAACCCTGATGGTGCATATATTTTGTTTAATTGAAGCGTTTACAAGTTTTCAATATATTTTAGGACTACAGTACGTAAACATGATTAGAAAATACATGAGAACTGCGATTCTAAATTCATAATATTTTAGTTGCTATTCCTATATATTTGTACAATTTATACAATTTTAATGCAATGTATAGTTCTTACAAAACATTAATTTTTCCAATTACAAACCTATGTTACACAGATAACTTACAAGACAGACTGATTACGTGATATACCGAGGTTTAGTCTGTTATAATCTTTGAGTGCTGGATCAGTTCATTCCTGCAAAGTCTTGTAATATGAAGTCTCGTTTGGATTTTGATATGTATAACTTTTCCGCTCTAAAAGGGGACTTCATTTGTTACAGTTAAGATTAGACAAATACTAACTATTACAACAACTATAATAACAGAATTAATTAAAGTATGGCTCTTAACATCATTTGGAACATTTATTTCTTGCAATATAGGCGTCTCTTTAATTATAATATCTTATTTGTTTTGTTGTATCTCACTTCTGACACCAATGTTATGTTGTGTGCCATTCGATACAAATAATATACTTTGTTAAAACAAATAACTTATTTATTTACGAAAACAAATTACAGATTGAAGTATGCACAACTGAAATGACTGCTAGTAACTAATGACAAAAAATTCATCTTTGAAAACAAAAAATCTGAATATTTAAAATAGTTGGCCCAACCCTTTAAAGAGGGGCAGCTTCCGAAACGACCAATAACAAATATTGTTAACAACTACTCAAAATGAGGAGGGGAAATTTGGGTAAATTGTCCCCGGGACAATGACCGTTAAAACTTAAGGATGTCTTAGAATTTAGGGAAGTTTTAAGGTTATAAAAATAGGTCGTTTCGGCGAGTCCAAGCGATTCAAAAGAAAGTAAGGTTGTGAGTACAATTTTAAAACATCGGAAAACTCTAATAAAAATTAAATGAAATTCGTAATAAAATAGTAAATAATTTCTAGGAAAAAACACACAATAATACTATATATATGAACTAACATGCATTAAAAATAAAATTGATGTGTGGTACGTATACGACAGTTTATTTGTTTTAACTAAATTGTTTTATTTCTTAATTGTCTTAATGCTTAATCTTTTATTTCAAATTGAATATTTTCAAAAATTATTCCCTTAAAATCAGTTATATAGTTTTCCAGTTTATAATTATTAATTACACAATTTTTATTTGTTTTAAATTTATATACTCCTTTAATTAGTTTATGTTTCACATTTTCAGAGCATTTCATATCTAAATTTCTTCATTTTTACTGATAATAATAATAATATTAGAGTTTTAAATTTTTATAACGATAAAACTTTCAGTAATTTTATGATACTTACATTCGTTATTGTTATGTTTATTAACAATATCATTTAAACTTTTATTAGTTTCAACATAATTAATCTTACAATAAAAATGTTGTCTTAATTTATTACAGTCACTGATTAGCAAAGGTTGATCTCTTTCTTGAATTAAAAGTTATTTATTTTCGTTTAACATAAACATTTCATGTCCACTAATTATGGGGATTTTAGTTATTTGTAGTAATTTCCTTTCAGGATTATGTTCGTACATAGGAATTTCTAGTAAATATTCTATTTTGTTATCATTTAATTTACAATGATTTGAAATCTGTGAAGTGATATCTTAAAATTTTATTTTTGGATTAATTTGGTTAGTTATTAGTTTTACTTCTTCCAAGGATATTATTGAGCTATGAATTTTATTTAAGTTACAAAATGTCAAGCTTGTTTCAATTTCGGATATGATCTGAAGTAAATTAATTGTTAATAATATTGTAGCGAGTACGGCCCTGTTCCGTCTGGAACAGTCGACATGTCTGCTGCACGATTCACCGCTGTCTCAGACGCAATAGACAAGTCCGTACCTGTTCGCTCTGCGTCATGCTTCTACCGTGTGCCAGAAGCTCTCGAATATTCTCGAGTACATTGTTGCAGTATATAAAGGAGAGTTTCGGCCGGGAAGAGGCATTCTGTATTCGAAGTGTGAACAGTGCAAGTCGTTGCTAAATACTTTGTTGTGAATATAAATACGTGTTGAATATAAATATATGGCTTAGTAGTTGTACTACATTAGTTTCGTTTTAAATAAATATTTTGTTAGTGTTTTCATTACTCGTGTTTTATTTAATAATAAACTTCACCGAACCCGAAATTGTAATAAACGTTACAATATCAATTGATTATGTCTGTAATTACCCAGAAATTTTGCCAATTTATAGTTTTTTGCATGAAAGTATCTATTCGAGATTCCTAAACTAATTCATTGTGTTTAATATTTTCTATTTGTTTATTAAATTTATTAATCATTTCTTCATTTAATCGAATTGTTTATAAATTTTGAGTCTGTCATATTTATTGATATATATTTATTTTTTCGAATAATTTATCATATTTTTCAGCATCTAAGTTTCCAGTTATAGCCTTTATGTCTCGTCCCAGACCGTGAATTAATTCTCTTTTATTTCTTTTATGAGTTAATAGGTTATTTATTTTAACAGTTAAACTATCGTTAATCTATTAAAATTTAAAATATTTTTATATATTTATACTTCTCTAATATATGTATCATTATCATTGAATTTTACTTGAATATTATTTTTATATTTACCTATCTTAAAATATTCTACCTCTATATTTTTAATATCATAACTATAATACGAAAAATATGAATTTATATATGTATGTACATTTCCCAAATCCACGATGTTTATACCAGGATTGTCGGTGATTAGTTCTAACTCCTCGTTTCCTCTTATGCAGGTACATCTGCAACAAAGAGTCGGGGCTTCTTAATCTTATCAATTTTGTGTTTACCTTTATTCGTAACTTTAATTACGCCTAACTTAGGGATATATTGTTTTATCTTATGGATTTTAAAAAGTGGTTTCTTAAATTTTTGTATTCTTCGTTTACCTTCCTTAATTAATATTTTATCTGGTAATTTAACTGGTTTGTTTTCTAGTTTATTTTGTGCTAAAAATCTTTTATTTTTCTCTACTTGAATATTTTCTTTATTTTTTCCATGTAATATTTTTAGTTTATTTTTATAATTAATAAGATAATCATCTATAGTAAATTTGGTTTCAAAAATATTCTTATCTTTATCCGCTCCGAATAATATTTCATTTGTATTAAATTTAGTTACTGAATTGATAGAATTATTATGGGCTATTAGAGCAAATTTTCATTTATTCTCGAATTTAGTATTTTCAAAGTGCTTATTTTGATTAATTAAACGAAGATGTTCGATTAACGTAGAATGAAACCTTTCAATTAGCCCATCATGTGGATACTTATTTTATAGATTTTAAATAATTCTTTTACAAGATTGTTGTTAAATTCAAGTCCGCTGTCGTGTATTATTTTATTCGGTATTTCATATTTACTAAAATAGTTTAACAAGTTTTCTGTTATATTTACAGCGTCTATTGTTTTCATAAAGTAGATTTGTGCAAATTTAGAAAAAGCGTCAATAATTGTCAAATATTTATTTTTTTCTAATGTAAGAATATCTATATGTACTATGTCAAAGGGATGTTTACTTATTTCCGTTAAATTATCGTTGAAACGGTTTTCGTTCGTACTTGTTCTGTTGACATAGTTCACAGTTGTTTATGAACTTCTGAATGTCATAGTGTAATCTTGGCCAGTAGTATTTACGTTTTAATCTCGTGTATGTTTCTGAGATACCTCGGTGGTTAGTTTTTCCTAAATGGTAATTTGTAATAATTTCTAGTTGATCGTTCATATTTTTAATAACTTCTAATACTTCTTAGCATTGTATCAGTCGATATGAATCTTTATTGAATTTATTTTGCAAAATTTCGTTTACTATCAAAACTATATCTCTTTCTATGAAACAGTAATAATTAACTTTAGGTACCAGATAATCTTTAATAAATTGAAATATTTCTTCCTGCAAGTCATTTGTATTTAGGAAAAATATTAGTCTCTGTTTAGTATGTTCGAATAATTTTTTTAATTCTACTTTGGTCGGTTCATTGTGTGTTTTAACTATTATTTGATTTTTTCCAATGTTAATACAACCTTCTTTGTAAGTGATTCCGTTCACTTCGTTTTCATCTGCAGAGTGTCATGTTTCCAAATCTTCATTATCAACTTGTACTATTATACTTTCGTTATCATTAATAAGAATTTCTGATTTTATTTCGTGAACTACTATTTGGAGGAGTGTCTTTAAAAAGTTTATTAATTAAATTTTTGACATTATCATGTCCATTGCATATTTTAGGCATATGTATCTCAAAAATATCATTTTGAATACAGTAATCACGTAAATTAATTAAACATGTTTTAATATCTAGTATATTTGGTTTAGAAAAATATTCTGGTTTAGGCACTAAATGAAATAATTTATTTTTATCGTAAATTGGTTTTATGAAAATATTTCCTTTATCTTTTTTCTGATTATCTAAATAAGTTTTACTTTGGAATTTTGAGTTTATCTGTTCCGCAAATCCTTTGCCTAGTTTTTTATCGCTGTATAATGTAATAAATTAAATTTTGAAATGCTTACCTTGAGTACTTGTTGATGGTTGAGGGTTAATTGTACTACTCGTTTCCATAATTGGAGTACTGTCCTCTGTAAAACAAGTAGTCGCATGGTTTTTCATTCGCAACGGAATTTCTTGCATTTCTTTTCGACATATTTTACATCTAGCCCAATTACCTGTGTTATTGGTTTTGTCAACACACTCAAAATTTAACCACACAGGGTTCTTCATCTTTGGCATTTTGTAAGCTATGTTCCACAACACCACAACACACGAAATAAACGCAGTTTGTTTTCACATTGCACACCGCGCACGTAGGAGAATCACACGAATCACTAAAATTATTGATGTGAAGTTAGTCAAACGCTAGTAAAGTAAGAATTATCTTTAGAATAGAATTTTAACAGAATTAATGAAAGTAATAATGAGAGGTATACTGTATTTATTACAGACTGTTTGAAATTTTTATATAATGGATATATATCATTGCAAAAATATGTCGATATATATCAAAATATATATCATGATATATATCGATCGATATATATCTTCGAACCCTGTAAATAAGTAAGCTTTGTGATGATATAAGACCTGTAATAACACTTTTATCAATGTAACCACGAGACGTTTCTTCACAAACCCGATTACATTAACCTCGTCTATACCTACGTATAACAAGATGCCTATCTCAAATCGCACAGATTTTATTAGTCTTTGGATATCATAGCGGTCCAAATTAGGCTATCTTCCCCATATTGAAAATATATCTGTTACATAATATTAATTTGATGTTTAATCCTTTACAAAAAAATTCTTCCCCATTGAGAACATTATGAACAAATTCAGCGGATATTATATTTACTAACTTATTTTTAAATGAAAATAGCGTCACCATGACACAAAGAATGCAAAAGATATGCACTAACGATAAATTATAAGTAAGTATTACATGTGAAAGTTTTGAAAATCATTTGTTTTAGAATGAAAACATAGATGTATTTTGCATTTTTTACATCTCACTCTGCTTTTTCCGTTTGCTCGGGCAAGTGATAGAAATAATATTGTCTTACTTCATTGAATAGTCTTGGCTCGATACAACGTCTAGATTTTGGAGGTTCAATGATTTCTGTAGATAATGGCGTTCCTCTCTTAGTTTCTCGTTTTCCTAGATTACGAGGGTCATTTGAAAAGTTCTTGGAATGACCCACAGATGGCATTACTAGTTCCGGTTCGAGTATTGTATAAAAATCCGCCATCTTTTGTAGAAACGTGTGTGCAATATTATTTCGATCAGTGAATAATAGCTGAGGATATAGCAAATTGTTGTATTCATTTATTTATTCATGTTCCGCTGTACAACAGGAATTTAATCCCAATTACAGTACAGAGTCCGCACTCACCGAGCCGCAGTGTGATAGTTTATATATAGATTCCAAGTTTGGATGTCATAATCTGTATCTTGTTTATTTCTGTATTCTGTATGGTTAGCCGAGTTAACGGTTCTAGCTATACCGTATCCCGTTTATATATATATATATATATATATATATATATATATATATATATATAAATTAAATCAATCAATAATAAGATTGGATTTTTAAAAAGAATTTTATTTTGCTGCACAAGTACATACAGTGAACTCTTCTACTTGACTATCTTCTAACAACTGACTCTACGTCTTACATTTTGTCTACATATAACATTTCTTATCTAATATATCCTATTACAAATATGTCATGGAAAAGTACCGTGTGAAAGGTGCAATGCTGATGCAATAGGAGTTGTGTCCCTACATAATTCCTCCCCTGTTAGACGAAAGAATACGTATGGTATTTTCATCAGGTATTGTTTCGCAAGTTTGATTTTGATTTTGTTTTTGTTTTAAGTTTAACAATTTTCTAGCAAGTGCCGAATAGATTTTTATCAGTAAGAGCATTGCAACGGTCACGATTATCGTGTACAATAATACATCGTAAAATATAGAATGTGATTCAGAACTACTAATTTGATTTAAATGAATTATCTTTTGACTTGGAACTTTAATAGTTTCTAAGTTTTTAATATTCAAGGTTTTATTAAATATTAGTTTTTCTTTACTATTATCAATATCTAAAAATGGTATTGACATCCCAACAAATATTTTTCTGTTATTTTTTTACTAATTACAAAGGATCCAGTGGTATATAATTTAAATAAGCAAGCTTAAGGAACTCATTTGCATGTGTATTTATAGAGTATTGCTATTTGCATATGTATTTATAGAGTAATAGGACGTTTTGAACCTAAAACATGACCTGGTAACAAATAGTGTTGAAAAGAACACAAGTCAAATAATAAAATATAAGTAAGTTAATTATAACCAATAAATGTTAAGAAAATGTAGCCCAAATCAAACAGGATCTTATATTGTCTGCTGGAAATTGTTCTCTTTAATAAGCTTCAGATAATTCTGTATTAAATAAAACAGCAGGAAACTCAACGAAAATTAAAGATCGTGAACTAATTGAAGACAAAAAGAATTCAATTTACTAAATAACCTTCATGTCGTGTTGTCTAGGAAATGTTGAAGAGTAGAGGCAACCACAACACAAGAGAATTTACCAGCATGAATATTACTGTAGATTGCTGAATGAAAATCACAGTGATTTATGTAAATATTATTGTGAATCTGCTCACAAATTCAAATTTTGGGACATAAAAATTAAACATCGAGAATCCAACCTACAAAAAAGTCTAATTTTTTAATTGCTGTATATTAATTTACGTCCTAAAAATAATAATATATAGCATTCATTGAATAACAAATCTAATTATGTATCGTCATTTTAACATGTGCTTTTCTTATTTAGCATTGTAATATTGTTTTTGACTATAGTTTCTTTACTCGATATTTTGTAATGGGATGTTTTTTTATTTACTTATTGAGTTATTTTGTATATATATATTTTTTATTCAATGACTTACTTGCATAATTTTACAAATCACACTTACTGCTACTTTATATTTAAATCGAACGAATATTAGTAAGGCCGACGACATCAACATATTTAAAATACGAGAATGTTTTCTTTATATTATATTTTGTGTAAAATATGTACGCGTAATAATGATTTACATGTGTTTCAGGATGCAGAGAACTACCCAGTAACATAGAAGGCTAACTAAGGTAAGAAATCTTTTATCTTTTTAACATTTTTTTTATATACACTATAATAGCAAAACCAATCGAAATGAACCCTTTGTGCTTTAGCAGTAAATTGATTATTTTTTAGAGCAACATAAAAAAGTAAATTACACTAGAAAACAAATAATAAAAAATCATATTTATAATTTGACAATATTCCAGCACATATATATTTGGAGTTTTGGTTAAAAAATAATTAACTTCAATAATATTCCAATTTTTTCGGACTATATACCATAATTTTATAAAATTTTAGTTAAATAATTTTTCATAATTTTTATAAGCTCAAAGAAAAATATAATTTTGGGCGGCTGGTACGTAAATAGTTGATAGCCTAAAGTGTTTATTTTTTTGGCCGCTATAGTTATTTGTTTGTTCATTTTCTTTTCAGGTAATATTGCCCTACTTGCAGGTTCATAAATTTCAGATGGTGTATTGAAAAATTCTTTGCTCTCGCTGTTGTTTATTTTCTTGTTCTACAATTTAAAGAACGTATTTATTTTATTTTTATTTTCAGGTTATAAAATAAATTGAAAGTAAACTGATTGTTTTGTTATTTTTTATTCAGGTGACAGCAAATCTCTCTACATGGACAGTTGATATATCGGTTTTCTATATGTTATAGATTTTTCTGCGTCAAAATTAAGTCTGTGCATGACTTCTTTCGGCTTGTCAAGGAAAAGGTTTATATTAGTTTTATTATAGGCTGTCGATCGAGCTAAACTTATCGCTTTTGGTTTATTCAAGCTAATGTAACTGTGTCTTTTTAAGAAAAATGGTAACCAGTTTCTTCCTGCCATTTTATTGCCTTTCCAGCTTTTGGATGTTCAATATCGTTTGCTACCGCATAGTTATACGAGGTGATACCTAAAAGTTCCCGAACTCTGTGTGTAACTCTTCGAACTACTGTAGTGCACAGATTTTCCGCTAGATTTCAGCACTAGTACATTTCCCAAACGCTCACTTACAAAAATTGGCCTTTCCACTACGACAATGCACCGGCCCGTTCATCGCTGGTTGTCCGGGGATTTTTGACATTCACGCAAACAAATGTTCTTCTCCATCCCCCTTACTCTCCAGACTTCGCTTCTTGCAACTTTTTCGTTTTTCCGAAAATGAAAACCAATCTGAAAGATAAGATATTTGAGACTGTTGAGGAGATTCAAATTTTTTTACAGGAGGTTTTAAGCGCTAATGAAAATAATGACTACAAAACGTATTTTGAACAGTGGAAAAAAAGATGAGACAATTATATAACTGTAGGTGGGGATTATTTTGAAGGAGATATTTTGTTGGTTTGAAGTTTTAATAAATACAGCTTTAAAAAAAAGTTTGGGAACTTTTGGGTTTGTTAACTTCCTAATTTCTTTGTAGATGAGCCGTAATGCATGTTTGCATATTACTTTAGATGTCCTTTTAATTCTATTAGATGCAGAATAAACAAAATTTTCGGTTCTGCTCTATGTTTCTGTAATGTGTGCACAAAGTTGTTCTTTTGAAGTTTTAATCGATGGACGTCTATTTTAATGTAAGTTAAGAATTAAAGAAGGAAAACAAAAAAAAAGAAAAAAAAAATTTCATATAATAATAATAATGAAAGGTATTATAAATAAGCGACTGTGGGCTTGGAATGCAAATAAAAATACGTTCGAAACCAGTCAATATTATCAATGTATTTTTCTAAGCCGATGTTTCGTTGCCAAATGCAACTTCTTCAGAGCAACTGTGAAGAAACAGGAAGTTATAACACGAATACATAAGTGCAAATGAAAATATAAAGCAATTAATTAAATAATACTTACAGCCAAAAACAAGTGTAAATAATTAAAAAGTTGTAAAAAATACAAAACATCAAACGATGTAGTCAATAAAAAAAAAACAATATAACGTCCAAAAGCCTCATCTAACATGGCAGTGGAAAATAATGAAAAAATATTTTGTATGTCTTAGAAACAGGTCGACTGAAGAGTAAGTAGAATCATGATGGAAGTTGGAATTTTAGTCTTCTTATTTGCAGCTGCTGAGAATATGGCAGTTGATGTTACTGAGATCACTTATATCAGTCCTAAAGTTTACACTGTCCTTGTTGTCCTGAATGGCTAGCTTTTCCAGGATTAGTCTCTTGTTTAGGTTAGCCTCAGTGTGAAGAATAGAAATGCTGTCGAAGTCGAAGGAATGGCTACTTTCAGCACAATGGTGGACAAGTGCACATTTACCGGAAGAGTTTTCTTTTCGTATACTGCGATGGTGTTCAAGCATGCGTGTTTTTACGTAACGTTTGGTCTGCCCGATGTAGGACCCAGCACAATCGTTACATTTAATCATGTAAACCATATTAGACTTCTGTATCTGTATCTGGTCTTTAATCATGCTAAATAAATTTCCAACACTTTTTTGATTCTTTAAACTTATCTTAATTTCTCTTGAACCTTCTAGAAGTTGTTTCAAATTGCGCGCATTCAATCCTACATTCGGAATAGAGTAATATTTTATATGTAGGTGACGGTCACCAGTATTATTATTTTGGAGAACAGTTGTGTTGCAATTATTGAAGATCTTACTCACAACGCAAGACAGATAGTTATTAATCTGTAATAACTGTTTGACTGTTTGAAGCGACTCATCTCTGTACTGCAAGGAAGTTAAATTGCTAGCATGTCTTTTTAGGTTATATCCAATGTTTATTAGTTGTGATCTCGGATGAGAAGAATTATAATCAATAAATCTAGTAGAGGCATATGGTTTCATGTACCATTTGTAAAGTATGCGTCCGTTGTCCTGACGGTAAAGTAGAGTATCCAGGAAAGGTTTTTTTTCACCGACTTCCACTTCGATCGTGAATTGTAAATGTGAGTTATAATTATTGAAGATTTCTTTGATGGTATTTATTTCAGCTGCAGGAATCACTGTGAAAAGGTCGCCAACATTTTTGAATAAGAAAGGGATCATGAACGGAATGTCTTGTAACACGCTGTCCAGCAAGCAGTTCATTACTAAACATGAAGTGATGGGAGAAAGTGGACTACGCATCGCAAAGCCATGAGTTTGTGGATGGATTTTTTTTTATTAAAAGTAATTTGTCTCCTAACTTAGTCATACTTTTTGACATTAGCGTCAATAGTGCACATTTAGAGCAGTATTGGATTAAAATAACGTTTGCGAAAATTACACTTATTATACGTGTTGTGTCCATCTTGTGGTTCCTGCGTTGAGTTCGTTGACTGTTTAGAAACTACAAACTCATCGATCTATTCTGAAGCTGAAGATCATATAGTTTGTGTTGGTGATATTAATATTAATTTGATTTCTCTGTGTAAGAAATCTGTTCATTTTTTACTACCCTACTGGATGAAATCGATCTGACGCAAATTGTTTCTGAATCCACACGTATTACACCACATTCTGAGACATTGATATACATTATTATTACATCCTGTAGTGAGATTTGTTCTGATGTTTGTGTGTCTAATATGCATCAAGTTACTGATCATAATTCTATCTCTTGTAAACTAAATATATCTGGTAAAAAATCTCGTGAACCGAAATTTAGATAGTACAGAGATCTTAGAAATGTTGATTCTGGTAGTCTACGTAATAAGTTTAATACTTATAATTGGCACTATTTCTTTACTTGTGATGATGTGAATGAAAAATTACGTATCCTTAACAATATTATTCTTACACTTTTTGATGAATTTGCTCCTTTCAAGACCATTAAAACTCGTTATATAGCATCACCATGGATTACGATGTCATTAAGATAATGATAAAATTTAGAAATAATGTATATTCACAATAAAAACGATCCAAATCTACAGCACATTGGTATTACTACAAAACATTAAGAAATATTACTACTAGTAAGGGTAATCATATTTGGAAAGCTATCAAACAGTTTAATATCAACACAAAGCCTGAAAATAAAATACCGAGTAATTTGAATTCGCACTTTGTTAACTCTGTTCCATCATCTCAGACTGATTTGTGGATTTGTTACAATTTTATCAGTCACAAAGACTGCTTAACAACAGTATCTATTTTTCCTTTTCTCTTGTTTCAGAACATGAGGTTTAAAAAATATTTGTTTCATTCCAATCTAACTCAATAGGAGCTGACAAACTAAATCTCAGCATGCACATGTCCCAGTTCACCGCAGTTCCAATATCGAAGTTGTTTTTCCCTTGGAAATATCTTAGTCAACACACGTCGTACTGTTTCCTCCATAGACTCACTGTGTTTTTCCACCGCGCTCTCTATTGTGCGAATATTGCCTTGCCATCTTGAAGCAAGTTATGCTGCCTCGAATTCCAAGGCAATGGCCCGATTACTCGAACGAGACATAATCAGTGCCTGCTTGGTTTCTTTATCTCGGAGACCATTAACGAATCCTAGCACAGTCAGTCGGTCTAATACATTGTCGGGGGTTTCAGGATATGCTAGGCGAACTAGACGAGCGATGTCAAATTCATATTCTTGCAGACTTTCAGTTGATTTCTGATACCTATCCCTCAGCTGCGAGTAATACATTGGCTGCAGATGTGCGTCTCCATAACGCATTTCCAAACGTTTGACAAGTAGGTGATAGTTCTGCCGCTCTTCTGGAGGAATAGTTTGCAATATATCCACTACGTCGCCACGCAGCGCAATTATCAAGACCGTTGCCTTCTCAGATGACGACCAACCATTAGATACTGCGGCAGCTTCGAATTGGGCGTAATAATTAGGCCAAGATACCTTGCCATCAAACTGTGGTGGTTTCATGTGGAATCTACGCAATGATTCCTTGCCCTCTGTCACTAAATCTTCGACTTTTCCGTTATTCAATGGCCGTTCACTTGATTTGTTTTTTGAATCGAGTAGTTAATTTGTTTGACATTTGGCTGTTCGTGATTCAATGACGGATTCAATGTTGCCAATCATGTTTCTATTTTTTCTTAACATTTCTAAATTTTTCTTCAAAATTTCTTTAATGTTCTTAAAATTTTTAAAATTTTTGTTCAAATTTAGTTTTCAAATTTGTGTCCAAGCTTCTGGAACTATCTTCTAATTTGGCTTCCAAGCTTCTGGAATTTTCTTCTAATTTAGTTTCTTCCAAATTCAGATATTAAATGAGGTGCGGGATAGCTTTCTTCAGAAATTCTTTTAATCCACACCCATTTGTTGTTAATAATAAATAACTTATCACCCAACAGAAACACTTTTGAAATATTTTTCACTGTGCACAAATCGGGTACTTCTTTTTCTTCAGTTGGTGGTTGTACAGTTGTTCCGGGTTTTGTAATAGCAGTTTCCGGCTTCTTTTCACCATATAACGCTTGAATTTCCGCGATATCTTGTGAACCAAGTTTATATTTTGAAATATCAGAAAAATATTTTTTTCGCCATGAAGGGGTCATAACGGCTTGTTTGTCTAATACATGATTTATACCCACAGCATGACCTATTTCATGCAAAACAACCTCAAACAAATTTATACCCATGGAGTTTTCATTGCGATATGTGTTTAAATCCCACTCTTGGCCATTATTCATGTGAATTTCTACAGGTGGCTGTATTCCAAAATGGTTTATCGCCCGTGGAAAATATGCGTGTCCCAAAGTTGACGATTCAAATCGATCAAAACACACTGCCGATTGCGATATTTGCCTGTGTATCGAACCACCATCGGAAATTATTATGTTGGGGCACCTCTGGCTTATTATAAAATCTTTTTGCTTGTAATTAGATATCGATTGTGGTTTATATTCAAACGAAATATTAGCAACATTTTCCCATGTTTGAAATGCTATTTTTGTCAGTTTAATTTTATTTCCATCACCTCCAATATAATCCCATGTAACAGGCGATTTATGCCATTTATTTGAGTTACGTTTTTCATTATCTTTAACACCACAGCGCTTTAATTTGAAAATGTTATTCGTTTTCATATCCATAATTCCTGTTTCTTCTTATCCGTATTGTGCTTGAAGAGATTTAAGACCGTTCATATATTCTAAGTTAAATGAATCTATATTATACACAAACACAAACATTCACTTCTCAAGACAACAGAGTAGTGTGATTGTAAAAAGATTGTATGCGTCCTTTTATTTAAAATGTGTGTCGTAATCAACCTATTTAATGTGCGCACATTGTAGCATGTTTATTTAAATAAAACCAATAAAATGTCACACTCGTGTTTTGGAAAAACCCCCAAAATACAGAAGTGTATTCAAAATAAATGTCAAAATACAGACTGTTATATCAATCCTTTTATCGGGGGCCGAATATATATATAATAATAAATTTAATTATATAATTTGTTTTAGTTTAGTTTGACAAAATGGTATATAAACAATATTACTCACCGTGAAATTAATTGCTTTTTAAACTGTCGTCCCCATTTCACTACACTATAAACGCAAGCACAAAATTGCACTAAATATAAAATTCAAAACCAGTGCGCAAACTCCAAATAATTTCCCCTGATAAAGGGGGGTTAATAAATTATAATTTACAAAACAAGCAAAAAAACAATGGCTTATATTTAAGCATAAATCAAAAAATTTTAACACACCTCTGTTAATATTACACTGTAGCATTTATGATGCACTTTTTATTGAAAACGAGCCAAACACGACAATCGGTCTGATGACACACACACACGCGCTTCCGAATACTTTCTAAAGATGTGCATAATACATTGTAGCATTATTTATGTTGCACGTTTATTGAAAACAAGCCAAATGTTATATTTGGTTAATTTAATCACACACGTCTTGCATCAGTTGAAGTAGACACACACACACACAGCAACTTGTTTTTATGTTGTCATGTAGATGACTCTAATAATACCGGTATGATGAACTCGAAATATACTAGTTTAATAAAAAAAGGTTTATTTATGGGATAGGAGAATTAAAAGTTACAGTGTAGTTTAATATACACATATTTATTTGACATAATATACATTTATAACATAGTAATTGTATAATCAATTATATTAATTAGAGTAGGGACCTATATCTTCTTCAGAATTCCTGGGGTGATTATCAGTTAACTGTTGGTCGTAATCAATCTTCCTCCGGAGCTGTTTAATCGTTTGAACCCCGTCTTGTCCTGTCTGTAGGGTGCAGAACACAAATGTCGTCTATTTCTTTAATAGCTTCTTAGTACTACGTTGTATATTTTTCCTTATTTTAAGTAAATTTTGCGGTATATCACTCTCACCGAAATAATCAGCCGAACTCTGTGATTGTTTATATTTATTATAATAACCCATCATACGAAATTCATCCTCGTTCCTTGGAGTTAAAGCAGTCTCTGCTGGAGAAAATACAAAATTTTCGGGGTCTACGCCGCAGTATTTTTTAAGTACTAGTAGATTAGGATCGAACAGCTCGCCATTCACTTTTACATAAAAATGAAGTGCGGGATATGGTGTAAAATAATGCCGCAGATGCCCCATAACGATTTCCGGGATGTACCCCAACTTTCTTGCCTCATCGCAATACATTAGTGCTGATGGTAAGCAAGCGCCATAATAGGTTTCCGTTATTAAAGCTCGTGAAATTATTAAGCTTAATAAGGATAGTTTAGTTTTATCAACTCTCGTTAAACCCATTTCATCCGCTGACTGACCGCCGCCTTTTAAAGTTCTTCAACGATTAGATAAAGAATGATTAGTCAACGTCGGATATCGGTGCTTGTACCCCGACTACACGAACGGAATAGAGATAACTGTTACGCGGACGCTCGGATTTTGTGTGTATTTACCATAAGAAACAATGTTAATTAGGCCTGAATTGCTGTGTGATACACATTCCCCATTTATATACATGTAAATCGACGAACATGCCCGCATGACCGCGACCTCGCGTGTGTGTGTGTGTGCGCGCGCATCAGATACAAGTCGAGACGTGTCTTCCAGCGCAGGTGTTAGTTTCTGACTCATCACAACCTGTACGCGATGGAATAACGGTTACGCAGACGCTCGGATTTTGTAAAGACACAAATGGGCATATTCCACACTTGGCCGGGTTGGGCCCCCCCGCGAGGAGGGATCAACCAACATCCCGCAGGAGGCGTGGTCAACCGACAGTCAAACTTTTTTCAAAAATCCCGCCAAATACAGGGGGCGTGGTCAACCAAACAAATGAACCAATCAGGAACGAAGCCTTGTGACGTCAGAGGGTAGTGGAGGGGGGTGGCTCAACCGTCTCCATACCTACTCGTTGATGAAAATGAGAAGTGCAACTCACCAAATGTGTCACAAGGTGGCCCTCGATCTAGTAACGAAGCAACTGATATCAGAAACACATTTTGTAAATATTTTAATTCTCCTGTGGGCAGGGTTGCATGGCAAAACAACGCAATTGGTATCGTGTAAAAATTATCATCTACGTCATGTATAATATTTATACTGTAACAATTATTAGTTTAATTATTAAGTTACTTCTGATTAATAATAATACTATGTTAATTTTTTTTTTATATCTATATTTTTTTGTTTCACATGTACAATACTTATTACTTAATTATTATATATAAATTACGAATATTTTAATTTTTTTTAAGGACATCACGCAAGACGCTATGAATTTTATATTGCACTTCGTTTTTTATGTGCTCGTCCTTAATTTTTTGAAGCTGCAATGCTACAAATTCTCCGAACACTTAATCGGAGGTTTTTTCCTCTGCAGTTGGTGGCTGCATCATTCCAGCCACTCGTCCTAAATTCCTGGACACTTCAGTTAGAATCATCTGAAATGTACTCAGTATTAATATAATAATTATTATTAAGATCAGATTACACTAGTTTGAATGGCCCTCCAGTGATATTTATTACCGTGTCAGGATCTTCGTTTTGTCTTGATGCCTTTATTTTTTTTTTATTTACTAGGCCCTGCTACTGGCGAAAGTGGCCTACTTGGGGTTAATGATCTTGAAGTATCGCCTTCTGATATGGGAGATAATAATCCCTCCTCCATAACTTCAAAACCACCCTCAACCTTTAACACAAAATACATAAATATTATATTCTTAAGTAAAAAATGGTTATGTTTTTACTTACCACAATATCAGGAGACGCTTCTACCATTTGCTGCATTTCATCCTGCTGCGATTCTTCCATATCCTCTTGAGATTCAACAGGTGGTGGTTGAAAGCTACTTTTTGACGTTCTAATAGTTAAATGTTCATTTAAAAATGTCATTTTATTATAATACCAGAGTGCTGGATTGTATGTCTATAACACAAAAGAAAGCAAATTTGAAATAAACATTTTCAGGAATAAAATTCTATATATTTACCTCGTCTTCTCCAATTCCGCTACGAATAGAAGTTAACACTTTCTTCCTTTCATTGGAATAAGTTGTTCGTAGCCCTAGAAATTTTTTCTGCACCTCCATTTCTGTCACAAGCGGCTTCACTGTCTTCATTATTTTCACAATTTTTGTTAGAGCCAAACTTCTCAATTGTTTATTGTGGTAATCTTTATTTTTTATAACGTACAAACACGGGTGTTTGGAGTATTCTTCAAGTAGAAGACTAGTTTGCTCGTTTGACCAAGACATCTAAATAATAAAACAAAATTAAATCATTAATTGATTATAAATCTTCCCAGATATAGCAAGATTTGAATTGGTCATTTACGTATAATTACAAGCATAATAATTATACTACTACTTAATAATTACTATTTATTATTTATAAAAACAAGATACAATTAGTATGGTTAATCAAAATTTAAATAAATCTGAGCATGGGAAACACTAAAGGTTATTTTTAAATATATGTTATTGATAGTCAGTTGCAGCAACAAAACTTTAAAGTTGATGTAAATTAATAAAAGCAAATCGAAGTTGAGATAATTGATAGTCAAACATTCGATATGCTATTATTTATTTAAATAAAGTTTAAAACATAAATCTTGTTGGTGCAACTGGCAATAAAATTTTCATACTTACGGTTTTAATAATCAAATGTAGATATCAACTGCACCAAAAAGAATAACTTCAGAAGAAAAACAATCAACAAAGCGTCATTAAAAATCGCAATGGCGGATTTATGAAAACGAAAACACACCACCAAACCCCTTCTACAGTACACGAATCACAAGTAGTCGCACTGCGCATGCCCGCAGACAATTTGTCTAGCAAATTGTCTAGGAAATTGAACACGTTCAATTTTTTCAGACGATTTGCGAAGCAATCTAATTTTTGAAACAATTTGTTGTATGATACTACGCAATTTAGATTGTTCAAAAAATTGTTCAAGATCTTGTTCAATATATTGTGTAATGTAAAACGAGCTTTAGAAAATATGTATCTAATGGTAAAGTTATTGAATATGTCTGATTTTGCAAAATTAGGAATTGTGTTGGGGCATGTCTGGTTTTGTGTGAACACCTCACTTTATCGTTTAAATTTCTATGGGATACGTTTGATTTTTACTGGTTCTGAGGATACGATACGATGTAAACCAACAAAATGATACTGAAACAATGCAAAACTCATTACATGAAAAATGGATATGTTTCTTTTTGAATAAACACTCCTCTAATTGTAGAGTAAGCGATGGAGGCGTTTTCCGCAACAGTCATCTCTCCACTGCTATTTTAAGAAACATATATAATATTCCTGAGTCAGTTTTACTCCCTAGAACTGATATACCTACGCCATTTGTATTCGTTACGGACGACGCATTTCCTCTGAGCTGTAGAATAATGAAACCATTTCGCCATCCTGACTTAAGCCACGAAAACAAAATTTACAATTACAGACTGAGCAGGGCAAGAAGGGTTGTTTAAAATGGTTTCGGAATTTTAACAAATAGATTCAGAATTTGTTTATCTCCAATAAATTTAAAAATGGAAAAATTGGAACGAATGACTGTAGTTTCTGGTATTCTTCGCAATTTTCTTTCCAAACATTCAGAAGACACCTACATAAACGAAGAAAATGAGCATCCAGCAACATTGAGGAACATGGTACGCCCTGGAAATTTAGGAAATAGAACAAGAGTGGCAATGGAGACAAGAAACACTTTTGTTAATTATTGGCAAAATGATTATATAAACAAAATTTAAATATAACATATTTTACTTTATATTTACCCTCATCCAAATATTCTATTGTCATTTCTTCCTCTTCCATTTCTTCTTCATTATCTGCCATCGCCTCTACATTTTCTCCTCCTACAAAGGTACCCGCCCGAACTTTTATAAAATTCCGAAGGAACAGCAGAGCTTCGAAACACCAAAGTGTCGGAGTGTACAGGCTGCTCGTACCAGCTTCGCTCTTTTTAGAATCAGCCAGTTTCCTGCATACAGCAAGTATCTGGTTCCGAAGACCCTGATATTTTCTCTTGCAATCTTCAGCTGTAATACAAATTAATAATTACTTCAATGTGTACAGAATAACTGCTTGAATATATTTATTACCAGTAACATCTAAAGGAAACTGTGGTACGGTAAGCACCATTTCATCTAACACGTCTCTAGTCACCTTCCTGTTATTTAAACTGAGGAGACTGAGTATCGTATAAACAGTGATTTCTTTCGTACACATTTATTAACGCCATCATGATTTCTCGACTCCATGACCGGTTTAAACTACACATAAATTTATGACATTAAAATATTTTATTTATAAATAACATATAATAAACTTACCTCATATTTAATTACAATAAATCAAACGTACAAAATAACAATGTAATGGTTGTAATTCACAACCAGAATTATATTTAATTTTTGACGAAAATAAGACAGCTTGATGATTGTCTGTAAACAATAATCGAAAGTTTTGCCGTTGTTTTCCTCTTCTTATTTTAGTCTACTTGAAATTACTTAATTTATTCCGTGTGTAGAAATAGTTTGACAGTTTTGTTATCAAAACTCACCGTTCAACGAGCCGGCGTTTTTCGCTTGTCATCGGTGCGTTCTTTTGTTTTTGAAGCCAGGTGTGTTTGTTTGTTCTTGAAGCCTGGCTTTACATCCCCCACCCGAAGTCTGAGGATCCCCCCAGGGGAGTACCTACATCCATTCATCCATAAGGCAGAAGTTTGGAGATGTGGTAGTAATTGGACTCCTTTTTTTATGTCCTGTGTTTACTTCGAATATAGAGTTTGAAATTTTCTTTGTAATTTGATATGGACCAATTTTTACTTCATCTAGTTTATTTCTGTTAAGTTTTGATCCATTTTCGACGTATACCCAGTCGTTTTCATTGAATTCATGGTGTCGTCTGTTCTTGTCTATTCTTTTTTTATTTTCATTGTGGTTTTTTATTGTTCTTTCGAGAGCTAGTTTTCTATCTTTTTCGAGTTCTGATTTTTCGATGAGTGATTCTGGTATGATGGGAGAGATTTTTCCAAAAAGTAGATATTCGGGACTGAATCCGGTTACAGAATGATTTGTCTGATTATACTCTTCGATGCATTCTGTGGCTATACTTGACCATGCCCGGTTTTTTGTTTCGTTTATTTTACATCGGATACGATTTACCAAGGTTTGATTTAGTCTTTCATTAAGTCCGTTTGAAAAAGCAGAATTTACAGCTGTGAAAATTAATTTGATGTTCTGACTTTTTAGAAAGTTTTTGAACTCTGTTGAGTTTATACCGCTATATTGGTCTGTCAAAAGTGTTTCAATTTGATGTTTATCCTGAATTTTTGTTGTTATCTTGATAAAGTCATTAGTAGTTTGATTTTTTGATGTTGAGTAGAAAGCATATCTTGAGAAATGATCTACTATTAAGTGTAAATATTTTTTTGAAGATCGGTTTCCACCAAAACCTCCTATTGTGTCCAGGGAGACAATTTCAAAAGGTCTTGTTGCTGGTCCTAAGTGCAAAAGGAAACCAAAAAGTTTACCTTGTCGTGTTTTGTTTCGGTGACAGACTTCACAATTTGAGCAGTAGTTTTTGACATGCTTTTCTAGGTTTGGAATAAAGTAGAATGCTCTTAATTTCTCTATGATTTTCCTTTGTCCTATATGTCCATATTTATGATGAATTTTTTGTATGATTGTCTTTCCCAGATTTTCGGAGATTATGATTTGTTTTTTTTTTATTTATTAATTTTGTAGTAAATATCATGTTCGATTTTTGTTTTTCGTCTTTTCGGTGTATTTTTTTGGTCCTGTTTTATCTCTTCGATCGTAACAAGGTTTACAATTTTTATATATTCATCGGAGTTTTCAAAGTTCTCGAGAACAGGATTTCTAGAAAGGCAATCAGCCTCTGAGTTTTGAGTACCCGGTCTATATTTAATTTGAAAATCGAATTGAGACAGGAAAAACATCATCTCACCTAATTCTTCATCTGTCCTGGATCGGATTCGGAGATTTTCTAGTGGTTTATGATCTGTGATAATTTCAAATGGTGTCCTCATAAGCCAATGTTGCCAGTATAGTATTGATTCTTTTATGGCTAGGCATTCAAGGAATATTGCTTTTGTTTGTTTTTGATGTTTGTTTAATTTTTTGAAAAATATGCAACCGGTTTTAGTTCTCCATCTGTTTGAGGTTGTTTTAAAATTGCTCCTATTCCTTCAATGCTCGCATCTGTGTATATATGAATTGGTGCTTTTTCATTGAATATAGCTAGTATTGGTTCCGAGCACAATAAATCCTTTACTTTTTCAAAGCTTTCTTTGCAATCCTCCGACCATGAGAATGCTGTATCTTTCCTTAGTAGGTTGTGTAAAGGCTCCAATGTCTTTACAGAGTTTGGTATAAACTTGTGATAGAAATTTATTTTTCCCAAAAATTGACGTATATTTTTCTTTGTTTTTGGTTCAGGAAATTCGCGGATTGATCGTAAATTGCCTTTCATTGGTTTCACTGAGTTTCGACTAATAATGTGACCAAGGTATTTTACTTCATTTTGAGCGAAATTACATTTAATTAATTTGAGTCGGAATCCTTCTTCAGAAATTGCATTAAATAGTCTAGTAAGATGGTGTAAGTGATCTTCAAAAATTTTAGAGAATATTAAAATATCATCTATGTAGTTTATGCAAAATTCATCAAGATTATTTCTTCTTATAATATTTCGTAATATTCTTTGAAAAATCGCAGGTGCAGTTTTCAATCCGAAGGGAAGGCATCTCCATTGGTAGTGGCCATCCTGAGTAACAAAAGCTGTTTTATATCGGTCTTTCAAACGAATTGGAATTGACCAGAATGCTGAGTTTATATCCAATGATGTGAACCAAGTTGAGTCTCCGATTTTTGTTACTATTTCTTCGATTAGTGGAAAGGGTTGTGATTCAGGGACAATTAATCTGTTTAAATCCCGAAAATCAATACATAGTCTTGATTTCGTATTTTCCTCTCTCTTATAAGCGAGTGTGACTGGAGCAGCAAAAGGTGAGCAGGATTCTTCGATTAACTTTCCATTTAAAAGTTCGGATATTTGTGTTTCAATTTCTTTTTGATCAGTAGGTGTACAGCGGTATGGTTTTTTTTTTGACAAACCGGTGTTCTAACAGCTTGATATGTGCCTTGTGGCCCTGTACAGTGCCTACGTCGAATTTATTTTTCGCAAAAATATTTGTATATTTGTTTATTAGTTTGTTTATTTCTTCTTTTTGTCTGATCGGAAGGTGGTTTAGTTTTGCTTCGAATTCTTCTACTAGAATACCCTCATTAAAATTTATTCGAATTTAATTTTTTTCATCAGATAATATATCTTCATTTATCCGAGTAACTGATTTGTTGTTTGTATTTTGATAGATTTTTAAATCATAATCCTGTTTTAATTGGAAATTTTTTATGGTGTCAAGGACGAGTAGGATATCATACTTAAAGTGCTTGTTATCAACCACAAAAAAATTTACTGTTTTTTCAAGATTTCCGATTTTTGCTGTCGTAGACAATCTGCCTACGGATTGTTGACTGCCACTAATATAGTACAGATTGGATTTTTCATTGGAAGTTTCTAAACCAAGTTTCGGAAGTATTCTTTTGTTTATCAAGGTAGCATTTGCCCCTGAATCATAGATTGCGATAAATTTTCTTGAATTTAGTATGACTTCCAAGGTTATTAGTGGCAGTAATTCTAGTTTTTTGAATCCGGTATAACTTCATTTAGTTTGTCTTGGATCTCACTGTTATTTATGGATTTTATGTTTTCGGATTTTTCTTTCTCATATTTGGATTTTAATCTGCATTTTTCCTCTGGATGGAATCGATTTGGATAGCCCTGTTTTTCGCAAAAAGGACATGGCTTATGTTCTGTCTTTCTTGTAGTCTGTTTTTGAAATGAAATACCAGATTGTTGTGGCTCGGGGTTGGTTTTTTGTGTATTTGCTTTGATTTTCGGATTTTGTCCTTCCAGTTTTCGTAATTCTGTGAGTAAATCTTCCATTGAAAGTACCTTGGATTTATCAATCTTTTCTTGTATGTAGATTGGAAGACCAACTGCTGTTAAATCTGTCAACATGTCTACTGGAATATCCGGTTTGATATTAACAAGCAGGTTTTCTTTTCTTAAAGCATAATCTGTAAGGCTACCACCTAGGTATCGGAAACAGTATGCTTCTCTTGTTTTTTGCCAACCCATTTCTTTAAAACTGTCTAAAAATTTTTGTTTCCATTCATCGAAATCTACTTGTAGTCCGAGCGTTATCATTTTGGAAGAAAACCACTCTTTCGCGGTTCCTTCTAAAAATAAGCGGAGAATTAAAATTTTGTCTTCATCTTTACTGATATTACACCGAGTGCATTCTCTTTCAAAAGTTTCTATCCAGTAGGTAGCAGAAAAAAATTTTCCATTAAAATGTTCCATCACAAAATCGTTTTTTATTTTTGTTAGGTTAAGTTTTCTTTCCAGAATGGGTAAAGAATGAGTCTGGGAGGTTTGATTTTCCTCTTTTTTTATTTTTTCTTTGTACTTCGGAGTATTAGTTTGTGGTAAATAAATATCCTCAAAGACCACATCATTATCAGTATCAAAGTATACAGGTTTTAGATCATCTGTTAATTTGAGTGTGAATATGCGGAAACCCGACTTTTCATGGAACTGAGAACTTGTTTTACCTTAGGTAGTGATATAAGTTTTGTATGTAACTTTCCTTCCTGAAGGTTTATTGGAAATTCATAGTAAGTATCAGAGTCTACTTGTTTGATCCATTTGATTTTGTTTACATTTGTTTTTTTATCAGCTCCTTCTTCTACGGTTATGTAAAATTTAACATTGATGTCTGACATTTCGATCTCTAATTCGTGTAGCTTTCATTTTCGATTTGTAATGGTTGTAATTCACAACCAGAATTATATTTAATTTTTGACGAAAATAAGACAGCTTGATGATTGTCTGTAAACAATAATCGAAAGTTTTGCCGTTGTTTTCCTCTTCTTATTTTAGTCTACTTGAAATTACTTAATTTATTCCGTGTGTAGAAATAGTTTGACAGTTTTGTTATCAAAACTCACCGTTCAACGAGCCGGCGTTTTTCGCTTGTCATCGGCGCGTTCTTTTGTTTTTGAACCCAGGTGTGTTTGTTTGTTCTTGAAGCCTGGCTTTACAACAAAAAAAAAACAAACTAAAATTAAAATACCGCTATATTTATACAAATTATATACTAAATGAAAAAGAATATAAATTCTAAATATAAAAAGAAAAAATACTGAATACAACTAAAATATTGGTAAAAATAAAAAAAAACGATAAAGTTGACGAACAAAAACCAAAATGCAAACCCACGCTAACTTGAAATGAGACATAAAAGATACGAGTGAAATGAGATACGTTCGTTTCATCGATGAGCACTTCGATGGAAATAGAGGAGCCTCTTTTTCGTCGGTGACGGGTGCGTTCTGTTGTTTCATCGAAGAGAACAGCAGTTACTAAATGGTCAGTACGGTTATATCTGATGTCATCTGATATCCTATTTAGGGACAAGCTGTTTATTGATGATGATGGCCTACCAGCATGTTTGGCCGCAATTTTGTATCTGCACAAATAAACTTGGACTATGTCTCTTCTAAATTCCAA
This sequence comes from Pterostichus niger, assembly GCA_947425015.1. Classification (NCBI taxonomy): domain Eukaryota; kingdom Metazoa; phylum Arthropoda; class Insecta; order Coleoptera; family Carabidae; genus Pterostichus; species Pterostichus niger. The sequence continues at coordinate 11,436,401 of OX380350.1, forward strand.
ATTGGTCTAATTTCCTCCAGCATTTTGCACAGTTGTATCTATCAGCCTTGTAAAAAGAGGTCAGTGCCATTTTTTTGCCACGAATACTAATTCTGTGTTTTGCAATGTCTTCATCCATGCGATCTGTACCACCTATATATTTATTGTACATAGCAACTATATGCGGCCGTTGTATCTGGACAATTTTTTTTGTGTTAGCGAACAACTGATGATGGTTGTCTCATTTATGTTAATGTTCTCGAAGCGTCTGCTATGAGTCTGTCGTTTGGTATTTGTCCTTGCGAGAGAACAGCACCTAACGCAAAGTTGCTTCCGTCAGTAGTTAATATGAAGTCGAGATACTGTAATATAGGGTCATTAACTAATAGTTCTTCACAAGTGTTGACACAATCTGCGAATTATTTATTATGTATTATTTTTACAATATTTTTTTAACATTTTGTTATCTGTACAGAATCTTTAAAGAAACGCCAGTAATAACCTAATAAACCGAGAAAGCTATTAATATCTCATTGCGTTTTTGGAATTGAGAAGTTTTTAATAATATAAATTTTGTCCGGATTGGGTTTTACACTTTCGGGGGTAATTATATGTCCTAAATATTGAATTGATTTTTGTAAAAATTCTGACCTGTCTAATTTAATTAAGTTACTATTTCTTAATCTTTCAAATATTGATTAAGTTGCTCAACGTGTTCTTGTAGGAGCGTGCTGAATATTATTATGTCATCGTACGTAAATTAGGCAATTTTCATGTTATAAACCTCGTAACACGTTATCCATAACTCTGAAAAATTAATGGAGCGATCATGACTCCAAACAACATACGTTTGAATTCACAATGACAGCCTTCAGTTGAGAATGCAGTTTTTTCACGTCTTTTTTATGAAAGATTATAAATAAACAAAGCTTTCAAATAATTTTGTGATAAATAAATAAATTGATAAATGGAAAACATACGACAGAAATTTTGTCAATTAGGGGCACATTGTCGATATCGTGTTCTCTCATAAATTGCATTGGCAATCTTTCAGTGAAAATTGTGTATGTTCTCCTTATATGCTCGTTCACACGCTCAACGTGTATTCGTAAGTTTGCAATCTTCCTTGTGGATTCTATATTCCTAGGACTTAATTGTTTTTGTCCTAAAATTGTAAATTAAGTATAATAATAATATAACGCAATAAAATTATTAGACTACTGCTTGTAATTTTCAATAATTTATTTTGTACTGCATTTATATACCTCTCAAAAATGCTGGTTGCGCCACTTCTGCGCAATACAACCTTACCAACACCGTGAGGTGTTATTCCTGTATACATTGTACGTACAGTACTGTCCATTACATAATAAAAAATGTAAAAATATACCGATTAAATACTTGTTTGTATTGTGATGTTTATAGGAGCTCCAAGTCTGCACTAATTCCTGTGGATTGCCACTTTTCTCTATAAACACCTCGAAGCAATCAAATATTACCGCCACTCGATGCCCCAAGGCCTCAACAAAGACTGGTGGTACATTCTTCTGTAATGCCTCTATGGTAGGCCAGGACACGGTCCAATCAAATTTGTAATATAATAAATCTATCCATTTATGGAATACGCGGCTTGCTGTTCGTCTGTCAATAATAAGTCGATAGCCTAAATCGGTGAAATGCGGATTGTGTCGCAATTTCACCATTGTCATTATATACTCTTCGAACACTGTTAAATAGCCCTCTTTCTTACCAAGACACGCTGTCGCTATTCGTATTATTTCCTCATTTACTACTTTCGGCAATCCAGTATAATATTTAAGTTGAACATCTGTTAATTTATCTATTTCACTCATTAGAGTTTTCTCCATTCTGAATCGTATTTGTAAGATGATTCGCCTTATAAAATTTTCCTGGTCTTGTTCCGGCGTCGAAAACAATGCTGGATCCCTGGTCCGATTCCGGAGTGTTGGCCCAGATGGTATCCACTTTGAAGGCGTAGCCACTGGTGTTGATGAAACAACTACCCGAATAGATGGACTAGCCACCGGTGTAGATGGGCCAGCCACCGGTGTAGTTGGTCGAATTACACGTGTAGATGGGCCAGCCACTGGTGTGGAAATAATCTGGAAAATTCAATATTCAGTTAAGTTAATAATCCAATTTTCATAATGGGACTTTAAAAAGGCACAAATACTGTCATTACACATTTTATGTTTCATATTCTGTAATTTTAAATCAATGCTTAATCTATTATAATTTTTATGGTTTAATTACCTAGCATTAGCATTGTAAATAATGTATTAATAAACGTCTATAGGCAGGATGTCCATGAATCCCAAAATAAAATTCAATTTTTGGTTGTTTAAATGTTTTAAATAAGTATGAGAGTCGTTAATTTCTAAATTCAATAATTTGAACTGGTAAATGGTATTGCAGTTAACAAGTTTTCTATTATTTCTATTTGAATTAAATTGTTTTTGTAGTTTACATGAATGTTTGATAAAATTCGGAATTAAATTAAAATACTTGCAAGAATGAAAAAAATATAATCTATTTTCTGTCAAAGCTAATTTTTTCATTAAGATGTTGTACCTTCGAATGGAGTTGTAAGCGTGATGACCGTAGTAGATCTTGATGTGATGGAAGAAACCTTGAGATGCCATGGTGAGTGACCTTTTTTCGCAGCAAGGGAGAAATGTGCCGAATCCCACGTGTATAGTTTGGAGGTTATGTGGATCCAAAATAATCCTTGAGAACAAGTAATTAGACCTTAGCAATTCTTGGAAAGTGGAATAAATTAACAAAGTTGATTCATTGAAACTTTATTGAATGTTTCGAACGTTAAACACGTTCATCTTCAGCTGTTGGTATATAAAATTTGTTACAATATGGTAATATAATTAATCTACAAAATCACTCACCAGTTACATGTCGCTTACGTAAAAAACAGTAGAATGGTTTAACTATTCAAACAACCATCACTGAGGCGAAAATTTATTTAAACTTCGACAAAGAAAAAAAATTTTAAATTGTGAAGTGCAATCGGTGGAATTTGGAACATTTCTAATGAGCATAGAAAAGAGAGGTAGAATAGAACGCGCTCTCTTTGACAAACTTGTGACTTATTAATCTGTCGACAGTAGTGCTTAGGTGTTTGTACGCGGAACTAAATTTCGTTTTGGCGGGTAATATAAATTACCCAGAATTGATAAATTACTGAATGTCAAATATGCTTAATTTGAAAAAATCATTCAATCTTATATGTTTAGTGCTAACACTAAACATTTAAGTACTGAAATGATTTTTTCAAACTAACATGTAAATATATAAATAGATTAGAAATAAATAACAAGAAATAAATATTTATTCTATTTATTATAAAAATATCCTATATATAATTTGCTTTTTTTAAATAAAATAAAATAGCACAAGCCTTGAATTTATCTGTGGTTTCAATTTGTAATATGCCTGTCAAAATTCTATTTATGTCTTTTACATATTGATACAACAAAAATGTCGATGTGTAATTTATAACCACATGAATTAAATTATGTTTGTCACAAAGAAATACTGTTTCGTCAATATACTTGACAATAATTCTGTTCAAAATTATTGTAACATTTTGATTGTGCCACACGTCACTGATATAAAAATGAAATATTTTATTAATATCTTTAATAATTTTGCAAAATTTTTCACTTGGATTATTTAATAAACCTTTTTTATATTCCCGACACAATGTTAAAGCACTATTATTATTTTTACTTATAATGTCATCACGACACGTTGCACAAGAAAAACCTTTCATTATTTGTTTCGCAATGTAGCCGGAAACATAATGACAAGTATCGTCAGCCAATTGATTATGTGTCTCATCTAATATTCCAGTAGTAGGTATAAATGCAAAGTCTTCTTTGCTCTTCTGCTCCTCTGATGTTGCCGGCACGATGTCGTTGATAAACGTTTTTAAAGTGTTCAAGGCACCATCCGATTCCTCAAGGTTCACGGTTGAACTGCCTTGGCCTGAACCACCTTTAACCAAAATAGTCGAATTATTTTATATAATAAATTAAGTATAATATAGAAAGAAAATAGAAAAAAATAATCATGTACCTGGCAATGATGAGTAATCAGCTTTATTTGTTGGAACTGAGATTGACGGAAACAAAAAACACTGATTATATGGTCCACCTGAAATAATAAACATAATTTAAGCTAATATAAAATACATGAATGAAAATATGAAATAACAAACCAGGCAAACACAATGTAGGAATTGAATATATTTTCAATTTCTTGGAGCCTGCAATCTTACAATTCTCTGAGAAATGTTTGTCACATACAAAGCGAGACTTATAAACTTGTCTTGGATCCATAGTTTGAAGATTCTCTTCTTCGATACGCTCCAACCAAGTGTTGTACACGTCTTCATAATATACAGGAAATCTGTGAACTACTGGCTCCAGTCGATCACAGAAGGGAACACAACAACGATTTTTGGAAGGCATGATAAAAATGTATGGAAAAATATAGGAATGAAAGATAAAATGGGTTAGGAAAAATAAAGAAATATTAAAGACGAAATAAATCACCCACAAGAACACAACACAATATAAACACGAAAAAGCGCACTGAATTTCTAAACAATGTTTAAACATTGACAGTAAAAACAGGAATAAATATTTTCCAAGCAACATTTTTGTCATTTTGCTGGCTGTCATTTTCAAAACTTTTCAAAACAAAGTGCGGGGTTACTTTCGTATGAGGGTAGGGGTACTTTGCGCATGACCATATGCGATAGTAGCGACAAGTAAGTGTACAAAGAACTATTATGAAAAACCTTCGCATGCGCATGGAGTGCGCACGGCATACTAATGAGAATGGAGTCCGTCAAAAGCGAACACACCTGACCTCAGTGTCACCAACATACAAGTTACAAAATCGGAACAAGAAAAGTAGAAAACAAAAGTCAAGTTTGTTTATAAGTATCGATGAAATTATTGATGTATTTCAGATTATTTTTATAATCTGTTTGTGAATTTAAATTCTGTCTTATCTAAGTTTATATAAAAAGTTTATTTTAAAAGTCTATTGTTGTAAAATGTTTCAGAATCTAAGATTTCAGCATTTTTGAATTTGAATTTGTGTCCAATATCGACAGAATGTTGAGTCAGAGCTCTATGATACGGATTTAACGCTTTGCACTGGTATTCATGTTGGTAAACTCGTTGTTTTAACGGTTGTTTAGTTTCACCGATGTAGAATTTGCCACAAGAGCCACATTCGATCCTGTAGATGACATTTTTTTGTTCTTCTGTAGGGATCTTGTCCTTTAGATTTGAGAATAAACGTTTAGTGTTCGAAATCGAGGTATTTGCTATTTTAATATTGTTATGTTTCAAAATTTTATTAACAGCAAAATTAATTTCATTGTCATAAGGGATTTTTGCGTAAATAATAGCTCGATTATTATTGTTATCTAGTCTCTGATCTTGTACGTCATGTCCATCACCACGATGTTGCAATTTATGAATCCGTCGTTTGAAATGTTTTTGGAGAAATGATAACGGATACCCGTTGTTAGTCAATAAATTAAAAATATGATCGAAATTCTTTTGATGAAAACTGTGATGTGAAAGTAGGAAAGCTATGTCAATTAATGCATTTATGACACTAATTTTATAATATATGTTAGTGAATGATACCAATCAGTTATTATTTTATTTCCTGATCTAATTAAAGTCATGTCTAGAGAATTTATTCTGTCATTATTTTGAAGATCAAGAGTGAAATTAATTCTTGGATGGAAATTGTTAAAAGTAGCAAAACTATTATCAATTTCATCAGTGGGTGCTAGCATCAAACAGTTGTCAACGTATCGTTTGTACAAAGTGATACCAAATTTGGAGTCAGGAATAACATCTTGTTCTAATTTTTGTAAAATAAGATCTGCTAAAGAGCTGGAAATGCTAGAACCCATTGGTGATCCATCAATCTGATTGTAAATAGTGCCATTGTGGCTAAATACTGAATTTTGAAGACATAAATTAATACCTTGTAAAAATTGTTCAATGTCGAGATCTGTAAATACTTCGATTTCAGTACAACGACCTCTAATACATTCAAAATCCAAGTCTTGTGGGATGCTAGGGTATAACGCTACTACATCGAAACTACAGATAGAATAATGTGGTAATAGATTAATTTTGGAAATGTCATCTGCAAGATCGAAAGACAACATATTCTGAAGTTGAAGTTACTTTTGTTAATACACTGTTTAGATATTTTGATAAATTGTATGTTGGTGTCTCAATGGTCGAGGTGATCTGCCTAAGAGGGACGCCATCCTTATGTATTTTTGGATTCATGTACATTCTGCCTATTCTCGGATTATTAATCGCAAGTTCAGGTTTATTTATCTGTTTGATATATTTTTTGCAGTCAGTGTCAAGTTTATTTATCGGATTTTTATTTAATATTACAAATGTTGTGGAGTCATTTAAAATTTCTTAATCTAGATGCCACGAAATTACCAAATATATCGTAGTCATGTTTTTGACATCGATTTATTTGCTATCTTGTGAAGGGCTGATGCAATAGCAGTTGTAGTAGCATCTGACCTTCCACGCCCTGTTTGAGTTGACTCTCCAGTTGAAGTTTCCTCGCTGCTTGTGCTACAGCTGAGACTTCCTGTGACGTCAGAAATCTGCGTCTTCTTCTGGGAATGAGTTATCGAACGTTCCGTGCAACACCCAGGTCCAGGAGAAGAATGTCTTTTCGATACAGCTGTAGCGGTGGAAAGAGTTGATGGTCGTTTCTCAGTTCCTTCCGACGCAGATGAAAGAGTTGAAGAACATCTGTCAGATAGAGCTGTAACAGATGAACGAGCTGATGGTCGTACTTCAAGTCCTGGTGACGCAGAGAAACTTTTTCATTTGCTGCTGACACTGAAGAAGGAGCTGAGGTGCACCTCTTTATCTTTCTTGCAGCAGCAGAAGCTAAGGTACATCAACTCTCGAGCGGAGAAGACGCAGAATCGTCTAAGCCCTAAAAAAAATTAATGTTTTAGATGCCACGAACGGAAGGAGAGTGGTTCGTAATTGGGAAGGAGTTTAAAGATAAATTGAATTTTCCGAATCATGATAGAAGTATAATACTGCTATGTAAATTACGGTGTTGTTTAAATCAGATCCATACTATTTTAATATTTTACACCTTAATACCATTTCTTCTTTAATAATGCGGCAAATTTAATCCATGTAAAATTTTTGAATCAGGATGCTACATAAAATGACGACTTCTGTATATATATATATATATATATATATATATATATATATATATATATATATATATATATATATATATATATATATATATATATATATGTATGTATATATATGTACATTAGATAATTCAGTACTAAATTATTAATAAAAAATATATTAATTTTTGAGGAGTACAATACATGTATTTACTTAGGCGAGTGTTACAAGACTGAACTAGAATAGTATATTCTGTAACAAGTTTGGAATGAGGCATATTCTGCACGAGTGTGATGGTTTCACGAGGGCAGAATGGCCATTCCAAACATGTTGCGACTATACTTTCTATACGATTACAAAGTTAGTTCAATTTGATAAAACTTAACCGATAAAAAACTTCTTATTAAGTTATATTTATATTATAAAATTTTTACCAACAATAAATAAAGTTAAACTTATATTTAAATACATGTAATTACTATTAAATTCAATTAATGATCATTAGTTCTTATCTTCTTTATTATTTGAAATGTTGATTAGTTATATGATTTGTGCAGTTATGAAAAATGAAATTTGGAGCATTGTATAAATTTGATGCCGTAGTTTCATTTATTGAAGATGATATTGTAGAGGAATTTCCTTTTGAAGAAGTTTCTTGTTCGATTACACAATTCATTATTTTATTTGCAATATTCATTCTGCTGTTTATGGAATTATCTATATAGCTTTCTGCTATTTCGGTTGACTTCCACCCACCATGTCGTTTTAATGTTGTTATATCAGCTACTGCATCGATTAACATCGTTGCAGAGGTCCGTCTAAAGCAGTGTCCTGTGTAAAGTTCTGGATTTTTTTGATTTAAAAATGTTGCCACTTGTTTCGGCATATTTCCGAATTTGTTAATGCCGGTTATTTGTTTTGTACACCGACCTTTTTGATAATTTAAGAATAAATGGTTTGTTTCCACATTTGAAGGGCGCAATTCCAGATATTTTTTGAAAATTCTACAAAAATCACCACTTTGAACTTTTGTTTTAGTGTCAGGAACTGATATAAGAACTGCTGCTTCCAAATCCTGAATATGATTAATTTGCATTTGCCATAGTTCATGTTTTCGGCACGCTCCCATTATGCCAACAATTAAAACAACCTAAAACAAAAATGATTCATAATTATATATGTCAATTATTCATTAAATATTTCTATTTGATTTTATCTTGGTAGCAAGATAGATGTTGTCTTGTGCTTTATTTATAAATTCTTTAATTTCGTCTGCGGACAATGTTTTAGATTTTCTTTGCTACGTAACCATCTGATTGCCTTTTTAAAAATGCTCGTAACTTGGCATAATTAACCAAATCTATATTGTGTTTTATATTTAATGTGGTTCTCAGCATGGAGTAAATTTTCTATAAAGTGGATGACTTCATTTTATTAGCTAAAATAATAACATTTTCGGAGAATGAATTACTATTTTTATTTATCTTTCGACTTTTTTGGTATTAAATTACCAATTGTAGCTGCAGCAGCTTCCACAATTTCTGGTAGAGTGCAGGATTCATTAATTTTTAATATTATATAATTTTAATAACTCAAAATAATATATGAAAACTGATAATAGATAGTAACAACTTTTGTTTGACAGATATTTCAATAAAACAATCACAAACTGTTAAGCGCAGTGTTGCCAATCTTTAAGATAGATATTTCTCATCAGATATATTAGAAATTCTTATTTGGATTCTAAAATTTTATAAATTATGTAATTGGGAAACATACAATTTCTATATTTATACTAAAATTATAAAATCTTTAACAGGAATTACAATAACTGTTTATTATTAGGAATTTATAAGTTATTTGAAATTCACTTTTTAATCCATCTCATTCGCAGGTTGGTGCTCTCAATGAATCTAAATGTACTTAAACAAATTTCATCACACGGAACACATCTCATTCTCTGCCTCATGCTCTCAATGAATCCAAATGTACTTAAACAAATATCATCACACGGACCACATCTGATTCGCAGGTTGATGCTCGCAATGAATCCAAATGTACTTAAACAAATATCATCACTCTGACCATATCTCATTCTCTGCGTCATGCTCTCTATGAATCCAAATGTATTTAAACAAATATCATCACTCGGAACACATCTTAATCTCTGCTCGATAGTCTCAATGAATCCAAAAGGTACTGTATAAGTATCTTACCTTTATCACAACATTCGGACCATCCAAATAAATATAATTTATATATTTATGTGCTATATAGGGAAAAGGTTAGTGTCTACATAAGAGCCTTACGTATGGTTAACGTTCACCCGTAGACGATGCTGTAGACCGCGCCGCATTATTAAAATAGATTTAATATACGCCTAAAATTCCATTATAAACTGGGTTCTTTGCCGTGCGCAAGGTCAGTGGAGCGACAAAGCTATTATATATTTACATATTTCACTTTTATAATGGCGAGTGTTTCCAATGATAATAACAAAGTTATTAGGGAACACAATGGTCTTCTACCATTCGCAACACACCCGACAAATAAATAACATATTTTCGTAATAAAGCTCTGACTTGACTTCAAACGTATAGCCAACACATGAACAATACTAATCGTTTAGAACTTGGAATATGTTATCTACCGAATATGATGATGGAAAGATATATTATGTATAATACAGGCATAAAAATCCAACCATAAAATCTTCATTCAGTGTAAAGACTTTTCATCAAATAATTGCTCTACCTACATTACTATTGTATTTTGGAAAATATTCTATATACCACCAAGAGTATATATATATATATATATATATATATATATATATATATATATATATATATATATATATATGTCGTTAGCAGAGATGTGCATCTACGTGTAATCTTTAATTGTCTACATCTACACGTAGACAATACGTCGACAATTCTAGCGACGTAGACAATGTAAACAATGTCGATAATGCATCTGACAGTTGTAAAATTCAACATAACCTAAATTTATTCCTTTGTCACTATTACATGTATTCGTATTCGTAAGCTCGGGTCATTATCGGTCTTTATCTAATATAATAAAACTAATAAAGCAAGTTTTCGTACATTACTAGACGAATGTCTGTCTTGGGTCTTGGGCGAACTATCATATTTTTTAAATCGATCAACGCGTTATCTCACCAGACGGAGTTTTCTTTAGCGCTATTTTTAACAGTAACCAGTTGACAAATTTTCAACGTTTTGCCCTGCACAACTAATTTTTTGTTTCTGTAATCCCTAGAATAAAAATAAAAATCTCTAACAACATTTAAAATTCTCTAGTTCTAGAGATAAAATTTCTAATCTGACTTAAGTGAACACAGGTGTTTTCATTGTCTACATAGTCTACATTGTTTACATGAAAAATGAAGACGTAGACTACATGATTGTTTACACGTAGAGAATGGCGTAGATTACTTGCAGTAGACTACACGCACATCCCTGGTCGTTAGTCATTCGATTTTGAGTTCGTTAGGTCCTCACAGCTCAAATTTTTTACCTTGGATTGCTTACACATACCTACATCATGCGTATTCGTCGCTTGTATAATTTTAGTACATTCTATGCTAATGTACAGAGATACGTCTGCTATATATCTCTCTCTCGTCTTTGGGCCACTACCAACCTCTGGTATATGTGTTTACAAACATTGACATTGGATGTTGTAACCATACACCGCAATCCAGCATTCCAAAAATACATTTGATTAAGTTGCAGTCGAGTCAAATATCAGAATAAAGCATTACACTTTCCGAAGTCAATTAAATATGCTCTCAATGAATCCAAATGTACTTAAACAAATTTCATCACACTGAGCACATCTCATTCGCAGGTTGATGCTCTCAATTGAATCCAAATTACTTAAACAAATTTCATCACACGGAACACATCTCATGCTCTGCTGAAAGCTCTCAATGAATCCAAATGTACTTAAACAAATTTCATCACACGGAACACATCTCCTTCTGTGCCTCACTTCTTGATGCTCAAAATTAATCTAAATGTACTTAAACAAATATCATCACACGGAACACATCTCCTACTCTACCACTCTGCAAGATACTTCCTATGAATCCAAATGTACTTAAACAAATATCATCACACGGAACACATCTCCTACTCTTCCTTCTATCTGCAAGATACTTCCTATGAATCCAAATGTACTTAAACAAATATCATCACACGGAACACATCTCCTTCTCTGCATCTCTGCTTCTCTGCTTGATGCTCTCAATGAATTCAACCGTACTGTTACTTAACAATAATTTGTATCACTCGGAACACATCTCAAATATAAACATATTTTTATTTTAAAGCTTTCCAATTTATTTAAAATGTACGCCAACCCATGACGCTATAATCCTAAATATCGTTAGAAACTTTAAATATGTTATTTATAAAATATGATGATGGAAAGATATATTATGTATAATACAGGCATAAAAATCCAACCATCAATACTTCGTTCAGTGCAAATACTTGTCATCAAATAATTGCTCTACCTCCACCATATAAATACCAGCCTCGCATTTTTTGTCTAAGGATTGTCTTGACTACATGTAAGAGTTTGTTCACAGAGTACCAAACAGATCAGAGTAATATTGAATACACTCAGCTCTGCTTTGCTTGCCGTACTCCTTGGTGATACGTAGCTCGTTCATAGCAATCCCAGCAAATAGTTTTTTTATAATTGCACTACCCCATCCGTACCGTAGTGGCTATTCCGTAACTAGTGAAAGAATAATTCCGCACAGGTTTGCAGAATGTAACCATTCCATAATTGAAAATTATACAAGAATGGTATTATTCTGTAATAGTCGTATAAAAACTAACTTATAACATATAACTGCAGCATGTTGAACATGATGCATAAATATGATACTATATGATAAGGAAATCTAACTGCGCATTTTATTATTATTACATAATTCTTCCCTTCCAAATATGAACAATTGTTTAGAATAGAAAGATAGTCAAAACTTCTTTCTGTTTAGCGCGTCTAATTGTTACCAAAACTTTAGTCCGCGAGACTAGCTTGTTTGTACACGCGTTGCTGACGTGTGCGCCGTTCGGCCCGTTACTATGGCAACGCCGACGTCACAGCATTCCAAAGTACCCCTTCTCCTGGATACAAGTCGTGGAAGCGCTGAACATTAGAGAGGAGGCGATTATTCTAGTTGCTTTCGCCTGTTAGATAGCATCGTTCGTGTATTGCTCCGTGTTTAAACCAAGTAATATTTGTTGTTTGTTACTTAGGTTTCATATTGTTTATAACACTTGGTTATAGTATATTTTGTGAATTAAACTGTATTTTGTTTGCTATTTAAGCGTTCGTTAAACTGGGTTGTTAGTTCATAATTTTATATGTGATTTCTTTCAGATCTACATCGTATTGTTTGTTTGGTTGGGATTTATCGTAATTTGTTGATATTTGGTTGGTCGTGTGTATAATTTATGTTTATTGATTTATTGTTGACTTAATTCACTAGCAGTTGTGGTCGTTTTCCATTGTCTTATTTGGGTTTTGTTTTTCTTTCTCGTTTTGTTTATTATTTGGTTTTGGTTGTTATTATCTGAATTTTTAGATATTAGTTTTGAATTACATTTAGAATTGATACAGTCCACTTACTCTCTTGTGTATTTTGTTGTTGTTGGGAATAATCTATTTTCCATTTAATTTTTGGTTTGATTTTTTAAACCTGAGCTATTGAAGTAACAACAATAATAATTTAATATTTTATTCTATTTTAAAGTGTCCATTTCTATGTCAGAAATTTTGACTTTCTTTTACATTTTTCAATTAGGTTTCCTTTTACAACGTATTGTACTAATAACATTATTACAATAATAAAAATTATTTATTTATTTATTTATTTATTTGAAAATTCAGCTGCCCAACAGGACAAAGTCCCAATAACAGAGCAGCACAAAGATACAAAAACAGATTAACTTTAAATATAGAATACATAATAAAAAATAAGATTAATCAAACAAAATTTAAACATTGCAAAAATAGGTTTTCACGTTGTTTGTAAATACATTTATGGAATCAGAAAATATATCTATGGTGCAATTAGAATTACACAAAGTATTATGCATAGAAGTTATTCGATTAAGTGGAGAATGTGATGCAGAATTTGTTTTACATCCAACAATTTTGAAAAGTTCATTAGTTCTCATACAATAATTGGGAATTCAAAATTGCATAACATTATTACAATTAAATATATTGTTAATAATTTTGTATAAAAATGACAGGTCGGATACTTTTCTTCTGTTTTCAAGAGATATTAAATTTAAAGTTCTTTGTGGAAATTTATAACGCATAGAACGTAAGAATTTGTGTTGAATTTTTTCAATTCTTTCATTGTAAATAAAATATTGTGGCGACCAACAAACAGATGCAAATTCAAGTTGACGGCGTACAAGACAAAAATATAATTTAAATAAAGTACATGGATTACTAAACTTCTTAGATGTACGCAAAACAATAATAAATCGCGATAGCCATTATAATTCACAATAATAAAAAAAATTGCAAATAATATATTCAAGTTATTGTTTGTGGATGTCGCTTTCAGATTCAATGAGTTTAATCCGCGACGTATCATCTTTGCGCACAAATATTTTACAATTTTTTGTCCAAATATACTTAAAGCCCTTAGGACGCAGTATATCTCGCACTTTTTTAAATAACACACTATTATTCGGCGTAAGATGTTCGTTCACGAATATTTTGGTGTCGAAATTATCAATATTGAGACTTCGCGTTGTCACACTTTTAATTTTTTTGAATGATGACATGAAATTGTCTTTTTGTAATCGTGTAGTAAATTTAACAACTATTTTCTTCGGAACATCCCTTTGCGTGGATGGAATTCTATGAGCAGCATCAATATCATGTGGTTTGATGTCAGCTCCAACATGCTTAGCGATATCGGAAATAATTCCAATGACGTTTTCATTTTTTTGTTCCGGAATGTTATGAATAATTAAATTGTTAATTCTGGAATATTGCTCCAAATCTTCAATTTTCTTGTTTAAATTTATTACTTGATTTTTTAGTTCTGAATTTTCTTTAACTATCGTATCTATAACTTTCATCTTATCATTTAAAATATTAAAATTAGTGTCTGTTATTTTATCCGAACAAAAATTTACACATTTCATTACGGATTCGAATTTAATATTCATTGCATTTACTATTTCGTCCTTTACAGTTTTTAAATAAGTTAAAACATCTGTAGGTAATGAATTGATGTTAGATAGTTGCAACATTTGATCTTCATCATCAGATTTGTGGCGACAAACAGTGCAAACCCAGACAATGTCATTGTTTGCAACCAGCATCTTAAAACGTTCATTCGTAAGGTCGGCACACAAGGCGTGAAATGTTTGTTGGCACGAGAAGCATTTTATGCCGGGATATTTATTGTTTACAGAACGAGCGCACTTGCTACACGAAACCATAGTTAACAAGTTTGTGCCGAATAATTAAATTTTCAAAACGATTTTTAGAAATTGAACCAATTCAACAGTTGTATATTTAAAAACAAGACTGCCAGTGGAGTATTTAAATTTTTTATAACACTGTTATATTAACGAATAAATTTCGCACAAAACTATATAAGTTTAAGCACCAATAAGATAATTTTACTCACAAATTCACCAATAAAACTCGCAACATTAAAAACACGTGTTTATATTCTTTGACTATGTATTCTGTGTGTTATAACATATATTATATAATTATTATAATGGTCACTTTTTGTATCGATTATTGGTTGTATTTTGCCAAAAGTAGGTTTCGAAATATTTATTGAATGCAAATTTTTATAAGTTGTTTTATTAAATATTTTGTTAAATTGTGTTATTTGATAATCATCAAATTGAATTCCTTTAAAGTTATCGTTAATATTTGTAAACTGTAAGTGATTAATGAAACATTCATTGAATAGTTTTTATAATATTTTTAATTTTGCCTCTGTTACGTGGTGTCTTGCAGTGGAATCGAGGATGGCGTCGGCGAGCTCTGCAATACGGTCTAGCTCTTCGTCTGTTTAAGGCAGGGTAGGAGAGAATGCTCATGCACACCTAGGATGATGCCGAGGCAGCGCATCCCCCCACAAGTGGGTATAGGTAGTGTGGGACTCTAACCATCCGCTTTCGCTTCATTTGGTCAGCCTACCCACTAAACTCTCCCGTCCCTTCGGCGTCCCACTCCAGCGCACCGGCGTTCCATCTAAGGACTACTTCTTCAATGGCTGGAGCCTATCTTATCCTTTCTAGTCAGTTGTCCGTTTACTCGTCGTCCTCCTCTCTTTCTCTTTTGTGCCAATTACCGTTTTGCAGTAGCCGCCAACAGCTTCCCATTTTTCTGGGCTCTCAAGCATGCTGGGGATGAGGTTATCTACCGTGCAGTGGCCCGTAACATTTTCCATGGCTCGCCTCTCGGTCCTCCATGCGCGGCAGTGGAAGATGGTGTGTTCGGCGTCATCCTCTGCAGCGTCGCAATGGAGGCAGCCCTTTTCGCTGACTTTCCTGATCCTATGGAGGTACGTCTGGAAGCAGCCGTGACCTGATAGGGCCTGTGTCAGGTGGAACGAAGGTTCCCCATGTTTCCTGCTTTGCCATGGACCGATGTTGGGAATCAGCATCCGGGTCCAGCTGCCCGTCCCGCTGTCTTCCCACTTCCTCTGCCATTCCCTTTGAATATATTCTGCCCTTTCTGCCTTGCTCACCTGCAGCTTGCGGCTCCTTGCGACAATCTCAATGGGTGGCGTGTTGGCGATTACAGCTACGGCGTCGGCCGAGATCGTGCGAAACGCCGAGCAGATTCGGATCCCTATCTTTCTTTGCACTTTAATGAGGCAGTTCCGGTGGCAGGCTTTATCTAGCGCATCTGCCCACACGGGGGCAGCGTATAGCACAACCGAGTTGAATACCGCAGCGTATAGTCTCCTTTTATTCGGGCGCGGCCCGTCTACGTTCGGCATCAGCCTTGCCAGTGCGTTCACGGTCTTCTCTGCCGCGCTGCTTGTTCTCTGTATGTGTTTCCCATTGTTGCAGCCTCTCGTGAGGGTCATCCCCAGGTACTTAACCTCTTTGGCTGGGGTGATTTCCTGGTTGCCCACCTGAAACCTCACCCTGGTGGCCCTCCTTCACCCCACCAGGATGACTGCCTCGGTTTTTTCTGGGGCTAGCTCAAGTTGGTTCCGCTCCATCCAGCCCTGGATGATGTCGCAGCTGGCGTTTGCTGTCCTGACGAGCTCTTCCGGGTCTTTGGCCACGATCACGAGCCCCAGGTCGTCGGCGTAGGCCACTTTCGTGACGCCGGCGGGGGTGTTGGTCTCCAGGACGCCGTTATACATGGCATTCCATAGCAGGGGCCCCAGTATTGAGCCCTTGTTACAGGGTACCACTTGCCCTGCTTGCTGCGTATAGATCTCCGGCAGAGGTACGCCTCCACCATTCTCATCAGGTAGGGGGGGACTTCCCGGTCTTGGAGCGCTTGTATGATGAGGTGCCATGATGCTGAATTGAAAGCGTTTCTTATGTCAAACGTGATAAGTGCGCAGATTTGCCTTCTACGCGCCGGAACGCTTTTCACTTCCTTCGCGATTCCCATGACTTTTTCCAGCGCCTGTACTGTGCTACGGCCCTTTCGGAACCCAAATTGGTTTTCCGAAAGTCCGTTGCAGCTCTCTAGGTAGTCATTCAATCTCCTAAGAATGACCTGTTCAAGGACCTTGCCCATCGTATCCAGCAGACACAGCGGCCGGTAGCTGGTGTTTAGGGCAGGGTCCTTGCCAGGCTTGAGCAGTAGGATGAGCTCCGCCTTCTTCCATACGTCCGGGAAATCTCCCTTCATCAGGCAGTTGTTAATTATGTCCTTCATCGTCTCTGGATGTTCGCAGACGAGGTCCCTGATAATCTCGGGCGGTATCTTATCCGGTCCAGGGGCTCTTTTCGTGTTCAGCCTGCTGGCGGCCACTTTGAGTTCCTCTGTGTCAACGAGGGGAATGTCGCTTTCGACTACTCTGGGAGGCCAGTTGCTCACGTTGTCCTGGGGGAACAGGGTGCAGATGACGCCCTCCGTTTCCTGTTCGGTGAGGGCCGGCGGAGGCTCTCGAATTTTCAGTCTTTTGGTGGCCACCCTGTAACCTTGGCCCCACGGGTCAAGGTTCAGCTCGTCACACAACTTATCCCACGCCGCCTTCTTGGATCGGGCGATCGTGGAGCTGAGACTTTTCCTGGCCGCCTTGGCAGCCTCTCTCAGGGCATGGCATTCGTCCCAGCCCGCTCTGTGGCATGCCCTCACGTACTTTCTGCGGGCTGCGAGGGCCTCTTTCCTTTTGGCCGCCACCTCGTCGCTCCACCAGTAGACGGGGGCATGGGTGCCTCCTCGCTTCCTGCGAAGGACTGTGTCGCAGGTTGCGATTACCCTGTTTCTGAGTTCTTGGGCGCTCTGGGGGGGCGTCCGATACTTCTGGTTGTAGGTACAGAGTAGGACTTCCTTACAGTATCCCTTGATGCTCCAGCCCGCCTCCGGGAGAGAGTCCGCCGGTCTTCTAGTGTCCACATTTGTTAACACATACTTGTGTAGACTTAGGCTTTCATCGGGGAGGGTTCTCCACGTCAACCCGCTTCTCATTGCGCCCTCGCTGGCCCAGGTCAGGTCGATGCATGTAGATGAGGTCCCTCTTTCAAATGTTGCGGACCCGTCGTTTGCTATTGTCAGGTCGAGGGCCGAGGCCCATTCCATTGTTCGCTCGCCTCTCTTGTTTGTAGCTACGCTGCCCCAACATTGAGAGGCAGAGTTGAAATCGCCTGTTACGATGATTTTCGGCCACTTTCTTCTTCTTCTAACTGAGTCCTCGAGGTCGTCCAGGAAAAGAGCGTACTCTGAGTCGGGCCGGTTCGGCGAGAAGTAGCAGCTGTAGATTACTACTTCGCCGATCCTGACCCAGACGTAGCTATCCCCTGCCCCGTGTTCGTTGGGAGTGGTCCTCACCACCCTTATTTGGGAATCCCTCCTCTTGTCGTTGTACACGCCAGATGTGGGCGCGCCGGGCGTGGGTTCTGTGACACATAGGACAGACACCTTTTCCCTCCCCGCCGTGGCGAACATAAGATCCAGCGCCGCCCAGCTCCTCCCGATGTTTAGCTGGAGGATCTTGAAGGCTGGGCCTCAGCGCCTGCCTCCGCGGCTCTTTTCCTATCCCTGCTGAATTCTTCAGCTGCTGCCTCGACCGCTTCCTTGAATATAGGGCACCTGAAGGTGCCGTACTCATGCTCCTTGGACCCGCACGTTATGCATTTGGCGGAGTCCTCTTTGCATTCGGCAGCTTTATGCCCTAGCCCGGCGCATCTCCTGCACCAGTCCCCTCTGTCGGTTTTTGCCCTGCAGGAGCGGCTGGGGTGCCCAAACCCATAGCATCTAAAACATCTTGTAATCTCGTGGCACCTGCTGATCATACAGTTGGACCAGCCGATTCTTATTACGCCTTGGTTTTTTTCCAGTGCCTTTTCCGCTAGTTTGGGGGCCATTGTAACGAACGCCGTCTGGCACCCGGCGCGTGCCCTCTTTAGGGAGGTGACCCTAAAAGGGCCATTTTCCAGAGTCTCCTTCATGGCCCTCTCCACTTCTTCTTGACTGGTCCCTTCTTCGATATCTTTTATCATCAGAGTCCAGTCTTGGTCTGACACAACTTTCGGGGCAATGTTCAGGACTTCCTGCATTTTGTTGCATAACTTCCCTATATTGGCCTGGCCCTTTGGGACCTCGACAAGGACGTCCCCTCTCCTGGTTTTCTTCAGGGCTGAGACCGTTACTCCTATTTCCTTCAAGTTGATCTTGTCCTTGAGGGTGCCGGTGATTTGTGCGTAGGTGGTCCCTTTGGTCGGGATCACGATCGCCTCCGTTGGTCGTTCTTGGGCTCTGCTTCTCCCCTTCCCGCCTCTTGTCGGTTGGTTTTTACCCTTACTGGTCTTCTGGGCCCGTTTCTTGCTCTTTTGCGTGACCGGTGTGTATGGTCCGTCCAGCTCCGAGTCTGTATGGTCAATGGACTCCCCCTCCTTTGGTTCGGTCCGCTTTATCTTGCCTTTTCTTTTCCCTTTCCTGCGATCGCGGACGGTGATGGTCACGTCCTGGTTTCGCAAAATGACTTCAATCATTTTCCTCACCTTGTGCCACTGCAGCTTGTTGTGGCCGCTTTCCAGCCTTGGCATGCTGATGCGGGAGTGCCCCTTTTCTTCGGTTTTTTGCTTGAGGAGGACGAGGCAGTTGTACACAGATTCTTCATCTGGCTCTCCCTTCTCGCTCCTCTTCGCTACCACGCAGTAGGAGTGCCTTTGGTTGCCTGCCAGTTCGTCCTTCTCGAGATCCACAGATAGGCACATGTAGGCGACCTTTCCCTCCAGGCGCTTAACGTCAGGAAATAGGTCTGCCAGCCACTTAGTTGGCGCTCCTCTATCACCGGCCAGATCTTCTCTTCCGTAGACTGTGGCTTGCCTTGCAGGTTCGTCTTCTTGCTTCCCTTCGTCGTACTTAGTTATTCTGTAGGCCTCGGGTTCCCATCTTGTTTTCCATATCCCGCTGTCTTCGAAGTCCCGATAGCTCTTGATTTCGGCGCTGGTCTCGGTGACTTGCTCAGGGGTCAAGTAGTTGGCGGTTTGCGTTCCCACTGTCTTCGTGTCTACTGTTTCGGATGGACCCTCCCTCCGATACAGCCGATCTTCTTCGTTGATGTTATTCTTCATTAGTTCCTCCAGCAGGTGCTTGATTTCTTCGATACTTGCCCTGACCTCCCTCAGCACGCTGTCGTCTTCCCGCGGTCTCAGGCGGCTGCAGATAGTTTCGGTCAACTCTAGCCCCCTGCCGATTCGGTGGCCAGTCCAATTCAGTCGTCTTTCCTCCGACTGCCTGTTCATACTGGGGTCAGGATCAGCTTCCTTGGTAGTTCCTGCGCCCAGGCTTCCCTCGCCTCCTGAGGCGTTTCCGGTTGTGGTCTCGGATGGGGGGGCTACCGTTCTCTTAGGTATCGCACCCCTACTTCGAGTTTCTTCTTCTTTGTCCGATGTGTCGCTGACTCCTGTTTGCTGCAGGACCGTGGTAGAGCCTTTAGGCCTTGGCCCCCTATCCTGCTTTTTCCTTATTTGCTGGCCTTGAGTCGGGGATGGGGATGGCATTCCTCTCTTTCGAGATGAGGCTCTCACTCCCATCCCGCTGGACTCACTGCCGGACCAGTCCATGGTCCCCTCCCATCGCTCCCTGGGTCTATTTGGGGTGTAGAAGGCCTCTCCCCCAGCTTCTTCATCATCCGTGCTCACGTCTTCGGTGGTCTCGGTGCGTGAGGATACCTGGTCGTCCTCTTTGTCCTTCTCCGGCGGGTGGCTGCTGTCTGTATCCGCTGCGACTTCTTCCGCCGTCTTCGGGGGGGGGGGGGAGAGTGTCTGAGCCCTTTTTTCCCGAAGGCTAGGATTCTCTCCTTTTCCCTTTCCAAATTTTTTGCGTCGGACTGTTCCGCCTCAGGGTCGTGTTTGGTGGCGGTTTCTGCTGGAGCAACCGCTGTCGCTATCCCAGGGTTTTGTACCCTGGGGGCCGGGTCTGTCTTGCTCGTGCCCTCTTTTCCTGATTTTTCTGCCTCCATTTTGCTTGCCTTCTTCTCTTGTCTTCTTTTGGCTTTCAGACACATTTTGTTGAAGTCGTTCCCGGTGCTGAGACTTCTTCTTCTGTCTTTGCCTTCCCCGGCTCCTCTGGCTTCGCTGCGACTTATCCGGCTGGGATTGGTTTTGCTTGCCTTTGGGGGCTCGGCGGCTCCTGCACCTGTCTCCGTTTCAGTCTTTTCTTTCCTCCTTCCCTTCTCCCCAGCCGTCTCTTGGTGGTTGCCGGGGGGTGGCATTATTGATGGTTCTGTTGGGTTCTGTCCCGATGGGAGATTGTCCTGTCCCTCGGCTTTTGCACCCTTCACCTTCCTCTGTTCTTTGCTCCCAGCGGGGAGTCCCTGCTGGTCTGCCTCCTCTTCCTCTTTCCTCTCTTCCACGTCTCTCTCCCTCATCGTCCTGTTGGGTTGTTGTGCCATAGTTGGTTGAACTGGAGCATCGTGTGCGAGGGAGCGGGCCAAGTAGCTGGGAGCGGGTATACCCTCGGACTAGTCCTACCCCGGTTCCCCGGGGCCCAGCTGCCTTGTTTAAACCACCCCTTAGGGATGGGTGGTACTCGCTCGGCGCGGTAGGAGTTCCGACCCTCCTACTCGACGCACACTCCCTGACCAGGGCCCGAAGTGTCCAGTCACTGACATGCTGATGCGCCACGCTTCGGCAGAGCCAGCTCACATCAGCTCTTCGCTCCAGTCTGCCCCAAAACAGGCTGGGGCTCCGAGCACTCCCACGCTTAACATCAGCGCTCGGTCCGCGTGTCCGTGTCCATGTACTGGTCGTCATCCTGGGGTCCGTCCTGAGGCAAACCTTCCAGCCTGGACTACAGCTGCTTTCTGCCCATCCAACCATCCTGCCTAAGGGCAGCAGTCCACGTCATCCAGCCTATCTCAGGGGTTTAGTTTCGGAGTTTTCCTTCTCCTAGACGAGTTGCCTTCACCACGGCTAACGAGGCCCGTCTCCCCGTGGGTGGCCGCCCACTCTGGGTCAGACGCCACCCGGTGTTCTTAGTCTTCCGGCCACCGGTGAGTTCCGGCCCGCCGTACTAAGCCCCCCCACCACGACAAGGTGAACACCACGGGCTAAGATTGGCTGCATGTAAGATGGCAAACGACCTAACCACAGTGTCTTGAGTACGGTGTCGGGTATTGCTGAACCAGCTAGTCCGCGAAGATGTTTTAAGAATTGTGAAGGCTTCCGGTCGCCCATCTCTTCATGCCCAAGAAGTCGTCTTGTTTTCTTCTCTTGTGATTCGCTTAATCGTCGGGTCAACTCTTTTTTTAATTTTTCATACTTGCCCGTTTCCGGCGGGTTTAAAATAATTTCGCGCACTTATGTTGCGTACGCGTGATCGAGAGAACCGAGGACGTGACCGAATTTGGTTGAATCATTAGTAACACCGGATGCTTCGAAGCTACGGTCAACTAACGCGAACCACATTTCGGGATCGGCTGGTGAAAATGGCGGAATTTTAAACGCGACGCGGTCGACTCTCGTCGTCATTGTTGTAAAGCACGATTAAAACAAGTCACTATTTCACTTAACAAGTCACTCCGTTAATTCTCACAGACACTTGTTAACTGTGAAGTTTTGTATCACTATCACTAACCACGATAACTTAAATCACGTCGGGGTCACCAATTTGTGGAGTTGTGATAGTATTTTTGGAGTTGTGAAGCGTACTGGATGAGTGGTAAGACTGTCCTGGTTAGAAGGAAAAACATGGTGGATTTGAGGGTGAACAAAGAAGTTTGGAATGTAGGTACTTGAAAAACAGATGTTGTTAGGTTCGGAGAAAACGGGCGAAGTTACAATAGCAGGTAGTGGAGAAACATGAAAATTGTACAGAAATGTTACTTAGAAACTACAGAAAATGAATAAATATATACAGAGTGTTTTGCTAAGACTATTACAGAATATATACTAGGTGTGTAATTATTTGTGTATACATGTGTTTTGCGTTTTTACATATGTGTGTGTGTGTGCCAGTCGTCTCGTAAACAACCACGACTGGTACGTGTGTCAATGTAAAAGTGACAAAATTGAAATATGTAATACGTACAATAATCACGGCGTCACGTGGTGTCACTACGGTGCTCGCAAGCTTCGCTGGTTTCTCAGAGAGAAGTGTCCACTAGGTTAAACCACAGCAGACTGACTCTGACTGTGTTTACGGCCGTATTTATACCCGAATTTGAGTGACACGTTTATGACTTTTAAATTAAATTATTATAGCTGTTCGGCCTGGACCTGTTAACGATGTAAAAAAATATATATATCAACAGTCAACCAGTCGGATCGAACCCACTGCCGGACGGGAACTCCGACCCGTAGTCCGACGCTCTACCACTGAGCTACGGGTGACTTGTACGTTGTTTAAATGTGATATTTGTGACGCTCCGTATATATATATATATATATATATATATATATATATATATATATATATATATATAAATTTATTGGTTTTTTAAACAAAACAAGTCGATTATATTTGCACCTTATGTAATCTTCTTTTTGAGAAAATCTCTTTGTTTCGTGAAACAGTCTTATTTTAAAAAATATTTTAATAATAATTTTTATTATTTGGGATTTGTGATTGTCCAATGGATCCTGATCTTTTAAATGATGAATAAAGTCGTTTGTATTTAAAACATATCCAGCAACAGATTGAAATGTTTTACCTATTAATATTTTGTAAGTATTATTTTTGAATAATTTTGATGAATTTTTCCTTAATTTTCTTTCACCAGTTTTGCAAATTAAAATGACATCATCGGATGGAAATAAAAAGTTTGCTCTTTTTTTAATTTTCTTATTAATGTGCAGTTTTCCTCCATTACTGTTAAGTAGGAAAACATGTAGAACATATCTTCATTTTCTGTATTTTTTTACAATATATCCAGCGATGTATTTTACTACGTCTTCTACGTTCGTATTTAACTGCCACATGGTATTCACGTAATCGTGGTCAGAAGAATCCACTGGTGTAGCGTCATCGCCCGCAACCGGATTTCTGAAATTTTCTTTTTTCGAAGATACATGTAAAATATCTAGCCCATCCGCTATGCAATTTGTATTGCTGAACAATTTAATTTATGTTTTTACAAGTAATCTTTTGTAAGCGGTTTGAAATTGTTTTCAAGTCGGGTTATTGTTCCATCCCCCACGACTCCTTACAGCACTAAAAAACGTTCCCAGGTGGTCCTGGCTGACTTTGAAGGAAAGGAAATAACTAATTTTTTGTTTGTTGTGATTAAAAATTTCCAAAATATTTGTTAAATTAATTATCATTCCAACACACCCTATTTTTCGGCCAGTATGTATAATTTTCATACGTGACGGTTCTGTTAAATTAAATATATCCCTTTACTGCATGAATTTTTATTTTTGGCTGAAATTATTCATAGGCATTAGGAATAGGTTCTTATTGATAGGAAAATTAATAAAAAAATATATTTAAATTAACAATTATTATTTTTATGAAAATAGGGTTTGTGCCATACATGGAACATTATGATACTACAGTATTCAAAATAAAATTATTCCGTATGAAATCTCATGAAACAATTTCTGTCCTTATTAAAACAAAGAGGAATTTTGCATTTATAGCAGAATGTAAAAGTTTTTCCTTGACAGCCTGGAAACTTGCACCTGGATCTATTGTTTTCATTCCATTCGGGTAAATGGTCTAAGCCATCTAGACGAACATCTTCTTGCGGAATTTCTTTTGTAGGTCCTTTCTTCTTTTTCTGTTCATATGCTAGTTGCAGATCAGTGTTCGATCGCCTTCCTACTTTGTTCTTCTTCATGAGTTTACCAGCAACGCATAATGCATCGGCTATAGCGAGTTTGAAATCCATCAAGGGTAAATTGCATTTTTCAGCTCTTCTAAATAATAACCAACTATTGACTACACTTATATCTAAGAAATGAAAAAAGATACGCAAGTACCATTTCTTCGATCTGATTTTTATGCGATAGAACCCTAGCATGGCATCAAGTAAATCTACGCCACCCATGTAGCTATTGTATATGAATACACTTTTAGGGCAAGGAATCATTTTGTGGATGTTTTCGGTCTTGAAAAATCTTTTCTTCTCACCAACTGGTAGACTGCCAGCATATGAAGACATGGTGGTCACAATTTTATTATCGAACCATGACACAACGCTTATTTCTGTGTTATCTATGATCGCTGTTTTCTCTACTATAGAACCCCTTCCTTTCTTTTTCATTTCTTTATCTTTTGGCATATCGCACCCTGCAACTCTATTTACCCTCACAGTTCCTAAAGGAAGAATACCTTGTTTCGTCAAGTAAATCATTAGAGGTACGCTGCTAAACCAATTATCAAAAAATAATTTATAATTTTGTTTTTTTGGTATAGTTTCCGACAGTCTCAACACTACGTTGCTGCTTGTTCCTAAATTCGGCACATTTGAAGGTACAATATTGCTCTGAACACCTGCATATATGTCAAAATCGTAGCTAAATCCTGAAACACCGCTAAGAACAAAATTTTTATATCCCCACTTGTGTGGTTTTTTAGGATTGTATTGCTTTAGTTGACTTCTTGCTTTAGTTGGAATTATTTGCTCGTCAATTGCTAGGTGTTCTTCTTTAGGGATTAAAACTAGTCGCTCTCGAATTTTTGAAAGAAAAGGTCGTATCATGAAAAGCTTGTCGTGACCTGGTTGTCCTTTTTCAATAAATTCAGAATTATCATTGAAGTGCAAATTCCGCTTGATTTCCTCAAATCTATTGCAGCCCATTACTTGAGATACTGCAGGATGGCCAATAGAAGTATTCCAGTAATTTCTTGTGGCCGGTAATTGTACAATGGACATATACAGGCATATTCCTATAAACTGCTCAATTTCAAAGTCTTTTACGTTTATTGGTTTGTTTGGACGACACTGTACGGAATACAGATTTGTTTGTTCAGTAATAAACTTTATAAGGTCTTTCGGAAATAGGAATGTAAAAAATTCTGTTGGGGTATCTAAATCTAAAATTGAGTGTGGTAAATCTGCATCACCAGTAAATTTTATTTCATCTTCAGTTTTCATAAGATTTCCCTCCATCCATTTAGAACTAGCTGCTGTCATTGGTGCTGTAGTATTTGTTGGATTTTTCAGAAATCGTTTTCTTAGTTCTGAGAGCGGTAGTTCATCTTCAGACGAAAATTCTGTATCAGGAAGGATATTATTCGGTAACTCATCTTCAGAGCAAAAATCGGTTTCAGAAACACTTATATTGTCAATGTTTTCCTTTGAGATTTTATCATCAAGCTCACTATCATAAGCTAGAATACGTTGTGCATTCAGATTTTCACCTTCATCTGATAACTCTGAATCTTCACTTTCAGGAACTGGTAAATTTACATGACGGATTCTACCATAAAACGCCTTAGAATCCATAACTGTAACAATAATATACTAATATTATAAACCATCATAATTCTCGTAGATGCATAGTGTACCATATAAAGCACAAACCATTTTCTGGGTATTTGGTATTTTTATAAATGTTGTATATAAACATATCTTACCTAAATGTCTTCTGCACACAATATCCAACCACTAAACAATTGTTTCTTGCAAGAAATTCGGTTTTATATTTGTAATAACCGACCGAGAACTAACGAATTTTCACAAACAATTAACGCATGAGTATCTACAGGTTACTGCACGCACCAGTCACACTGCATTGATAAAATAGGGGGGGGGGGGATACTCTAGGTGCATAGCTGTGTATGTGCCATATATGACCATTCATGAAATAACGTTCTGATGCAATTTTAAAAGTAAACAAAATAAATAAAAATTGGAAAGTGCCATATATGGCACACTATGCGGTAAAGGGATATACTTAATATGATGCTCGCATCTACTTTTTATTTCTTCATACGTATTTTCATTTACAACGTATTTGCCAAACTTTGATTTCGTGTTCAATATATCAAAAATGCCGTTCAATTCCAGACAAAAATTTGACGTTCCGTCACAGTTGCTGAACATCAGCGGGCAATATTTGGTTTCTTTTAAATATTTCAAAGCACTGCTTACGCTTTGAGATAAAGTTTGTGCAGCTAATTTAACATTCATCCAATTTGAATAATATTTTATGTGTTTTTGTATTAATTTACAACCTAGTGCAGTCTTTCCTTATCTTGAACATCATTCAACTCTTTGATGTGCATCCACAATATTTTTTCATTCTTCTCGTCCTTTATTATCCCCTTGTCTCCTAAACAATTTCTGACAATCTTTAACATGTGACAAGCGTTGACAAAAATTAACACTTTTTCTTTCGTCACTGGATGTAAGAAATAGAGCTTGAAATTGTCTTAGCCGTAATTGAAATTTGCACCTAAATTATTGCACATCGCAATATTTGTTGCTGCTCCGTCAAACGTAATAGAGCTTACTTCTGCACCTGTGCCATGAATTAATTCTAAACATTTTTTTAATAAGTTAGCTCGTTCAGATCCGGTCAATGATTTTATCAACACATATCCTACTGGCACCTTCCAACTGGCATTTAAGGCAACTGCAATGAATACTAAGGCCAGACGCGCAGCAGGTAAATTGTCGCAGGTGTTATCACCTTGCGTCTCCAAGTCAACACCTCCATAAGATCGCCTGTTGTTAAAAATCATTTGTTCCCGGATACTCATTTCGTCGATTACTATGTTTAATAAAATATGTTGTTGTTTTTCTTGTTCCGAAATTGCTTGGAGAGCTTCTGTTGTGAAACCTGGCTCCCCACCGATTGTAGCGTACCGTGCTCTGAGTTTTGATGGATGCGGTAATAAATTGTCCCATGTTTTCCGACCATATTCGTATGCTTTCTTCGAATAAAATTGTAGTGAAAGCGCAAAAGTTCTTACTTCGGGAGAATACTTTTTTTTCTTGTTTCTCAGTCGTCGATTTATAATTTCCTACACCCCTGGTAATATTCTAAAAAAAATCAATAGTTAATTCAATAAATAAATAATATAAATTAATAATTATATGGCTGAAATAGTTTATCGGTTGCAGTAGCACTTAATTTTTATGCATTTTAATGTATCGTTCAATATGGAAATGGATTATAGAAGTTATAATATTACATATGACTAATTATTTATTAATTAGATCAAATATAAATGCAAAAATAATAACATAAAGAAATAACAAAATGCAAGTAACCAATTTTAGTTCATAAGCGACCTTTAAATGAAACATTCTAGCTGACCGCTGTTGCCGCTTAAACCTAATAGCCAATGAAAATGATGCTTCTGAGCATGCGCAGTTTAAAAAAGAGGGTAGGTAAAGATAGCACTAGTGTATGTCTGTCTTTCTTAGATACGCACGCTCTCCGATCATTGCCAGAATAGGGACATCAGCAGTATATAAGCTAATATGTATATGGGCTTACTGAAGCAAGAGGGGGTTTCGATCAGTGCGACAACAGCACCGCCTGTGTTCTATTGCACAAACGACTATCTATCGAAACATCAGAACAAAACGCCCCATTAAGTGTCACCCCCCTGATTCAAGACTGCTGTTGACCGATGGCGACTGCAAAGACGGCTACCACCGAACATCCCTGAACGACCGCAAGAACACGTGCGAGCCAGCTAACCGCTGACTGGTCAGCGCAGGGACGGACTTCGGAATACTTTTCGTGGTTGCTTTACAAAATGTGAAAGCTATAGGCTGTTTCCATTTTTTCCTAAGCCCTCGTACCATAAACACCATAGCGGGGTCAGCAAACTCTTGCGTCCGTGTTGCTCTGTTGTCTACCCAACCATCAACTCTGTCCTCGGTTTCATTATACTGCAATTGCGGGGATAAACTTATCTCATCAAATAATAATGAACAATATCGGTCCATAGGTTTAAGATTTTTTACATTTTTCTCCAATGTTGAAATTAATGTTTTGTTTATCCCTGCTTGCAGTTTTAGTTTACTCAAAACTACATTCAAAGTTTTTTTCGATGGCAGAGTGAACATCTTGTGCAATAAGGAATACCCCTTTGGACTTGATTTGTACAATGACAACGACAGAACCTTCTCCTCCATTCTAAATCTTCTTTCACGAGATTTCTTTCCGCTTTCCCGTAGCTGGAAATTTATGAATTTTGCAGTAATTGGTTTAAGATGCTGCATCTTTTTCATTTCAAATTCCTTCGTCACTGAATATTTTTCAGCCTCAGCTAGGCGTTCTTTAAAACTCAACAGCCTTCTTGTAGTTTTGGCTTGTCTTCTTTTTAAATTTACAGCAGCTGAGTAGAGTTTTCGTGCCTTCGGTGTTAAATAGGTATGCCGTGTTACTCCTGCTGTGCGAAGAAGTGTAGTTGGTGTAGCAGTTGGAGTAGTGGGTGTACGTGGTGCAGCACTTGAACACGAAGGTTCAGAAACGGCTGAATCAACTACAACAACAACAAAAAGAAATATTACAAATATGTCTATGAATACCCTGTTGTTTCATATTTCATTGGATTCCAGTTGAGTTAATAAAAAAAAAATATTATTATTAATACATACCAAAAGTTTTTTCAGCAAGAGCTTTAGGTGTTTCTGGTTCTTTGAAATCAGAAACAATCTGCACATCCTCTAAAATTTCGACTAGGAACTAGAAATGAAAAAGAAAATGTTATAAATATATGAAATATTATTTGAATGCTCAACACGTAATAAGTGTTTACTTATAAAGAATTATAATTTATGATATATTTAATTTGTTGAACAATTATAGTTGTTAGCAAAACCGGATATAATTAACAATAATATATATCTGGTAAATTTTATGTTGGAATTGCATTCCAACTCAGTCGTGCAGTTCTCGGATTCATAAATACAGGTTCAAAATGAATAGGGCAAACTCGCTTCGTTTTATAAACATGTAAGGGTTCTTATAAACGAAGAAATGGTACGTTCAATATTTCCAATTACTGTAAATATCGACCCATATCAGATTTCGGATTAGGAAATCTATGACGAGTTGTACCTACAGAAAAATAAAAGAAATATGAATATTAATCGGTATTAAATATTATAAACCTTTAAAAGAAACACTTGGTTCAAAATTATGTAGAATTTTGTTAAAAGTTTAACGTTACGACTATAAATATTTGTCTATAAATAAAAGCATTTGGGACTTACCTTCGTAACTGCAGTTTTCCACACAACATTTTATAACAACCATGTCGTTAATTCAGAAATCATTCGAGAAATGAATAAATAAAACAACCAGAACGAACAACAAATTAACCAAGAAACAATAATAAAAAACAACCAAGTAATAATAACCGGTCAAGAAATAATAACCCAATTTAACAAACAACAAAATAACAATCAAGCCACACTAACAAAAATTAACAATCAAGAAACACTAACAAACATTAACAAACAACTAATTCACACACCAAAAAATAAGAATGCAAATGACAACGTCTGAATACACGAGCGGTTGAAATTCAAGAGGCCAGACCAAACAATTCAAATTCAAAAGACATCTGTAATAGATGAAAGTGTTCAAGGTCATATATGAGTTGGAGGGGCATGCTCACGACCAAAGATAATAAATACTACTATAGATAGTAAACTGCAATGTTAAACACCGGGACAGAATTCAGTGCCATCTCTAACGTGGAACTCGCATTACATGCGAGCATATGAATTCCTTCATTAATTGCTTGTAAATCACTTTTACATTCTGAACATTCTTTTATTAATTTATGTTATGATTTAAAAATAAATCCAGTGCAATAGTTAGATTTTTGGAAAGTAACATTATCTTCGGATAAATTTGTAATACCAGGTTCTATAAAATTTATCGTATCTAAATTTTTATCTTCCGGGATACTGTCGTCGACAATTAGTTCTCTTAATGTGCTCAATGCACCTTCAGAGAAATCATCCTCACAATTTGACCCAATTGAATGTCTCGCAGTAAAATTATTTATCGTTAGTATTTTAAATGTTTGTATAAACGACGAACACGTCGGATTAATATTTCGTACCCCCTGACTACGAACTAACCCAAAATAATTTTCAATTGGGTCTTTTTCAAATTTCATACTTTGAAGTACAACAATTGCTGTCTCCCAAAATATGAAATGTGACGATCTATTCGATATTGCAGCTGTTAGCGGCTTTCCGTCGACGCCATGCAGGGTGCTGCCATTTAAACTATCAAACAGCTTATCCAGAAATAAAAATATTTTCGCTGAAAACAGCAAAAGAATGGCACTAGTTTTAACTGACAAAATAAAAATAAAATTGTTCATAAAATGTTATTAGTACCTGCTGTCGCTACGTGATTCATGATAGAAGCCACTCGCTTCACACACTTGGCTGCAATATTTCACCCTCATTTTCTGCTTCGTATTTGGGCATACGTGAAACTTTGTTAGTTTTAGCAGTAAACAAAGTTCTTCTATTGCTTTTTTTTTTATCAATATTGTACTATTGTTGCACGTGTTCCCATTTGCCAGTTAGTGTCTCGTTATTGATGGGCATTGCAATTTTTTTTAATAAATTATTCCTTATACCTTTTAGCAGGTGAGGAACGTCGAATAAAGGAATAATTTGTTTATTATTGCTTTCAAAAATTTCATCCCGCCGTTCATCATTCCTTTTCATTCATTCTTCTGCAGTGGATTTTTAAAAAATATTTATTGCTGCCTCATTCGCTTTAGCCTGGTCACATACTGTGGCTACAACACTAAGTCCAATATTTTGGAGCTCTTTTTGTAAAGCCTCTAGGCAAAAAGTAAAACCCACGGGTTGTTTCCACTGCTTCACTATTCCACGTACCATGAAGACAAGTGCATGATCAGCGAACTCTATTTTGCGGTTTATGCCATTATCAACAAAGCCTTCAACTTCATAAAATTTCTCATTATATTGGAGGTGCGAACCAATACTTATTTCATCGAACATCAAGACGCAGATTCGATGATGAGGCGGTAATTTGTTGACGATCCTCTTTAAAGCATGGAAAAGATGCTTAGTGATTCCAGCTTTCAGCGTCATATGTCGCAAAAATTCGTCTAAGGTTTTACTTGATGGCAAAGTAAATAATTTATGTAACAACCCATAGTTTTTGGGGCTGTTTTTATATAATGTTAAACACATTATTTTTCATTTTTCGTGAAACGCCTGGCAACGGGGTTTGTTTTTTGTTTCCCGTGTTTGCATTTCGAAAAATGTTTGTGCAGTCGGCGTCATTTGAGCAAATTGCTCTGATTCGGAAAAATTTTCCGCGGCATTTAAACGTTCTTGGAAATAGTTTTTCCGCAGTCTGGAACGATATGCTGTTCGTTTCCAGTAGAGCGCACTTTTATATAAAGATTTTGCTTTCGGGGTTAAATCATTCTGCCGCGTAGTGGATACGGATTTGAGTAGACCCATATTTGTAACAGAATCTGTAAATAACAAATTTGAAAATAAAAATTGTACTTAAAAATTAAAAATAAACATAAATGTTATAAGAACATAAAATATCACCGTACCTGTGCTAACGTCGGGATCAGGAGTTTTTTGAATTACCACCGACTGCGAAGAGCTACGTGGTAAATCGAAACAATCAGATCGCGCCTTCGAAGTACCAGGATCATTAGCGGTACTAAAAAGAAGCTCCTATTCTTGAACACCTGCAATCAAAATTATTTGTAGAAAATCCTATGAGGATTAAATATATTTGGAAACAATTTTCAATAATTTTCCAAGAAGGCTGAACTAATAAAAATTAATACAATTAAATTAATATATTACTGTACCTGTGCTAATGTCGGGATTAGGAGTTGTGTGGATTACCACCGACTGTGAAGTACACGGTAAATCGATACAATGACTACCCGATCCGGGTTCAGATTGCTTCTGCGAAGAACCTGGGTCATTTGCTATAGTATAAAGGGACTCAGATTCTTGAACACCTGTAATCAAAATAATTATTTGTAGATAATCCAAAGAGGATTAAATATATTCGGAAAACTACTTGACATAATTTTCAAAGTTGAACTTATTGTAAACTTTAATTAACAGCTATGTTGAAAGATTTATTTTCAATACATTCCCAAAGAAAATAAAACAAAATAAGGGCCAGTTGCACAAAACAAAACTTAAATTTTAATTTTACAGTAAATAAACAAAAGCAAATCGAATGTTTGACAGCAATGTACATTACTTCATATTACATGTAACTGGCCCTAAATATCTGTAACTAATAAAGTAATAAAAATATACTTTTATTCCGACATTTAATTAGATTTCATGAGTTAATAGTTCACACCTCGGAGATTTAATGTAGGAATTGCAGTTTTATGTAAATATGGGTTTCCTGGACTTTTGCACTTAGTATCGAAGTGTGCAAAACAAACCCATCTTTTGCTATACACTTCCGTCGGTTCCATGTTGTTCAATTCTTCAATTCCTAAGATATCCAGCCAAATCTTAAAAAGATTCATATGGGTCCTAGGATTTGAAAATCGATGAATTGTTAAAAAAACAAAAAAATATCTTCATAAAAAATAGCTCATGGAAATGATACGGAAAAATTTCGCTCACATTATAAAAATTACTGAAATTCTTTATAATTGCACCAAATGTACAATATTTATCATAACAAATAATAGACAACAATAAAAATACAAAATCAACAACTGTCTTTAATCGAAATCATTATAATAATAATAATATAATAACTAACGCGTGTGTGATGACTTCCTCTCGAATGCAATTTAAGTTGCTGTGAATTGTGACATTTAAGTTTAAATCGTAATATCCACAAAATAATATAGCAACATTGGTTTATTTACTTCTTAATTCATTATTAATAAACAGTTAATAAAATGTTAAAAAACCAAACAGCTTAATAACGATAAATATTATCGCTCCAAAACATTGATTTAACTTTATTCATTCCGCACTTCTAGGATTTTAATTAATTTTAACTTTTCAGAGGGTAATAAATTTGTAAACTAATTCAAAAACTTCTAACTTTTAATAGTATCCCTTTATTTTTCAGAAGGTAATAAATCTGTCAAACTAACACAAACACTCTAATTTTTAATATCATTGCTTTACCACGTATTATTTTACTAATTGAAGTTCAGTGAAAATCACGGTTTTAAAAAATAGTAAATAGCAAAATAAATAAATCTGTATGTACATGTAAATAAAACTACTTACCAGTAACAGCGCAATTCTTTACACAACACTTGATTCTATGCGGAGGCATTGTCTTTATCAAATAATAATACGAGATAATGAGTATATAATATACAAGACTACGAAATGCAGATGTAAATATACACAAACACTAAACAATAAAGAACAGAAATCAAAATGAATTCGAAATTTGAAACAAGTTTAGGCCAAGAGCTTTCGGAAACTAATGACTGCCGGTCCACTCACTGCCGATATTATAGTTAACCGTTTAGTAATCCAGGCCTACGTACTACTAGCGCCAACAAAAATCCTGAACGACCGCAAGAAGACGCCCGAGCCAGCTGACCGCTGACTGGCCAGCGCAGGGACGGACTTCGCCTCAATTCCGCAAAGCGCGGGAAAACGCCCAAACATACTGCTCACCTTGGCGCGCAGGTGACAATAATTACGCTGAGGTGGAGGTGACGCGCAGCGCCGAGTCGAGCTGCGAGTGATACAGAAACAAACGTGGACACGACGCCAGTCAGTATCCATCAGAGGGCAGTATTCAGAGCCACCACCGGATGGCCTGGCACTTTGAAGATGATCATTGACTGTTAAATTTCTTTCTTTAGCATATCCTGCTGGATATAAAATTTATGTAAGATCCTGAGTCGATTAGTATTATAGAATCGTTATTGTGTAAAATAGGAATTGAGTTCTCGTGACTTGTCATTACGTATTTTCGTTTTCTACGAGGTTTTCCTGAAAATCCTCAATTTGGTGTTCGTTCTCTTCATCTATAGGGTATTCGTATAATCGTCGTTTGTTTCGTCTGGCGGATTTGTTTCATCGTTAGTATAGTGTTGGTAGTTATGATATGGTACTATAGTTTGTGTGGACATTGGGTCGGTTTGTCTTGTTTGTTGCGGCATGGGTTTTGGTGTGAATGTCCTACGTGTATTTATGTTTCGACGAGCAAAGTTATTTCTACCTTGTGGTTGGTATTGTCTTTGTAGAGTGATTGGTATGGAAGGGAACGATTGTGCAGGAAATTTTTGTGGTGCGATATTATTTCTGAATTGTGGTGTGGTGTTGTTCACTGTTTTAATTTGTTATTCAAATTTTTTGAGTGGAGATTGGTGTTGTACGTAGTTAAATTCATTTGTTAACAGTTGTACGCATTCCTCAAGTGTTTTGGATTTTTTTACGGTAAAGGATCCGCGTATAATATGCGGTAAACAAGAAATAAAGTGATGTACCACTAGTTTCTGATTTTCTGCTATTATTGAAGTTTTTATATGCATTTGATATTGTGTTAACACCATTTTATTTTTTTATTTATTAAAATTTGACATTATTTCTTTCAAAAAGTTTTCTGAATTATTATTTTTTGTATTGTAAATAATTTTTAGTAGTAACGTTTCAGGGGTTGTTTTGTCTTCGAAATTTGTTTGGTCTTTAAGGTATTCCAATCAGGAAATGAATTTTCTGATAGGTATGTGTTTGCACTGCCTTTTAATTTGTTTTTAATTAATTGAAAGGTGAATATTTGTTGTATTTCAGTTAGAGTAACTCATGTAAAGCAGGTGATAAACTCATCGACAGAATTTATGAAATAAGGCAGGTCTTTGGTGTTTCCATCGTATTCGGGGTTGCCTTTTGACAGCATTTGAATGTCACTGTTTGTGGTAGTCATTATGTTTTGGTTATTAATAATATTAAGGTTAGAGGGTCTTAATGTTAATTTTCTAATCTGATTTTGTACAGCGTTTACGAATTCTTCACTGTCTGAGTCAGACATAAATTTCTGTAAGTGTGTGTGTCTCTGTGTCGGAGACCCGTTTCGATTCCTAAAAGCGTTAGCCTTTCCTCGAAACCCTGTGTTTAATTGTTACAAAATATTGTACTTACACAGAAAACCAGGGGGTAATATGGATGTCAACTTTAAGTGTCCGACACTTAAAGTACAATCCCCACCAAGACTTTCCAGTGTTTGACGTTGAAAATCTACTTGTTCGGTGTAACTCATGCCTGCAGCTCTTACACAATCCTTTGTTCCTACAGTCTTGTTATTTTCTATGTATAATTTATGTTAATTAAACCAAAAACATCCTTTTTAAAAAAACTACTTTTAATTTGAAACAGAAGCGACTTAACTCGTTGAGAGCTGAGTTCAGAGTGACA
This sequence comes from Pterostichus niger, assembly GCA_947425015.1. Classification (NCBI taxonomy): domain Eukaryota; kingdom Metazoa; phylum Arthropoda; class Insecta; order Coleoptera; family Carabidae; genus Pterostichus; species Pterostichus niger. The sequence goes on from OX380350.1 coordinate 11,472,677, forward strand.
AACAGAATACAATCTAACATACAACAGTAGAAGTTTATAATCTTATTCCTAGAAGTAAGATTAAGAACAAAGGAAATATTATCATGCTGAGTAAGGGTTCTCAGATACTAAGTACGTTATCAATAAATCAACTATATAATTCCTCCCCTATTAGATGTGAGCGTCACCTGGAAGATTCAATTCTTGCAGGGGAATGCTTACTAAATATCTTTTATTCAACTTACAGTTGTTAATCTTTCTTCTAAGTAATATTAAAATTAATATAATAATAATTATTACTATCATAACATACCTTACAATATTATGATTATTTATATGAGGAATTTCTTTTACAGGTTCTAACATATGACGAACTATTTTCATTTCTTTAATATTTTGTAATTCTATTTCAGAATTTAACTTTTTATTTTGACTAATATTAAATTTATAATCAGAAACTATTATTGGTTCTCCACTGACAACATTATTTATCAACTGTTTATTATTTATTTTACATTCATCATTTCTTAATAAAAATATTCCTTTTAAATTTTTATATTCCTCATATTCGTTTTTACACTTTATTTTTACTTTTTCATTATTCCAATAACACAATATAAATTGATTAGTATTACTTATTTCTAACAGATTAATTATATTATTACTTATCTTAATATAATTACAATTAGTGATATCTAGATTAAATATAACTTGATAATCACAATCAGTTTTAATACTAACTTCATTGTTTACGTGGTTGCAGAAATATTGTTTATTTATTTTCTTACAATCACCTTGCACTAAATACAACTTATCACTTTCTTTTAGCAGTAGATGTTCATTTCGAAATATTGTTAACACTTCACCATGTTGAAGCACTGAAGCAATTCTAACTCTTTGTCTATGTATAATGGCACTAAGATTAAATAATCTATTTCATAATTTTCTTATTTGCAATAAGTTGAAATTAATTGTTTCATTTCATTAAAATTCAATTCATCTGGAAACTCAAACTCTTTATGTTTATTAATGTTAAAAATATTTTCTTTCAACAAATTTTGAGGTATTACACTTATATTAATATCAATTTTGAGGTATTACACTTATATTAATATCATTATATTAATTAAAGTATTTTGAATAATTTTATATAAATGAATAATCTGGTTCATTACTTCTTTTACAAACAAATGATCAATTAAGGTAGCTTCTTTAGTTCAAATGGACTGCATATTAAGGATTCTAGATTTCAGGATTAACTGATTATGTTGAACGTTATCCATTGTTTCATTAAATTGGTTAATCATTTGTTATTATAATTTTCTAACACATTTTTTTCTATTATTTGTTGATTCTCTTTTAGATTTTTAATTAATTTATCATATTTTTCCGCGAATTATAATTTTCGATTTGTATTTAAGGAAAAAAATACAAATCTTTCGTTTTGAAAATTATATTTTATTTATTTAGAATCTAATTACAACTGACGTGAATACGTTCAGCAACAGTACAAGAGTGTTCTAATCTAGTTTTTTCAAGCTTATATATCATTCTCTTATCATAACATAGTTCAAAGAAGTATGAGTCAGACAATGGAACTTTCCATTGTCTAATATAATAAAACACTTCGTCATCAAAATACAGATATCATAATCAAAATACAGATATCATAATTAAAATACAGATATCATAATTCCTCCCCTTCAAGTTTTTTATTATATTACTCGAGAGGGTGAGTCTTTATTAATTCTAAATCTTTTAAAGCAATTAATTTCAGTTTTCTTTCTTTTATATACTTATAAATCTTAAAACATATATAACTAATTATCATTATACTTATAAAGGAATATATAATAAAAAGATGATGATCGTTGTTCTTTAAATTTAAATTTTGTATTTCTTCCAAATGATATTCAGTATTATTTACTTTATGCAATTCGATTAATTGTCTGCTTTTAACGTTTAACTCATTTATTTTATCAATTTTTCCTTCATAGATTAATTCTTTATAATTTTGTTCTATCTTTTCAAAATGATAATTATTTAATGTGCATTGTTGATCGTTATTAAATTTGTAAATTCCTATTATCTTTTTGTAAATTTCATTACTTTTACAATAAATTATGAAATTTTGTAAAATTGGGCTTATTATAATGATTTCATTTGTATTTGGTATTTGTTCGATATTATTTTCATTATCCATTAACAAGTAAGAACAATCATCATTTTTATATCTTATTGTTAAATCATTAATACATTTCTTTATTTCTACATTATCAGTTTTACAATAATAATTCTTATTTCTAACACAGTTATTAACAATAATATTCTTATTCATTTTATTAATATACAATATATTGGGTTCATCAAGGATATACATTTTTGTGTTATTCATAAAAGGTATTGACGTAAATTGATATAAAGGGTATACGGTGGTGCTCATAATAGGGATCTCGATAATATAGTAGATCATTTGTCCATCGTATTGACAGTGAGTTGTTATAAGTGACATAATTTCAAAGATATTTTGATTTTTGATAAAGTTCTGGAGTCTATTCATGGAAATTATAGTTGAATGTAATTTATTTAAGGAACAGAACGTAAGACTAGTTTCAATTTGTATAGCAAAATTTTGGATATTGTTCAGAATATTTATTATTAACTGGATTTTTCCTTCAGATTCTATTTTTGTTTCCCAAAGTTTATTTTTCTTCAAAATTTCTTTTATAAAGGTTAGTTCCTTTTTCATTTCTTTTTCGTTTATTTTAATATTTTCTAATTGTATATTAAATTGTTCCGTTACTTCTTTTAAGTTTTTAAATAATTTATTCTCATTATTACTTAAAATTTTTTCGTTCTTTTTTATAGTCTCAAATAATTTATCATATCGTTCACCATCTGAACTGTCCAAGTTACCGGAAATTGATTTTATAACACTTCCTAAACCGTTTATTAAGCCCCTTTTCCTTCTTTTGTTAAGTTTTAATTTGTTTAATTGTTCTTGTGTATTTTCAAAGGTGGAATTTAGTAATTGTATATAATTTGGGTTTATGTGTTGAACTGTGTGTATTTCGGTTAGGAGTTCGTTAATTATAGTTTCTATTCTATTAAAGTTTTCGTATAAAGGTGTTACGTTATAGTAAAAGTATGTATGTAATTTTTCCTGTTCAATGTGTGTCGATCCTAGGTTTGTCAGATGATATCCGTTGCCGTGTGTTATGTCTGTCAATTGTTGACCCTGCGCACTGGGAACAGAGATAAAGTTATAATTTTATTCTGTTGATACGTATGTTTCTAATTTTCTTTAAGGTTTTACTACGTTGTTTATATGGTTTCTCGACTTTTACAATACCTAATTTTGGGTTATATGCTAAGACTTTGCTTTTTATATACATTGGTTTTTTAAATTTTTGTATTCTCCTTACTTCTTCTTTTACGTATACGTCCTTTGGTAATGCTAACGGGTTTATGTTCTCTTGGTGACGTTTCTCTTTTTCTTGTTGTATCTTATTATTTATTATTTTGTATAATTCTTTTTGTTCTTTCAGATGTTGTTGTATCATTTTAGAGTTAGTTCGTATTTCTTTGGGGTATTTATACTCATGTGTCTCTCCAAATATTATTTCTGTTGGAGTTTTTTCGGTTATGGTGTGTTTTGAGTTATTGTAACGAAGTATGCATTTCTTTATTTTTTCATTTTGATTAAGATGTTTGAATTCTTCGTTATTTTGAATTAGTCTAAGGTGTTCTATTAATGTCGAATGAAATCTTTCGACCGCGTTACTCTTTGGATTGTTAATACAAATATAATGGGGTTTTACATTTAATGTTTTTAAATAATCTTTTAGTAATTCGTTGTTAAATTCTAGTCCATTATCCATAATGATTAATTTTGGTAGGGTATATGTCTCGAAATATTCTTTTAATGCTTTTAATACGTTTACTGAATCAACATTTATTGCTTTTATTTGTCCGAATTTGGAAAATTGGTCAAATATTGTGAGGTATTTTTGAGTATTTAATGATAGTATGTCTATATTAATTGTCTCGAAAGGTCTTGTCGGAGTTATAGTTAAATTTTCATGAATTTTTATAGGTTTTCTATCGTATTTATTTTCTTTACATATTTTACAATTATTAATAAAATTTTGGATAGTTTGTACCATTTTTGGCCAGTAGTATTTCTTCTTCAGGTATCTGATTGTTTCCAATATTCCCCTGTGGTTTCTAAATCCGTTATGATCGTCAGCTACAATTTGTTTTTGTTCATCTATTGTAAAGATATCTTGTACAAATTTATTTACTCCGATTAATTTTAAAGAATTTGGTTCGAAATTTTTCTGTAGTTCTTGAGATATTACTTTATCCAGTTCGTCATTAAATATAGCCAGATATCTAACTTTAGGTACTAAATAGTCTTTCAGAAAATTATTTATTTCGTTTTTTAGATTATTCTTTGAGAAGGTTATATGAATTCTTTGTTTAGGTTGTACTGTTTCGAAAGGTAGTTTTTCTATTTTTAATTTTGAATATTCTCCTAATTTGAATATAATTTGGTTATCGGCAATATTCAGTCTATCTTCTTTATATTTTATACCGTTTACGATGTTTTCTGGGGAACTATGTATTGTTGCGTTTGTGTCGTCGCTGGTAAGGAAGTTTTGTGGTAATGAATAGATATTCACGAGGATATTAGTTTCCGTGAAGGTTAATTTTAAATATTTTATTAAGTCTTTATAGTCCATTTGGTCTAAGCCGCAGGCAAGTTTTGGGATATTAATTTCATACAATTCGTTTTTAATGCAGTAATCTCGAAGTTCCATTAATGCCTTTTTAAAGTTTTTTACAGATGGTAAGTCGTTGCATTTCTGCTTAGTAACTAAGTGTAATATAGTTTTGTCGTTTATAATTTGTGGTATTAGTTGAGAATTGGTAAGGTTTAAAGTTGTTTATTGACCAGACGATACTTTTTAATTCTTTCTCTATAGTAGAGTAGTTTTGTTCGGCGGAGTTAAATGTTTTTGAGGCGTATGCTATAGGTTTTTCTTGGGTTTCTTGTACTTGTGACAAAACGGCTCCCATGGCGAAGTCTGAGGCGTCTGTAGTTAGTATAAATGGTTTAGAGAAATCTGGTGATATCAATATAGGTGGGTTTGATATTAATTGTTTCACGTGTTTAAAGGCTTTCTGATATTCTTCATTTTCTATTTCTATGTGTAAACCCTTTTTTAAGCTATTTGTGAAAGGTTTTATTATTTTCGCGAGATTTGGAATAAATCTTCGGTACCAAGAAAGTTTTCCTAGGAAACTTTTAATTTCTTTACTAGTTTTTGGGATGGTGATTTGATTTATTGCTTCTATTTTCTTTTGATTGGGTTTTAAACCTTCGGATGATATTACGAATCCTAAGTATTCGACTTCGTTTTGAAAAAATTCAGATTTATCAATTTGGACTTTAAGGTTTGCTTTTCTAAGTGCTTCGAATATTTTTGTGATATTTTCTATATGTTCTTGTTCAGTATATCCGAAAATGATTATGTCGTCCATGTAGACGAGACATATTTTATTTATATATTCTTTTAATATTTCGTTCATCATTCGTTGGAATGATGCCGGTGCATTTACTAAGCCGAAAGGCATTCTAGTGTATTCATAATGTCCAGATGGTGTGGAGAAAGCCGTTTTTTCCCTGTCCGATCTTTCCAAGGGTATTTGGTGAAAACCTGAGTGGAGATCTAAAGTCGTGAAGTATTTTGGTTTTCCTATTTTATCCAATAAGTCGTCTATATTAGGAAGAGGGAATTTATCTTCTCTGGTTTTTTGGTTTAATTTTCGGAAGTCTATTACCAATCTAGTTTTCCGTTTCCCTGACGCATCTATTTTTTTTGGTACTATCCAAATAGGTGAGTTGTATGGTGATTTAGATTTTTGAATGATCTGTGCTTTTAATAAGTTTTTAATGTGTTCTTCTATATCTTCGTCATAACATTGGGGTAGTCTGTAGTTTTTTGTATATATGGGTGTTTCGTCTGTGGTGTGAATTTTGTGTGTGGTGACGTTAGTGGCGGAGAGTTGTTCTCCTTCTTTGGGGAACAAGTCCTCGTATTGTTTTAGTAATTTAGCAATTTTTAGTTTTTTATTAATATCTAGATTTTGATCTCTAAATTGTATGTAGTTTAGTTTATTATTGAGTTTATTTTGTGTTGTAAATTTCATTTTTCTGTTTTCAAAATAGATTTCATTTGTTTTAAAATTTAGTGTTATATTTAGTTCTTTTAATATATCCATACCGAATAATAGATTGCATAAATAATGAAAGTCTGTAATATAAAACTTAAATAATTTTTTATTTATTTTTAGATTAACTGAATTTGTAAGTGTTTTCTTTCCATTTGCTGTGTGAAAGGTAATTTTATCTTGATTGTTAATTTTCAGATTTCTTGATTTTGCGTAATCGGGTGATATGAAATTTATGTTTGATCCAGAGTCAATTAGAATAATGGAGTCGTGATCGTGTAATATCGGGATCGAATTTTGATAATTAGCCATTACGTATCTTCGTTTTCGACCAATGTGTCTTGAAAATCCTCGAAGGCGAATTCTGTTTCGTCTTCTTGTTGTTCATTATATTCGTTATTTGGTTCATTAGTGGTTGTTACGTCGTTTTCGATGTCTGTTTGGTAATTCTGTCTTGGTATGATTGTCTGTGTTGACATTGGGCCGGTCTGTCTAGTTTGTGTGGACATTGGTTGAGCTGTAAATGTCCTTCTTGTGTTTATGTCATTTACTATGTTTTGTCTGCCGAAGTTATTCCTACCGTGTGGTTGAAAGTGTCTTTGAATCGTGACTGGTTTTGAAGGAAACATTTGTGCCGGGAATTTCTGTGGTGGTGTATTCTTCTGTATGTTATTATGTGTTGTTTTTACTTGGTTTTCAAATCTCCTTAGGGGAGATTGATGTTGGGCGTAATTAAAATCGTTTACTAATAGCTGCTCACATTCTTCAAGAGATTTAGGATTTTTGACCGTGAAGGATCCTCGAATGAGATGAGGTAAACAATTTATGAAGTGAGATACTACGATTTTCTGATTTTCCGCGATAATTACGTTTTTTGTTACTAATTGATGTTGTGTTAGCATGATTTTGTTCTTATATTTATTAAAATTATTAGTGATGTCTTTGAGAAACAAATCGGAATTGTTATTTTTGGTATTGTATATGATTTTTAATAATAAAGTTTCGGCTGTTGTTTTATCTTCGAAATTTAGTTGTAAGAATGATTTTAATGTTGGCCAATCAGCAAATGAATTCTCTGAGAGATATGTTTTTGCAGGTCCCTTTAATTTATTTTTTATTAATTGAAATAAAAATATTCTTTGAACGTTTGTCAATACAATTCCTGCAAAACATAATATAAATTCGTCTACAGTATTTATAAAATATGGTAGATCTTTAATATTACCGTCGTATTCAGGGATACCTTTAGAGAGCATTTGAATTTCGTTGTTTGTGGTTGTGGCCATTTTTGAGTTGAGTTGTAATTTACTGGGCGTTAATATTAAATTTCTTATAACACTAGGTGTTTGGTTTGTTTCTGAATCAGAATCTGATGGGTTTGATTCTGGTTCACTATCGCTATTGTACATATGATTTGTAATGTGTGTGGAACTGTGCCGGTTCCTCGGTGTCTTTATTACTAGTTATTACTAGAGACACCCCTTTTGTGTAATATATTTAGGTTTATAATTTGTGTTATGCCTTGTGCTGGGGCTCGTTTTGATTCTTAAAAGCGTTAGCCTTTCCTCAAAACCCTTTAGTGTATTTTGTTACATATATTTTACTTACAGTTGAAGTAAAAGGATGATTAACAAGATAATCATGTTTGTTGAGAATCAGCTAGAGATTTTCTTCTGGTTTTCTCTGGTAATCGGGATCAGCGAAGTTATGTTGTCCTGGTTTCCCGGAGAGGTGGAGTCAGCGAGTGTGTGTTGTCCTGGTCCTCCTTGACTGCTTGCCTGGATGATGGTTAGAGATGGGTTGTTCAACCTCTGATGGGCCACTGTTTAGGCCTGAGCTGGTGTTTCGCTCATAGATTCTTGTTCGGATGCCAAATAAATCGATGGAGATCGAAAGAGATTTATTTATTTTGCTTAAACTCTTTTGGCATCCTACCGACTGCGCCAATTATAATTTTCGATTTGTATTTAAGGAAAAAAATACAAATCTTTCGTTTTGAAAATTATATTTTATTTATTTAGAATCTAATTACAACTGACGTGAATACGTTCAGCAACAGTACAAGAGTGTTCTAATCTAGTTTTTTCAAGCTTATATATCATTCTCTTATCATAACATAGTTCAAAGAAGTATGAGTCAGACAATGGAACTTTCCATTGTCTAATATAATAAAACACTTCGTCATCAAAATACAGATATCATAATCAAAATACAGATATCATAATTAAAATACAGATATCATAATTCGCGTCTTCATTATCTAAGTTTCCGGAGATACTTTTTATAATTGTGCCTATACCGTTTATTAATCCCCTTTTAATGATATTATTTGGTTTTACTTCTAAATTTTGAAATTTCATACTTATATCTTTTTGATAATAATCTATTATCTTAAAATGATTATTAAATTCTCGAAGAGTTTCTTTGCTGTTAGTTTTACTTATCGCTGCTTTTACTAATTCAGTTTGTTTATTTAAACTGAGATATTCGTCATACAAGTTTTCAAAGTTGTAAGTGAAATGAGTGATGAGAATGTTATTGAAAGGAAATTCAGAAACATGAAAACTACACACAAAACAATTAAGGACAATATAAAAAAACTGCTACAGAAAGAGGTGAAATAAAATAGAAATATTTTCATGCGATGGAAGAGATTTTTGCTGATGAGAAAACAATTAATATCAATCACACAATTTCATCTTTGCCGTCAACTTCATTAGAATTAACCGAACCTGTGCCATATCTATCAACTCAAATAGAATCTGAAGAAAGCCTGGCAGCATCAAGGGAGCTGCCAGCTACCATTAGCGAAAACAAAACAGTTTCATCAATATTATCACCGAACCTTCTTTCTCTTATTTCTTCAGCTGTCAATGAAACACCGTCCAACAAAGAGAAAGCCCAAAGAGGAAAACAATTATATGGTTTGAGGAAGAAACAATTGGAACTAGAAGAAAGTAGGATAAAAGAACTACAGGTTTTGAGAGAAGCTATAGACAGCAACAAAATACAAAAAGAGAGGAATGAGTTATTAAGGCTTTTTTTTAACAAAACAAAATTAAATTTTAGTTCATATAAATATGTATTATTATGTCATAAAAAATGTAAATACAATAAAAAACAATTTAAATGTAAGCTAATAAAAAAATATATATTTATTTTCTTGTTAATTAAATTTCATTTAACATATAAAAATATAAATACACATATTTATAGTTCAATAAAAAATCTATTTTCATTGAAAAAGTACAACAATATTATTTCGTTTCTCCACAGCTATATTGATATTGAAAATGTTAATATCCATTTTGACACCAGAACTAACCAAACAAAAACACAACTATAGAAAAGCAACGCCACAGATTGCAGTTACGCCCTTTTCCACTACTCTATACAAAATGTGCGTTCAGCAGAACTACTCATCGTGACGTCATCGATTACTAATCACTCGAAAATGATTTCTAATCGTATTTCGTCTGCTGAATGTAGCCATTATCTACATCAGATATTACATCATCAATCTTACTAGATAAATAATTTTCACTATCAGAAAAATATTCATCGGAGATATCTGTGTCATCACTAATTCCATCCATAATTTTGTTGGCATCATGTTTGAGTTCTTTTTGTTTGTTGGACCTCATTTTTATGGAAAATATCAATAAACCCAATTCACACTTGTAAAATAACCTAATGAATTACGTTGCCACTGAATGTCAACGTACGTACTGAACAGAATATATATATATATATAACACTTCAGGACGGATACTAACATAAACGAAGGCGGGGCACGGGTCTCACAGTAGTGACTAGGACTGCGGCAAAGTCAACACTCGAATGGTGCTAAAGTGAATTGGCGTATACCGACTTATGACGTTTCATTGGCCATCGATGCGTTTTACGTGGCACGACCGACCAAACGTGACTATAGAATCGCAGATCCTAATGACTATCACGTCGCACAAGCGATACACCTAGTAAGTGACAACAACGTCACCACAAATGACTCTATGCAAAATACGCTTAATTGGATTTTCACAAATAACCCTGAATATACTATTAGCTATCTCAACAATTATGAAATCAAATATCTCGTGAACAGAAGGTGCATAAATTAAAAATATAACAATCATATAATTAAAAATAATAAGAATAAATGATTCTGGCTTAGCTGTATGGCGTCCTGGTGCTAGGGTTGGGGGATGGCGGTAGCGGACAGCTCGATGTATTAACCGGATGTCCCAGAAATCGTCAGTTTTAATATGGCGGACCAATCACGTGGAATCGGAACGTCACGTAGAGTTACTTCCGCTATACGTGGTTTTTCCCAAACTGCTGGGCTTTAATCCCTCGGTAATAATTATTAGGAACTCCAATCCACAACCTGGCGGAATCCTTCAGTACAATGCCAGCGAGCAAGCTCACTCACAACAATGTGTATGCCAGGAACACGGAATACAGGACGGACCAAAATTAAAACGTGAATACAAAACGTAAAAACGTAAAACGTAAAGAACGTAAGACGTAAAAGGAAAAGAAAAATAAAAGCCTAAAACAAAAACTGCAATTTGGGGCCGTGTAAAATCACTGAACAGACTAACGTTACTTAACAACAAGGTAGATTCAATATCAAACGAATAGAAATCTCTACCTGAGTTCTTGGGTGGCTTTCAAGTGACAGAAATATGTGACTTTTCCTATTGGAAACTTAATCCGGAACAATTTCGCGGAATAATGCAATATCCACTGATGCAATATTCACTATAATGGTACTATATATCTGTAATCCCCACAAGGGTATTCGCAAACATACCTAGTTTGCCGAAATATATCTGATATAGCCCAACTTCCAATATAAAAAATCTCACACCTCAGCAACAAACGTTGTTTGAAGAAAAGAAAGAATAGAATTCGTTCCGAATCGAACCTGTAACAGTCTGCCAAAAAAAAGAGAGCGATGCGCGAAGACGAAGATAGCCTCCGCCTGAATTTTGAAAGGTGCCGGTAAGGGACGAACCTTTTTTTACGAGGGTAGGAGAAAATCTGCGCTCTGACGCCCTATGCCATCCGGACATAGGGCAGTGCTGGGTTTCTCAAGATTCTACCCGGTCGCCGACACGGTGTCCAGCTAATAACCCCCTCCCTTACAGCTCATAAAGTAGGTGGCCCCGTCGTGATTACTGCACCTACCTAAGTTGTCAATATTGAGTTCTTTCATTATTGGGCTCTTTCTCTCCTGCGCTCATCCTCTGCCTTTGCTGTAAGGATAGCCACAATCAAATTATTTACAGTATTCCAGTTTACGTCACTTCCGACCATGACTGGAATAATGTTCCTTGGGTTAAGGGCTGTGTCCAGGCTCTCTTCTGCTGCCTCCCTTAGTCCAATCCAGTGCATACAGTTGAAAACCGTGTGCTCTGGGGTGTCGCTTAGGCCACAGTAATTACATATGTCCGTTTCGGCCTTCTTAATTCTGGCGAGGAAACTTTGGAAGCAGCCATGCCCGCTAATGAACTGCGAAACATGGAAGTTTACTTCGTTGTGCTCGCTCTCAAGCCACCCTTTCAGGTTTTTGCATGAGGTCGTGTGCCCACTTATTTTTCAGATCGAGTGCCCAGCTCTCCTGCCACTTCTTGTGCCTATTCTCCTTGGTTGCTCCTTTGCTCTGCCTGGGTAGGTCCTACCCCAACATCCTCTCTTCTGCTAGTAGATTCAGAGGGGTCATCGTTCTATACCCCCTGCAAATGCCGAGCGCAAGCCCCCTATTCACGCTTTGCAGAAGGTTCAAACATTTGCCATATGTCTTAGCTATACCCCACACGGGAGCCGAGTATAGAATGACGCTATGTGCAGTGGCAGCTAGCAGTCTTCTCTTGCCTTCCATCGGCCCAGACACCCTGGGAAAAAGCCTTTTGAGGGCCATTATGGTATTTTCCGCTTTGCCGGCCACATATTGAACGTGTGGCAGAAAGGTTAGATTTTTGTCGAAAATCACACCCAGGTATTTCAGCGTCCTTTTTGGTGTGCCTACCTGTTCTCCTATGATAAAGGTGACCTCTCTGCACCTTTTCCTGCCTATGAGCAATAGTGCCTCCGTTTTGGCAGGCACGATTTTCAAACCGTTTCTTCCTATCCACTCCTCAACTGACATTGCGGTACTATTGACTCAAGCTTCTAGGTCGTCTTGTGATCTTGCAGTTACAACAATTGCAAGATCGTCAGCGAAGCCGATCAATTGTGTCATGCTAAGCTTTTCCAGTCTTAGGACTCCATCGTAAAAGATAATCCACAAGATCGGGCCTAAAATCGAGCCCTGTGGAACTCCGTAGCTTATCTGGTAGCTTTCGCCGGCTATCTCAATTCACCTATCGTCCAGGTACGATCCTATTATATTTATGAGGTAGGCTGGAAGTTTCATGTCTCTTAATGCCTTCAATATCCTGTGCCACGGCACGGAGTTGAAAGCATTTTTCACGTCTAATGTGACTTAAAGCGCAGAGCCCTCTAGTGCTTTTCTTCTGGCGTTTCCTGTTGGCCGTGTCGAAAACCCTTTTCATGGCTTGTATTGTCGATTTCCCTTTCCGAAACCCGTACTGGTTGTTGGATATATTATCACCTTGTTCGCAATTTCTCCATATCCTTAGCTTTATGATAAGCTCAAACAGTTTCCCTGCTGTATTTAACAAACACAAAGAACGATATGAAGACGGGTCCGACATGTCGTTCTTATTTGGTTTCGGTATTAAAACCAGTTTAGCCGATTTCCAAGCTCCAGGAAATCTGCCCTCGTTTAGTGCCTTGTTTAGAGTTGATAAAAACCATTCCGGCTTAACTGTCGCTATTAATTTGATGGCCTCCGGCGGGATGCCATCCGGGCCTGGTGCCTTCTTGGCTTTCATATTGGCTGCCGCTTCCTTAATTTCTTCCACAGAAATCTCTTGAGCGCCGTCTGTTTCTACGCCTGTCCAGCCTACGATAGGGTGTACAGGGAGGAGTTCTTCGACGATTTTCTTAATGTCCGCTCCTTGTAGCGCAACTTGGGATCCAATCTTAGTTTTTTTGCCTCATATGTCGTTTTTGGGTGTTTCAATTAACTCTTGCCACTTTTCTTCCTTGCTCTTTTTAATTTCTAGGCTTAATGCTCTATTCGCCATTTTATACGTGGCCCTGTCGTCCTTCGTGTCCTGGTCACTGTTCCTCCTAGCCTTGTTCCGCTGATACCTTCTGCGCTACGCGATGCAGTCTTTGCGCAGCTCTGCTCTCTACACTTCAAATCCTCCTGTTCTATCCTTTTATGAATTGCCTTTCTAAGCAATTCATAAATCGAGCTCCATCTTTCCATGTTCATCTCTCCTGTCGGGACTTTCATGCTAGTGATCCATGTGGTTCGGCTTACGCCTTCTTCCCCGTCTACTTCCAGTTTGCTGGACGACTGCAGCGAGGCAATCTGTACCGACTCTGCTGTTCTAATCACGAGGATTATACCTTCTGGGACAAAATCCCTTATGTATTTAGCGTTCGTATTTCCTTTGTGTTCACCATCCCAGTGCACTAGAATGACATTTCCTATCTTCTGCTGTAGTGGGTTACCCCTGTCCAGCTTGACCGGCTCTAGAGCCTTCAGTGGCCAATTCTCCTGTAGTAGCTCCAGCCGACAGGGAAATTCCATATCTATATCATCTAGACTATTTTCAAGTCTAGTGATATATTCCTCCTCACTTATCGGTTTGTCAGCGTTCGCATAATTTCTCTTTTCGTATTTGGCCCTTAATTCTTGTATTTCTTTCTTGTGCCTGGTCTCAAGATCTGTCCAGAACTTGTCCATCTCAGCCTGGTAGTGTGCCTCCATCATACTTTCCGTTTTACTTCGGCTGTCGTCTATTCCCTTGGCTAGCACCTCTACTTTCTCGATATTGCTCTTGAGCTTATTCGTCGTCTTGCTAGTGTGTTTTCTATCTAGCTTCAAGTTATTAAAAGCGCCATGTAATTTGGTGGTAATGTCTTTGATAGGCCCTGCTGTATTAGGGACCTTATCCACGACCCACCTGTTCAATTCTAACAGCAAGTCCATTATCACTTGCGTATAGTCATTTGGCTTTTTGCTGCTGCGCTCCTGACTGCCGAAGCTGTCTGTGCTATCAACCTCCCTTCCCCTTTTGCTGTGGCTTCTTGCTGCTGTTTGTTCCTCAGTCGTGCTATCCAATGTGATGTGCGAGTCCTGTGCTTCGCCCTCTGTTCCCCTGTGCTCTACATCCGCGTCCCCTCTATCCTCCATCGCTGGGGAAATTAGGGTAAGATTTTGCTTACTCGAGTCGATGTAAGCTATACTTGTTTCAAATAGTACTCTTTGCCCCTTATTTTTGCCCGCCTTCGCTGGTGTCTCTTTTATTGGGCTTGACTCGTAAGGAAAAACCCTTTCTGCAGGCCTTTTGTCTTTGTCTTCCAGGCCCTCCCCCATCAGGCAGGAATTTTCTCCCTCCTGTTCCTTCATTAGTCGTTCTAGTATTGTGTTGTTCGCTGATTCGCATGCCATATCTTCTTGCATTGTCCTCCCCCCCCCCCACCCTTCCAATCCGTGATAATAATTTCCAGATCTTTCAGAGACTGATTTAGGATCGTGCACAGGTTTTCCCCAGTAGCAGTGTCCTGTGAGCATACGATTTTTCCGGGGGGAGTTCTATGGAGTCTATTTAATAATAATAATAATTATTATTGCTTTTATTTGGCAAATATTCAGCATAAGCTGTTCTTCCAATTAACCTTTTCAATACAATTTCAATTACAAAATAAAAGGTATGGCATAAGCCAATATTAACAAAAGTCAAATACAATGGTGAACAAGTTTCATAAAAAATAATAATAATAATAATATCATATATACCACAATATAACATTTTAATACAATGTAGCACAACAAATATATAAATAAAATTTAATACGTAGATAAATAAATAAATATATCATCACGCCTTTTACCCATTACTGGGTGTGGCACTCTGCCTAAGCAGATCTCGGTAAGTGATATATTTTGTCGCGTGAAATGCGGTTACCAGCCGTCAAATCACGGCCCTCAAAGATATTAGTGGAAAGGGTTCTCAAGATCCACAGGCCGACTCGATACCACTGAGCCATCTACCCCATTTAATACGTAGATAAATTAAAGATTTCATAGTGACACTTAATTCCCACTCAGTAATATTTTTTTGTAATTATTAGAGAAAGCGCCAGACTTGAGTTTTAAAATTGAGGGAGGGATTTGATTCAATACAGTTGGAAATATGTGACTGAAAGTGCGTTTAAATAGAGCAGTATTGTGTTTATGAACATGGTATTTCATATTATTTCTGAGATTGCATTGGTGATGTTGAGTTCGAATTGATAGTTTGGTAAATAGGTATTGTGGTGATTTATTCCGAATTCAACGATGTGCTGAGCATGCAATATGTAGCATTCGGGTCTCTTTCATATTTAGTAAACCCAATTTATTTAAATAAGGTGTTGTATGCTCACGTCTGTTCAGACCGAAATTTTGCACTTTTGTATTCTGTTTATATCATGTGAAGTGATGAGTGGTCCATAAATGATATCACAGTAATTAAATATTGAAAGAACAAGACTGCTGGATAATATCATTCTATTTTGTCTTGACAGAATGAACCTGTTCATATACAGATTTTTTAAAGCTAAATAGGCTTTTTTAATCAAAAGAGACACATATTCACGAAATCTAAGTTTGTGATCAAGTATGAGACCTAAGTTTTTACAGGTGTTAGAGATGTTGATTCCAATATTATTTATCACGATATTAATTAGATTACCTCGTAATAGTTCTTGTCTGCTATTTTCGTTGCCTAGTAACATCACGATGGATTTTGCTAAGTAGGTCACTATCAAAAGATCATGTTTGCCATGGATGAATGAATATTTTTGAAATATAGTTGGCATTAGTTTCTTTCATGAAAAATTTTTCGACTTCGAAATGATTTCTATTGTTTAACAATACATATCATAATTTTCTTCATTAGAAGTTTCCTGAATTATATGCGAATTCTTCAAATTTTCTCACGTCAAAAACATATGAAGGAGTGCACAGCCTCAGCTTACCTTAAAAAAATCATTATTAGAATAAAATAAAGTACCTTAAATGTTCATTAAAGATTTCGTTCGCTTTCAAGAACCATATACGATAACAGATTTTTTATATTATATTCAATTTAAAAATTCTGTTTTCTATAAATACAGTGAAACATGGGATTTGTCATATCCATGGCTACGAATTTGACACAAATATATCACAAAGGTTTATTTTAAAATAAAACATAGGTTGTTAATTAAAATTGCATTAATTAATGTCGTATTGTTATAAACGATTTGCTACGAGGGTCGTTCAATAAGTCCTTAGAAAAAAGTAGAAAAAACACTTTTTTTGGGTAGATTTTTTTTTATTTTTCTACATAATCTCTTTTTAGCTCTATACACTTCTCTAATCGTTTTCCCAAATTTTTTAAGCCGTCCAAAAAGTAGGATTTCGGAAGCTCCTCAAAATAGGCTTCCGTTTGCGATGACCTCCTCATTGGACGTAAACCTTCGTCCGCCAAGCCATTTCTTTAAGTTTGGAAATAAGAAAAAGTCACTGGGGGCCAAATTTGGTGAATACGGTGGATGTTGCAATAATTGGAACTGTAATTCCATAATTTTGGCCATCGCAACTGCGCAGGTGTGCACACGTGCATTGTCTTGATGAAAAAGGGCCTTTTTGCGTTTCAAATGAGGACGTTTTTCTTTTATTTCTTCGCTCAGCCGGTCCAATAACGACGCATAATACGCTCCTGTTATCGTTTTTCCCTTTTCCAAATAGTCTATGAAGATGATTCCGCGTGCATCCCAAAAGACCGTTGCCATAACCTTGCTAGCCGATTTCTCCGCTCGAAACTCACTTTTATCCATTATTATAAACAATCAAAAGTTTTTTTACTACAATTGACAACAACAATGAAACTACGTGACGGCTAAAGCTAAAACTCTAACAGTTGACTAGTTAGGAGTGCTGCTTACTGGAAAAAATTCATTTTCGATACTACGAGCACCATCTCTTGGATTTTCTAAGGACTTATTGAACGACCCTCGTACCTGCAAATAATACATGCAGGTGAAGAAAACATTAAATTTATTTGCTTAAATCGACCGGTGGGAAAATATGTATAATAGCCTGCTGAATCTCTTGATTTAGCATCATTTTATTTTTTATTAGGAATTTTTAAACCCAAAGTATACACTGGAAACATTTTGAATTTAAAAGTTTTAAATTTAGATTTCGTGTCTGGATGTATTACAGAGCTGCTTAAATAGCGTGTGATAAAAGTCTTATAAAATGAGTTATTTATACTATTTTTTCTGTTTTGCGTCTTTTAACATTAAAATTAAAAAAGACCAGCGATATTTTAATCCGAGTGAATTTAGGGCAATCTGTATATGAAATGTTGTGGTTGGTAACTGTTATTGGTATTTATGCAATTGTTCAGATTTGGAGGTCATATTGAAATTTTGATATCCAGATATTTAATTAAAAACATAAAGAATAATACCATAATTTGTGACGATTATTTATCTTCAATTGCGTCAAAAATACCAAAATTCAAGTCTTATAGAAATTATGTGCTCTAAAACATTTTAAAAAGAATTTACTATTATTAATTTAACGACGTTAAATTTCAATTTTTTATTTTTGCACGTAACTTATTTTTTAGAATTTATTATGGTAAGATCTTACAGATAAATTTGAAAATAAGTTCAACCGATAAAATGTATTGTATTTCCGCTCGTCATATATAAATTACCTCAATTTAAAAGAAATTATTGTAAAAGATTTGCTTTATTCCGATTTAAAATTGCAAATAAGAAAATCTGAATAACTCAGTATAGAAGAAAGCGAATTGTATATCCGAAATAAAGTTTTAGCAGAATTGTAAAGTATATTCCTTTATCTTACTATTTCGTAAATAAATATATGATACAACTGAATGAATGATTATGTAGGATATTGGAAACATGAGAAAATAGTTTGTTGTTGAAGTTCTTTAATTAAAATATGTGTTAATAATGTATAGTACCTACTCCTATATTTGAGTATACTTTAATATGGTTCTTATACTTTTATAATAATAATTTGATCTGAAAATATTATTAAAATAATATGGATTTTGTATAGATTTATTTCTTCCGCAAATAAATAATTATTATACGGATTAAATCAAGTTATACAAGGTGATTCTGCGAAGACGAACCCCCCCTTATCTTTTTTATTATAAGAAATAGAAAAATTTTCTTCATATGGAAGTTTTAGTATATTATATTATAAAATATTACTATGCAAAATTAAACACAATGTAACAAGGTAAAATGAATGACAAAACACGTGAAACAATTAACAAATAAATATTTGCATTGTTGTCATTAATTTTACCTTGTTACAATTTGTTTAATTTCGCATAGCCACCTAGAATAATTGAATAAAAATAATTTCTGATAATTCTCAATTACCTTATTCATCTCGAATTTTTTCATTTACATTTATGACAAGTAATACATCGTTGAAAAGAGAAAAAAATGGCGGTTTTTATTTTAATAAAATAATTCTAGGTTCCCATTTGCAAAATAAAAGTTGATAGTCGTATCATGTAAACCTGACTTTATAAAAAAATATATATAAGTCATAAAATAGTATATTTAATCTACTAAAACTTCCATATGAAGAAAATTTTTATATTTCTTATAATAAAAAAAGTTAAGGGTTGGGGGGAGTTCCTCTTCGCAGAATCATCCTGTATACTACAAAAAAATTATCGGATGTAAACTCTTCAGCTTAAACGGAAGAAAAAGTAATCGGTACCTACATAATTGTTTATTAAAGTTTTATACTATCAAAGTCATTGACAGTATTATTTTATATTAGCCCGAACAATAGCACTAAATTGTAATTATTGCTGAAATATAAAGTACCAATCATACTTACCATTTTTCATTTAAATTTCAGGCTGCTTGTTGTATGTTGGATGTCACTCTTTTTTAAAAGTATTGTTCCATTTATTTTTGACTACATTTTTACATTTTATACTAGATAAACCTACATTTATAATACTTTCTGTAAATAAATTGATTAACTTATGTACGATTTATTAATTGATTGTTAAGTATATGTTAACTAACAGCAATAAAAATTATAAACTCGTATACGAGCCCCGACAACTATAGGTTCGGACACTTACTTTTTTCCTCAAATAATTGTATCTGTGTTGTACATAATAAATACAAAAAAGTTATATTAATAATTTTAAATACTAAAACTTACAAGCTTACTTTTAAGATAATATTTCAATGATGAGCGTTTTGTTTCAATTTTATTTATTATTATTTATTAAAAAATATATACACAAATTTCCTGTCAACTAAATCTTCGGACATACCTTATAATAAGACATATTAATACTCTGTAACATCACCTTTCACTTTAATAACTGCATTTATCCTAGTTGGCATTGTATTTATTCACTTTTTACATTCTTCCTGTGTTATGGAATTTTAAATCTCAATAATTTTTTACTTCAATTCATCAACAGTTCTTTGGCGATCAGTCTGTAATTTTCTTATCATGATTCCCCATAGACTTTCAATAAGATTGATATCCGGACTACTGGATGGCTAGTGAAACACATGAAAATCATTTTTTAGTAATTTTAGCCGTATGACATTTTGTTGAAAAGTCCATTCGCTATTCTCATTTGACATGACAGATGGGATTAGATTGTTTCTCAAAATATCTATATAGTTTTGAAAATTTACTTAATTTTCCGACACTTTTCGAAGACATGCAACATTATACCATAACATAGCAGAAAATTTTACAGTCCTTTTTAAATAATCTTTATGATAAGCTTCAAACTTGATTCGTATAACTTTTTTCCTCATATCGCCGACATACACGTCAAATTTGGTTTCGCCACTGAATAATATAATATTCTATTGTCTCTGTCATTCTTTAGCCAATTTTAATCGGTTTTGTTTTTGAGAAGTGGTCAATAATGGTGTTTCTTTTGCCTGATGTACGAGATAAATTTAAATTAAGATAAAAATATATTAACATACCTTATAAAATTTGTAACCCAGTTTTCTGAGATATTTTCATTTGGTTTCAGTTGAGACATTCTTTTTTATTGGTTCTGACCACAATGTACTTAATTCGCGTAAACTACTTCGCCGATTTTCTTTGGATATATTAATTAAACTCCGAACATCTCTATTAGTAATGAAACATTTTCGTCCTGTACTTTTACCTATTTCAACTGAATCAAGCGAACAATATTTTTTATGATGTCAGCTATAGTTCACACAAGTGGCTTCAGATCTTTTGATATGTTTCTTCCACTTACTCCAACTAAATGATATTTTACAATAATGTTGTGTCTATTCAGATTTATCGCTATTTTTTTACAAAATAAACGAAAAAACAATTAAATTGACATAAAAAACGTCTCAATTTATTTTCGGTCTCGTTATAAATTATTATAAAATATTCATGTCCGAAGATTTACTTGACATGAATTTTTTACAATATTTTTTGAAATGTGTTTCTAATATAATATCAATAACAGTCTTTATCTAAACATGTCTCTGAAAGTAAGCATGTACTTTATAGTATTTAAAATTAAAAATGTATATTTTTTTATTTAATTATATACTTCACAATTAAGAACAATTTGGGTTTGTTTATAACATGCAATTTTTATTTTAAAGTCGCCGTTTTGATATAATCATCGTATATCTTCATCAGAACAAATTAAAATAAATAATTAACAAACACATATCTCAAAGTACAAAGTAAACAAATTATACAATTTTTAATTAACAGTAGTTAAATTGTATTCAGTTCATTGTCATCACACTGATTTATGTTGATCCAATGCTTACAACTTGCAATTGCTCATAATCTTTCATCCATATATTTGGGACCGGTGGTGATTTCGTTATCTTCACATTTAATATTGTACTACACTTGCTACAGTGTCATGTGACAATAACTCTTGTTACAATTCATTAATTTTCTACAAAAAACGACGATGTAAAATCAATGCTTGTACATATTGTCGGTGTTGGCACAATCTTCTTCAACGTGTGCATTAATTTCTTAATAATTAATTATCTTAATCATGCATAATAAATCACAAATCTGTTCTTTTCATCTTGAAATTTATCTCCACAGCAAACGATTACGACTTATTGTTTCATATTTTTAAGCAGAATATTGTTGAGTTGTATATATTATGTATAGATTTAATACTTTTAATATACACAATAAAGAATAGTACCAATTTTTTCCTTTTTTTATTTGATGATATTGGCAAAATATCTATTCTCTAGTCCAATTGTTTTCACCAGATAATGTCTAT
This sequence comes from Pterostichus niger, assembly GCA_947425015.1. Taxonomy (NCBI): domain Eukaryota; kingdom Metazoa; phylum Arthropoda; class Insecta; order Coleoptera; family Carabidae; genus Pterostichus; species Pterostichus niger. Next base: position 11,494,339 of record OX380350.1, read on the forward strand.
AAAGTAGAAACATCATAAATATAGATCATTTACACACAAATATTACCAATGCATCTTATTTTTATTCCAACCCACTTTATTTTTGTATGATTTGTAGGACTTTTATGAAATTGACATATGCTGTAGGAAACTGTCGAATAAATTTTTCAACAGTCCAATTCTCTCGACCAGAACATCCCTACAAAGTAGACTCATAATAAAGTTTGATCATTTATATACAAAACATTTCCATGAAATCATATACTAACCTTAATTTTATTCAAATTCATGACCGTGTAGAAAATTTAATATACGAAACATTATAAATTGAACGCTAACCCTGTTTACTTCTTTCTATTATTTAAAAAATATTTCATTGCAAAATTATTATAATGTTGACATATGAATTGTCATTTTGACAGTTAAAACGTATGTCGCATATTTTGGCATTCAAGTCGGTAATAAAATGTTGGTAAATGCTCAGTTTGATATCTAGTGACCATAGACCAGACATATAGTAGACCGCCTACTCTCTAATATTTCTATGGAACACTATTCGCGACATGAGCGCCACTGGCCACTAGCGGTTGTAATATATACTAATGTAAAGCGGGTTGCGCACATATTAATATAAGGCGGGTTGCGCACATACTAATGTAATGTAAAAGGCGTGATGATATATTTTTATTTATTTATTTTATTTAAATATATGTAATATTATTTCAATGCTCAACACGTAATAAGTGTTTACTTATAAAGAATTATAATTTATTCAATTTGTTGAACAATTATAGTTGTTAGCGAAACCGGATATAATTACCAATAATATATACCTGGTAAATTTAATGTTGGAATTAAATTCCAACTCAGTCGTGCAGTTCCCGGATTCATAAATACAGGTCCAAAATGAATAGGACAAACTCGCTTCGTTTTATAAACATGTAAGGGTTCTTGTAGACGAAGTAATGGTACGTTCAATATATCCAACCACTGTAAATATCGACCCATATCAGATTTCGGATTAGGAAATCTATGACGAGTTGTACCTACAGAAAAATAAAAAAAATATGAATATTAATCGATATTAAATATTATAAACCCATAAAAGAAACACTTGGTTCAAAATTATGTAGAATTTTGTTAAAAGTTTAACGTTACGACTATAAATATTTGTCTATAAATAAAAGCATTTGGGAGTTACCTTCGTTACTGCAGTTTTCCACACAACATTTTATAACAACCATGTCGTTAATTCAGAAATCACTCGAGAAATGAATAAATAATATGAAAACAACCACAACGAACAACAAATTAACCAAGAAACAATAATAAAAAACAACCAAATAATAACCGGTCAAGAAATAATAACCCAAATTAACAAACAACAAAATAATAATCAAGCCACACTAACAAAAATTAACAATCAAGAAACACTAACAAAAATTAACAAACAACTAATTCACACACCAAAAAGTTAGAAAGCAAATGACAACGTCTGAATACACGAGCGGTTGAAATTCAAGAGACCAGACCAAACAATTCAAATTCAAAATGACATCTGTATTAGATGAAAGTGCATGCGCGGCTAGTACAGCAGCGCCTGCATGCAAATTTAATAGGCATTTATTAGTGTTCAAGGTCATATATAAGAGTTGGAGGGGCATGATGAAATCTTTTAATTAAACAAATCATAACAACAATGAGATAAATCATATTGTTACATAAGAATGTGAGGTTATAAGTGTTGCCAACGGTAGTAATACTGAAAAATACAGAAATACTGAAACTTCACCTCAACAAAAAGGAGATATGAATATGTCCATTGTTTCCAATATATCCATAAGCCCTTCGGAAATGTCCAATATCTCCATTTCAGTTTAAAAACTATCTGCAAATATAGGTGCATTATTTGTTGTACGTCAATTTTGACTTTTTTTTGTTGAGTTGGATTTGCATTTTTCAATATTTTTTATCAGGTTCGTCGTCTATTCATTCATTTAATTTTTTTGTAAAGATTTTTTGCGGTATCCATATTTTGTTTCTCATTGCCAATATACGAGGTCTGTTAAAAAATACGTAAATAAAATATACCTTATTTAGAAGTTACATGTCTGGGTCACCTTCAAAGTACTTCCTTTCCCGACGCACACACTTATCTTAACGGTTTTTTCACTTTTGGAAACAGTCCTGGAATGCTTCTTTTGTGATGTTTATCAGCTCTTTCGTTGTATTTGTTTTAATCTCAAGAATCGTCTCAAATATTCTTCCTTTTCCACAAGGAGCGAGGCCAGGTTAATAGGGTGGGTGGGGAAGAACAGTGATCGAGTGTTTGGCAAAAAACTCGCGAGTTCTGAGGATTGAAAGGGATGGAGCGTTACCTTGATGAAAAAACCAGTCACGACTTCTCCACATTTATGGCCTTTTCCATCGGATAGCGTCTAGCAGACGCTTAAGAACTTCTATGTATTAAGTCTGGTTCACTGTGGAGCCTCAGCGGAGGTACTCATTCAAGTCACTACTTAAACAACCGCGTAGCTAATCAACCCATACTTATATTAGCAATTTTAAAACTGAATTTCTCTGAAACCAACTGGGCCCGCGCAATTCAAACATTCTACGTATTTTTTTAACAGATCTCGTATAGTAGCCTTATGCGATAACATTGTTGTGTCTTTTATTATATATACGAGTTTTGGGTTCTATTAAAAAAACAGGCGTTTTAAAAAGATTTCAAGGTTCTTAATTTTTACGAATTGTTTTCAAGACGAAAGTTTCAAGACAAGTTATAACAAGGCTACATTTACTTCTACATATTACAAGGTAAGCAGTTATCCTAACATTACTCCTCCCGGCTAAGTGAGAACTGTGGGGCTACTTGCCACAGAGTTCGGTGACATTTCGTTTTTTCCCTTGGATCGGATTTGAACCTGAATTTGGCTGATTTCCTTCGAACATAATATGCATACATACAGTACAAAGCAATTATAATTATTATAGTATATAACTATCATTATCGTTTAAACTTTGTGTGGTGTTAGGATTGTTTGGAGGTTTTAATTGTATATTAGATATAATTTTTAATTTATATTTTTTTGGTACAGGGATTGTACTCGTTTTCTGCAATTTATTGTAAATTCGTTTTCTATTGCGTTTATAGAAATACGCGAGAGGCAATGTGCATTGGTATTACATTTACCCATTTTAAAACTTAAATCATAGTCCTATTCGTCTAGCTTTATTTTCCATCTAGGTAATTTTGAGTTTTGATCTTTAAATTTTTACAAATACACTCCCAGCCAAATTATTAGACTCACTCCTTAAATCTAAGTTTTTTGTTGATTTATCTATTACTATTAATATAGTAGCGGTACAATTGTTAGTAATAGATAGTTTGTTTGTTGTAAAATATTTATGAAAGAAAAAGTGAAAAAATATAAATAAGAAAACAAATTAATAAATATTTTGTTAAGCCACCTTTCGCAGTAACTAGAGCAGCAACTCTTCGTGGTATATTTTCAACTCAGTTTAAAGCAAGTTCTTTCAACTTTTCGTTAGGTTCCAATGGTGGATAATTCATTCTATTAGTTGAACCTTTGTAGTTATGTTTTCTTTTGCCAGTTCTCTTTTCAAAAACTCCCAAACGTTTTCTATTGGATTCATGTCTGGGGAGTTGTCTGGCCGAGGAAGAAGTGGTATTGTCATCTTTTCTAAGAAAAAATTTTATGAAATAGCTAGCTTTCTACGAGTTATTGGTGCTATTGATTGCACTTTAGTAAAAATCGATTCGCCTGGGGGCTATGACGCAGAAATATATATGTAGATCAAGGAAATCGCACTTTGCGTTAAATGTCCAAAGTATTTCTGATAGCGATTTAAAATTTCGAGACATTGTGGAAAGATGGCCTGGATCAGTACATGATCAAACCATCTTTAACAATAGTAGAATAAAAGAACAATTTGAAAATGGCAGATTTGGGCATTATATTTTATTAGGAGACAGCGGATACACACTACAACCCTATCTGATGATAAAATTGCACGAAACACACAATCGCGCTGAAAATTTATATAATGAATCACTAATTCGCACCAGAAACGTTGTAGAGAGGCAATATGGTGTTTGGAAACGTCGATTTCCAATTTTAAGATATGGTGTAAGGCTTCAGTTGAATACCACAATGGCAGTCATTGTTGCCACTACTATTCTACATAACATCGCAATCGATATGAAAGAAAACATACCTGATGAATGGCGAGTTGTGCATGAAGATGATGAAGACGATGAAGAAGGAATTCTGGCGCATAATAATAATCACAATGAAGCCCGCAGTTTTAGGCAACTGTTAATTAATGAACATTTTGCAACATTATAATTTATTAACATGTATTTGCATTTATTATTACATATTTTCTAATTATTTAATTGTTTTCTGTTTAATTCTATTTCAAGGTTCATTCCATGTTCATATGCCTATCTTGCTTCCGCTGGTTCTAGAAGTTCCAATTTTCATCCACAATATGATTCTTTTGCCACAACAATTGGATTGGCAACTGTGGGACGAAGCTTGGAATTCACCTTCATATTTAATTTTCGTGGCACATATGAGATCCAGTTGTCTTTATCAACATTTGAATTATTTGGCGTTGGGGGCACTTGTTCTTCACATGATGAAAATGACGCTGGTTGTGACTGTATTTCGCGCAACACCTATTATTACAAATACATGTTATGTTATACCTTATTAAAAGAGAATCATTAATTTACATTTCCATTTCCAGCATATATTTCATCTATCATATTTGACGCTGAAGGCACTGGTCCGTCACATGATGAGAAAGGCGCTGGTTGCAACTGTACTTCTCCCAATACCTATTATTATATGAGTTATGTTACAAATAAAAAAAATAATGTACTTACTCTTCCATATTCATCGGAATTCCCATTTTCATTCTCTACAGTTACATGGTTAATAGGTATAACCTACAGTATACATCACAATATATAACTACATCATTCAAGCATTTATAATACTTGTACATAGATCAAAAACTACTGTGTCACTATCAAAAGCAGATTGCAATCCTACCACCGTCTTAAAATTTATTATTTGGAGCATAGCCTCAATTACAGGGTCTTCATTAATTTTTATGCATTTTCCACCACCAGTGCCTTTTATATAAGACTTTTCAGTCGCTACAACCTTTCAAGTTGTCGAATTTGGATTTAATTTGTTCCATTGTTCGCGTTCGAACAGATTTCGCATTGTATGCCTTCAAAATACGTCGCAAGGCTTCTTCCTACAATAATGTGGGATATAATGAAAATTAATAACAAAATAACTTACTTTTTCATCATTAGAAAATTTATTCGTTGTTTTACATTCTATTATTTGTTTTTGTTTGGCAATTTCCTCCAATAACATAATTTCTTCTTCAGTTGTGAAATTGGTGCCGCGGCAACGTTTTGACGAACTCATTTTTACCTATTATTTTACTTGCAAACTCACAAAACCACAACAACTTGACAACAACTAACCCAACATAACCTAGCTAAACCGCCAAAAGACCACGATCCAGTGTAGCCAACCGCACTAGATACTCACAAATCGCATTTTTTTACTAATAGCGTTTTCCGCTTACACTTTCAGTGCGCACTGAATGCAAATTTAACTGCACTGAGAGCGAATGGCGTTTTTCACTTACCTTTTCACTGCGCACTTTTTCGGTTTTTTATTTTTCACTTGTTACAAAATCGTACTCAGGGCAGCATAAACTCGCACTCAGTGTGGATTCTGTTGCACCGACTACTATAGCAAGTGCGCCAATTTGAGTGCAAATATGACGGCGCAATATTACAAAAACGCTATATTGCTATCTGTTATCGAAGAGCTTTGTTCGTCGTCCTCATCGTCATCTGGTAATGAATTAACAGAGAGAGTTTTAGAATATGTAGATGAGAAAACAGAATGACCCAAAATTATTAATTTTATAACTAGTGTCGTACATAAATATTCTGACAAACATGTAACAATTATATTAACATATTATATATTGTTTTCCATAATATATTTTTTTAAGTTTAAGGAATCCTTCAGATTAAAAAGAATTACATGCTCCATGTTAATAGAAAAGTTTTCGACATCAAAATTTTATCCTGAATCAAATTCTCATGCTGGTAGTTCCTCATCTTCAACTGAAAATCACATATTGTCATTCTTATGGTATGATTTGAACAATGAAAATAATAATAAATACAAATGTGCGTTAATAGGTTTACGGGTAATAAATGTTGTATAAGGGATGTAGCCGAAAGATTTGACATTGATCAAACCACATGTTTTCGCCAAATAATACGTGTAATGGACTATTTAGTCAACATTGCACCACTTCATATAAAATTTCCTCAAACTAGAGAAGAGAAGGAAAATATGAGTAGAGAATGTAAGAAAATACGTAAGTTTAAATACCAATATTTAAATACTAGAATAAATTATTATTTCTAGATTTCTGGCTTTCCTGGTGTGTTAGGTTGTATAGATGGAACTTCTATTACAGTACGGACACCAGCACATAAAATAAAATCAACTTATGTAAATAGGCATGATATTCCGTCTATAACTTTACAAGGAATATGCGACTACAAACGCAAATTTATTGATGTTTTTACGGGACCTTCGGGCAAAGTTCATGATTCTAGAGTGTATCATTTATCATTCATAAGCTCGGAACTGCCAAAAATATGTAATCAGGAGTATCACTTACTTGGAGATAATGCATACCATTTAAGAGAATATTTAATGACTCCATATAAAGATTACGATAATATAACAGAAGAAAAAAGATCATACAATTATAAATTTTCTAAAGCCCGCGTTTTGATAGAAAACGCATTCGGAATATTGAAAAAATTACAATATTTATAATAGCTTATTGTGTTCTGCACAATTTGTGTATAGACCAAAATGATTTAATGGAAGATATACAAATTAATGAGTGCCATGAAGAAAATGAAGGTGAAGAGGAAAGACAGGAAAGAGAAACAGTTCCAAGACGTCTAGGTGAAATAAAAAGACAAATAATATGCCAATATTTGAATAATTAAATATATTTATCACAAATAAGATTTTATTCAAAATGAATAATTATTTTCACATAGATATACTAAAGAAATATACATATATATTTTTTAATTAATGTAATTTTTCAAGGAAACAAATACTTACTCTGTAAAATAAATAAACTGTATTACATTTTATGATTTCGTAAATAAATCAGTTTTATTTTTTTATTATATCAGTCTTATAATTTTTTCAAGGTATCAATTAACGTTTTTAGTAATTTCATTTTTCCGTTATGTCGTTTTTCACGTTGCTCTTCTTTTAAATAATGTATTTCAAGTAGTAGGAATTTGAATATAAACAAACGGTAGAGGATGGCGTGATTTAATTGTTACTAGGTTTGTTACAAATAAGGTAAAAGTAATTAACCTAACACAATTGTATTTTTTTCTGGGAAAATTCTGACTTGTAGAGAAGGCAAGTCATATAGTAAATTAGTTTTAGTGTTTAAAATATTATATGTGACGTCATTCATACACCTTCTTGCAGATTGTAATCAAACAAAAATCTCGACTAATAATATTTTTTTTCATATTAAGAAAAAACACATATTGTGGAATATAATAACTACGTTTAATAGAAAAGTTCGATTAAACTTAATTAATTTTATTGGACATCTTGTGCTAGTGTCAGTGAAACAATTGCTAATATTTACAAGTAAAGAGAGCATGGTAATAATGCTTTTGATGTGAACAGTTAAAACCGAAGATCAAGAATTACAGAAAATATTATCTCCGCATAATATCTTGTATCTTTTTGACAAATACAAAAACATAAATATAACCTTAATTACAGACTACGAAAATTACAATATTCACATAGTATCTCGAGCAGTCAGGCAGCGACATCTATCCGTCGAACAATAAAACACCGAAAAACACAGGCAAAACCACCAGCAATACATACAAGTATCCCGCAGCACCTGAGTCACAGGCGCAAAAACCATGGGAGACAACAAAGATATTTTAGATGCAATTCAAAAACTACAAACAAGCCTACAAGATAAAATCGAGGAACTCAGGGATGACCTAAAAAATTCCAACAAGACGAATGAAGAAAAATTTGTTAAACACGAGGAATCGCTACACGAACACGAAAGAAAATTTGCTGTACAAGACAACTTAATAATTCATGGCTTAAACGAACTACAGAAAAATAGAAAAGAATTAGAAGATTTGGTCATTACGTTTTTTAACAACACACTGAAGAACAACACGAAGATAACCGAAATCGACTTCATAAAAAGAATAGGCCCTAGAATAGAAAATAAAACCCGTCCTATAAAAATACGCTTCCTGGCACTCAGGAAAACACAGGACATATTAGGCAGCAGAGGAAAACTAAAGGATTCCAATATTTATATAGTAGAGGATCTACCCAAAGATATCATCGCAGAAAGAAAGAAACTTATACCGATAATGAAGAAATACAGAGGTCAAGGTTGTTATGCAAAAATCAACTACAACAAGCTTTATGTCAACGGTAAAGAAATCACAAAAGAAGAACTCCAAAATGAACCTTCGGAAAATAAAAAGCGTCAACTTTCTGAGGATGAAGTCGTAGAAACACATAAATCAGCCAATAAACAGAACAAAGAACGCAAAACTCTGAATATTAGAAGAAACAGCATAATATCTAATAACTCTAAGCAAGACACAGGCGAAAAAATAAGCGGAAGCATGTTACAATATATACAAAGGGAAAAACCTAACCAGAACAATTTTTCAAGCTCAAGCACAATTGTTAACAATACAGAAATAAAATAGCAATTACATCTACGACTGCCCTCCTCAACGACAACACTAGCAATGAATCAGGTTCAGGATATCTCAAACGAGAAGAGTAAAATAAACAGGACAATACCAAAGAAATTCTCCCACCATGGCCGGTCACCATGGGAGAAAAAGACCACAACTCCCCAAAGAAAACAACAAGTAAAATTCCACTTAAGTACATTAAATACAAAAACATTAAAAGAAGAGGACAGATTAGAAGAACTCGAATATGCCCTAAACAAAATAAAGTGGGACGTAATAGGCCTAGCAGAAATAAGAAGAAATTTCGAATCAATCACTAATAGAAAAACGGGCCTAATTCTCATGCATGGTGAAGCAAAGAATGGTAACTATGGAGTGGGATTTTACGTAAAACCCAAGTGGAAAGACTCGATAATCCAGTTCCAACCAATAAATACAAGGATAGCTATACTCGAATTAGAAGTGAGTAAGGATTATATACTAAAACTAATCCAGGTACATGCACCAACAAGCAAATCATCAGACGATGAGATAATGCAATTTTACGAAAACTTAGATGATATAATGAACAACTCAACTAATAAAGGTAAAGAAATAGTAATATTAGGCGATTTTAACTCCAAAATAGGTCGCAGAATCCGTGGTGAAGAATCACTGCTAGGTACTTCATACTATGGTTTTCGCAACGAAAGAGGCAACTTACTGATTCAATTCGCTTTAAAATACCAATTAAAAATCACTAACTCATACTTCACTAAAAAACCAAATCGTAAATGGACGTGGATATCACCCTCAGGATACAAGAACGAAATTGATTTTATTCTCATAAAAGATATGAAACAAGCTTCAAACCTAGAAGTTCTCAGCAACTTCGAATTCGTAAGTGACCATAGGCCACTACGAATAACGTTAATGCCAGCAAATAATATACAAAACCAACGACATTTTATAATAACTAGAAGTTCAACAACAATGGAACAAGATCACCTATATAGAATGAAATTAACAGAAAACTTGCAAACTCTGATGAGTCATAACCAAAATACAGACGCGCAAAAATATTACGACTTACTTGAGACAGCGATTATAAAATCTACACATGCATTGAATTCCACCAAAAAAGAAAAAATATCAAAATTCCAAGAAGACACACAGGAAATTATAAGTAAAAGAGCAGAACTAGAAAGAAGAAAACATAAAACCAGCCTAGAAAAATTCGAACTTGCAGAAACAAGAAAACTAGTTCGTAAATACATAAGAAGAGATTTGAAAGCAATAGAAGAAAAACAAGTAGACGAACTTTTAAAAACTAATTTTTCTACAAAGAAACTGCAAAGAAAAATGCAAAGCGACAAGAAATGGATCTTTAGTGTAAAAAATTCTGGAGACGTGACCTATCATCGCAAAAACATATTAGAGGATGCCACCTCCTTTTACAAATAACTATACTCCACTAATTCCCCAGAGGACAACGACAACCAATCAATAAACTCATCCTTAGCCCCTACAGTCTTGCCATCGGAAATAGAAAGCGCCATCATGTCACTAAAACCTAATCAATGCCCAGGGGAGGACAACATAACAAACGAATTAATAAAAGCAGGAAAGGACGAACTGTCAAAACCTCTGCAAATCCTATTCAATAAAATTCTAACTTCCGGAGAAATACCAAAACAATGGAAAAAATCACAGATTATTTTACTTCATAAAAAAGGAGACAAAAAAACATTAACAACTACAGACCCATAAGCTTGATAACGGCACTCTATAAAATCTTTACAAAAATCATTCAACAAAGAATAAAAAATAACTTTGAAGAATACCAACCAGACGAACAAGCCGGATTTAGGAAAAATAAGTCCACAGTAACCCATTTACACACAATCAATCAGATAATAGAAAAAACAACAGAATATGGACTAAAAGTGTACATACCTTTCATAGATTTCTTCAAGGCATTCGACTCTATAGAGCATCAGTACATCAGACTAGCACTTGAAGATGCAAACGTTGATCCTAAATATATTCAAATAATACAAAATATCTACAATAACTCTACTGGACAAATTAAGTTAGAAAAACTAGAGAGACCTTTTCCAATCAAAAAAAGGAGTCAAACAAGGTGACCCCTTGTCTCCCGATATTTTTAACTGTGTACTACAGTTTGCAATGAAAAGACTAGATTGGGAAAATAATACCGGAATCAAGATAAATGACAGACATCTAACAAACTTAAGATTCGCAGACGATATAGTCATATTTACAAATTCAGCTAAGGAAATGCAACACCAAATACTCGAATTAAGTAAGCACTGTACATCAGTTGGTCTAAAAATAAACTTCGAGAGGACCAAACTAATGACTAATGAAGTACAAACAACAATCAAGATCAACGATACAGATATTAACTACGTAGATGAATTTATATATCTAGGCCAACTTATCTCATTTCAAGGTAGACTAAACAAAGAAATAGATAGGAGATCAGCAATGGCATGGAAAAAATACTGGGCACTGAAACACATTTTTAAAAATACAAAAACCAGCTTACACATCAAAAGAAAAATCTTCGATTTGTGCATAAGCCCTATAATTACTTATGGATCTCAAACATGGGCAATGACAAGATTGCAAGAGCACAAAATAGACGTGTTACAGAATCGCATGCTGAGAAGTATGCTCGGTATAAAACTGCGGGACAAAGTCCCAATTACAGAACTTTACCGCAGAACAAAAATCTTTTTGCCGATTTTTCTATATAACGCGGCTTGCTTGTCACGCTTACAATCAACCATACGCTCCCTGGGGGGAATGATGAGCCCGGGTGGAACGGTTGAACCGCGGCTAAACTCAGTGAAGACGGGGTGAGTCGGAGAAGGGGTGATAAATCCCAAAATTGATGGGCGCCAGCCGGCCTGAGCCGCGACCGGTTCAACAAGAGTCTGACGGCCGACGAAAATCGGGATACATTCCAGGAAGGAGATACAAGGGTGCACAAAATTACTAGCGGCCAGTGCATTGAGTGGATAATATAGTATATTAAATTAATAAAATAACAGAAAAGAGAGTTTTCCGTACAGTAACTTAACAATAACAAAAATGGAGTTGAACGAGAAATCCAATCCAGGCGTACAGGTAAGAGAGTAATTAAAGCAAGGGGAACTAGCGCAGCGGGTCGCTGGGCCCTCCCGATAGTATGTAGGACTGCGGCAGTTAGTCAAAATACCTAAGGAACACAAGGCGCGATAACGACGTATGACGTTTCGATGGTACCAACGATCGCGATACGGGCGCCTAAATTACACAAAGCGCAGGCCCTAGCCACTATCCGACGTACTAGCTACGCGCTACGTAGGGACTACTTGTCCAAAACAACAATGAAATAATAAAATAATAACTCGCTTGACCGGACTCTTTCAACAGAGGTAAGTATCAACAAACTGTTAATACAATACTAAATTACATACAACTTTTCTGCCAATTGCAGAAACAACAAAATAGATACTAACATAAAATAAATGAATATAATGATAATATGAGAAAATGGCTTGGCTGTGACAATCGCACTGTTGACTGGTAGGTGGTGGAATAGTGGAACTGCTGGGCTGATTCGGTACTCTGGCGGACAATCACGAATCGCTCCGAGATGGATCGTCGCCGCTAAGTTTCAAGATGGCGTCAACTGCAATTCAGCCGGAAGATGGTGGACGAATTACGCACGGGAACGTAATACGTAAAATAAGGCTTCACTTGGCGTGAACTTCGTACATTCCCACAGTAAGGTTCCAGAACAGGAATCACAACACGTACGATGGGTGCCAGGGCCACACAGATTACACAGCTTCGACAATTCGAAAATTCTCAGGTAATCCAACAACAAGGATTAAACAAGAGAAGAAAAAAAAACCTAAAAGAGATTAGAAATTAGGCTCAAGATTAAGGGCGGAACGACACTGCATTTACTTTCTTTAATTTCCTTTAACAATTACTACTGTACTTCAGAACTATATAAAACTAATGAATCAACAGCATAAGTTACTACAATTACTGAAACTGATTTTACTTTACTTAAACAAATGGTAAACTAAGCGTTAAATGAGTTTTCATTTACCTGAGTTCTTGGGCGGTTTTTTTATGTAAGAAATTTAATCTTGATCGATTTGATATCCGACGAAAATACTAAATTTTCACTTTCCAATGCTACTTTTAATCCAATACAAATTGTATAAGTTTTACGAAGCCTCTTTTCGCAAAACTCAATATTTAAAGCAACACAACTTCTCGATCACGATTGTAAATTTTCAATGGCTGTTAAAAGACGAAAAACCCGTTAAAGTCATTAATATCCAGAAAATTCACGCATTCGTTAATTACAATTTAATTGCAGTGAGGGCCCAAAATCATGAGATTTCCCGAAATGCGCTCCCGTAAATAGGGTTGCATGAACAAGACGAAATAACAACGAGAAGGATAGCTAATGAAGAAATGAGACAGCGAAAGCAGATAAGACAGAACAACAGACAACTTTATCGGCCGAGAAAAATGGCTAAATCGAATATCAAATAAATGTGCTCTATAATTAATCTTTAATGTAAACAAGGATTCTAATTTTAATAAAACGAACTATAGGAAAAAGTATTTGTGCTTATAATAAAACTATATCTGTATACACCAAACTTCAAAACAATTGCTGGAGTAACAACATCTGATGAACGCGCGCCAACTTCATCGCGTACTGTCACTAATTAACGAACATCAACAAAATGTGATTAACCTAAACTAGAACAAATAACATTTACTTTAGATTAAACAATACAAGAACTGTTGTAAGTTACTACTATCAAAATATTAATTAATAATCTGTGACGCATTTAATGAAAACCAATTTTCAGGCCGAGAAATGAGAAGACAAATTTTGAAATGATACAAAAATTACAAAAGCGAAAACTAATCGTTACAACTTCCTCTACACTATGCGGTATCCCCGGAAATTTTTTACCAGCCATGCTATTCCCCAACATTTTCAGATCATCATTTGTCTTCAAAACATAATTTCCGCTATGAAAAATATATGTTTTACCAAGGTTTGTATATACACCCGCTGAAATATTTTGGACACCGGGAACATAATCACGGTTTTTTATATTCTGTATTTCGGGGTAATCAATGTAAATAAAATTGTCGTGAATTACTACAACTATTACACCGGGTTTACTATAAACACAGGTTATTTCAGTAATATTTAAGCTCGGCAGCTAGTTGGTGAGAAGAATCGGCCTTGGGTATCCTTCTTCAAACACTGACTTTACCCACAACCACTCTTGATATATTAAATACACTGTATCAACAAATAAAAACACCTTTGTTATATTTTTAACATCGCACAAATTCGGCGGTAGAGGTGATGCGACAGGTAACGGTGTGGTTGTTTTAAATTTTCGTTCTTCACGCTCTTCTTCTTCTTTAGCCTTGGCGGGTTGCTGGTGCTGCTGATCGTCTTTTTTCCCGTATAAAGCCTGAATTTTTTCTATGTCGTACGATGATAGGTTGTAATTTCTTACATCCGAAAAGAAATCATCTCTATATGTTGGTGCCATAAGAGCCATCGGATTTCTAACATGGTGAATTCCCAAAGAATGGTCAATTTCATGCACCAGAACCAAAAAATAACTCAAGGAACCAATAGGACTTGAGCTTGTTCTACTGACACTATAATCCCAGTCCTTAGCGCTATTCATATGGATTTCTACTGCTTTTTGATTTATTCCGGAAGTCGGAAATTCTGCGTGCCTCAAAGTTGATCCCTCAAATCAAGAACAGTAAGCAACTCCTAAAAGCGGGCGATGTTTCTCTGCTCTATTTGAGATAATAATGTTTGCTGCGTAAACGTCTGTATATGGCAGTTGTTTAAACGTAATATTCGCGTATCTACCCCATATTTAAAAGGCCGCCTTTGCCAGATGAATTTCCCGCGGATTTGAGGTGTAAATAAACCACTTAATCGGTGACACGGTATATTATATCAAATTATATAAAAACTACCACACTGCGGAATGGTGAGTGCGGACCCTGTACTGTAATTGGGATTAAATTCCTGTTGTACAGCGTAACATAAATAAATAAATAAACTCGAGCCCGCTGATGTTGGCAACAAACAACACTACTATGATTATAAGCTGCATGACTGCATGACTGGTTTCGTTTTTACTAGTCGTGTGCAAATACAAGAAACCCTTATATATCAAATGCTACGGCCGAAAATGGAAATATGACGTTATACCGAATTTTAGAAAAATATATGCGCGTGTTTTGAACCCAGTCAAAATACATTGTAGCAACTATGCTGCAATTTTGAAGCCCTGGCAGAATACACTGTAACAAATATGTTGCAGATGTGCAATCAACTTATTCGTTTTAGTAAATATAGAAATTTATACAGATGGAAATTTTCAGAGTTGTGTTAAATTGGTTGGGTTAATAATACAGAAACCATTAATTTGCATATTATTATAAGACTAGAAAATAGTTTTACAAGTAGTTCCTATCATATATGATATCAATGTACCACCAAGAAAATTCCCGGCTCAAGAATTCCCATCAAGAGCCATCCAATTCAATAATAACCAACCACAACAAAAATTTTTCGCTCCACGTCAAAACTTAAAAAATTATTACGACACAAAAAAAACATTTCAACCCAAACCAATGACCCAGCAAACCAGGCTTACTACGCCTATGTCAACACAAACGATAAGACAAAATTACAACCTCAACGAAAACTCAGATGAACAACCAGACCGCACTGAGGACGAATACGAATACGCGGAACAAGACAATGAAACCGAACATGACTCTTTTTTAGAACTCGAGACAGAAGTAGACGAAAACAAGTAATGTCTAGTCTAACTTATAATCTACCATCATTACAAATACAAGATTATGTCATTTTATTAGATACGGGGTCAAGCATAAACTTAATACACCCAGATTTAGTTAAATTCAAAAATATCAAAACTTATGAAGAAAAATGTACATTTACCACCGTAAATGGAAAATCCACTATTTCACACTTTGTTATATTAAAAATAAATAAAATTTCATTTAAATGTTATATTCACAAATTTCATAAACAATATAATCTATTATTAGGTATTGAAGCATTTAAGAAACTAGATATCCAAATTGATTTTAAGAAAAACTCCGTTAACATCCAAGGAAAAGAAAAGACACTACAAACCGACTTTAAAAATTGTCAACAAAATAATAATATTCAAATACGCTCAGAACATTTGAATCAGATCGAAACATCTAAATTAACAACACTCATAAAAAATTTCGGAGACCTTTTTCCAAAACCAAATGAACAATTATCTTGCACAAATTTATGCGAACATAAAATAATCCTAAGTGATGATTCTATACCCATAGTAAATTTACATAGCAACGATAACGAATCAATTTCGTCAAATCAAAACACAATTCATTCAGATCCCGAACATTTTGTAAATGGAATTAAATATATAGAAGACAGAATAAATATAGCTGATAATCAATTAACATTCGAAATCTATAATTCTGAAACTGAAATCAAAATAATAAAATTATTTGAAAATAAGAAACAACGAATTCAGTGTAAATTTAATCAACAAACTCTCGAAAATGATATCTTAAACTTCCTTAAAGAATATATAATTCCAAAAGAAAAATATTTAGCTATTTTTTATGAAAAAGATTTAGACCTTAAATTCTCAAAAATAATAAAAGAAAATTTCGAATTCAACACAATTAATATAATTGCTTGTAATAAAATAGTTCAAGACGTAGAAAACGAAGAAGAACAGATAGAAATTATTCATGACTTTCATACGGGCTTAACAAATCATAGAGGCATAATCGCCACTTTAAATTCATTAAAAGACAAATATTTTTGGCCAAAAACGGTCAATTCAATTACTGAATACATCAACAGATGTGAACTTTGTAAATTAAATAAATATAACCGAAAACCAATTCCAGCTATAGATAACCTAACACCAACACCTCAAAAACCATTTGACATAATAAATGTCGACGTACTATGTTTAAATAAAAATAATTTTTTAACAATTTTCGATCAATTCTCTAAACATGGTCAAATCTGTCCATTAGAATATAAAAGCTCAAATAATATATCACAGAAATTAATTCAATACTTCCAAATTTACACAATACCAAATAAAATAATTATGGATGCGGGTCCAGAATTTAAAGGTAACATCGTACAAGAATTACTCAAAATTAAAAATATAGAAAGTCATATAATCTGTGTAAGCAATCCTAAAAGCAACGCCGTTGAACGATTCCATTCAACACTCATAGAACATCTTAGACTCCTTGAAAATAACAATCATTTTAAGAATAAAACATTCTTGGAAAAACTCGATTTAGCCATCCTGGCCTATAACAATACCAAACACACCGTTACGAAATTAACCCCGAACGAAACACTATTCGGTAAAAATAATCAAATCCCTCTTATAACAATCACAGTCATTAACGAAAAAACAATACAAAAATATCAAACAGAACAAGAGGAATTATTTAAAATCATTATTAATAAAATTAAACTTGAAAAGCAAAAGCGGTACAAAGAAAATGACAACCCCCTACAAATAAAAAATACTATTTATGTGAAAGAAAACCCAAGATTAATTAAGAAATTTAAAAAGCCTTTATTTAGAAAATATAACATTATGACCCGATACTCGGAAAGGTAAAAATCAGAGATCAAATAGCAGAAAAGCACGTAAGAATAGACAAAATTAAACAATAAATTGTTGTTCCAGATGTACGGCCCAACTTACGGATATTTCAAACGATAATGGATTTCACCTAGCTAAATTAGGGAAAACACAAATAAAAACATCAGAACAAATAATCTATTTTAAATACAATATTACCCCGATTCACGATGAATTTATTAAAATCGCAAAATTAAAAGAAACTCTTCTCTTTCAAATTAAAGACGCTCAGGATGTGTTTCAAAACTATATTAATATCCTAACGTATAATTTTAACGACTTGGAAAATCAAATCAGTAAAATATTTCACAAAATCTCAAAATGCGGTTTAATTAATGGATTAGGAGGTATTATTAAAGCAATATCAGGTAACTTAGATGCTTCAAACGGAGAGCGATACGATAAAATTCTTGAACAAATTAAAAATAATGAAAAATTATTACAAGACCAAACTAATCAAAATTTAAAAATCAGTAAGGAAATGATAAATAAATTTAATGATCAAATTGAAAATATTAAAAGTAATGAGAATACGTTGAAAATACAAATAGAAAATATTAAAGAGATCTTAAAGAATAACTTCAATTGGCAAGGAAGAATTGACGTAGAAAGCAAATTTCAAGAATTAATATTTATAATTCAAAACTTAAATGACCTCACCAAACAGATTGAAATCAGTTTAACCTTCTGTACTTTAAGAAAACTGCACACAAGCATCATTGACCCGACTAACATTAGAAAAATTACACAAAATAAAGACATTTGGCAATTAAACGAAATCATAGAAACTTACTGCCAACACGATAACGAACAGATACATTTCCTTATCAACATCCCACTCTTTTCTTCTCACACGTACGACTTGTATCAATTTACTCTTCTACCGTTTATCAAAGATAATCACGTCTTACAATTAAATGAGAAACAAACTATGTATTTTATAAACAATAACGATAATTTTAAGATAAATAATTGTATTTTTATTAATAATATGTATTACTGTAAAACATAATATATAATTTTAAATAAATGTATAGTAAATATGTTAAAGGCTCAAACAAATGATGATTGTAAATATCATACTCTTGAATTGAAAAATACTTGGGAGAAAATTCAAAACACAAATGAATTAATTATAATCAGCCCTAAAGAGCAACAAATTCAAATTAATTGTGAAAGTACTACATTAAATAAAAAAATCAAGGGTATATTTAAATTAAAACTTATTAACAAATGTGAAATAAACAATTTCAAATTTGATATAATCCAAGAAAGTTATAAAGAAATAATATTTGAACCTTTTAACTTTAATAAAACATTACAACAATTGACAACAATAAATTTAGAGACAGTAAAAAAGGTAGATGCAACAATTAAAGAATAACCACAAATAAACGAGCCAAAACTGGAAGATCATCATTATTATTATTACACTATTTATATTATATTGATTTTAATTTTAATAATATGTTCTGCTTTAGTTTATAAGCTTAGAAATAAGTTATTAATAATGTATAAAAGAAATAAAAGACCTGGTTGTAATAAAGAACAAATAGAATTAAGTCCTATTAATTAATAATTATTGTATAATCTTAGAAGGGAGGAATTATGTAATGGCTGTATTCCTATTCTACAATAATTATGCGATGTCAGCATATTCTTAGAGTATATTTCCATTATGATAAGCTAGGTAATAAAAACCCTTGTAACTAAGATAAGGTGTTCATTGTTCCTGTATTCTTCTATCTCAACACATGTAACCAAGTTGATAATAAAAACATTTTTTTTCAAATATATTAAATCAAATTATTTAATTTATATATATATATATATATATATATATATATATATATATATATATATATATTATTTAAAATATTCCCGATATATTTTTGTCTATTTTTATAAAAATACCGTAAACACAGTAGGTACACCAGGGTCTGTAATACTGTTGGCATTGTTCGTGTTTAAGTGCGGCACTCAGTACTTTATATGGCAACAATTCTATATTATAAACACAAATAACATTTCATCGTTGTATAGTGTATGAATAAAATTCGTATGGCTAGCGATTTTCGCATCGTTATCCTAATTGAAAAGATGGTTTACTCTATAGAGCAAGTAGCCAAGCTTGTAATCTGTTAAGTATTCATCTCTTATATGATGATGGAACAGATATATTTAGTTTAAAAAGATAGAATTATGATCAGTAACATGATGCATATTAGACACACAAACATGAGAACAAATCACACTACAGGATGTAATAATTATGTCTATCAATGTCTCAGAATATGGTGTAATGCGTATGGATGTAATAATTATGTCTATCAATGTCTCAGAGTGTGGTGTAATGCGTATAGGTTCAGAAACAATTTGCGGCAGATCGAATGCATCCAGTAGAGTAGCAAAAAGAAGAACAGATTTATTATGCAGAAAAATCAAATTAATATTAATATCACCAACAAAAACTATATAATCAGCTTATATACAGAAATAAAAAGCACAATTTTATTTAAAGAGGGCAATTTAATTTAAACGCGTAACACATATTAATAAATTTACTTCCTTCAAAATTCTATTTAGAGCAAGAGTGTTTTGTATAAATAAACCGCCTTATTAATATCCCGTTCATTCTGCAACTACAACAAGACGAAGTAAGACATCAGTCTTCAAATGGTGGGTATTCTTTTTTTTAAACTATAATATACCCTTCTATTTACATTTATATTCATATAAACAAATACCCTGTACAGTGCAGAAAAAATCAAAAACTGTATTACATATAAATTCTGTTTAAAATAAAAACCCTAAAATAATTACATATTTGTCACAGTCCGAGAACAAACAAGAGCAGCTGATTGTCGAATCCGCCGAAAATTGGGACGCGTGCAACGAGGGGACGTATGACCCCATCGCAATGATGCGGTATAGGACACTTATAAGGCGGGAGCGGATAGAAAGTAGGCTCCAAAAAGAACAGGAACAGCATAAAAATCAGCAGCCGGTTATCGATTCAGACGAAAATTGGGACAACTGCGATGAAGAGACGTATGACCCTATGAAGGCCATTTTAAGACAGATGGCCATCACGATGCAAATAAAGAGGAACGGAGCCCTAAAGCGACAAAATCGAGCGTTTAGGGAAGAAGAAAGGTTGCGCTGATCAGGATTACCGGTAAATATAACCAAATATTTTTATTTATAACACATACATTTTGTTCTGTTTCAGGAAAAAAATAAAAGTGTTAAATTATATTATATTATATATATATATATATATATACAGGGTGAGTGAATTATCCAATTTCAAAAATGATATAACAACAATCACCTTTGTCACTTAAATAAATCACAAATCCATATCAAACTAAACTTTTCTGACAGTTAAAACGTCATACATTTGTTTATCATTTTGTCTCAATTCCATGGCTATCACTATAAAGTAGAAATTATTATAAAATATTAATGCAATTATTTCGCTTATAAAATGTGCAAAATAAAATCTGAAAACTGATTTAGATCCATAATTTCAAGCTCTACAACTTTTATTTGAAGCATTTTTGTCTAAAATTAATTGGCCACTTTTGCGCAAGGAAAAACTGATTTCCCATGTTAAACGCCTATGGCCAGGTTTTCATGTTACACCCTGTATATATATATATATATATATACATATATATATATATATATATATATATATATATATATATATATATATATATACATATATATATATATATATATATATATATATATATATACATATATATATATATATATATATATATATATATACATATATATATATATATATATATATATATATATATATATATATATATATATATATATATATATATATATATATATACATATATATATATATATATATACATATATATATATATATATATATATATATATATATATATACACATATATATATATATATATATATATATATATATATATATATATATATATATATATATATATATATATATATATAAATTATGAATCTCGAAACGCTGCAGTTTCGTTATTCGACACTAGAAACAATGTCATTCGTGTTTCTTAGAATAGAAGATAAGAAATATAATAAATAGGAGTAGAGACATGTGTAAGACAGATTGTGTCAACTTGTCTAGCTGGAAGTACGCTAGCTTGTAAATTGTCACGAATAAAATATTGAAAATTAAAATTTGTTTTTTTTTAATAAATTGCAAAATCAAAAACATAATTGGCGCAGTCGGTAGGACAGCCGACAAGAATCCAGTGAGTGAAAATAAACCTCGTAAGTCTGTGAAACGCTTGTCGAAAATTTTCAAATTTTCACAAGAGCTATCCGAACATCATCTACGATCTTCAAACGACCTAAACAGTGGTCGCACCAGGGTCTAACCACGACCCATCTTTACACATCGAGAACGTCATTCCGATACTACGAGACACCACCTCAACGTGAATCCAGCTCTGCAATCAGATCCACCAATCCAATCGATCTACGAGCTGCGTGACAGAAACACAATTTCCGCCCACTTGAAGCGCATCAAGACCATCACTACTATGAAAACAGCAGCCTACTTCACGATACTCTTACTGTAAGTCCACTTTCATAGTAGATAAAAATATTTTGCCGGTCGTAACAATCGGTCTGTGACTAAATACTGTTACACAAATTAACACAAGGGTTTTGTGGAACGGCTAACGCTGTTAGGAAACAAAACGAGCCCCGGCACAAGGCAAAACATACAATTACACATTGTAATAATCATTAAATGTTAATATATGTCTTCCGACGAAGATATTGAAAGAATACCTAACAAATTGTATATAATTCCGGTTACACTTAAACCAAGTATATTAGGTAGTAGTAGCAAAGTCAAACAACCTGTTACTGGAAATATAAATACACCCTTAACATATCCAATACAAGAATTAAACAACTACATTATTTTTACAACGATATAAATCCCATATATGATGAATATTTAAAATTAAAACAAATCGTTAATAAGGAAATAAAACAGTTAACAAATGAAACGTTCCTAACCGAAAATGGTAAAATTGTAAATTATATGTTCAGAGAGTTGGAATTAAACGTAATTAAATTATTTAACAAACGAAATAAAAGAGGATTAATTAATGGACTCGGATCCATTATAAAATCTATAAGCGGAAATTTAGACGCCACTGACGAGGAACGTTACAACACAATATTAGAACAACTCAGCAATAATCAGAAGACACTACAAACACAAGCAAACGAAGTCCTGCATCAACAACAAACACTCACAGATAAGTTTAACAAAGATATGCAAACTATAAACCTCAACTAGAATGAATTACGAAATTCACTGAATGAAATCTAGCCATAATTAAAACGGAAAAGAACTGGAAAACACTCATACACACCGAGGTACAGATTAACAAAATATTAATCTACATTCAACGACTCAAAAACATCGTCGATAACGTTATAAAATCATTAGAATTCTGCTCATTAAATCAATTAGATATTACAATTATAGACCTCGACAGTCTTCTAAACATTACACAAAACCCGAATATCCTTCAACTGATTGAAACAATATATGTCACATGTACACTACAAGATAACAAAATACATATCCTTTTAGCTGTCCCAAACTACACAAATGGTCTACACAAAATACAACAATTCACTCCCACACCATACTATGACTCCTCATATAAACAAATATTAGAAGATAATACCATGTATATTACACATAATAATAAGTATGTATCTATTAGTAAGTTTATAAATAAGAAATATTGTATCTCAAATTATAATCCTATAAACAGTTGTATTAATAATATATTAAATAAGCAAGTATATGATGATTGTTTAAGTGAGGAAATTACAACAAAGAATTATATTTCTCAAATACCATTCACAAATAAAGTAATAATTTTCTCACCAAACCCGCAAAAATTAGAGTTTAACTGTGGAAACAATTATAAATATAAACAATTGCAGGGTATTTTTCTTAATGACCAAGATACGTGCGCCATAAAAAATTGGCAATTTCAAAAATATAAACCATTACATCAAGAATATATTTTCGATAACTTAAATAACATGGAATTAAAGAAAGTGCCGCAAATTACTAAAGTAAATGAATTAAAATTGAATGTTACACATTTACAAGAAATTGAATCTATCAGACAAATTAGCAATCACCATATACCTACATTTTATATAATCTTCTCTATTATTATAATTATTATTGTATTAATATTATTTAAAAATAAAATATATACTCTTCTTATCAAATGTAAACAAAATAGGATTATTCAACAAAATAATAAGGATCTAGAATTAAACCCCCTAAAATAACATTGTTTCTTGAAAATTAAAATTTGTTTTTTTTAATAAATTGCAAAATCAAAAACATAATTTATATATATATATATATATATATATATATGTATATATATATATATATATATATATATATATATATATATATATATATATATATATATATATATATACAGAGTGAGTCTGGTAAGACGCCCCCCCTTTAACTTTTTTGTTATGAGTAATAGAAAAAAATGGTTCATATGAAAGTTTTATTATTTTAAATATACTATTTGATGGCAGATGTAGATATTTTTTATAAAGTCAGGTTTACAAGATTTGACTATCAACTTTTATTTTTTAAATAGCAACCTATAATTATTTTACTAAAATAAAAACCGCCATTTTTTTCTCTTTTCAACGGTGTATTAGTTTTTATTAATGTATCTGAAAAAATTCGAGAAAAATAAGAAAATTGAGAAATACTAGCAATAATTTTTATACAAATATTATAGGTGGCTATGTGAAAATAATTTGTTTTCAGTTGTTTTTGTTACTGAATTTGTTGCTTTAGTTTGTTAAGTTGTATAACACTGTTACATTTTGTTTATTTTCACATAGCCACCTATAATATTTGTATAAAAATTATTTCTAGTATTTCTCAATTTTCTTATTTTTCTCGAATTTTTTCAGATACTTATATATATGTATATATGTATATATATATATATATATATATATATATATATATATATATATATATATATATAAATATATATATATATATATATATATATGATATTCATATATATATATATATATATATATATATATATATATATATATATATATATATATATATATATATATATATAGATACGAGTATCATCATCATCACGCCTTTTACCCATCACTGGGTGTGGCACTCTGCCTAAACAGATCTCGGTAAGTGATATATTTTTTCGCGTGAAGTGCGGTTACCAGCCGTCAAATCACGGCCTCCAAAGATATTAGTGGTGGAGGAGCCACAGGGGTAGATTTTTTTAAAATGGTGAAAATTGTTTGTCGGCTGTGGGGATATATATATATATATATATATATATATATATATATATATATATATATATATATATATACAGGGTGTAACATAAAAACCTGGCCATAGGCGTTTAACATGGGAAATCAGTTTTTCCTTGCGCAAAAGTGGCCAATTGATTTTAGACAAAAATGCTTCAAATAAAAGTTGTAGAGCTTGAAATTATGGATCTAAATCAGCTTTCAGATTTTATTTTGCACATTTTGTAAGCGAAATAATTGCATTAATATTTTATAATAATTTCTACTTTATAGTGATAGCCATGGAATTGAGACAAAATGATAAACAAATGTATGACGTTTTAACTGTCAGAAAAGTTTAGTTTACGAAGTTGCGAATTAGTTTATTTTATTTTATATTAAAACTCGAGTAGTCATTTATTAGTTTATTTCATTTACATAATTTCCTATACATTTGTTTTCCCTTATTCCTAAATTTGCTTATCCCAGATTGTCGTTCGTACACAAGTCCTTGGTCTTCATCGTTTCTTCTGCCTGCTTTATTATCTTTCTTTCTTCTCTTTCTTCAAAGGCATCGACCTTTCTCTTCTATATTCCTTCTAAATTCTCTTCCGATTTGGAATGATTACCACCAGGTTGTTTACTATCTTTATCTTTCTCATTTCTTCACCTATCGGTCTGTCTCGGTCTTTGTCTTCAATGACCGAATATCCGGTTGCGAGTTGAATTTCCTTTTACTTAGATCCGTGACTTAAGTTGAGACGGTTGATTGTTGGTCGTTGTAAAGAAAAACGTGGTTGAGTAGAAAGTGGTTACGTGCTGAGTAGTAGTTTTGAGTAAATTCGAGTATCGGTCGATACTACCCAATTTGGGGATTACTTACCTCGAAACTACAAGTTTGGTAGCGAGATTCTTGGGAGATAGTTTGGGATTTCTCTCCTACCGAGCTTCCACGTGGGGATCAGATTCAGTCCCGTTGCCGCTGCATTGCTCACCGCCCCCGCCTTTCATCTTCCTGAGGGCAGACCAACAACTGGGACCATCTTCAACTCCAGAGAGTGACTCGTCACCTCGTGGACTCCCGGTTCAACCCATTCCGGTATCCAGGTCACCAGGCTACCATCCCTCGTTCCAGCGTCGAGTGCGAGAAAGAGACCGCAGATAAGTGCTTTTTATTGTACTCTGTAAAAGAACTGTAGATTTATTATTTTTATTGTTTCGAACATTTAGTTAGTTTACTGCGCCATTCACTAGAGTTTCGTTATTTTGTTGTAAGGGAACATAGGTGTTCAGGACTTTATCTTGGATTTCATTTATTTGGTACGACGTTGGTACCATCCGCGTTGCACTGTTTCCGCGTATACCCCTGATTCCCCATACCTGTCTCGCGCTCTCCGGTTGATCAACCTTTAGGTGGGTATTTTGAGTCATATAGCTGTCTTATGTCATATAAATTTCGTGCACGCTGTGTACTCCCATTTTACTTTACTGTTTTTGTTCACTTCGTGAATGACCTTACGTCAAGTGCAGTAACTATTTATTTACGGTGTTTTATTTGTCACAATTTAGTATTTATATTTTACTTGCATTTATATGTATTATCTTTTCTAA
This sequence comes from Pterostichus niger, assembly GCA_947425015.1. Classification (NCBI taxonomy): domain Eukaryota; kingdom Metazoa; phylum Arthropoda; class Insecta; order Coleoptera; family Carabidae; genus Pterostichus; species Pterostichus niger. The sequence continues at coordinate 11,520,968 of OX380350.1, forward strand.
TAATAAGTCAGTAGTTAAGATTATTTCGAGTCATTACGTACCCTGCACTTTCCCGATCTCTCACTCTCGCACAGAATTTCCGTCGAAGGTTAAGACGACACGTCCTCGCCGCCATCACAATTTGGTTTTTGTGAGAGCAACTGCTCTAATTGTGTGGCGCCCTCTCAAAAAGTTACAACCCCCCCCCCCCTTCTCCACTGAGAAGCCGGCACCTCATCCATAAGGTAGGATAGTTACATCATAACGTTTCCCATGGATTGTTAAAAAATACTTATATGTTTTTGTTCTCATTTTTTTCTTCTCTGGATCAGAAACACGAACTCTCTTATTAGCTTTATCTTCGATTAGCGAAGCCATGTAGCTTGATCTTTTTGAATATGATCCTAAACGCCAATATTCCTCAAATATAGCTTGTCTTTTGAAAACAGGTATCCGTTCGTTACATTTCATTCTACATGTTGAGAGTTCTTTCATGATTCTTCCTGGAATCATTTTCCCCTTTAAGGTTTTATAGGACTGTCCAGTATTAAGTTTTAACTTCTTATTCTTTTTGCTCACTCTCTGCAGGTGGTTCCCGATAGAGGTCTGATTCTCCTCTTTCGGGATCTGATTCTCCCCCATCGGGTGAAGAAAATGATTTGTCTTGCTCACACGGTTGATTATAATTTGGATCTTGTACGGAATCATCGCTAGAAAAGTCTACTTCTTGTTCTTGTGTAGCTTCACTTTGCTTTGTGGTGGCAAAATCCACCGTAGAAGTGGATGGTGTCGGCTCCACATCTATGCTGCTTTGCACCAGTCCTCCTTCACTTCTTTCGACTAAAATAAATATAAAATACATTATTCTAAACTAGTAATACGAACATGTAATAAATAAAACAATTGCTCAAAATGTAATAAAGTAATACTACTTACCATTTTCATATTTCTGTTTGAGTGCGTTGGAGAGTGCTAGATCCACTAATTTCTTTCCTCTGTTGCAATTCATTGTATTTTTTAATTTATATTTTTCTAATACATTCACCATAATAAACAATATTATAACAACACTTCGTTCACCCAGCACAGCAAAGATGGACTGAGAGCGTAGCGTAAACCAATCATACCGTACAAGTTCAGACATGTCGGTGCCAATGCATTTGCGGATTTATATTTCTAATAACATATGTCAGCTATATGTAACGTTTGGAAACCGACCTAGCGATGTTCTTTTGCACATAAGTCAAATTATGTGCTTTGGTACGCCTATAGTGTGTACAATCATTTAGGTTGAAAAGGAACGACTGTTCGTATCGCCTGTCTACATACGAAGTTGACTTATGTGTTTTAGTATGGTTGTGAGTTTCGGAAAAACGGACACGTTGCAATTATAATATTGGTGTATTAAAAACAATACATATTTTAGTCATTTCAATTAATATGATAAATATATATATAAATAAATATATCATCACGCCTTTTACCCATAGTGCAGTTACGAGCCGTCAAATCACGGCTCCCAGAGATATTAGTGGAGGAGGAGCCACAGGGGTAGATTTAAATTGGTGAAAATTGTTTGTCGGCTGTGGGGATCGAACCAGGGTTCTCAAGATCCATAGGCCGACTCGATACCACTGAGCCATCTACCCTATGAGCCGGTATAAAATTTATATTTTAACTGCTCATCTTCGTTTATATGATTTATATATGAAGAAATAAATGATTCAGTTTGAAAGAAGGTATTTTTATTTTGCCTAAGAAAAATGACAACTCTTCCTTTTTACTATAGCAAAAAACAATAATAACATAAAAATAAATAGCAACCAAAAACATATTAAAATTACAAAGGTTACATGATATATGTAAAAATGAATATGTAAATAACAAAATAAAAATGAATCAATCCTGTGGTGGCACAGGAAGCCCCCCCCACGAGACGGAGTCCACCACTAAAGACTGGGAAGGAAACTTTTGAATAGGAACAACAAAATCTTCATCTACATAAGCCGGTTTCAGTCTGTCAAGTGAAACAATCTTAGAATTGTTGCCAACTTGAATCTCAAAAAATTTTTCTTGACGACGAATCACACGAAATGGTCCAGTGTACGGACATGTAAGTTTACGTTTAACACCATCCTCTCGTAGGAAAACATAATCACATGTGCTTAAATCTTTATGTATGAAAGGTGTTATTTGCCGTTTACGTGGATATGTATAAGTTGTGTTTAAGAAAGTGTTTCGCAATTTTTTAATCAAATCTTGTTCACCTATAGGTGGAAAAATATTTTGAGATAAAATTTCGCCAGGAATTCTCAAATTTTCGCCATATAATAATTCTGCCGGTGAACACTGAATTGGTTCTTTAAAAACAGTTCGAAATCCCAATAAAATTAACGGCAAATGTTCTAACCAGTTTGCTGTTGTAAGCTTGGCTTTAATTGCTGTTTTTATTTGCTTATTAAAGATTTCTACCGTTCCATTGCTCTGAGGATGATATGAAGTAGTTCTTATTCTCGTTGAGCCCAAAAATTTTGTTAATTCAGTAAATAGCTTGGATTCAAATGGTGTTCCCTGATCTGTAGTGATAATATGTGGAACGCCAAATCTAGGAACATATTGCTCTAAGAAAATTTTACTAATTTCTTTTGCAGAAGCTTCCTTTAAAGGATAAGCTTCTGGCCAACGAGAATATCGATCCACGATCGTAAAAATATATCTGAAATTGTCAACTATAGGCAGAGGGCCAATTACATCCAAATAAATGTGTTTAAAACGACCAGAAGGTTCTAAAAAGTTACCCAAAGGTGATTTAGTATGCCTATAAATTTTTGCTCTCTGACATTTAATACAGCTCTTACACCAAAAATAAACGTTTTTTGCCATGTGTGGCCAAAAATATTTTGAGGAAATCAGCCTATTACAAGCTTTAAAAGCAGGATGCGACATATTATGGAACTTATTGAAAATAGTTTTTCGAAACTGGATTGGCAGATACGGTCTTGAATTTTCTCCGCTTGTCTCACAATAAAGTTCAATATCTGACAGTGGTAAAACTATTTTTTCAAGTGAAAATTTGGCATTTACGTTTTTTGACGTTAAATGTATCAATTCTTCGTCTAGTAACTGTGCCTGTTGTATAGCTTGTGGTGTTACTTCCTGTAAGGAAATAGTCTCGATACGTGATAAGGTATCAGCCACTATATTTTCTTTTCCTTTTACATAACGAATATCTGATGTAAATTGAGCTATAAAATCTAAATGCCTGAATTGACGAGGAGTACGCTCAGCCTTAACAAAGAGAGAGGTTGACAAAGGTTTATGATCTGATAAAATAAAAAAATCTCTTCCCTCTACATAGTATCTAAAATGTTTAGTTGCCAGATATGCTGCTAGTAATTCCCTATCAAAAACTGAATAATTAATTTCAGCTTTTGAAAGTTTCTTTGAAAAATATGCCAATGGTTCCCAGATGCTACCAGAAAATTGTTGTAAAACTGCACCTACAGCTGTTGAAGATGCGTCTACAGCAATAGACAACTGGGCAGAATCATTTGGAAAAACGAGAAAAGAGGCCAATGCCAATTTTTCTTTGACAGTTTTGAAAGCATTCAATGTATTATCATTCCAGAGTAAATTTTCATTTGGTTTTTTATTTAAGATCATTTGATACAGCGGGGTTAGAAAGAAAGCAAAATTTGAAACAAATCTGTGATAATAATTAATCATTCCTAAAAACCTTTGTAAACCTTTACAAGTAATCGGAGGAGGAAAATCTTTAATTATTTTGACTTTACTATCTGCAGGTTTAATCCCTTTACAAGAAATATCATGACCCAAAAAGGTTACTGAAGGGACATGAAATTCGCATTTTTCAGGTTTAATTTTAATATCATTTAAACGCAATCTCTCAAATACTATCTTAAGATGATTGAAATGTTCGGAAGAATTTTTACTAGCTACTAAAATGTCGTCTAAATAAACAAAAATAAAATCTAGATCATGGAATATTTCGTTCATGAATCTTTGAAAAGTTTGTGCTGCATTTTTAAGACCAAAAGGCATTCTAGTAAATTCAAATAATCCAAAAGGTGTTGTAATAGCGGTTAAATAAACGTCTTCCTCGGCAATAGGTATTTGATGATAAGCCCTAACCAAATCAATTTTTGAAAAAATTTTACAATCAAACAAATTATTATGGAAAGAATGTATATGAGGTAACGGATATCTATCAGGAATTGTAACAAGATTTAATGCCCTGTAATCTCCACATGGTCTCCAAGAATTCTCTTCCTTTTTCGGAACCATGTGAAGCGGTGAAGAAACTGAAGAAGCTGATACTCTACAAATACCTAATCTAATCATTTCATCAAATTCACACTTAGCAATCTTAAATTTTGAATGATTCAACCTTCTGGGTTTAGCATGAGGCAAGGAACCATTTATAACAATGTGATGTTTAACTTTATGAGAAACAGATTCATTAAAATTAATGGGGGAAGTAACAGTAGGAAATTGGCTAATTAATTTGACAATTTGCTGACTACTTGAATTCAAAGTATGCAGTTGAGCATTATTATCAATAATGTTTAAATCGGCAATTTGTTGAACATGTTTCTCTAGTAAAACTCTGTCTTTAAGATCAATTAATAAATTAAAAGTGGAAATGAAATCAGCCCCCAAAATAGGTTGATCGACATTAGCAATAACAAATTGAAAAGAAAAAACTTTACTTAAATTAAGATCAAGTTTTAACAATTTAGTACCAAAAGTTTTTACACTAGAGCCATTTACTGCTGATAAAAAAAGTTTAGGATTAGAACATTTAATTTTACAAAAAGAATTTGGAATAACAGAAACCTCAGCCCCTGAATCAACTAAAAAAGTAAGATTATTAATTTTATCAAAAACATGTAAGCGACATGAACTATAAGTAACACTACTAGCCGCCACAGTAGGTACATTTATTCGTTTAAATGGTTTTGAGATGAATTACTTTTAAATGAACACGGTTGAATACATTTAAAAGCTTTGTGTTTAAAATTAAAATGATACCAACATAATCCAGTGTCACTTTTATTAGATGAACAATTGTTTCTATTTTTTGACACATTACTGTCAACAACTGTCAAAAGTCTACTAACATCAGCACGTAATTGCTGCCAATCATTATTGTTTACAGAAAAATTTCCTGTTTGTTTATTAGCAAAACCCTTTAAAGCTGATAAATTAGGTTTGTCAAGTTCCCAAATTTTATCCGCAATTTTCAACAATTCTGAAATAGGTTTATCTGTTATCGGTATAAGAGCAATATTAATGGAAGAGGGTAATTTCCGCATCCAAAGTTTAAAGAGCAAATCATTATTAAAATAAGAACTACTTCCAGCTAAAGAAACAATTTTTCTATATGATTCTGATGGCCGATTAAACTCAAAATCTGTACTTGACAAAATTTCCTCTAAACTACGTTCCTCACTTATAGAATGACGTGAAATTAAATTTGTTTTAATAAAATCATATTTGTCTGTTACTGGAGGTGAGTGTAAAATATCAGTAATTGTGAGTATACTTTCCTGCGAGAGGGCTGACAAAACATAATTGTATTTAGTTTCATCTCGTGTGACACGACCTAAACGAAATTGAGCTTCAATGCAAGCAAACCATGCTGACGGACTATGATTCCAAAAACTTGGAAGTTTAACGGAAAAAGAAGCATTCTGAATACCAGGCAAGGGATCAACATTTTCCACCAATTCTTCAGTGGGGAGCTCCATCTCGCGATCAAAGAAAAACAGAAACTAAACACACAAAGAAAATATTATAAATATATAAAAATAAAATATTAATAATAGTGAAGTTTATATAAAATGATGAAGAAAATGGCGAAGAAAAACCACTGTCTTCTTATCTTGCTAGTTGTCCTCTTCATAAATTGGATTTCAATAGTCAAAGTCAGAAATCGATGATCCAAAATGATGGTCGAGGTTGAAGATGAAGTCAAATTCAGAAGCGAAGGTCTACGTTCAGAACTGCAGAAATTCTTGAAGAGGTGTAGACGAGAAGTGAAGGTCGAAAGTCCAAATCAGAAGAAGTGAAGTTCCAATTCGGGAATAAATCACGTCGGGGTCACCAATAAATGAGCCGGTATAAAATTTATATTTTAACTGCTCATCTTCGTTTATATGATTTATATATGAAGAAATAAATGATTCAGTTTGAAAGAAGGTATTTTTATTTTGCCTAAGAAAAATGACAACTCTTCCTTTTTACTATAGCAAAAAACAATAATAACATAAAAATAAATAGCAACCAAAAACATATTAAAATTACAAAGGTTACATGATATATGTAAAAATGAATATGTAAATAACAAAATAAAAATGAATCAATCCTGTGGTGGCACACCTATATTAATGTGCATGCCTGGTATTTGTGCCAGTTTTGGGACCAACTAATATCTCCGATGTTATGACGTGGTCATCCATGTGAATAATTCTCAACCGGGTTCCATTACATAGACCACAAGATATGTCTATGTTTCGCAGAACATTACTACGGCATTCAGTTTTAATTTCAATACATGTGGTGGACATCCTATTGGTGCTATGGCATGAATCATATCCAAGGGAACATAAAAGTTCTCCTGGTATGATTTTGAATTGAATCGGAAAAAAGTTATTGCCGTTCAGGTGACTGGATCAGTTTTAACATTTGTTCATTGAAACGGAAGGCCTCTTAGTTCTGCACAGTCCAGCATGTACTTGGAAGTCATGAACGCTTCGTCCCATATGAGTAGATTTGCTTCTGCAAGTTGCAGAGCCCGCTGATCTTGAAACTTAAGATAGTTTGATGAATGTGAATCACATGGTATAGGTATGCCGAATTGCATATGACTGGTCATACCATCCAATAATAAAATGGCAGCAATTCCAGTGAATGCAACAGCTGTTGCAACTATACCAGCGCCTTTGGCAAAGTTTAGCAAGGTATTGTAGAATTACGTTGTTCCAGTACCTGCGGGACCATCAATGAATACTAATTTTGGTGTGGTGACATCACCATTAGCATGAAGAAGAATGAGGTCAGTAACATGTCAAAAAACTTGTCGTTGAAGAGGATTCAAGTTTTGGATCATTTGTTGTCCGATAGTTCGAAATGGCAATACATCAGGGACATCTTGTGGATTTTGTTCACAAATAATACGCTCTAATTCATCTGGTTGAGGAATAGGAAGTCCGAAGAATTGTAAAGATTTATTATGTTGCCGTAGTAATGTATCAATTTGCTGTAATGCCAGCAATTTAGCATCGTCGATGTTATTGACGATATTATCGCGCAAATAAGCAGACATCTGTTCAGCGAAATGAAGCCATAATGTCGCAGGGTCTTGCGGATCACACCACAGTAATACATACGTAAATAATTTACGTAGCATTGCTGGTAACATATGATTGCAAGCCTCTTGAAGACAGAGGAAATACTCACGGTCGTCTTCAAGTAGATGTCGTGCAATATAGGCAGCCCGAAACGTGGGGAAAATTTGTGCGTGGACAGTTCGAATGTCCTCAAAGCTTGTTGCGCCTCGAATACGAGACAGCAACATCCTCAGATAAAATAAATCCCCACTCCTCGGTGAGATATCTGGCAAACGACCAATTACATTAAAGTGTGACTTCCAAACAGTGTACACGCGACGTGTTTGTTGCCACGTGTAATGTCGCACAATATCAACGAAGAGATATTGACGAGCGTTTGCATCGGTACGGTTCAATTCAAATCACGCCAACAAATGAATGTTCCGATGTTCTGCATTCTGAACTGCCTGTTGGACATCTTGTGGTCGGAATACGATCGCCTGCATGTTCGGTATATGTACTTGGAGCTATAAAAGAAAGTGGCAGTATAATTACACACTAATATTGTTGTTTGTAATATTTTCGAATAAACTTACTAGAAACACAGACATGTTCGAGTAGGACATTAGGAAGCCAGAGATACGCCAATATGCTTCATGAGCACTAACGTAACGGCAATCCTGATAATGTTGGATTTCATCCCAATTGAATTCTCCAGTGGCAGATCGCGTACCTTCGTGAATATTAATGACGACTCCATCGTGACCTTTATGTACGTATTTGTATAGATATTTCGTGGCCTTTATGCTTGCGCATACTTCTACATTAATGTATGTGCGAAATATTTGTAGAAGAGATGGTGAATGGGGCACAACGTCTCGATTATTGTAAATCGCATTATCTTTTACAAATACTCTTCCATCCTGCATTCGGCGATATTTGGCTATGTGGCATTTCCTGTTAATTCCGTGTCCGCTAAAAATTTCCTGGGGTATCTCCATCGACATTACCCATCTCTCATGCAATTTATACCCATACGATTACGACCACATTTTCGATGGATCATGTGTTTCGTCACTTACTCGTATAAGTCTGGTTCTGATGTTTGATCCGGCAATCCTGCCCGAATCATTTGGTTCACTTGTTCAGGCGTCACAATTTTATCCACTCGGTCGAAGATGACTAAAATGTGCGCATGTGGTAGTCCTCGTTTCTGCACCATGTACATGATGGAACGAACTCGGCCGAAATAATTCCGCTCTTCAATTAAACGCAACAGATGTTGTAGTTTAATATGAAAGATCTAAAACAATAATAATTATAATAATAGAAATTAAATTTTATCATAAATATTGGAATTAATATATTCTGATTATAAACATAAAAAATAATAATCTTGTAATATCACCTCTTTGACAATTAAATGTGTAAGAATATAGTTTCAGGATTTTATAAATATCAAATGATAAAATAACAACTTCTAAAGATTATTAATTTTAAATAGATATTAATTATTTAAAGAACTGCCGCGTTACAGTATTCGATTTCGAAATTATATTCATCCAGTTCTATCTTCCAGTGCATTAGTTTTTGGTTGGCGTTTTTCATGGTAAACAGCCAGACTAATGGTCTGTGGTCTTTTTTAATTATGAATTTTTGTCCGTAGAGATAGGGTTTAAAGTTATTTATTGACTATACTATACCTTTTAATTCTTTTTCAATAGTTGAGTAATTTTTCTTTGCGGAATAAAGGTTTTTGAAGCGTATGCGATGGGATTTTCTTGTCCTTCGTGTATTTGGGAAAGTACGGATCCCATTGCGAAGTCCGAAGCGTTAGTTGTGAGGATGAATGGTTTTGTAAAGTCTAGTGGTTTCAATGTTGGGGGATTGGAAATTAGTTCTTTTGCAAATTTAAATGCATATTGATATTCTTGGTTTTCTATGTTTATTATTTTGCCCTTTGTTAGGTAAGTAGTGAACGGTTTAGTGAGTTTAGCAAAATTTGGAATGAATCTACGATACCACGAGAGTTTACCAAGAAAACATTTAATTTCTTTGACAGTTTTTGGGATAGTTAATTTATTAATAATATCTATTTTCCTTTTATTTGGCTTAAGGCCTTCTGAAGAGATAACGAATCCTAGGTATTCTACTTCTGTTTGAAAAAATTGCGATTTATCAATTTGAATTTTTAGGTTAGCTTTTCGAAATTCATTAAAGACTTTCATAATGTTTTCAAGATGTTCTTGTTCGCTGTATCCAAAAATAATAATGTCGTCCATATAGACTAGACAAATTTTGTTTATTAGATCTTTTAATACTTCATTCATCAATCTTTGAAATGATGCTGGTGCATTGATTATTCTAAAAGGCATTCTCAGGTATTCGTATTGCTCTAAAACTGTTGAGAATGCAGTTTTTTTCTCTATCTTTGATATCTATTAAAATTTGGGGAAACTCTGAGTGTAAATCTTAAGTAGTGAATCTATATTTGGTAAGGGGAATTTATTTTCACGTGCTTTTTTGTTTAGTTGCCGAAAACAATTGCGAGTCGAGTTTTTTGTTTACCGGAAGCATCTACCTTTTTTGGCATATAGGAGAGTTATACGTGGATTTAGAAAAATTTGGTTTATTAGATCTTTTAATACTTCATTCATCAATCTTTGAAATGATGCTGGTGCATTGATTATTCTAAAAGGCATTCTCAGGTATTCGTATTGCTCTAAAACTGTTGAGAATGCAGTTTTTTTCTCTATCTTTGATATCTATTAAAATTTGGGGAAACTCTGAGTGTAAATCTTAAGTAGTGAATCTATATTTGGTAAGGGGAATTTATTTTCAATTGCTTTTTTGTTTAGTTGCCGAAAACAATTGCGAGTCGAGTTTTTTGTTTACCGGAAGCATCTACCTTTTTTGGCATATAGGAGAGTTATACGTGGATTTAGATTTTTGAATAACTTTAGTTGTTAGCAAATTTTGTACATATTCTTTAATGTCATTATCATAACATTGAGGTAGTTTGTATTTTTTTTTGTGAAAATGGGTATTTCATCTGTAGTATAAATTTTATGTCTAGTGGTATTTGTAGTAGCAAGTTGTTCGTTTTCCTTAGGAAATAAGTCTTCGTATTCTTTAAGTAGTGTAGCTATTTTTAATTTCTGACTTGTGTTTAAGTTTTGATCTCTAAACTGAATATAGGACAGTTTATTGTGGATTTCGCCTTATGTAGTGAATTTCATTTTACAGTTTTCAAAATGAATTTCGTTTGTTTTAAAATTTAGAGTAATATTTTATTCTTTTAATATCTCCTTTCCAAAGAGATTACAAAGGTGAAGAAAATCTACTATGTAAAATTTAAACAGTTTTTAATTTATTTTTAAGTTTACTGATTTTGTAAGGGTTTTTTTACCTTTTGTGGTGGAAAAGGTAATTTTATCTTGGTCATTGACTGTAATTTATTCTTTCGCATATCTAGGGGATATAAAATTTATGTCAGATCCTGAGTCGATTAGTATTATAGAATCGTTATTGTGTAAAATAGGAATTGAGTTCTCGTGACTTGTCATTACGTATTTTCGTTTTCTACGAGGTTTTCCTGAAAATCCTCAATTTGGTGTTCGTTCCCTTCTTCTATAGGGTATTCATATAATTCGTCGTTTGTTTCGTCTGGCGTATTTGTTTCATCGTTAGTATAGTTTTGGTAGTTATGATGTGGTACTATAGTTTGTATGTACATTGGGTCGGTTTGTCTTATTTGTTGTGTCATGGGTTTTGGTGTGAATGTCCTACGTGTTTTTATGTCATTGATAATGTTTCGACGAGCAAAGTTAATTATACCTTGTCTACTGGTCTAGAAGGGAACGATTGTGCAGGGAATTTTTGTGCTGCGATATTATTTCTGAATTGTGGTGTGGTGTGGTTCACTGTTTTAATTTGTGATTCAAATTTTTTGAGTGGAGATTGGTGTTGTACGTAATTAAATTCATTTGTTAATAGTTGTTACCATTCCTCAAGTGTTTTGGGATTTTTTACGGTAAAGGATTCGCTTATAATATGCGGTAAACACGAAATAAAGTGATGTACCACTAGTTTCTGATTTTCTTCTATTATTGAAGTTTTTACATGCATTTGATATTGTGTTAACATCATTTTATTTTTGTTTTTATTAAAGTGTGACAGTATTTCTTTCAAAAAGTTTTCTGAATTATTATTTTTTGTATTGCAAATAATTTTTAGTAGTAATGTTTCAGGGGTTGTTTTGTCTTCTAAATTTGTTTGGTGGAAGATCTTTAAGGTATTCCAATCAGGAAATGAATTTTCTGACAGATATGTTTTTGCACTGCCTTTTAATATATTTTTAATTAATTGAAAGGTGAATATTTATTGTATTTCAGTTAGAGTAACTCCTGTAAAGCAGGATAAACTCATCGACAGAATTTATGAATAAGTCAGGTCTTTGGTGTTTCCATCATATTCGGGGATGCCTTTTGACAGCATTTGAATGTCACTGTTTGTGGTAGTCATTATGTTTTCGTTATTCATAATATTAAGGTTAGAGGGTCTTAATGTTAATTTTCTAATCTGATTTTGTACAGCGTTTACGAATTCTTCACTGTCTGAGTCAAACATAAATTTGTGTAAGTGTGTGTGTCTCTGTGTCGGAGACCCGTTTCGATTATTAAAAGCGTTAACCTTTCCTCGAAACCCTGTGTTTAATTGTTACAAAAATATTGTACTTACACAGATATAATTGTTATGACCAATAAGATGGGTGGAGTCAGCGAATTGATTTATCCTGATCCTCCTGACGTCTTGACTAATGTTGATGAAGGGCAGCAACTGTAGTGTCTCGTTCTGGTTCCTCCTTGAATTGTTGTCCTATGCAGAAACTTCGTGGTTATGGGACAGCAAGAAGTTCTTAGGGATTGCTTGATCTGATGGGCAACTGTTTATGTCTGAGCTAGGATACCCTTGCTCTTATCTTCGTGGTGATGCCAAATAAATCGATGAAATCGAAAAGACTTTTACTGTAACTGCGGTTACCACTTTTGCTGGCACTTTCAACAATTAACTTTGTAAAAGACTTTTTGGCATCCTACCAACTGCGCCAATTATAATTGGGAGATTTTAATTATTGAAAAAAAAAATAAACACTTAGTTTTTCAATTAGAAGAATTTGTATTCAAGATGATCTTTACTTGTCGAGAATCAGTAAAAGAGTGGGTTTTTTCTAACTAGGATACATGTTATATAATATTTTAAGATTAGTGCTTATGTTGCTAAAAGTTATGGAAAAGTATCACGGTCAACTGAGGTTGACCGGTGCACACGTGTGTTGAATATGATGAAATATTACCTGGAGTGTTATCATAATTCGCGCATGGTCCAGGAGGGCGCGCATGTCGGTGACGGAGTTGGAGCGGACTTGCTCCAAACCCTGAAACGCCGTCAAATGCGCTCGGACCAACAGGCTCTTGTTCATGTAGCGCGAACACACCGTCGCCCAGGTGGTTGCGAAGTTGTCTGAAATGCTTCTCACGTTTCGTACGAAGAGGGCGGCCTCACCCTTGAGACACCGTTTCAGCAGGATCAGCTTCTGCATGGTGGGCACGTCGGAGCGGTTCACCACGAGGCCCTAAAAGGCATCGCGGAACGCTTCCCATTCCAGGTAGGAGCCTGTGAACTCTGGCAGCGGCACCTGCGGGAATGGAGGTAATGTCTCACGGGCCGCTGGACCGCCTGGCGAGTAGACAGGAGGCGTGCCTAGTGGCGGCGCGGGTAACATCTCCAGCAGTTTCGCGTTCCCCAGGTTGTAGTCCAGAGCGGTTGCTGCGATGGAGCCGCCTTAAAGGTATTCCGTAACTTCATCGTCTGCGTCTCCACACAGCTTCTCGAAGATGGAAAAGTATTCTTTCCAGTAGGTTGCCGGGGTTGACTTGTAGCTATCGATCAGCCCTTTGGTGGTTGCGATACCAACTTGGGCTACACATGTGGCCAGCTATTTCGGGATTTACATGATGCTATGACTCAGGAGTGTTTGTACCTTGAGCAGCTTCGAGGCCATTGCGCGAGCAGATTTCGTATGTTGATGAACATGTCTGAATAAGACTGGACCAGTTTAGTCGTGGAATCGCAGAGAATCTGCTGCCGCGGAAGAAGATGGTGGCTTCCGGTTTGCGGGCCACGTGAACCCGGCGTACTGGTATCGCGGTAGCCTTCCCAGAAGACCGTGGCCGACGACACGAGATAGAGAGAGAGAGAGAGAGAGAGAGAGCGTGGCAGAGACTCTTTCCGGCGGAAACTATCGCAATGGAAGCAGCAAGCAGCAAGCCCGTAGTGTACGAGCGTGACTAGACGTAGCGTTCGCTCAAACGAACGGACACTTGGAGGAACACGCGAAAGTCACTGAACACAACACTTCCTGAGTTACACGACACTCACTAAATATCTAAAGTTCCCTGGTTTCGACACCAAATTTATGTACGCGCGTGACTCTATGGAAGTGAGTGGATAGGAATAGAGTTGAGAAAAAACACTTTGTGGACAACACCTTGACACGTTTATTGAAATAGTACAGTTGTAGGCACTTTATCTATTTGACACGCTGACTAACCGACTCTTGAGTATCATTCAAGACTGCTGTTGACCGATGGCGACTGCAAAGACGGCTGCCAACGAACATCCCTGAACGACCGCAAGACCGCTGACTGGCCAGCGCAGGGACGGACTTCGCCTCAATTCTGCAAAGCGCGGGAAAACGCCCAAACAAATTGTGCAGACTGGTATTATTCAAGATTTACTATATACAACGCAATAAAGTTATTTTTTGAAAACAATGGAATATTATATAAATATAAAATAAATAAATATATCATCACGCCTTTTACCCATTACTGGGTGTGGCACTCTGCCTAAGCAGATCTCGGTAAGTGATATATTTTGTCGCGTGAAATGCGGTTACCAGCCGTCAAATCACGGCCCTCAAAGATATTAGTGGAGAGGGAGCCACAGGGATAGATTTTTAAATTGGTGAAAATTGTTTGTCGTCTGTGGGGATCGAACCAGGGTTCTCAAGATCCACAGGCCGACTCGATACCACTGAGCCACCTACCCCATAATATTATATTATATGCATAAAGAAGACATACACTTTTTACCTATGGAACGTCTAATGATATAAGCACCAAATGAAATAGAACACAATTGGCATAAATTTCCGTTAAACTGGTGTAACAATAAAATATTTCAAACTTACCGAATGTGCTGCGTTCATTATAGTCAAATTGCACAGCAAAAATGTATAGATAAAAGTGAAAATTGGGGTGAAGATATTGCTCAAAAAAAAAATCCTATGATAAAAGATTGTTATAAATGTTGTAATAAACTTTAATATAAATTATAATAATCTTTTATTCATATATTTATTTGTTTTATTACACACACACACTACAATATGGTGGCTCAGTGGTATCGAGTTGGCTTGTGGATCTTGAGAACGCTGGTTCGATCCCCACAGCCGACAAACAATTTCCACCAATTTAAATCTATCCCTGTGGCTCCCCTTTCACTAATATCTTAGAGGGCCGTGATTTGACGACGGGTAACCGCACTTCACGTGAAAAAATATATCACTTACTGAGATCTGCTTAGGCAGAGTGCCACACCTAGTAATGGGTAAAAGGCGTGATGATATATTTATTTATTTATTTTACACTACAATATACTACTACTACTACATATTATAAACAAACATAAAAATATAACATTTTTAAATTTTTATTACTTCAAATTTTTTTAATTCTATATCCACAGATTTTCCAACAAGTCCTTTTGATATTAAATATAAATATCCATTTTCAGCATCGATGTTCATTTCATCTAAATTATTAATTAGAATAAATGGAAGCTAAAATTATTCGTTAAAGATTCGATACTTGTTAATCGAGTTGAGGAAAATTTTGAATGTCGATTAGTTCGATATATTCATTTTCGTTTTCTGTATTATCATTAATTTGTTGTTTATCAGAATATTTTTCAATTTCTGGATTTTAGAATTCATTATTTTTAAGATTTTGATTAAATAGTTCCTCAAATACGAAGTTTTGTTGTGGCTGGTTTTGTTGGAAATAATTTTGTGGACGGACTGGTCGAGTTTGTGTACTCATGGGGGTTGGATTTATGAATTTTGATTTGCTCGTGGGGCGAATGGTTTAGGTTGGTACACTTGTTGTGTTCTTTGAGGTGTTGGAAATTTTTGCATCGGAGATTGATATTTGTGATTTTTGTTGGGCAGGAAAGTTAAAGTTATATGGTGAAGGTTTATAAATTAGTTTAGGTTTATTTAAATTTAAATTTTGGTGTTGGTTTTCGTGTAAATATTGGAAGTCGTTTATAAGGAGGTTTTCAATTTCTTCTAGAGAAAAAGGCTTGCGAGTAGCGAGGTTGTTTCTGTAAGGATCTTTACAATTTGAAATGAATGAGTGTATGGCTATGGATTGAATAAAAGCAATTATGCCTTCTTCTGCGTTAGGTACAAGATTGCACAAGTTAATTTTTGCTACTGCACGATCGTAATGATTGTTTTTGAATTTCTTTCATATATTCGAATGTTGCAAGTTTAATCATGTTACATGCGATAGTTGGTGCCTGCTGTTTATCATCGTATTTTGCAATAAGAAATTCGCGGAGCTCTTTCCATGCCTCGAATTTGTGGTCGTTTATTAATTATTCTGCGCGATGTGTTAGTTTTGCTTTAATTTGGAATAATATTAATTTTACTTGGATTGCGTTAGGTTGCAAGATATTAATTAATTCAATAATTTCGCCTGTTTGTGTTATGAAACGCGTAAGGAATTTAGGATTACCGTTATATTTAGGTATAGCGCTAACTAAATCGTTAATTGTTTGTTGCTTTTTTAGGGGTTCTGCGGCGATTTGTGGCGTCCGCTGGCCCGGAAGTCCTGTTTCAGGCATTGTGTCAATGTTAATATTTAAATTATTCAGTACTTCGAGTAAAAAATCCAGGTTTGAATTGAAATTGTGTCAGTGAATTTGTGTATACAGTGATTATGACAATTATATAAAATATGTGGTAGGTGGCTCAGTGGTATCGAGTCGGCCTGTGGATCTTGAGAACCTGGTTCGTTCCCCACAGCCGATAAAAAATTTTCACCAATTTATATCTACCCCTGTGGCTGCCCCTCCACTTACATCTTTCGGGTCGTGATTTGACGGCTGGTAACCGCACTTCACGCAAAAAATATAACACTTACCAAGATCTGCTTAGGCAGAGTGCCACACCCAGTAATGGGTAAAAGGCGTGATGATATATTTATATTGATATTTCACGATCCTACCGACTGCGCCAAATACTTATATTGATTGGCTGTTTCAATATAATATACAAAAATAGTTATTTTTTCAACACAAATAGTACAGCGTGTTTACAGTACAATTTACTAACATAATTTGACAAGTAACTACACGTGTTCTTGATAATATGCAGAAATTACCTTACTCAGCAATGTCTCTCATGTTTCACTGTGAGAAACAAATCTGATGCAATGAACTTGAAAGATTGTAAAATACAGGGCTGGACTCCTATATTACTTGTAAAATTCTTCATGTTTTTTTTAGGTATGCCCCATAAAGTCAGAAAATAGGTTATTCTCTTCTTTGCTCAAACTTAATATCTGCACCACAGTCGCCATTTGTTTCCTTAGTTAATTATTAGTTCAGTATTCTCCAATTAAATTTTTTACGAGTGTTCTTATTGCAACGTCTCATTTACTTCATTTAATTTTACTTCCTGGTGTTGCAAGTAGGTGCTTAAGTAATAAATTAATAAATTCTTGCATAATATCAGGTATTAATATTACTACAGCTTTCCGCTATTGACAACTCTTTTATATTTTTTAGTTAACATTTTCTCACATTCAGTTAAAACTTTTTCAAAATCTGCGCATTTAGTTTCGTTATCAAGCTGATAATCTTTAATTTTTAAATACTGAACGTCACCAATCCTCCTTCTATTAAAAATTATTAATAATGTTAAAATGCACTGTACAAATTCTTTATATGTGCTTCCATTATCATCATAATTTTCAAATAATTGTTTACAATAATTTGCAATATTAAGAGTTCCATCTCGGAATTTTTTAATGTCTGCAACTATTGGCAGTAAACTTAGTTTACTCCAACGTTTTTCTTGCAAATCTTTATTAGCATACGAATTGAGTTCAATATTCCATCTAGATGTTATTAGAAAACATTGTTTAAGTACACAAAACGCTCTTTCTAGAACATTTCTACAGTGGCTTTCCGAATATCTAGACTCCGATATATTTTCGGGGGGCATCCAGGTTAATAACCAGAGTTATAATGAAAGCTAGAGTCTCCGATTAACCAAAAATGTCTATTTTCCTGTTCATATTTATTTTGCAAATGTCGATTCACTGATGACAATTCCCAAATTGTGGCAGCATGTTTAGCTCCTAGATATCGGCTATTTACAGCAAGCAATTTGAAATCAGCATGACTTATCTGAAACAAATGTGGATGTGGAAATTCAATATATTTATACCTGTAATAATTATAGTACTTTACTAACTGCTTGCAAATTTATACTCGTACTTTAATATCCCTAGTATGTTATTGCAGGGTGAATTAGATCATTAAAATGCTATATGGGTGCAATCTATAGGCCCTGTAATATTCGGAAATTGGAATTTGTCTAAAAAAATAAATAAATTGTTTAATTTTAGATTTTATATTTTTCAATTTATTCAAGCGTAAAAATAATATAAATACTCATTTTCACTTGTCTTATTTCTTCTGGTGTGGTAGAAAATTTTACATATCTGGCAAGTAAATGATTTGTAAAAACGGTAATAACTACTTTTTTTTCACTACTAGCCTAGCAACGTGCCATTATTGACTTCGTTTTGAGTCGTGAAATTGTTTTTCTCTACCGCGTCCTTAACAACGGTCAATAATGGATTATTATTGACCTAGGTAAATAATGAGAACTGTCACTTTTCAGAGAAATTCAAGCTACTGAACTTATTTAACTCGTAAAATGCAAGGAAAATATGAATTCTGAATTTAAAATTGGCGCCTAATTTCAAGTTTGCAATCCCAGTTAAATATAAGTTTGAATAGTAAGTATCTTTCAAACTGTCACATTTTACATGTGAGTGTGCTTTACTGTTACATTGTGAAATATGTATTTATTTATTGTTAAATTCTCGAAAAGGTAAAAGTTTATTAAAATATTATTGAATAATCTTACATTGTACAGTTTTGTTTATTTTAGGGTTATAATTGCATTTTTATATAAGAAATGGAAAACATGACTAGTATTATTGCTGCAGAACCCATGTTTAATGAAATTTGAGTATTTCATATATTTCATGAAGTTCCAGTAAGGTTACCCACGGGCATATTAAGTTGCATTTAGAATTTCTGGCATCATTGGTTGAGATTATGACGTTTTAGAGATAATGTCGCCCACATTTTCTGCCAAAATGATTGCGAATGTACCTACTTCGCAATGAATACCCAATGTAAGTTTCTGAGTTATCTAAATTTAATTAAATGTTGGAACTATATTTGGATATCTTGCTTATTGTTTGAAGTTGTAGGTTTGCCATGTCGGAAACTAATTAATACTTTTGCCATATCAGGAGTGGGCCTCTTATTTAGATATTTTTTTAACTATTTCAACCCAAAAAGATTCTACCAGGACAAATTTTCTCCTAATCCTAATATTTTTAAAAAACCATGTTAAAAACAAAAGAATTTTATTTCCGCCTTCTTGGTTTTTGTAGATATTAACAAGTATACTCATCAAATTACTTACTTTATGATTATTAAAAAAATTCGTTACATAGGATTAAGAGCTAGTAGTGAAAAAAATAGTATATAAACCACGGTTGAGAAGATCATTATTGACCATGCGCCTTGTACCCCCTACATAATATGTAATTGAAATTCTACTCAGCTGCAGTGAATTTGAATTATATAATCCCTCTTTTTCCGCTATGTCATGTTTGACTCACGTAAAGAAAGCAACGAAGGTGTTAATCAGGACACAATGTGAGAGGGAAGGTATTTTGACATATATAGAAAAGATAGTTTTACAATATAAATAATATAATTTTCAACAAAAAATTTGTACAAACCATTTTTGTAATAAAAAAAACTATTATAAAAATCCTTTTCCATTAGGTAACTAAAATAAACAGAATTATAAGTGGTTAAAGAGTGGACATTGGCAATAGCACCGACAAATTAAAAATTAAAGTTAAGAAAATGTACAAAAATAAAGTTTATTTTTAATAATAAATTTGTTTTAAGTAGATACTGATTTATTTTTTACTGTAGACAAAGTAAGTGATTAAAAAGTGTTTAAATTAAATTATAATAATATGTGTATACAGGGTGAGTCTGGGTAAACGAACTCCCCCCTTAACTTTTTTATAATAAAAAAAAAATTCTTTATATAGAATATTTATTATATTAAATATACTATTTTATGACATATATAGTTTTTCTTTTGTAAGATCAGGTTTACATATTGCGACTATCAACTTTTATTTTTCAAATGAAAACCTAGAATTGTTTTATTAAAATTAGAACCGCTATTTTTTTCTCTTTTCAATGACGTATTACTTATCATAAATGAATATGAAGAAATTAGAGATAAATAAGATAATTGAAAAATATCAGAAATAATTTTTAATCAACTATTCTAGGTGGCTATGCGAAAGTAAACAAAATATAACAAAGTAAAATTAATGACGTGAAACAGGTAACAAATATATATCTGCATTGTTGTCATTAATTTTACCTTGTTACATTTTGTTTAATTTCGCATAGCCACCTAGAATAGTTAAATAAAAATAAGTTTTAATATTTCTCAATTATCTTATTTATCTCGAATTTTTTCATATTCATTTAATACATCTTTGAAAAGAGAAAAAAATGGTGGTTGTTATTTTAATAAAATAATTCTAGGTTTCCATTTGAAAAATAAAAGTTGATAGTCGTATCATGTAAACCTGACTTTATAAAAAATTTCTATATAAATATAAAAATAGTATATTTAATATACTAATACTACTGTATAACGAAAATTTTTCTATTTCTTATTATCTAAATGTTAAGGACTCACCCTGTATAGATAAATGATTTTTAATTCATTACATGATTTTAAAAGTAGATATTAGTTAAAATATTATTTTACATTAGTCTACGATCAGAAAGTTTTACTTAATAATGGTGTGAAATAATTTGTAACTAATATGTACTTTTAAGTTAATAATTCAAATATCATCATATCTATTGACTTACTATTAATGCGCGCAACCCACTTTACATTAGTGTATATATTACAACCGCTAGTGGCCAGTGATGCTCAAGTCTCGAATAGTGTCCCAAACAAATTCGCCCGCAACCATTAGTTCATCTTCAGCTTTCGACGTACAATGTCATTATTAACATAGCCTTTCACCATGGCTGGTGAGCGGTTTTTTAACACTGGATATGTTTCTATAACATCTCTACATTCTATAAGACTCGGCAACTTTAAATTTCGTAAATTTTTGGAGAATACTTTTTTGATGATATTTTTTTCCGGAGTTCTCCAGGTGCGAACAGTTTCTAAAAGTAGATATATATTAGACATTAATTTTTAATAATAATAATAGTAAAAAATATGGCCGTGTAGATTCAAGCTATAAAAATGGTATTACTTTCTCATAGTCACCTAGTATATATGAATAAAAAGATAAAATACTTGGCTAGTTTCAAAATTCGAATTTTGAAACTAACCAAGTGTGTTTTTTTTCCCGACAGGGAAATCCATTGAATTTACAGAATATTTGAATTAAAATCATTTCTGATAGTTCTGTTATCTTATTTTTCTCGAGTTTTTTATTATTAATGATAAACAACCTTCTACATCATGAAAATAGAAAATAAATTGCCGTGTTAATTCAGGAAAAATACTCTAGATTTCCATTTAAAAAATTAAACCTTATAATCGTATTGTGTAAAACTTGCTTTAAAGAAATTAAAGGTGAGGTAGGTCGTCTTTCCAAATACAGCCTGTATTTATCTTATTTAATTAGTCTTGTTTTCTGTTTAGTTCTCGAGATTACTATGCTGTCGTACGTAATTCCAGATTTCAAGGGATTATCATTGCTAACTTTTAAACCATAAAAGCTAAGATTTATTTCAGATCTATTTTCGTTTGCCAAAAATTTCCATATGTCACAAGATAATGACAAAAAAATCTAAAATTAGTCGATGTTTCCTTTCTCAAGTAATTCCTAAACTATTCAATAGAAATAAAAATGTTTCAAATAAAAAAGTTAGATATGGTTAAGCTATAAGTGGTGTAGCAAAATATTTTTGAGATATGACATAAACTTATAATTTTTTTAACTGAAATCAATATTAAAAATTTAGAGAAATTTAGTAAATACAAAAAAAAATCGGACTCATTGAAATTTATTGTTAAACAATCGAAAACAATTGAAACACGTAAATTTGTACCGCAAATTTGTGAAATAAAATGTGTGTATGTTCCTATCAAAAATATTTTGCTACGCCATCGGTTAGAACTTAAATATATTCAACGTTTTTATTTGAAACATTTTTCTCTCTATTGAATATAGAAATAGACCAATTTCAGCAATAGTAGATCTGAGATAGCCTCCCAATGGTGCACCAGATGTCCCATTTAACCGAAGTCGTAGCTCTTATAGTTTAGAAGTTACCAATGATAACCCCTCGAAATATACACACTGTATACAATAAATTGAGATTAATTTACTGCATGATTGGAATAACAGGCATGGCTAAAGTAAAAGTTTAATTATACATGCGAGTGCTTTATGCTACTTTCGGATCCACTATTTGGATCTCGGAAACCATAAAAGTTATGAAGTATTACATTAGCAATGTAGTGTCATTTTTGAGACGAATTCAAATTCATTATTTTTTTTTTCGAAAAGTTATAGGTTCCTATAAAACATTTGTTATTTTTTATCTTTCCACTGATACAAATGTTATTATATACTCAAATTAGTTTCCTTTGGGAAATTTTCTGAAAAATGTTAGAATAAAAATATCTACTGTTTGCATTAGAAACATGTATCTTTAATATTAGTTGTTTATGAGTTACGTATTTGGAAAGAAATAAAAATGGACTAAATCGATTTTCTGCATTTTTCTAAAAAGGTGTAACAATTTTTTAAATAAAAAATCTAATGTAACCGACTATGTATTTCTTATAGCTCTCAAGATCCCTATAGTGGCCCCAAAAGAACACAGCCTGAATACTAATAATATAATTACTTTGTTTAGAAGTCGGATAAGTGTGAATTTGATTATTGACCCACAATTTTAACTGCATGGGTGTTCTATTTTTTAATTCTTCGTACATCGTCACATATTTTACACACTCATCGAAAGATGGTAATCTCTTCTCTTTTAAATGTTCAGAAAATAATAACCTAGCTCTTTTTTTTCCGGGGTGTTCCATGTATTCCGTTTTATGTACGAAGATATTTCCACAAAAAAAGTAACAGTTGAAAGTATTTTATAAATTTCACATAATAATTTTTATTTTACCTAAACTTTTCCGTCGTTTTATAAGTGTTAACGCCAAATGTGACCTAGAGCTTGCAGACTTTGATTCTGTAATTATAAAAAAATTAGATAGCTCAAACACGTTTAGAAATTAAGAAATAATTTCAGATTAAAGACGGTTAAAAAAAGATCATTAGTTGAAAAATGTCAGATTAAATTTAATATGCAAGAAATACCTAAAAATTTAAAAAAAAATGCAGCAAAGGCAAAATAATATATTTTGCTGACGAAAACTAAAGATTTATATTAATCAAGATAATTATATGACTTTGTTACTATGACTACCGTCAACCGGGGCGAATGGAACAATTTTTTGATATTTTTGATCATAGATTTTTTATTAATGCACATACCGTGTTCAAATTTTGGCCCATTGCAGCTATGACTTTTACTTACATAATTTTGTTATTATTATTATTTTTTAATTGCAAATAATTTATTTTTTAATTTTTTTATGCTTGTCTCAATTCGCCCCACGTTTGGGGTGAATTGGGACAGCTGTTTATTTTGCATATAAATCCCAAATAACCTTTAGTTATTAGTGAATTGGGACAAAAAAAAATATTTTTAAAAAGTAAAACTCTTTATTCTGCAAAAAATACAGAAATTGCAACTTGAAAACATGTTGTATTTTCTTTATAAACTACATAAAACAAAGTAAACTTCTATAAAAATGGATAAATATTATAAAAAAATATATTGGTACTTAGGTAGGTTTTTGGTTTACTATATAAACGAATTATATCATGCAATTGTATGCATTTATTTCTAAGTTTATTGGAAACTGATAGCCCCCTCTTCGCATTGCAATTGGCTTCGGCAGTCTTCGAGTTATTGGGGTCCTTTGAATATCACAACAATCTTCAACTTGAGGATATATAAAGGCGTTTTTTGTTTTACTATGTCTTCTAAGGAATATGGCTGTTATCTTGTTATCACACATCTTTCTTATTCTTCCTATATAATATTTGTCAAGTTTGTTAGTCTTCAAGCAAACTTCTACAAAAACTTCAGTCTTTACATTTTCTATATCACTGTCTTTATTTTGAACTATTTCCTCAGTTTCGAATGATTCTTCGCTCTTACTAGTACTTTCTTCATTCTCTGAGTTTTCAAAAGAGTCTTCTATCCTGCCCTCAGAAGGTGTGTCGATTTCAGATTGAGAGGTTGACGGCAACGAAAAGTCTTCTAACGAAACACTTTTGCCAGGTTCAACAGAGACGATAATGATCGGTGTGTATCTTTAAATCATGTCCCATGAATGATGCGAGTTGTCCAAGTTCTGTTTCTTGTAAGTTTAGCATTTGTACAATTGTTGCTATCTGTTTTCTTAGCTTTGTTCCCTTCAAATTTTCAGGGTGTTTTGTACCTCATTGATTAGCAAAATATCTTAAAGAAACACACGCTCTTAAAAACTTATTGTCCTCGCCACCAGGACATGCAAATACATATAGATTTTTATCAGATACTAGGTCATCTTTTTCTTAAGCTTATTAACAAATTTATAATATTAACTTGTTCTAAACTGAGAAGTATTGGAACTGATCTGCCTAATTTTCCTCTGATCTCTACTTTAACAAAACGTTTAGCTAAAATTTGTTCTAGTTTATTTAAAAATTCGAAAAGATCCGAGTGCTTGTCTTCTGCAATTGACTGTCTTTTACAAAAATCGGAAATCAAAAGTCGTTCAATTTCACCCGCACGCTTTCTATTAAATATTTGTACTAAAATTAAGGTACACTTGGCCAATTTTAACCACAAATCTTTCGAGAATGATTGTTTCAAAAGACTATAATATTTTGTTGTATTATCATTTAAATATGCATGCAGTAATTTATCATCTGCATGCAATGGTAATTCGATTGATTTATTTCGCTTGAGATGAATTTGTGTTTCTATAGCCGTTTTACTAACATAGGCACTATACTATTCAACATGAAGTTTAATAAAATCTTCCACTAATAACTTTTTCTTAGTTTCAGCTTTTTTAATATATTCTGTAACTAATATATAAGCACATTTTTTAATGTAATTTCCGAGACGAGTTGCTAAAGATGGTGTATCGTATTCATTTGTTAAAGGATTTAACTTTGCCAGTTTATTTACAGCCATGATTACTAAATCGTAATGTCTGGGTTCTTAAAGAGATTTTAAATCAGTAATATCAGGGTTAATTTCGCGTACATCTATAAAAAAATCTAGCTAGAGTCCTCAAAATTTGTCGAATATGGTAGGCCAAGTGCGGTTGCCTGTATTTACAGGTCAGTTTATTTCCAAACAATGTTATCAGTTCGTCGAAACAAATAATAACAGTACTTATACCGGGTTGAAGTAAAGGACAAATTTTTTCTCGCATTAATTCATTGGCTCTTGGATGTAGACGCTGATTAATTTTTCGGCCAAACGCTTGAATTTCTCTTCTTCTAATTCCTTGAGTGGAACAATTTTTATAATGCCTATATATAGTTAGCTTGCTATAATAGTTCAAACAAAATTGGCACGGAATGTAATGGCTCGGCGATCGTTGTTTTTTTGGGTTCGGTCTACGACTAACAATAAATTGTCCTGCGTTATACTGGGCATTTGTATTATATTTGAATGTTCCATGCTTTCTAATTTTGTCAAACAAAGATTTACGTTTAGTTGAATCTAAAAAAAAGAAGAATTAATGTTACAGTTAATAACATTTTATATTAGTCTGTGTCGATACAAGCTAGACAATTGTGTCCTTCAATATTTATTTTAATGATGGGTCTCATATCTTCAGTACCAATTTTGGTTTTTGTACTACTCTTTGCTGATAGAAATTCAACACTATCGGATCTAGGGTTGCATTTCGGGCAATTGCTTTTGATATATCCTGGAGTTTGACATCAAAAATACTTCAATGGAGATCTCTCACTTGCATCCGCAGGTTTTGCTGTAGTTTTAGGGATATCTGGACGATGAAATTCTGTCTTCTGTGCCTTGCGATACTCACTTTCGATATGTCCGAAATTCTTGCAGGAGTTACATTTTGGTCGTAATTTTCTTTCACTTTTATCCGGCGACGAATGTTTTTGTTCTATTTGTTTACTTTGTTTTAGTTCTTGGAGAGAGTGTTCTATTTCCCATATACGCGTTAATAACGTTTGAAATGTCGTAGTGTCCGCGGTAGTAAGCCGTTGTCGAATTGTTCTTTTTAATTGACTGTATACCATATCAATTTGCATTGTTTACTATTATGGGAGTTATCTGTCCTAATTTTGAAAATTGATCGAATATTGTTAAATATTTATGAGTTGATAAAGATAATATATCAAAATTAATAATTTCAAAAGGGCGTTCTGGAGTAGGGTTGAGATTATCGAGGGTTTTAATAGGTTGTCTTTCGTATTTATTGCTTTTGCAAATTTCACAGTTGATTATATAATCTTGGATAGTTTGTATCATTTTAGGCCAATAGTATCTTTCTTTCAAATTTCTAATTGTTTCTAATATTCCTCTGTGATTTCGGAAGCCGTTATGATCGACAGCGACTATTTGTTCCTGTTCGTTAATCTTAAGTATATCATTTAAAACAAAGTAGGCTTGCGCGAAAAAGAGTTGTTTGTTTCAATGAGTTCTTACTGCTGTTTTCGGGTGTTACAACTTAGTATTAACTGTATATTTCACCCCAAATTAAAATAAATTTCAATTATGTCATTTTATTATAAATTAACTTCTATCGAAATAGGGGCGATCTGATTAAAAATAATAATTTGCATTGTGCAATACGTTTTAAACTACATCATAGCAGTGAAATCACAACAAAATAGAATTTTTTGTAGAGTATTTTTATCTATTGATTCCGTAAAAAAATATCTCATCTTGTAAATTTGCACGGAAAACTAATTATTTACTACGTCGGTGATTACACAATAAAAATTGGTATCTTTGATATATTTTCTTTCATTCGAATTAACTTGACGTTATTTGAGAAAAACCAATTTCCGTTTTTCGCAGTTATTTAACTTGTGGTAATCTACGAGAATTTTACGATATTTTCTTAATGGTGCTTAAAGAGTCCCATTTAACCGAAGTCGTAGTAGCACTTACACTTTAAAAGCTAGCCTTGTTATCCTGTCGAAATCTGGATTCCTATATAATTTAACAAAAATCCTTTTTTTTTTAATTTCTAAACTGAAATAAAGTACAACAAAGAAATAAATCCCTTAGCAACATTTATTTCGCGTAAATTTTTTCCCATATGGTTTCCCATATTACCGTTCTGCATTAATATGAAAAGTTTAGATAACTGGCCAATTTGTACTGTCCCATGAAATTTGCTAACTGTTGAAGTTCGGTTTCGTTCAGATTTAACATTTGCACGACGGTAGCTACTTGTTTTCTCAACAAAGTACCACGTAAATTATTTGGACTTGTAGCTCCACATTGCATAGAAAATTCTCTTAGTGCTATACAAGCACGAAAGTAATTATCTACAGCCCCAGGTCTTCAAATACGTACACATTATTTGCATCTATTTGCGCTTCAAATATAGTGGCCAATAAGTATTCAATATATTGAACTTCAGCGTAACCAAGTAAAATTGGAACCGTTCGTCCTAATTTTCCTCTAAGTTTTATTTTTACATATATTTCGGCAAGTATTTGCTCTACTTCATTCAAAGATTTATATAAATCAGAATTCTTGTCTTTATCTATAGATTGTCTTTTTTCAAAATCGGTTATTAAAAGCCGTTCTATTTCTCCTGCGCGTTTCCTGTTGAATAGTTGAACGGAAATTAAGACACATTTAGAAAGACGCATCCATGAAACATACGAAAACTGATTTTTTAATTTCAAATAACATTTGTCCTTTTCGGACTCTTAATATTCATGTAGTTTTTTTAATATTATTGTGAACGGGGAGATGTATAGATTTATTTCTTTTGTACTTAGTTTGAGTTTCAACTGCTGTTTCATTAACAGAGGTCCCATAATCTTCTTCATGAATTTCTATAAATTTTTTTACTTTTTTCATGTTTATATCATCACTCCTTTTTATACAATCTGTGATTAATAGTCTAGCACATTTCTTAATGTAATTTCATTGTAATTAATTAATGTAGTCTCATTGCTAAAGATGGGATGTCATACTCATTTGTTTCAGAATTTAATTTTGCTAAAGAGTTTATTGCGGCTAGAACAGAATCATACTTTTTGGGATCGAATATATCCTTCAGTTCAGAAATCTCTGGATCCTTGTTTTTAACCTCATACAGAAATCTACCCATTGTTCTTAAAATTTAACTAATATGATAATACAAGTAGGGTTGCCTGTATTTGCAAGTCAATTTGTTTCCAAACAAAACTATTAGTTCATCGGATCGTATTAAACTATTAATAATACCTGGCTGCAATTTAGGACAATTTTTTTGCGTCATTATATAATTTGCTTGTTTATGTACATATGTAATTAACTTCCGGCCGTCAGTCTGAAATCCACGATAACCAGCAAGATTTCTACAATTCTGTAAATTTTCACATTTTTTTATGTGTCTGTGAATTGTAATTTTGCTATAAAAGTTTTTGCATTTTCTACATGGAATATAATGATCTACATTTTTCTTTTTATTAACATTTGGTCTACGGTAAACGATTAGCTCTCCTGTATTTAATGCGGCATTTGTATTAAATTCGAAATCACCTCTTAATCTTAATTTTTCTATAATCTGACATCTCTCGAAACTCTCTATAAAAAAACTAAATATATTAGCAAGTACAAATGTAAAACAAAATTTGCGTGGTATCAAGCATAAAAATCCAAATCGATGCACCACGAAAATTACGTGAATGAGAAATTATTGGAATTCAGTCAATATTCAAAAAGTTTTATTTCTCCTCCAATTGGTTTCTACCCCACATGATCTTCTTCAGAGAAAAATTATTCCGAATCAAATTGTATTTGGTAATATATGAAAGGATTTTGGCAGAACTTTAAAAAAATATTAAAAAAATTAATTATTACGATCATATCGTGTTTGGTATCATGTGAAAGGGCTTTGACATAATTTTTAAACAAAATTAACCAAATTTAAATTTTACGATCGGCTTTTGTTTTGGAACAAGAAGTGTTCCGAGTCATATAGTGTTTGGTATCTAATTAAAGGGCTTTGACAAAACTTTTATCGCGTTTCATTTAATATTTTTATACTAGGAAATTTGTGTAAACAAATATTTTTCATTTGAAATATCTGCAATATCGAATATTCGATGTACAATAAAAACTAACCTAACTATAGGGCCACAGAATCTATTGACAAAAACTTACTTTTCGGCAATGCGAGTATTCTCTGCACTTCATGTTCATTTTTATGTACTCCTGTTAGATGTCTAGCAATTTTTACAACTAAATTCTTGCAATATATACAAAAATATTTTTTTGTACCTGTATTTGATTCATTTACTATGTATGGAGTTGCTAGTTTCGCAGGGTCTGTTTCTAAAATATTTATTAGTCAGTAACAATATTTGATACTTACATACACTTTCTTCGTGTTCTATTAGCACAGTTTGTAAAATTCTCTCCGAGTTATCGGATAATGGACAAAAACAGGATAATAAATAAATCCCTCGTTGTAAACGTTTCAATTATTTTAACCATCCACAGAGTTAAGTTTCTCAATAAATTTGAACAAATATATGAGAAGGTAAATTCAAATCATAGCATGCGCTTTGATTTTTGATGCTGCAATAAACAAAACATTTGCAATAGGAATATAATTTTCTATTACTTTGTTTTTTATCCATCATTTTCAATCTAATTTTTGGTTCGAAAATATTTACCTATACGAGGAGTCAAAGGAATTAATGGATTCCGGTATTTTTCGCGAGACTTCTCTGGAGTTTTTTCTCGGTTTAATGATTGCTGTATTATTTTTAAATAGTCTTCATCTACAAAACAATTTCAACAATACGTAACATTCGATTCTACTTGACACTTCTGTGTACTCAATACCTCCAGTATTTAATATATGTGCTTGATAAAAATAACCATCAGAATATCGCACTGAAACAATATTCTTCTTTTTGGTAGGTCTCGTATAAATTTTTTGTGTTATATACAGGACATCATCTTGTATATATTTTACGAGTGCATAAGCCATCTAAAAGAAATAGCAAAAAAAAAATAATAAGGGTTGAATGAAAAATATTCTCATTCGATTTGGTACAGTTTAAAAGAAGAAATTGAAATCTTTTTAATGATTATCTCCTTCGTTACTTTCTTTATGTGAGTAAAACATGACACAGCGGAAAAAGAGGGATAAAATAATTTATGTACATTCCTATACTCTCTGTCTCTTATTAAGTTATGTTGTGGCCCTATTTGAACAGCTTGAAGTTCAGCTTTACATATTTCGCATTTCCTTGTAAAAATGTCAAGTTTTTTAAAAATGTATCCGCCACAAAAATTTGATAAATTGTTGTCTGTGACATTTTCATTAATATTTATATGCATGATTCTTGATACTTCTGGCTCTGCCTTCGTCGATTCTCCATTCACCTCTGCCACTGAGAAGAGCTCCTTCAACGTCGACAGAGCTCCTTCCGACTCGTCCTCTTCGCAATTCGCACTACCAGAGTGGCACCCCATGAAGTTGTTCACCACTAGAGTTTTAAAGGCGGCAATAAATCCTGAACAAGATGGATTGATGTTTCTCACTCCGTGGCTGCGAATAGATCCGAAGAAATTTTCCAGCGGATCCTGATTTACTCCAGATCATTCGCAAACCACAAAGTGTAGTGATCCAGTATCTGAGAGACGGAACTTTCGCACACGTCTTCCCAGTAACTAGATCAATGAACTCCATCGTACTTAAAATTTGAATTGCCTCATTCCAAAACTCAAGATGGTTAGACTTCTCTCTGAGTGGTTCTTTGAGGGGTTTTCCTTCTGGAACTTGGAAAGTGCTGCTGTTTACGCTGTCAAAGAGTTTGCCGAAAAACAGCAGTAATTGTGCTGTATAATGCCTTCAGGTTCCAGAACAGCTGAAAAAAAAGAATAATATTAATTAAATGTTTTAATATTGTGGAGATATTAATTACTTACACGCCTTGGCAAGATACTTCACTGTCGCAGCTACTCTCTGACTGAATACCTGCGTGCAGAGTTTCACCTTCATTTTTTCTTTGTGGTTCGGTGCTATATGTGCGTTCGTCAATTTGGGCAATAATCTAAGTTCTTTGTCTTCGCATGAATCTATTTGATAGACACTACTTATATTCTCCCATTTCGCTGTTATCTCTTCTTTTCCAATTGAAAATTTAAATTTTTGACGATAAAATTGTTTCGCATTCCTTTTAATAAGTGTGGTGTGTCACACAAAGGAACTACTCTTTGTGTGTTCACTTCAAAATATTCACCTGTCCACTCCTTGTTATTTTTAATGTACTTTTCCTTCGTTTCTGCCAGCAATGAATTTATGACACTTTCGTTCACCTTTGCCTGGTCACAAATTGTACAAACAACTTTGAGTCCTACAGATTGCAATGCTTCTAGAACTTTTTTTACTTGTACTTTCAGTTGAATACTTTTCGTGGTTGCTTTACAAAATGTGAAAGCTATAGGCTGTTTCCATTTTTTCCTAAGCCCTTGTGCCATAAACACCATAGCGTGGTCAGCAAACTCTTGCGTCCGTGTTGCTCTGTTGTCTACCCAACCATCAACTCTGTCCTCGGTTTCATTATACTGCAATTGCGGGGATAAACTTATCTCATCAAATAATAATGAACAATATCGGTCCATAGGTTTAAGCTTTCTTACATTTTTCTCCAATGTTTAAATTAATGTTTTGTTTATCCCTGCTTGCAGTTTTAGTTTACTCAAAACTACATTCAAAGTTTTTTTCGATGGCAGAGTGAACATCTTGTGCAATAAGGAATACCCCTTTGGACTTGATTTGTACAATGACAACGACATAACCTTCTCCTCCATTCTAAATCTTCTTTCACGAGGTTTCTTTCCGCTTTCCCGTAGCTGGAACTTTATGAATTTTGCAGTAATTGGTTTAAGATGCTGCATCTTTTTCATTTCAAATTCCTTCGTCACTGAATATTTTTCAGCCTCAGCTAGGCGTTCTTTAAAACTCAACAGCCTTCTTGTAGTTTTGGCTTGTCTTCTTTTTAAATTTACAGCAGCTGAGTAGAGTTTCCGTGCCTTCGGTGTTAAATAGGTATGCCGTATTACTCCTGCTGTGCGAAGAAGTGTAGTTGGTGTAGTAGTTGGAGTAGTGGGTGTACGTGGTGCAGCACTTGAACACGAAGGTTCAGAAACGGCTGAATCAACTACAACAACAACAAAAAGAA
This sequence comes from Pterostichus niger, assembly GCA_947425015.1. Taxonomy (NCBI): domain Eukaryota; kingdom Metazoa; phylum Arthropoda; class Insecta; order Coleoptera; family Carabidae; genus Pterostichus; species Pterostichus niger. The sequence continues at coordinate 11,553,285 of OX380350.1, forward strand.
ATATTACAAATATGTCTATGAATACCCTGTTGTTTCATATTTCATTGGATTCCAGTTGAGTTAATAAAAAAATATATTATTATTGATACATACCAAAGGTTTTTTCAGCAAGAGCTTTAGGTGTTTCTGGTTCTTTGAGATCAGAAACAATCTGCACATCCTCTAAAATTTCGACTTGGAACTAGAAATGAAAAAGAAAATATTATAAATATATGAAATATTATTTGAATGCTCAACACGTAATAAGTGTTTACTTATAAAGAATTATAATTTATGATATATTTAATTTGTTGAACAATTATAGTTGTTAGCAAAACCGGATATAATTAACAATAATATATATCTTGTAAATTTTATGTTGGAATTGCATTCCAACTCAGTCGTGCAGTTCTCGGATTCATAAATACAGGTTCAAAATGAATAGGGCAAACTCGCTTCGTTTTCTAAACATGTAAGGGTTCTTATAAACGAAGAAATGGTACGTTCAATATTTCCAACCACTGTAAATATTGACCCATATCAGATTTCGGATTAGGAAATCTATGACGAGTTGTACCTACAGAAAAATAAAAGAAATGTGAATATTAATCGATATTAAATATTATAAACCTATAAAAGAAACACTTGGTTCAAAATTATGTAGAATTTTGTTAAAAGTTTAACGTTACGACTATAAATATTTGTCTATAAATAAAAGCATTTGGGACTTACCTTCGTAACTGCAGTTTTCCACACAACATTTTATAACAACTATGTCGTTAATTTAGAAATCATTCGAAAAATGAATAAATAAAACAACCAGAACGAACAACAAATTAACCAAGAAACAATAATAAAAAACAACCAAGTAATAATAACCGGTCAAGAAATAATAACCCAATTTAACAAACAACAAAATAACAATCAAGCCACACTAACAAAAATTAACAATCAAGAAACACTAACAAACATTAACAAACAACTAATTCACACACCAAAAAATGAGAATGCAAATGACAACGTCTGAATACACGAGCGGTTGAAATTCAAGAGACCAGACCAAACAATTCAAATTCAAAATGACATCTGTAATAGATGAAAGTGTTCAAGGTCATATATGAGTTGGAGGGGCATGCTCACGACCAAAGATAATAAATACTACTATAGATAGTAAACTGCAATGTTAAACACCGGGACAGAATTCAGTGCCATCTCTAACGTGGAACTCGCATTACATGCGAGCATATGACTTCCTTCATTAATTGCTTGTAAACCACTTTTACATTCTGAACATTCTTTTATTAATTTATGTAATGATTTAAAAATAAATCCAGTGCAATAGTTAGATTTTTGGAAAGTAACATTATCTTCGGATATATTTGTTCTATAAAATTTATCGTATCTAAATTTTTATCTTCCGGGATACTGTCGTCGACAATTAGTTCTCTTAATGTGCTCAATGCACCTTCAGAGAAATCATCCTCACAATTTGACCCAATTGAATGTCTCGCAGTAAAATTATTTATCGTTAGTATTTTAAATGTTTGTATAAACGACGAACACGTCGGATTAATATTTCGTACCCCCTGACTACGAACTAACCCAAAATAATTTTCAATTGGGTCTTGGTTCAAGTTTCTCGGAAATAAAAATTGAACATTTAATTTTGTAACTTGTTCCCATAATAATTTCACCCCACGAATTGTTTTTATGAAGTTCTTCACTGATGGCGGCACGTCTTCATAAGAACCATCTTTTTCAAATTTCATACTTTGAAGTACAACAATTGCTGTCTCCCAAAATATGAAATGTGACGATCTATTCGATATTGCAGCTGTTAGCGGCTTTCCGTCGACGCCATGCAGGGTGCTGCCATTTAAACTATCAAACAGCTTATCCAGAAATAAAAATATTTTCGCTGAAAACAGCAAAAGAATGGCACTAGTTTTAACTGACAAAATAAAAATAAAATTGTTCATAAAATGTTATTAGTACCTGCTGTCGCTACGTGATTCATGATAGAAGCCACTCGCTTCACACACTTGGCTGCAATATTTCACCCTCATTTTCTGCTTCGTATTTGGGCATACGTGAAACTTTGTTAGTTTTAGCAGTAAACAAAGTTCTTCTATTGCTTTTTTTTTTTATCAATATTGTACTATTGTTGCACGTGTTCCCATTTGCCAGTTAGTGTCTCGTTATTGATGGGCATTGCAATTTTTTTTAATAAATTATTCCTTATACCTTTTAGCAGGTGAGGAACGTCGAATAAAGGAATAATTTGTTTATTATTGCTTTCAAAAATTTCATCCCGCCGTTCATCATTCCTTTTCATTCATTCTTCTGCAGTGGATTTTTTAAAAATATTTATTGCTGCCTCATTCGCTTTAGCCTGGTCACATACTGTGGCTACAACACTAAGTCCAATATTTTGGAGCTCTTTTTGTAAAGCCTCTAGGCAAAAAGTAAAACCCACGGGTTGTTTCCACTGCTTCACTATTCCACGTACCATGAAGACAAGTGCATGATCAGCGAACTCTATTTTGCGGTTTATGCCATTATCAACAAAGCCTTCAACTTCATAAAATTTCTCATTATATTGGAGGTGCGAACCAATACTTATTTCATCGAACATCAAGGCGCAGATTCGATGATGAGGCGGTAATTTGTTGAAGTTCCTCTTTAAAGCATGGAAAAGATGCTTATTGATTCCAGCTTTCAGCGTCATATGTCGCAAAAATTCGTCTAAGGTTTTACTTGATGGCAAAGTAAATAATTTATGTAACAACCCATAGTTTTTGGGGCTGTTTTTATATAATGTTAAACACATTATTTTTTTCATTTTTCGTGAAACGCCTGGCAACGGGGTTTGTTTTTTGTTTCCTGTGTTTGCATTTCGAAAAATGTTTGTGCAGTCGGCGTCATTTGAGCAAATTGCTCTGATTCGGAAAAATTTTCCGCGGCATTTAAACGTTCTTGGAAATAGTTTTTCCGCAGTCTGGAACGATATGCTGTTCGTTTCCAGTAGAGCGCACATTTATATAAAGATTTTGCTTTCGGGGTTAAATCATTCTGCCGCGTTGTGGATACGGATTTGAGTAGACCCATATTTGTAACAGAATCTGTAAATAAAAAATTTGAAAATAAAAATTGTACTTAAAAATTAAAAATAAACATAAATGTTATAAGAACATAAAATATCACCGTACCTGTGCTAACGTCGGGATCAGGAGTTTTTTGAATTACCACCGACTGCGAAGAACTACATGGTAAATCGAAACAATCAGATCGCGCCTTCGAAGTACCAGGATCATTAGCGGTACTAAAAAGAAGCTCCTATTCTTGAACAATCAAAATTATTTGTAGAAAATCCTATGAGGATTAAATATATTTGGAAACAACTTTCAATAATTTTCCAAGAAGGCTGAACTAATAAAAATTAATACAATTAAATTAATATATTACTGTACCTGTGCTAATGTCGGGATTAGGAGTTGTGTGGATACCACCGACTGTGAAGTACACGGTAAATCGAAACAATGACTACCCGATCCGGGTTCAGATTTGTTCTGCGAAGAACCTGGGTCATTTGCTATAGTATAAAGGGACTCAGATTCTTGAACACCTGCAATCAAAATAATTATTTGTAGATAATCCAAAGAGGATTAAATATATTCGGAAAACTACTTGAAATAATTTTCAAAGTTGAACTTATTGTAAACATTAATTAACAGCTATGTTGAAAGATTTATTTTCAATACATTCCCAAAGAAAATAAAACAAAATAAGGGCCAGTTGCACAAAACAAAACTTAAATTTTAATTTTACAGTAAATAAACAAAAGCAAATCGAATGTTTGACAGCAATGTACATTACTTCATATTACATGTAACTGGCCCTAAATATCTGTAACTAATAAAGTAATAAAAATATACTTTTATTCCGACATTTAATTAGATTTCATGAGTTAATAGTTCATACCTCGGAGATTTAATGTAGGAATTGCAGTTTTATATAAATATGGGTTTCCTGGACTTTTGCACTTAGTATCGAAGTGTGCAAAACAAATCCATCTTTTGCTATACACTTCCGTCGGTTCCATGTTGTTCAATTCTTCAATTCCTAAGATATCCAGCCAAATCTTAAAAAGATTCATATGGGTCCTAGGATTTGAAAATCGATGAATTGTTAAAAAACAAAAAATTAAGTTAAAAATATCTTCATAAAAAATAGCTCATGGAAATGATACGGACAAATTTCGCTCACATTATAAAAATTACTGAAATTCTTTATAATTGCACCAAATGTACAATATTTATCATAACAAATAATAGACAACAATAAAAATACAAAATCAACAACCGTCTTTAATCGAAATCATAATAATAATAATAATATAATAACTAACGCGTGTGTGATGACTTCCTCTCGAATGCAATTTAAGTTGCTGTGAATTGTGACATTTAAGTTTAAATCGTAATATCCACAAAATAATATAGCAACATTGGTTTATTTACTTCTTAATTCATTATTAATAAACAGTTAATAAAATGTTAAAAAACCAAACAGCTTAATAACGATAAATATTATCGCTCCAAAACATTGATTTAACTTTATTCATTCCGCACTTCTAGGATTTTAATTAATTTTAACTTTTCAGAGGGTAATAAATTTGTAAACTAATTCAAAAACTTCTAACTTTTAATAGTATCCCTTTATTTTTCAGAAGGGTAATAAATCTGTCAAACTAACACAAACACTCTAATTTTTAATATCATTGCTTTACCACGTATTATTTTACTAATTGAAGTTCAGTGAAAATCACGGTTTTAAAAAATAGTAAATAGCAAAATAAATAAATCTGTATGTACATGTAAATAAAACTACTTACCAGTAACAGCGCAATTCTTTACACAACACTTGATTCTATGCGGAGGCATTGTCTTTATCAAATAATAATACGAGATAATGAGTATATAATATACAAGACTACGAAATGCAGATGTAAATATACACAAACACTAAACAATAAAGAACAGAAATCAAAATGAATTCGAAATTTGAAACAAGTTTAGGCCAAGAGCTTTCGGAGACTAATGACTGCCGGTCCACTCACTGCCGATATTATAGTTAACCGTTTAGTAATCCAGGCCTACGTACTACTAGCGCCAACAAAAATCCTTGAACGACCGCAAGAAGACGCCCGAGCCAGCTGACCGCTGACTGGCCAGCGCAGGAACGGACTTCGCCTCAATTCCGCAAAGCGCGGGAAAACGCCCAAACATACTGCTTACCTTGGCGCGCAGGTGACAATAATTACGCTGAGGTGGAGGTGACGCGCAGCGCCGAGTCGAGTTGCGAGTGATACAGAAACAAACAAAAAACAACAAACGTGGACACGACGCCAGTCAGTATCCATCAGAGGGCAGTGTTCAGAGCCACCACCGGATGGCCTGGCACTTTGAAGATGATCATTGACTGTTAAATTTCTTTCTTTAGCATATCCTGCTGGATATAAAATTTATGTAAGATCCTGAGTCGATTAGTATTATGGAATCGTTATTGTGTAAAATAGGAATTGAGTTCTCGTGACTTGTCATTACGTATTTTCGTTTTCTACGAGGTTTTCCTGAAAATCCTCAATTTGGTGTTCGTTCTCTTCATCTATAGGGTATTCGTATAATCGTCGTTTGTTTCGTCTGGCGGATTTGTTTCATCGTTAGTATAGTGTTGGTAGTTATGATATGGTACTATAGTTTGTGTGGACATTGGGTCGGTTTGTCTTGTTTGTTGCGGCATGGGTTTTGGTGTGAATGTCCTACGTGTATTTATGTTTCGACGAGCAAAGTTATTTCTACCTTGTGGTTGGTATTGTCTTTGTAGAGTGATTGGTATGGAAGGGAACGATTGTGCAGGAAATTTTTGTGGTGCGATATTATTTCTGAATTGTGGTGTGGTGTTGTTCACTGTTTTAATTTGTTATTCAAATTTTTTGAGTGGAGATTGGTGTTGTACGTAGTTAAATTCATTTGTTAACAGTTGTACGCATTCCTCAAGTGTTTTGGATTTTTTTACGGTAAAGGATCCGCGTATAATATGCGGTAAACAAGAAATAAAGTGATGTACCACTAGTTTCTGATTTTCTGCTATTATTGAAGTTTTTATATGCATTTGATATTGTGTTAACACCATTTTATTTTTTTATTTATTAAAATTTGACATTATTTCTTTCAAAAAGTTTTCTGAATTATTATTTTTGTATTGTAAATAATTTTTAGTAGTAACGTTTCAGGGGTTGTTTTGTCTTCGAAATTTGTTTGGTCTTTAAGGTATTCCAATCAGGAAATGATTTTTCTGATAGGTATGATTTTGCACAGCGGTTGAAATTCAAGAGACCAGACCAAACAATTCAAATTCAAAATGACATCTGTAATAGATGAAAGTGCATGCGCGGCTAGTACAGTTGCGCCTGCATGCGGTTTAATAGGCATTTATTAGTGTTCAAGGTCATATATAAGAGTTGGAGGGGGCATGATGAAATCTTTTACCTAAACAAAACATAACAACAATGAGATAGCTCATATTATTACATAAGAATGTGAGGTTATAAGTGTTGCCAACGGTAGTAATACTGAAAAATACAGAAATACTGAAATTTCACCTCAACAAAAAGGAGATATGAATATGTCCATTGTTTCCAATATATCCAAAAGCCCTTCGAAAATGTCCAATATCTCCATTTCAGTTTAAAAACTATCTGCAAATATAGGTGCATTATTTGTTGTACGTCAATTTTGACTTGTTTTTGTTGAGTTGGCTTTGCATTTTTTAATATTTTTTGTCAGGTTCGTCGTCTATTCGTTCATTTAATTTTTTTGTATAGATTTTTTGCGGTATCCATATTTTGTTTCTCATTGCCAATATACGAGGTCTGTTAAAAAAATACGTAAATAAAATATACCTTATTTAGAAGTTACATGTCTGGGCCACCTTCAAAGTACTTCCTTTCCCGACGCACACACTTATCCTAACGGTTTTCTCACTTTTGGAAACAGTCCTGGAATGCTTCTTTTGTGATGTTTTTCAGATCTTTCGTTGTATTTGTTTTAATCTCAAGAATCGTCTCAAATATTCTTCCTTTTCCACAAGGAGGGAGGTCAGGTTAATAGGGTGTTTGGGGAAGAACAGTGATCGAGTGTTTGTCAAAAAACTCGCGAGTTCTGAGGATTGAAAGGGATGGAGCGTTGTCGTGATGAAAAAACCAGTCACGACTTCTCCACATTTATGGCCTTTTCCACGTCTAGCAGACGCTTAAGAACTTCTATGTAGTAAGCCTGGTTCACTGTGGAGCCTCAGAGGAGGTACTCATTCAAGTCACTTCATAAACAACCGCGTAGCTAATCAACCCATACTTATATTAGCAATATAAAACTACCTTGTAATCAGCTGATCTTTACGAAGATGGCGACACAAGCGGATTTCTCTGAAACCAACTGGGCCCACGCAATTCAAACATTCTACGTATTTTTTTAACAGATCTCGTATAGTAGCCTTATGCGATAACATTGTTGTGTGTTTTATTTTAGACACGAGTTTTGGGTTCCATTAAAAAAAAACAGGCGTTTTTAAAAGATTTCAAGGTTCTTAATTTTTACGAATTGTTCCCAAGACGAAAGTTTCAAGACAAGTTATAACAAGGCTACATTTACTTCTACATATTACAAGGTAAGCAGTTATCCTAACATTACTCCTCCCGGCTAAGTGAGAACTGTGGGGCTACTTGCCACAGAGTTCGGTGACATTTCGATGTTTTCCCTTGGTTCGGATTTGAACCTGAATTTGTCTGATTTCCTTCGAACATAATATGCATACATACAGTACAAAGCAATTATAATTATTATAGTATATAACTATTATTATCGTTTAAACTTTGTGTGGTGTTAGGATTGTTTGGAGGTTTTAATTGTATATTAGATATAATTTTTAATTTATATTTTTTTCGTACAGGGATTGTACTCGTTTTCTGCAACATTTTTTAAATATTCTAAAATATCATTATTCACTTCTCCAGGGTTATTTATTGTAAATTCGTTTTCTATTGCGTTTATAGAAATACGCGATAGGCAATGTGCATTCGTATTACATTTACCCATTTTAAAACTTAAATCATAGTCATATTCGTCTAGCTTTATTTTACATCTAAGTAATTTTGAGTTTTGATCTTTAAATTTTAACAAATACACTCCCAGCCAAATTATTAGACTCACTCCTTAAATCCAATTTTTTTTGTTCATTTATCTATTATTATTAATATAATAGCGGTACAATTGTTAGTAATAGATACTTTGTTTGTTGTAAAATATTTATGAAAGAAAAAGTGAAAAAATATAAATAAGAAAACAAATTAATTAATATTTTGTTAAGCCACCTTTCGCAGTAACTATAGCAGCAACTCTTCGTGGCATATTTTCAACTCAGTTTAAAGCAAGTTCTTTCAACTTTTCGTTAGGTTAAAATGGTGGATAATTCATTCTATTAGTTGAACCTTTGTAGTTATGTTTTTTTTTGCCAGTTCTCTTTTCAAAAACTCCCAAACGTTTTCTATTGGATTCATGTCTGGGAAGTTGTCTGGCCAAGGAAGAAGTGGTATTGTTACCTGTGTTAAGAATTTTTTGATTGATTTTGCAGTATAACACTTTTTTACCATTCCCGAACCATTCCTCAATCTGTGGAAGCAATCTTGCTTCCAAAACTTTCTTATATTGGTCTTATTGCATAGTTCTCTGGACCACATATAAACGCTCTAGACCCTACCCACTTATGACCGACCATATCATAACAGTCACACGATGTTTAACAGTTTTTACGACACAGTCGCGATGTCTAACAAACTGTGTCTTATCAACATTGTTGACTCAACATTGTTGACTCAACATTGAAGACTCAACATTGAAGGATGTCTGTAAAAGAGCAAAAACAGTAAATGAAATGAGTTCGAGTGAGGACGAAAGCAGTTGTCAATAACTCTGAGATTTCTGGCGACCGGCGAATCATTTCAAAGTTTGTCGTACAGTTTTCGAGTAGGAAGAACTACAATTGGTTTAATTGTAACAGAATCAATTAATGAAATATTTGAATACATGAAGGATGAATATATAAATATGAAAATAAAAAGACATATTTGTAATTTAAGAATTATATTTCTTTTGTGTTTCTGCGGCAAATATTATATTAACAATTTTATTTTGCACCTCCTCACTAAAATCTTTTCCCAAATTTCTTAATCTAGATGCCACGAAATTACCAAATATATCGTAGTCATCTTTTGACATCGATTTATTTGCTATCTTGTGAAGGGCTGATGCAATAGCAGTTGTAGTAGCATCTGACCTTCCACGCCCTGTTTGAGTTGACTCTCCAGTTGAAGTTTCCTCGCTGCTTGTGCTACAGCTGGGACTTCCTGTGGCGTCAGAAATCTGCGTCTTCTTCTGGGAAGGAGTTATCGAACGTTCCGTGCAACACCCAGGTCCAGGAGAAGAATGTCTTTTCGATACAGCTGTAGCGGTGGAAAGAGTTGATGGTCGTTTCTTAGTTCCTTCCGACGCAGAGGAAAGAGTTGAAGAACATCTGTTAGATAGAGCTGTAACAGATGAGCGAGCTGATGGTCGTACTTCAAGTCCTGGTGACGCAGAGAAACTTTTTCATTTGCTGCTGACACTGAAGAAGGAGCTGAGGTGCACCTCTTTATCTTTCTTGCAGCAGCAGAAGCTAAGGTACAGCAACTCTCGAGCGGAGAAGACGCAGAATCGTCTAAGCCCTAAAAAAATTAATGTTTTAGATGCCACGAACGGAAGGAGAGTGGTTCGTAATTGGGAAGGAGTTTAAAGATAAATTTAATTTTCCGAATTGCTGTGGGGTTATCGACGGAAATCATATTAATTTCAGACCACTCAGATATGAAGGATCATATTATAGAAATTAAAAAAAGGGTCTGACAGTAATGTTCTTCTAGCAGCAGTGGATGCTAATTATAAATTTATATGCGTCGATACGGGGACAAATGAGGAGAATTCATTTAAAAAGAGATATGTCCACTGTAACTAGTTTTTAAAAAATCGTGAAAAACTGATAGTACATACAAGTTAAAATTATTTAAAGAAATGTAAAAAATAGCGCTTAATGAGATAATAATAATGACAATTTTTTTAATTTAACTTATAAGTCCGGCACTATTACAGAAAAACTTTTGGATATGTATGGTTTTGCATGAATATTTCAAACATGACTGGTTTTGTTGGAACATATGGTGGACATGTCTACTTTTGTTTGGATATATTAATCATTGTAGAAGTGTAGATAATTGAAATAAATTTATTTAAAGTACATAGTAGCTATGAAAAAAAGAACAAACATAAATTATAGATACAAATTAAATTTTGAGTATTCGATTTTATGTTTTTAAAAAGAATACTAAAATCTTCATTAATATTATAACCTTATTATAATTTTTATATGGTTACATGTGAGTCACAGTACTTGACTGTGCAGAGTCTACGATACAAGAGCGTGCTTATTCACTAAACTAACCTATTTATACATTTCTCTTATCTTCTAAATGTGCAACTTATGTCAGATGATGTTATGACTAATGTAATGAAACAACAGGTTCAAGGTACATAATTCCTCCCCTTTTAGTTTTTTCATTATATTTGTTCTTGCATAGCTAGTTCACTTAGCTTTTTTCTTACTGTTTTTACCTTTCTTAATTTTCTTTCATTTCTATATAATTTTATTCTAGGTAATACATATTTTCTTAAAATATAACAACTTATTAATATAAATATTATAACATATATTATATAAGAGTGATGACTGCTATTTTCAATTTTGATTTCTTTTATTTTTGTAATTTTCGGTTCATTTAATATAATATCGGAGATATTCTGTAATTTAGTATCATTAAATTTTGAACTTCTCAAATGTTTTAAATTCAATTTCTTTATATTTTTGTAGAATTCTTTTAAATGTGAAATTATTTATTTGACATTCTTGGTTAATTTTTATCTTATAGATTCCTTGAATATTTCTTTTTATTTTTATTTCGTTACAGTTCATTTGAATTTCTTGCTTATTTGGACTAATCATAATTAGTTCATTTGTATTTTGAATTAATTCAAAAGTATTCTTTTTCTCAATATTATGGTATTTGCAATCATCATCCTTCTGCTTATCTAGTATATTTCCCATACATTTACTTATTTCTATAAATTGTGTAATACACAAGTATTTATTCTTAATATAACTACATTCGCTTATTTTATAAGTCTTATCTTGTGTGAAATATAATTGTTGAGGTTCACTCATTATTATGAATCTATCATTCTGAATCATTGGTAATGGGGTAAACTGGTTTAATTTGAAGGATTCTTGGGAGAAGGTTGGTATTGATATTATAAAGTATATTTCTCCGTTATAGTATTTACAATGGGTTTCTATTAGTTCGTTTAAATTCCAAATGTCGTTATTTTGTGTAGTTTGTTTTAAATTTTCATAAGATATTATACTAACGTCTAGTTTGTGTAATGAGCAAAAGGTTAAACTTGTTTCAATTTGTTTTGTTAATTCATTTAAATTCATTATTATTAATATTAATTTCTGAAATTTACTTTCCATATCTATTTGTAATTTCCAATCTAAATTTCCTTTTAAAGCCTGAATTATGTTCTCAATTTGATGTGTTAATTCTTTTTCATTGTGTCTAACATTTTCTAATTGTGTATTAAATTTATTTGTCATATCTTTATTATGTTTAATGACTTCATCATTCTGTCCTTGTAGTATTTCCTGATTTGTTTTTAATTTATTAAACATTTCTTCATATCTTTGACTATCCGTAGAATCTAAATTTCCTGTTATTGATTTAACAATGGAGCCTAATCCGTTTATAAGTCCGCGTTTTTGTCTTTTATTAAATAGTTTTTGAATTTGATTATTTAAGTCTAAATAATTATAATTTAAAATATTAATGTATGTTTGGAATGTTTCATTATAGGGTTTTATATTCTTTAATAAATTATCTCTATTTGTTCTTAATTTTAGGAATTCTTCATAGATGGGATTTATGTTGTAGTTATAGTATATTAGTTGTTCACCAGTCTTGATTTTGCATTCACCTAATTCGGCAAGGTGGAATCCATTATTGTTCGAGATATCTTGAATTTGTCCTTGACATCTGAAATTTTTATTTAATTTTTAGTTGATTTATTTTTATATTTTTACTTCTGTTCTTTTTATCTAATATTTTAATTTTTCCTAATAAAGGGTTATAATTTTTAACTGAATATTTTCTGTATATTGGTTTCTTTATTTTATGAATAATTCTAGGATTCTGTTTAACATATACTTTATCTGTTAATTCTAAAGGATTGTCATTTTCTGTATTTCGTTTTAATTTTTCTCTTTCTATTCTATCTTTTATAATATGCTTAATTTTCTTTTGTTGTTCTTCATAATTTTCTCTTAATTTGGATTGGTCTGTTTTTATAAAAATGTTTTCATTTGATATTCCGAAAAGTATTTCAACTGGACTGAGTTGTGTTGTACTATGTTTTGTATTATTATACGCTAATGTAGCCATTCGTATTTTTTCTGACATTGCTATGTTTTTAGTGTCTGGTCTTGAGTGTAATATTCTCAATTGTTCTATTAATGTTGAGTGAAGTCTTTCCACTGCATTACTTTTAGGGTTATTAACACAAGTTATATGTAATTTAATTTTCTTTTTACTTAAGAGATCTTTCATTAATGTGTTATTAAATTCTGTACCATTGTCCATTATTATTTCCTTAGGTATTTTGTATGTTTCAAAGTATATTCTTAATTTATCTGTTATTTGTTTTGCGCTCTTATTTTCGACCTTGATAATCTGTGCGTGCTTGGAGAACTGATCTAATATCGTCAAGTAAGGTTCTTTATTTAGTGATAACAAGTCTATGTTTATCATTTCAAATGGTGTGCTTGGTGTTGTTGTAAGATTGTCGGTTATTTTTATAGGTTTTCTTTCATATTTATTACATCGGCACGTTTCACAGTTGTTTATATATTCTTGAATGTCTTTATTCATGTTTGGCCAATAATATTTTTCTTTTCATTCTCTTATGGTGGCTAAAATTCCTCTATGATTTGTAAGGCCTGTGTGAAAGTCATGTATAATTTCTAATTGTTCCTCGTTATTTTCTACGTTGTTTACTAATTTTGTACACGCTATGATATTTATAGAATTTGGTTGGAAATTTTCTTGTAATATTTTTGAAACTTCTTTATCTAAATCTTTTTGAAATAAGGCTAAATATCTAATTTTTGGGGTTAGATAAGTTTTTATAAAATCTATAACATCTTGTTTAAAAGTTACTTTATTAAATTTACAAATAAGTCTTTGTTTTTTATTGTCAAAATATTTTTCTATTTTTATTTCAGTATCCCTGTCTACTTTATAAATTATTATTTGATTATCCGCTATATTAATTCTCTCATCTAAATATTTTATTCCTGCTATGGGATTCTCATTTGCGCTGTGTATCGTTTGATTATCTTCTTCTTGATCTATATTATTTTGTTCGCTACTGTTTTCTGTTTCGTTATGGCAGGGATCATATATAAACAGATAAATCGAGTATATGGCGCTACTGGCAACTTAGAACAAGGTTCTATATGTGTTTAATAGATGTCACTAGCGCGAGAGAAAATAAAGCGGTGAGTATGTAACTGAGCAAGAAAGGAAGGGTGGGCGGGGTATTTGGCCATTTGCTACCTCTTTCGCAGTTGCTTGAAATCGAACTCTCGTCACTTGGCACTCGCGGCATCGCGGCTCAACAATATTGTTGTCTGACTGTATTACCCAGCTAGCTGCTAGTAGCTGTATGCTGATGAGGATGTACTTGCTGCGATACTTAGATACAATAAAATCTTTTTAAATGATATCATTTTATTTTTAATTAATAATACATAATTTTACTTCATTAAAATAATGTTCTACAAATTCTAAATCTCGTTGAAAACTTAGTAACAATTTATTAACATGATTACTATACCCCCCTTAGATACAAGAAGGAAGGTTAAAAAGAATGGTGTTGATAGTTTCTAATTGTAAAAAATAAGGAAATTCGCTACTTTCGGATTTGTAATAAAATACAATACAAAAATTAAGTAAAAGTATAAAATATTATTTATTTTTAAGCTATAGGATAAGAATTAAAGTATATATTTAGATATCTAAGAAATATTTGTCAAGTGTGTTGCAAAATCTTTAATTTGGGGTTTAATTTATTCGTATTTATAGGTTTCTTAAGTTTATCACAAATAACTTTACAAGTTTTATTAATTTTGCAATCTAATAATTTGTCTATTATAAACAATTTATGTTCATAGCAATCATCATCATGCAGCCAAGATGGTTTCTTGAAATAAAATGTAACTTTCTTCATAAGTTTTGCCTTTAAATTTTTTTAAAAATATATTCTATAAATTTCTTTTTCAAATATATTTAAAATTTTATTCACTATGCAAATCAATTCGTTGGTAGGTGCTGTGAGCCCTTCCCCATCCGACAATTTTATATTATTAAATGTTTTATGCAATAATAATATTTCATTTTGATTATTCAATTCTGATCTAGTTTTTAATTTCTCTTTGCAATAGGTACAATTAAATTTGTCGACACATTTTTTGGCTAAATAGCCTGCAAGATAAGTTACGGGACATATTTCTAAACTTGTTTCCTCAAATAATTCAATATTTGTAACGGAACTTGTTGAAGAAGAAGACAGTGAACTAATATCTGAATCCGATTTAGAAGAGTTGTTTGTTTCACACAAAGTTTGCGTATTTGAAGTAATTGTGATATTTAGAGTAGAATCTGAATCTTGTTCGCAATTTGAAAAATTTGCCGGCTTTATTAATGAATTGATAACATTACTACGAAATATAGTTCGCAAAGTCGTGGCAGTAGGGTTTCTTTTTGCACCGCCTTTTTGCCTGTATATCGAAAATAAATTTTCAAGAACGTCTTGATTTAACCTATTTGTTAATAAATACGTAATTTTATGGTTCTTCTTCTCATTTTCAAACAGCTGTAGAATTCCTTCTATTGTTTGTATTAATCCAGTGAAACATGGTGGTACGCTAATCTTTTTTGTTTTATTTTGTATTTTTGTCATTGTTTTTAATTTTGTGACAGATTCTTGTAAGGTTGATAAACCTAATTTATTTTCTTCTGAAATAGCACACTTATATGGATTTGAACTGAATCGTGCTCTACTGTTTAAGCAATCAAAAAGATTGTTCATGAATAATATAAAGTCCGCAGTATTTATTGCTGTATCTGATTCTAATTCTTTAGTAGCCACACATGTTTTTATTGCCGCTGACATAGAATTACTTAATACTTGAACAGCCATTTTTACGCTCATTTTTTGAAATGAGTTGGGAAAAATATGATTATCTGTAAGTTTTAACAATGTTCTACTCTTATTTTTTTTATCTATTTCATAAGTTTTTTTGACATCTTTATATGAAATTAAATTATTGTTATACAGAAAATCCCCAGTTAAAATATCAAATAATTTAGATAATACAGTTTGAATTAAAAGTACTAAGTCATTTGAATTGACACCAGATTTTGATAAAAAGTATGCCAGTGGTAATTTCCAGGATGAATACAAAGCTCTGATCATAAATACAAGGCAATAATTGGCGATCTCTGCTTTTCTTCCAATTGGACCTAAATCTACTACGCCTTCTATCGCATCCATAATTGGAGAATATTGCAAGTGATTCATAATTGACATTTCATCGAAGCAAAGTATACATGATTTTTCTTCTCTTGACGAAAATGATATACAATGTGCGATGGGATTTTGTTCTAATACGTCTCCTATTAAATTATTTAATTTAAATTTCGGTTTCTGTCTGGATAGTAGGTCTGCAACAACATTCTCTTTACCTTGTAAATAATTTATCTCAAAGTTATATTCACTCAATTCTATTTTCCATCTAATTAGTTTTTGATTCGGGTTTTTCATGTTGAATAACCAGATTAAAGGTTTATGATCTGTTTTTATGGTGAACTTCCGTCCGTAAATATATGGTCTAAAATTTCTAACTGCCCATACTATTGCTTTTAGTTCTTTTTCTATTGTACTGTAATTCTGTTCCGCTTTATTTAAAGTTTTAGAGGCATAACATATAGGTAATTCTTTATCGTCTGTTTTTTGTGCTAATATAGCGCCTATTGCAAAGTCGCTTGCGTCTGTAGTTAATATAAATTCTTTGTTAAAGTCTGGGTTTTGTAATATTGGGGATTTTATTAATGTATTTTTACATTGTTCAAATGCGTTCTTATAATTTTCATCATCTATATCTATTTTAACATTTTTTCTTAGACATTGTGTAAAAGGTTTTGTCAAGTTTGCGTAATTAGGTATGAATCGTCTGTACCATCCTAAAGTTCCTAAGAATTGTTTTATTTCTTTTTGTGTTTTTGGTAAATTTAAATTTTTTATTGTCTCTATTTTCTTTTCATCTGTTGTTAGTCCGGTTTGATTAATTTTATATCCTAAAAATTTAACTTCTTGTTGTAAAAATTCTGACTTATCTATTTGTATTTTTAAATTTGCTTGACGTAGTTTTTCGAATACTAGTCTTATATTTTTTAAATGTTCTTCTAAGTTTTTGCCAAATATTATAATGTCGTCCATATATACTAAACAGATTTTATTAATTAATTCGCCTAATGCTTCATTAATCATTCGTTGAAATGTGGCAGGTGCGTTTTTAAGTCCAAAAGGCATTCTAATGTATTCGTAGTGTCCAGAACTTGTGGAAAAAGCTATTTTTTCTCTATCATTTTTATTCATTTTTATCTGGTGGAATCCTGAATGTAAATCTAAGTTTGTAAAGTATTCGGAGGGTCCGATGTGATCGAATATCGTGTCAATGTTAGGTATTGGGTATTTATCATCTTTCGTTACTGAATTTAGTTTTCTGAAATCTATTACCATTCTAGTTTTTTGTTTTCCTGAAGCGTCTAATTTTTTTGGTACGATCCAAATAGGGGATGACCAGGGTGAAAATGATTTTTGTATTATTTTATTATCTAATAATTTTTTTACATGTTCTTCGATGTCTTTTTCGTAAATTTGTGGAAGTCGGTAATTTTTTGTTTATACCGGCGTTTCATTTGTTACGTGAATTTTGTGTTCTATGGTGGTAGTGCAGGTTAGGTTTTCGTTTTCGTTTGGAAACAGATCTGTGTATGTGTTTATTAGTTTATCTAACTCTCTTTTTTCTATATTATCTAAGTGACTATTTCTAATTTGTATGTTATTTGTTTCTGCTTTTAAATTTGTTAATTCTTCTAATTTATATATTTTATCGTCTAATTTTACTTTATTGTCTTTAAAGTTTAATTGTATATTTAATATTTTAAATGCTTCTATTCCGAGTAATATATTATATGTTTTATGAAATTTATAAACATAACATTTTAAAGGTTTTTTTATGAATTTTTATTATTGTATATTTATCGCAATTAGATTTTCCGTTTACTGTTTTAAAAGTTAATTTTTCGTTATATGTTTTTACTTTAAATTGTTTTACTAAATCCGGGTGTATAAAGTTTATTGAAGAGCCTGTATCGAACAGTATGACATATGGATTAATTTTTAATGCTGGTAAGTTCGTTGTTATAGAAGACATTACTACTGTATCGCTTCTATCTGTGTCTCTAAATCTAAAAAAGAATCTTCATAGATTTTCTTTTGTTTTTCTTTCTCTAATCTTTAGTTGTTTAACTCTTCGTCTATTTGTTTATAAAATTCTTGGTTCGTATCGAGATCTATTTCGTCTAAGTCTACTTCTTCTATGTTATTATTTTGTCTGATTGTTTGTGTAGACATTGGTTGTGTGATTCGTGTTTGTTGTGTCATAGGTTTTGGGTTAAATCGTTTCGTCTCATAATAATTTTTTATATTTTGTCTAGGTGCAAAATTTGGGTTAGTTCTCTGGTATTGAGGTGGTTGTTTGGGATTAAATGATGTTGATGGGAATGTTTGTGATGGGAACTTTTGTGGAGGTTGCCCATTGCCAAATTTTGGTCTTTCTACATTGTTTCTCAACATAGGTGATTGGTTATACGTATTAATAAAGCTAAATTCATTTTTAATCATTAATTCTATTTGTTCCAAAGTTGTAGGGTTTTTAATAAGGAATGATCCTCTAACATGATTTGGTAGTAAAGATATAAATCTTTTTACTATAAATTTTTGGTTTTTATGAATTATTGCGTTCTTCTGATCTTGTGAATAATTAGTTAAGTGTATTTTTGATTTGTAAAGTGAAAATTTTTCAAGCATTATTTTCAAAGTTTGTTCTATTGATTTCGAAAATTTCGTATCCATGAGTTCTATCATCTGTGTTTCTGATGTACTCTTGTCTACAAAGTTTGTGGTCAGATATAGTTTTAAATCTTCCCATTCTGCAAATTCGTTATTACTTGTAATTTCTATTGCTTGTTCAGTGAGTTTTAATTTTATCATGCTGAATGCAAACATTCGCTGATTTGCAGTGAGTTCTAGTGTATTAAAAATGTCCATAATCTTTGTGGCTTGTTTTATAAAATTATTTAACGTTTTAATATTTCCATTATAACATGGGATTGTTTTGAGGTACATTTCTATTTCTTGTACAGTTGTGGTAGCCATTGTTATGCGATTTAATCTACTAGGTTTTAATTTAATTTTGATATATTTAGTTGTTGGTAACGATGTTAAGGAATCGTCTGATTCTATTGATTCAGAGCTATCGCTTTCTGACATATTATGTGTGTGATTGACCTGTGCCGGGTCTCGGTATTTTTATTACTAGTCGTAGCTAGAAATACCCCTGTGTATTATAATATAAATGTTTTACAAACTTATAAAGAAATTCTTACATTTGTATCGTGATTGTGATTATGATGATTCTTGTGAACATAATCTTCTGTTGCGGCTTCTTTTTCGTAGTTTTCGTGTTGTCTAGTAGAGACAGCAAGTGCTTCTGATGAGTGACGTGTTTCGGAACAGCAAGTCTTCCTAGTTGATTGGTTGACGTGATCTCGGAACAGCACTCTGAAGTACGTGAATCTTGTAGACGAAGGATAAAAATCCACCACACAATTTTTTTGTGTGTTTCGAAGCTATTAATCCTACCGACTGCGCCAATTAAATTTTGAGTATTCGATTTTATGTTTTTAAAAAGAATACTAAAATCTTCATTAATATTATAACTTTATTATAATTTTTATATGGTTACATGTGAGTCACAGTACTTGACTGTGTAGAGTCTACGATACAAGAGCGTGCTTATTCACTAAACTAACCTATTTATACATTTCTCTTATCTTCTAAATGTGCAACTTATGTCAGATGATGTTATGACTAATGTAATGAAACAACAGGTTCAAGGTACATAATTTACATAAATACCCACAGATATATAAGACAAAATAATTTTCTAAGCAGTCACAAATCACTTCTTCATCGTTTTCTATTGCTTCTCCGACATCCTCTTCTCCAGTTCTTTTTTCTTCAATTCCGCATAATATGCTTTTGTGTTGCTTGTCTTATTGCATTTGTGTGGTTAAGGCATGTGCCACAAACATCAGAAGCCGGTGATGAGAAACCAATGTTAAACTCGATCTAAAATATTCTCTTGAACATTCTTGTTGAGACTTAATTCGGGATATTTTTGATTATACATCTTCCATAATTTCATAATGCTTAAGTCGCACGAAATGTATACTTTAGAAGACTTTGCACGATTGTAATGGCTCTTGGAGGCAGGTAGACTTTTAAGAAAATCTCTTATCCTTCCTTTTTCTGTTCATTTTTCTTCTTGTATCTGTCACCATCCATATTTTGCCTTGGAAACCCTACCTTCCTTGATAGTATTCAAAATAGATTGCATTCAATTTTTAGAAATTCCGTATGCAGCCATGAAAAACTTCCTACAAACTGTTTGCACAAATTTTCTATTTTTTCCAATTCGAAAATAATAATAAACATGCATAGCTTTGGGCGTTTTCTTTTCTTCAGCAATCCCATCCTTTGGTCGGCTTCTTTTAGGTTCACATACTCTTGAAAAGTGACACAACATTGAGGTTTGGATTATTTTATTTGGTTCAGAATATAATCTTTGTCGTTCAGTTTTGATATCTTGAGCCAGTATTAATAGTCCCTACAGTTTGCTCCATTATAGTAATACACAAAAAATAACAGCAGACAAATTTCACACATCTATTCATTCATGGCAAGCATATTTTGAGGTTAAGAACGTAAATGGTAATCCTATAATAGTACAATTTAATAAGCCAAATATTGATATGTCTAATTTTGCAGACGTGGCAGAGAGTTTCTCGCTTGGTGCAACCTCGGGTCCTACACTGGCGATCCGAAGCAGGAACGTAGGACATCCCTTTGCAGGGGAGATTGTCGGTTCGAAGCTGCACCGCGCGAACGAAATCCCTGCCACTCCATCCATTGGGTTTCTGAAGTAACCAGGACCGGCTAGCTGGATCGTCTGCTGCCTGCTCGACTCCTGCGCTGAAGCTCTTTGGATTAGCGATCTCCTCCCGCCATTTGGCATCAGGACTGGCCAAGGGGGCGAGACGGAAGATCCGCTGGTAGAAGGTGGCTGCAGGTTCGGCGTCCAGGATTGTGGCGGTAATGGGGTCCGATCCCTCCAATCGGGTCAGCCTCTCTAGCAGGATGCGCGGAATCACTGCACGAAGCTGGGGAATTCCTAACCCCCCATCGCGGAGCCTGGCATAGAGATAACTGTTCGGCGTATGTCTGCTGAGGTGCAATATCTTCTTTAAGCTAATATTTTAAATATTTTATTATTATTGTTATTTACAAATATATATATATATATATATATATATATATATATATATATATATATATATATATATATATATATATATATATATATATATATATATATATATATATATATATATATATATATATATATATATATATATATATATATATATATATATATATATATATATATATATATATATATATATATATATATATATATATATATATATATATATATATATATATAATATAATTTAACACTTTTATTTTTTTTGGTTATATTTACCGGTAATCCTGATCAGCGCAACCTTTCTTCTTCCCTAAACGCTCGATTTTGTCGCTTTAGGGCTCCGTTCCTCTTTATTTGCATCGTGATGGCCATCTGTCTTAAAATGGCCTTCATAGGGTCATACGTCTCTTCATCGCAGTTGTCCCAATTTTCGTCTGAATCGATAACCGGCTGCTGATTTTTATGCTGTTCCTGTTCTTTTTGGAGCCTACTTTCTATCCGCTCCCGCCTTATAAGTGTCCTATACCGCATCATTGCGATGGGGTCATACGTCCCCTCGTTGCACGCGTCCCAATTTTTGGCGGATTCGACAATCAGCTGCTCTTGTTTGTTCTCGGACTGTGACAAATATGTAATTATTTTAGGGTTTTTATTTTAAACAGAATTTATATGTAATACAGTTTTTGATTTTTTCTGCACTGTACAGGGTATTTGTTTATATGAATATAAATGTAAATAGAAGGGTATATTATAGTTTAAAAAAAAGAATACCCACCATTTGAAGACTGATGTCTTACTTCGTCTTGTTGTAGTTGCAGAATGAACGGGATATTAATAAGGCGGTTTATTTATACAAAACACTCTTGCTCTAAATAGAATTTTGAAGGAAGTAAATTTATTAATATGTGTTACGCGTTTAAATTAAATTGCCCTCTTTAAATAAAATTGTGCTTTTTATTTCTGTATATAAGCTGATTATATAGTTTTTGTTGGTGATATTAATATTAATTTGATTTTTCTGCATAATAAATCTGTTCTTCTTTTTGCTACTCTACTGGATGCATTCGATCTGCCACAAATTGTTTCTGAACCTATACGCATTACACCACACTCTGAGACATTGATAGACATAATTATTACATCCATACGCATTACACCACATTCTGAGACATTGATAGACATAATTATTACATCCTGTAGTGTGATTTGTTCTCATGTTTGTGTGTCTAATATGCATCATAGTTGAGGTAATCCATCGCAAACCATGAAGTGCATCCCGCCGCCTGTCGGTCATTGTTGTCATGAAGACGTTCTACCAAAGAGGTCCTAATCTCTGTGAGCTCAGAAACTATACCTGCTAGTGTTGTCATCGAATTGTCTACGCTGCCTTTGGATCCTGCCATAAACTTAAAAAAGTCTTCTTTAAAGAGTCTAGTTCTCCTTCCACTAAAGCATGGGATTGCTGCAGTCTGTTTATATGATTGGGCAAGCCATCCAGTCTGGGAAGCTGAAGATAATTTTGAATATTTATTAAAAGCTATCAATGAAACTGTTTTCTCATTGTCGGCGCTATTTGGAGACTTAAACCTGTCACTTAACGATTCCCTAGTCGACCAATTCGCAACAGTTGTTATACTACTAAGGATACCAAAATCTTCCTTATATGTGCCAAACCAACTATGCATTATGACTTGAGAGGCTTCTTCACTTGATAGCTTAGTATTGACCGTCCACTTATTTAAGGAGAATGAAATATTACAAAACATTGCCTTAGGGCACATTTTAGCTTAGATAGTACCCAGCTAGCGGGTTTACAATAAACAAGAGCAATTTGAACTAAGATAATAATACAAAACAAGGTATTTCATTTTAGGTCAAATCTGACCCCAGGGGCCCTCCTCGATGGTCGGACATCCGGGGGGGGGGGGGCTGGGTCCTAGGCACGGCTGACGGCGGCATCTCATCGGGCGGACGTCTGGGCGGTCTCCTCCTAAAGACACTGGCCATGAAGCGTCGATGGGCCGTCGAGCCCCACTTGAGGCACGACTGGACGCATGACTTCTTCAACTTGGTGGGAAGCTGCAGTACGGAGGCAGTGGTAGCGTTTGCTCGAGGCCAGATGCCTCGGGCGCCCAGGATGATCGGGAGGTGTAACACCTCCTTGTTGGGCCAACGGCGAGCTGCAGCAACCCCGAACTCCTCATGGTCGTAGACCTGGCGTTTAAGATGCCAGGTTTGTTCCAGGGACCTGGGACCCTCCCAGGCCACCTGGACGTCAGTAATAACGACCGTATCCGGGTCGGTATGGACGGCGATGTCGGGGATGAACAGCTTGCCGTTCGGATGGTAGACGCGGGCCTCTACTTCCGTAGTCCAGCCCTTCGCTCGGGTGTGTCGCGCCAGCTTGTCTCGTATCTCATTATGTCGGCTAATCCGCTCAATGAGTTGTGGCACATCCTTGCAGGACGTGGCAGAGAGTTTCTCGCTTGGTGCAACCTCGGGTCCTACACTGGCGATCCGAAGCAGGAACGTAGGACACCCCTTTGCAGGGGAGATTGTCGGTTCGAAGCTGCACCGCGCGAACGAAATCCCTGCCACTCCATCCATTGGGTTTCTGAAGTAACCAGGACCGGCTAGCTGGATCGTCTGCTGCCTGCTCGACTCCTGCGCTGAAGCTCTTTGGATTAGCGATCTCCTCCCGCCTTTTGGCATCAGGACTGGCCAAGGGGGCGAGACGGAAGATCCGCTGGTAGAAGGTGGCTGCAGGTTCAGCGTCCAGGATTGTGGCGGTAATGGGGTCCGATCCCTCCAATCGGGTCAGCCTCTCTAGCAGGATGCGCGGAATCACTGCACGAAGCTGGGGAATTCCTAACCCCCCATCGCGGAGCCTGGCATAGAGATAACTGTTCGGCGTATGTCTGCTGAGGTGCAATATCTTCTTTAAGCTAATATTTTAAATATTTTATTATTATTGTTATTTACATATATATATATATATATATATATATATATATATATATATATATATATATATATATATATATATATATATATATATAATATAATTTAACACTTTTATTTTTTTTGGTTATATTTACCGGTAATCCTGATCAGCGCAACCTTTCTTCTTCCCTAAACGCTCGATTTTGTCGCTTTAGGGCTCCGTTCCTCTTTATTTGCATCGTGATGGCCATCTGTCTTAAAATGGCCTTCATAGGGTCATACGTCTCTTCATCGCAGTTGTCCCAATTTTCGTCTGAATCGATAACCGGCTGCTGATTTTTATGCTGTTTCTGTTCTTTTTGGAGCCTACTTTCTATCCGCTCCCGCCTTATAAGTGTCCTATACCGCATCATTGCGATGGGGTCATACGTCCCCTCGTTGCACGCGTCCCAATTTTTGGCGGATTCGACAATCAGCTGCTCTTGTTTGTTCTCGGACTGTGACAAATATGTAATTATTTTAGGGTTTTTATTTTAAACAGAATTTATATGTAATACAGTTTTTGATTTTGTCTGCACTGTACAGGGTATTTGTTTATATGAATATAAATGTAAATAGAAGGGTATATTATAGTTTAAAAAAAAGAATACCCACCATTTGAAGACTGATGTCTTACTTCGTCTTGTTGTAGTTGCAGAATGAACGGGATATTAATAAGGCGGTTTATTTATACAAAACACTTTTGCTCTAAATAGAATTTTGAAGGAAGTAAATTTATTAATATGTGTTACGCGTTTAAATTAAATTGCCCTCTTTAAATAAAATTGTGCTTTTTATTTCTGTATATAAGCTGATTATATAGTTTTTGTTGGTGATATTAATATTAATTTGATTTTTCTGCATAATAAATCTGTTCTTCTTTTTGCTACTCTACTGGATGCATTCGATCTGCCGCAAATTGTTTCTGAATCTATACGCATTACACCACACTCTGAGACATTGATAGACATAATTATTACATCCATACGCATTACACCACATTCTGAGACATTGATAGACATAATTATTACATCCTGTAGTGTGATTTGTTCTCATGTTTGTGTGTCTCGATTGAAACTCTACACGTACCTCAAACAGCTGGGAGAAAGAGTGCTGTATTATGATACAGATTCTGTAATATTTGTTTCAAAACCTGGTGATGTTGACCCCGTGCTGGGAAATTGTGTTGGCGATATGACCGATGAATTGAGCGGTTACGGGCCCGGAAGCTATATTACAGAATTTGCATCTAGCGGACCAAAAAGCTATGCGTACGTTATTTATTCACCGGCAAAAAATAAATATACCGAGGTTTGTAAGGTAAAGGGGATTTGTATAAATCCCGAGGTGGAAAAACATGTTAATTTTAGTGCGCTTAAAGAGATGGCTATGAGAGAAAATATAAAACCAATAAAAATAGCATTCAAAGCCATTCGAAGAACAAATACGCATGAGGTAGTCACACAGAATGAAACAAAAGAATTTAAATCCACGTCGTGTATGTATGTCGTGTAAAAGGAAATTTGAACACCACGATTCTGTTCCGTATGGATACAAAAAAGTAAAACTATAACCTTACACTATATTAAGTAGTAGATTAATGTAACAAATATATTACTAATAATTATTATAATAATAAATATTGTTAATGTACAAATGTTCAAATATGTTGTTAATTTTCAAGCATATAATTAATTTTATTTATTACATTTGTTAATTTTTCATCACATTGAAACTACAGAATATATTAAAAATAAAATTAACATACATATATATCCAATAAATGTTTAATTTCTTAGCATATAAGTAAGTTTATCTATTATATTTGTTAATTTTTTCAATACATCGAGATTACTGCAGAATATATTAAAAAATGATAAATCAAACGGAATTATTCTTCTAACACCCCTCTGATACTCGCTGTACTCTTATAGCATGTGGTTATTTATAAAATATATAAAGCCGTTAACGTGTTGGAATACTCCCTCTATATTATCCGGTATCCCCGGAAATTTATTACCAACCATGCTATTCCCCAACATTTTCAGATCATCGTTTGTCTCCAAAACATAAATTCCGCTATGACAAATATATGTTTTACCAAGGTTTGTATATACACCCGCTGAAATATTTTGGACACCGGGAACATAATCACGATTTTTATATTCTGTATTTCGGGGTAATCAATGTAAATAAAATTGTCGTGAATTACTACAACTTTTACACCTGGTTTACTATAAACACAGGTTATTTCAGTAATATTTAAGCTCGGTAGCCAGTTGGTGAGAAGAACAGGCCTTGGGTATCCTTCTTCAAACACAGACTTTACCCACTACCACTCTTTATATATTAAATACACTTTATCAACAAATAAAAACACCTTTGTTATATTTTTAACATCGCACAAATTCGGCGGTAGAGGTGATGCGACAGGTGCCGGTGTGGTTGTATTAAATTTTCGTTCTTCACGATCTTCTTCTTCTTCTTCTTTTTTACCCTTGGCGGGTTGCTGGTGCTGCTGATCGTCTTTTTTCCCGTATAAAGCCTGAATTTCATCTATGTCGTACGATGATAGGTTGTAATCTCTTACATCCGAAAAGAAAACATCTCTATATGTTGGTGCCATAAGAGCCATCGGATTTCTAACAATGGTGAATTCCCAAATAATGTCCAATTTCATGCACCAGAACCAAAAAATAACTCACGGAACCAATAGGACTTGAGCTTGTTCTACTGACGCTATAATCCCAGTCCTTAACGCTATTCATATGGATTTCTACTGCTTTTTGATTTATTCCGGAAGTCGGAAATTCGGCGTGCCCCAAAGTTTTCTCTCAAATCGAGAACAGTAAGTAATTCCTATAAGTGGGCGATGTTTCACTGCTCTATTTGAGATAATAATGTTTGCTGCGTAAACGTCTTTATATGGCAGTTGTTTAAACGTAATATTCGCGTATCTACTCCATATTTCAAAGGCCGCCTTTGCCAGATGAATTTCACGCGGATTTGAGGTGTAAATAAACCACTTAATCGGTGACACGTTCCACCTACCAGTGTTTATATGGTTGCTGTCAGCGACACCACATCGTTCTTTCGAAATCAAATCAATTGTGCTTGAATCGAGAAGCCCTGTAGCCACCAGCGCGTTATATTTTTGTAGATATTTTTAGGGCCTCCACGTTCTCGCCGCTTGTTGAGTTAATTATGTTTAATGCATTGGTACTTTCGTTCATATAGATATTAAATAATTTTACGCTGTTTCAAAATTATCGTCTATTTCTTCTATCAACTCGAGCCCACTGATGTTGGCAACAAACAACACTACTATGATTATTAGCTGCATGGCTGTAGCAATGGTTTCGTTCTTACTAGTCGTGTGCAAATACAAGAAACCCTTATATATCAAATGCTGCAGTCGAAAATGGAAATATGACGTTATACCAAATTTTAGAAAAATAAATGCGTTTGTTTTGGAAGCGAAGAAGTGAAATAGTTTTGTTCGAAATAGTATCATAGTTGAGGTAATCCATCGCAAACCATGAAGTGCATCCCGCCGCCTGTCGGTCATTGTTGTCATGAAGACGTTCTACCAAAGAGGTCCTAATCTCTGTGAGCTCAGAAACTATACCTGCTAGTGTTGTCATCGAATTGTCTACGCTGCCTTTGGATCCTGCCATAAACTTAAAAAAGTCTTCTTTAAAGAGTCTAGTTCTCCTTCCACTAAAGCATGGGATTGCTGCAGTCTGTTTATATGATTGGGCAAGCCATCCAGTCTGGGAAGCTGAAGATAATTTTGAATATTTATTAAAAGCTATCCTCCTCCAGACACTGGCCATGAAGCGTCGATGGGCCGTCGAGCCCCACTTGAGGCACGACTGGACGCTTGACTTCTTCAACTTGGTGGGAAGCTGCAGTACGGAGGCAGTGGCAGCGTTTGCTCGAGGCCAGATGCCTCGGGCGCCCAGGATGATCGGGAGGTGTAACACCTCCTTGTTGGGCCAACGGCGAGCTGCAGCAACCCCGAACTCCTCATGGTCGTAGACCTGGCGTTTAAGATGCCAGGTTTGCTCCAGGGACCTGGGACCCTCCCAGTCCACCTGGACGTCAGTAATAACGACCGTATCCGGGTCGGTATGGACGGCGATGTCGGGGATGAACAGCTTGCCGTTCGGATGGTAGACGCGGGCCTCTACTTCCGTAGTCCAGCCCTTCGCTCGGGTGTGTCGCGCCAGCTTGTCTCGTATCTCATTATGTCGGCTAATCCGCTCATAATGAGTTGTGGCACATCCTTGCAGGACGTGGCAGAGAGTTTCTCGCTTGGTGCAACCTCGGGTCCTACACTGGCGATCCGAAGCAGGAACGTAGGACATCCCTTTGCAGGGGAGATTGTCGGTTCGAAGCTGCACCGCGCGAACGAAATCCCTGCCACTCCATCCATTGGGTTTCTGAAGTAACCAGGACCGGCTAGCTGGATCGTCTGCTGCCTGCTCGACTCCTGCGCTGAAGCTCTTTGGATTAGCGATCTCCTCCCGCCATTTGGCATCAGGACTGGCCAAGGGGGCGAGACGGAAGATCCGCTGGTAGAAGGTGGCTGCAGGTTCGGCGTCCAGGATTGTGGCGGTAATGGGGTCCGATCCCTCCAATCGGGTCAGCCTCTCTAGCAGGATGCGCGGAATCACTGCACGAAGCTGGGGAATTCCTAACCCCCCATCGCGGAGCCTGGCATAGAGATAACTGTTCGGCGTATGTCTGCTGAGGTGCAATATCTTCTTTAAGCTAATATTTTAAATATTTTATTATTATTGTTATTTACAAATATATATATATATATATATATATATATATATATATATATATATATATATATATATATATATATATATATATAATATAATATAATTTAACACTTTTTTTTTTTTGGTTATATTTACCGGTAATCCTGATCAGCGCAACCTTTCTTCTTCCCTAAACGCTCGATTTTGTCGCTTTAGGGCTCCGTTCCTCTTTATTTGCATCGTGATGGCCATCTGTCTTAAAATGGCCTTCATAGGGTCATACGTCTCTTCATCGCAGTTGTCCCAATTTTCGTCTGAATCGATAACCGGCTGCTGATTTTTATGCTGTTCCTGTTCTTTTTGGAGCCTACTTTCTATCCGCTCCCGCCTTATAAGTGTCCTATACCGCATCATTGCGATGGGGTCATACGTCCCCTCGTTGCACGCGTCCCAATTTTTGGCGGATTCGACAATCAGCTGCTCTTGTTTGTTCTCGGACTGTGACAAATATGTAATTATTTTAGGGTTTTTATTTTAAACAGAATTTATATGTAATACAGTTTTTGATTTTTTCTGCACTGTACAGGGTATTTGTTTATATGAATATAAATGTAAATAGAAGGGTATATTATAGTTTAAAAAAAAGAATACCCACCATTTGAAGACTGATGTCTTACTTCGTCTTGTTGTAGTTGCAGAATGAACGGGATATTAATAAGGCGGTTTATTTATACAAAACACTCTTGCTCTAAATAGAATTTTGAAGGAAGTAAATTTATTAATATGTGTTACGCGTTTAAATTAAATTGCCCTCTTTAAATAAAATTGTGCTTTTTATTTCTGTATATAAGCTGATTATATAGTTTTTGTTGGTGATATTAATATTAATTTGATTTTTCTGCATAATAAATCTGTTCTTCTTTTTGCTACTCTACTGGATGCATTCGATCTGCCGCAAATTGTTTCTGAATCTATACGCATTACACCACACTCTGAGACATTGATAGACATAATTATTACATCCATACGCATTACACCACATTCTGAGAAATTGATAGACATAATTATTACATCCTGTAGTGTGATTTGTTCTCATGTTTGTGTGTCTAATATGCATCATGTTACTGATCATAATTCTATCTTTTTAAACTAAATATATCTGTTCCATCATCATATAAGAGATGAATACTTAACAGATTACAAGCTTGGCTACTTGCTCATCAATGCGATCATCCCTAAATTAACAAATTTACAAAAGGTTAACACGCTTTTATTTTATTGTACGAATCTGATCTTGAATATCCTTAGACATAGAAAAAATTGTTTTTTTTGCGATTGAAGCGCCATCTTTCGCGGACCGAAATTTGGTTTTTTGTTAAAAGCTTGATTTTGTACATCACTGAATCCGAATCTGTAATAAAAACTGGGGGTTCCCGTTTAAAATTTCGAAGTGACCCCCTCCACCCGGTGGTGAGGGGGGAACTCTCATTTGGTGTTGTTCAATAGAACTTTTCAAAATATTTTGGACGTATTTTTTTGTTTCTCAATCCGTTTTGTTGTTCGCGAGATATTCGGGGGGTACGGGTGGTCTGAAACACTCTGTATATAAGTTATATGCCCAGCTACAACAACAAACGTGACAAATAACACATTTACGTAGAAGCACGTCTCGCGGACACGTCATGTTTCAAGAACATAAAAACAAATGTAACATGTAGTTTTAGTCAGTCTAGATTCAGATGTAACGCTATTAACAACTTATTATTGTATTAACCAAATAAATAGTTTTTAAAAAGTTACTTGCGTTGTTTAAACAAATAATTGGCGCAGTCGGTAGGATGGCTAAAACGTTTTGGAGAATATAAAATCGTTTCACGTCAGTGATTAATTCAGCCATCGAACATTCGAAGTTTTAGCAAAAATAACACTTTACGTACAAGACAATCAAGTAACCAGTACGAGACCCAAAAGAGAGAGTTGCTGAGAGGAATCAGTCATCCAATCCAGAGAGGTCATCGCATCTACGCAAAGAAGCGTTCATCGAGAGCCGAGTAGCAGCCATCCGCCATCGTCTCAGAGGATATGAAGCGAATCCTGGTGTTGCTGTGAGTACTATATGTCGTTTGTTCCTATTTTTATTTTAACGAGTTTATCAGAAAATAGTACAAACTCTGAACCTCACTCTGACCCTGAAAATCTTAATTTAAATCCTAAAATCAGTTCGTTCAAATTAAGACAACCTACATTAAAATTAAAAATGGCAACCGTACCCACACTTAAAAAGGAATTTTTGGACATGATTCCTGAATTCCATGGAGAACACGAACTATTACCCCGATTCTTAGAAATCACGGGAAAACTTGTAACAAAGTTTTATAATGCCGCCGATGAAGATGATTTCCAAAATGAATACCTCATGAGTAGCATTTTAGCGAAATTAAAGGGCGAAGCAGCCATTAATATAGCCAGTTGCACTATTGCTACATGGCATGATTTAAAAACAGCTCTTTTAACCACTTACGCGGACAAAAGAGATTGTTATACCTTATGTATTGAAATACATACCACCTCAACCCACATATCAAAATAAATTCCAACTTGCTAGATAAAACTATTTCACTCTCACAGTAAACAGTAGCCCTAATTTCGGAAATCAAAGAAATTTCTAAAGTCAAAATTTTAGAAACTCAACGAATAATCAGAGCAAGGTTATGCCAAAACCTACTCCTATGTGTATATCAACTCGCAATAGTGGTTTTCAGCCTAGACCAGGACCGTCACGTCAAAATTTTCAATCCCCACAATTCCATGCAGAAGAACTTTTTAATTTAGACGAATATGAGTTAAAAGAAAGCGATAGCTTTGCAGATAATAATTGTTATCTCCCAGAAACATACGAAAGCAACGAAATAGAAACACTAGAAGAAGTAAATATTAACGATAAAAATGACATTGATATCTCTGACCAACATTTTTTAGGAAATCTAGCCTCGGATCTCACTTTGAACTAATAAATTTAACAATAAATCAGACTAAACTCCCATTTATAATACTCCCAGAGAATAATTTTAAAGTATTGATAGATACCGGTAGCACTAGATCTTTTATTCGGCCCAACATAGCATCTAAATTTTATAATAAATTTGTAACAAAAGATCCATTCCAAATTACAACAGCACACGGGACATCCACAGAATTATACAGTACAATGGTACCTATTTATAAAATATTAAACCAAAAATTAGAAGATGAAGCTTATTTCAAATATCACATTTTCGACTTTCACGACCAATTCGACATGCTATTGGGCATGGACAATTTAAAAAAATTAAGAATTTTAATTGATACATTTAATGATTTAATTATTACACCATATAGTAAAATTAAAATAAATTATTTTAATAATAAAAATAATTTGAATTTAAATATGTTAAAAACTATACCAAATGTTACTGTCGAACCAAAGTCAGAAAAAATTATAAAAATAAAGGTAAACGTAGAGAAAGGTACAGTACTAGTTCCGCAAATTAAATCTCAAAATTTAATTATTCCCGAATGTGTAACAAACTGTGACGATGATTGGTCGAGCACAAGGAGTTTGGCGTGGATTGCTCGGGCGCCAAGCGGTAATGGATAGCGGTGTCGGGGTTGTGTCCAGGATATAGAAATAAAACAGCGGATGGCTTCAGATTTCAGCTTTATTTTGCGGATCTTGGTGTACACTGACTTTCTCGGGCTGGTCGCGGTAGCGGCCACTGACTTGGTCTCCAGAACACCCCTTGCGGGCGTCCTGACGTAAAACGGTGGTTTTCGGAAAACCGACGCCCGGGCGTCGGTTGGGCGGCGGTGTGTCGGATGTTACGGGGTCTCTCGGTCCTCCCGAGGATGGCGGAGCTGATTTCCACGTAGTGGAAATTAAAAACGGCCGTAACTCGGAAACGACGCCCGGCGTCGCGGCGGCGTCGGTCTCTATCCACTGCTGACAGTGGTTAGGATGGGTTCCCGGTGCAAACTCAAAATCGACGCCCGGCGTCGCGACGACTGACTTCGAGTATGTTCGTCGGGGGAGTGTCCCGATGTCGGTGGCGGTCGCGGTTTCGGTGTGCGGCGCGTCGTTCGGACGGAACGGCGTAAAACGCGAAACTGACGTCACAACGGGTGACGTCACGGTGGGCGGTGCGGTGTTGTACGACCTGGTGCTCTCGAGTTCACTACCTCGAGGATGGTGGCAGAGATACGGAGAGGATGAAGACGGGTTGCTCTCTCCAGTCGTCAGACTCGAGGAGGAAGGGTGCGGGGTGCGGGGAGGTTTGGGACCTGGTGCTGGTGTTCTACGGCGGACCCGCGTTGTGACCTGGATTAACCCTACCGAGGATACTCTCCACTCTTGCGAGTCGAGGATGCTCTCCACTCTTGCGAGTCGAGGATTCTCTCCAGCCCGGGGGCTCGAGGATGTCGGCGCTCTCGGAGGGTACCTCTAGGTCTCAAAGCAGACGGTATCGTGCTCCCAACTGTGGAGCCGCGGGTGCTGAAGGCGTACAGTGAAATAGCCGACGTTGTGACTTGGGACCCCCTGAACAGGGTGACTCTCCACTCTTGCGAGTCGAGGATACTCTCCACTCTTGCGAGTCGAGGATGCTCTCCAGCCCGTGGGCTCGAGGATGACGGCGTTCTCAGTCAGGGACTCCAAGTCGCAATGTTGGTTTGAAACTAGGTAGCCTGAGGGGCTCGGGACGGACGGGGAATGGTAACAACGGTAAACTAGAATGTATCTCTTACCCTGGTGAATATCTCTGGACGGCTTCTTCTCGGATTTGTTGCGGTGGCACTTCTCTCATTCGTATGAGGATATGACTGTGTCTTTTGCTTCGCGGAGCCCGGCTTATATACTACAACGTTAATAAATCGGGTTCGGACGGGTTGTCAGTGGTCGCTACAATGTATTTACATAGGGGTGACTTACATGTTGTGGTTGAAGGGCTTCTCGTGCCCTTAAGACGTTCATACTAGCGCCAATCGCTAGCCCTGGAATTATGCTGCCAGGAAAGTATAACTTTATTCGGATCGGGTGTTTACAGCCGGAGTTATTCACAAAAACCCGGGGTTGCTCTTATTTCCGGAGAAATGAGAGCAGTTTAGGAATCACCGATGTTTCGGACGTCTCCGGACATCGGTGAGCCTAAACTGCGAGTGGCGAAAAAACATTTCGTCACATCTCCCCCATACATACATAAATAAGGTGTCATGTACAGTCTTAACTACAAAATTTTTCTCAAACTGCTCTATATTACTAATAGAAAACTAACTTATGACCTAATACCAGTTTAACTTAACTATGACTTACTTAACATAACTTAATCTAATTTGCCAAACTTAAACTTACAAAACTTACAACACTACTTATAACTAGCCCGAAACTTCAATATCAACTTATTGTCTATTGTGGGGGGGACGGAAGGGGTATCTCGTCCGGACAGGGTCGCTCCTGATGCCGGCGTTGTCCGGGGATGGTGATCCACCTGCCGTTCGGCAGCTGATACCGGCACCTCCGGGTCCTGGACGCCTTCCTGGGCCGCAGCAGTTGGAGGAGTGGGCCGGAGACGTCTTCACCGGCGTCCAGCCTGGCTTGCACCTCCTGTGCAACCTGCTGCGGTGGCTGCGGGCGGGACCTCCCTTGGAGGGGTACCGGGGCTGCTGGGGGTGATGGGCGGGGCTCCTCACGGGTCGGTTGGCTGCTCGTGGCCGTAGTGGGGCAGATCTTGTAGCCGTCCGGGGAGAGGCCGCTCAGCAGCTCCTCTAGCTCGCGGCGAGCGTCCTCCAGATCTGTCTCCTTGTCGGCGGCCGGTGGAGTCGGGATTTGTGCAGCTACTTCTTTCCCGTCCTCGTCGTCTGACGGGATGGGGGAAGTCGTCAGATCGATGAAGTCCTCCGCCAGGTCGGGTGCCCAGTAGGGGCCGAAGCGGTCGGTGAGGGCCTGACGGAGGACCTCATCTCCTTGGCCGGGCGTCCACTGCCGTGGGGGCTGCTGGGGGATGATGGGGCGTGACGGCTCGCGGACGGGTCCTGGGAACAGCGGCGGTCGGATGACAACGACCTCTAAAATTTTCGGGAGTCGGTCCGGTGCTGGGGTCGCTGTCGGTCCGCTGGTCCAGGGCCGGATCCGGAGTCGTCGCCGTTGTGGGTCTGGTGGAGTTGGGGCCGAGCTGGGATCGGTTGCCGGCCGCACCCTGGGCGGGAGAACCTCCTCCCGCCCCCTTGCCCTACCACCCACCCGACTAGGTTGAGTGCGGTGGCGGATCCATGGCGCTGGTTCCCGTTTCGTCGGCGGCATCTTCTGGTGGGACGTAAGG
The DNA here is from genome assembly GCA_947425015.1 of Pterostichus niger. Lineage (NCBI taxonomy): Eukaryota > Metazoa > Arthropoda > Insecta > Coleoptera > Carabidae > Pterostichus > Pterostichus niger. The sequence continues at coordinate 11,588,302 of OX380350.1, forward strand.
TTTTAGATCCTTGATGTGTATGCGTTTGAGGTTTTGTCCCCGAGTGCCGCGCAGGTCGTATACATTTGGGGTCAGTTTCCGGTAGACCCTCCATGGGCCGGAGTAACGTGGCGCGAGTTTTGCGGCGAACCCTTGTGCCGCTACCGATAGCGGGTGCTCTCGGCGCATAACTTGATCGCCCACTTGGCATTGCCAAGGCCGGTGCCGGAGATTGTAGTAGCGGCATTGTGTTTGGGACGCGGTTGTTAGCTTGATGCGGGCGAGTTGTTGGAACTCCCGTAGCCTTTCAAGGCGTTTCTGCAGGCTTTCCGGCACTTTATTTTCAGTTTGCGGGTCGGTGATGCCTCGTCCGACTTGTTGGAATAACCCTGGTAGTACGGGTTCCCGACCGTAGTTCAGCCAGGCGGGTGTAAAGCTGGTGGACTCGTGTCGGCTGGTATTTATTGCCATGGTGAGTTCGGCTAGGTGTTCGTCCCAGTCCCGCTGGGTCGTCTGGCTGTACTGGGCGATCATAGTCTTGAGGACTCGGTTGACTCGTTCGACGGGGTTGGCTTGTGGTGTGTACGGCGGTGTCTGTAAGTGGCGGATATTCAACGCTGCCAACGTCCCCTTGAAGAGCCGATTATTAAATTCGGTTCCATTGTCGGTTATGATGTTTTTTGGGCATCCGAACCGGAATAGGATGCTCTCCTCCAAGGCCCTGGTGATGGTTTTGGCTGTGGCTTGACGCAGAGGTTTGCACTCCACCCACTTAGTCATTCGGTCTTGGAAGACTAGGAGGTAACTGTGTCCCTTCTTTGAGCGCGGTAGAGCTCCCACGACGTCTATGGCGACCGTATCCCAGGGCTCGTGTATCTGTGGTGGGTGCATGTGTCCTGCTTGGCCCTGTTGGCTGGATTTGTACCGCTGGCACGTCGCGCAGCGCTTGACGTAGTTCCGGATGTCCCGAAACATGCCGGGCCAGTAGTATCGGGTCGCCGTACGGGCTGCCGTTTTAGCGGTGCCGTTGTGTCCAGCTGAGGGGTTGTCGTGGTTCTCCTGAAGGACCTGCCTGCGTTCGGTTTGTGGAACGCACAACTTCCAGGAATCCCCTTCTTCGGTTTCGGTGGCGGCCGCTATCTTTCGGAAGAGACGTCCGTCCTGGATACGATAGTCCGGCCACTCCAAGGGTTTGTCCCTGACCTCTTGGGATTTCCGGGTATGCCACTTGCACTCAGCTGTGACGGCGAACAAGTTGTCTTCTACCGGTTCGGTAGCCTGGAGCGGTTGTCGGGATAGCGTGTCGGCGACGCGATTCAAACTACCCTTGCGGTACTGGATCGTGAAGTTGAATTGCTGCAGGAACATTGCCCAGCGGCCGAGTCGCCCTGGAGGATTTTCGAGGGAGTTTAGCCAGCGGAGAGCCTGGTGATCGGTTACTACCGTGAAGCTGTATCCCTCCAAGTAGTTGAGCATTTTTTTTATTGCCCATACAATAGCTAGGCATTCCTTTTCGGTGGTGGAATACCGTAGTTCGGGTCCTTGGAGCGTGGCGCTGGCATAGGCGATGACTTGTTCGCCTTGGTCCGTGTATTGTACGAGTGCCGCCCCCATGCCGGTGTCGGATGCGTCGGTCTGCAGGAAGAACCGTTTGTTGAAGTCGGGGCAGGTCAATACTGGTGCGGTGGTGAGTGCGTCGCGTAATTGGGCAAACGCATTGGTTTGAGCTGGCCCCCACTCCCATTTTACGTTCTTCCGGCACAAGTGGTGTAATGGTTCGGCGATTTTGGAGAAGTTGGGTATGAATCGACGATACCAGGACGCAGCTCCCATGAATTGCCGGACTTTCTTCGGCGTGGTTGGAGGTGGTATGGCCCTAATCGCCTCGACTTTATCGGGATCCGTCTGAATTCCAGCGCTACTGACCAGGTGACCCAAGTAGCGGATTTCCGTCTTGCCCCACTCGCATTTGTCGGGATTTATGCGTAGGTTGGCCTCGCGTAGCCTCTTGAAGACTTGCTCCTCGAGTGTACGGCTGGCGACGATAATGTCGTCTAGGTAGGCGATGGCGAATGGGTCGAGTTCCGGACCGATGACTTGGTCCAGCAAGCGTTGGAAAGTCGCTGGAGCGGAGTGTAATCCAAACGGCATCACCGTGAACTGGAACAGACCCCTGCCGGGTACGGTGAATGCCGTCAGTGGTCGGCTTTCTGGCTCTAAGGGTACCTGCCAGTACCCTTGTTTTAAGTCCAGGGTGCTAAAGATGGCCGCCTGTTGCAGTTTGCTTAAAATGTGGTTGATGTGAGGCAGTGGGTAGGCGTCCTTCTCGCTGGCGTTGTTCAACTTCCGGAGATCGATGCAAAAGCGGGGTTTGCCGTCCTTTTTCCGTACGATCACGGCCGGAGAGCTCCACGAGCTTTGTGACTTCTCGATCATCTTATCTGCCATCATTTTATCGACCTCTTCGTTTATGATGGCTTGCATCTTCGGGTTCCGGGGACGATAACGCTGTTTGATCGGTGTTTGGTCTCTAAGTCGAATCTGGTGTTGAGCTAACGGTGTGGTCCCCCGCAGTTCTGCAAATTTCGGTAGCTCCTCTCTCAACAATTTGTCGAGGATATTCGGCGGGTTTCTGAGTGTGGCTATTGCTGGGGTGGTCGGCCGTGTCATGTGGTATTCAGTGGTATGCGGTCCTAAGGTAAGGGTGACGCCGAAGAGTCGCATGGCGTCCATCCCCAATATAACTGGGGTAGCCAGTGTTGGGATACATAGGAGCTGTACGGTTCTTCTTTTGTCTCCCATCCTGCACCGCACTCGGTATCCGGCCGAGATTTCTACGGTGGCTCCGTTCGCCATTTGTGCGTGCTGATGGGTGGAACCCCACGGGTGGCTACCTCGGTTCTGGCAGACTTCTGCCGTCTCTTGGTTCATATAGGACTGCGTCGACCCGGTGTCCAGGAGGGCCTGAACCTGCGTGTCGCCAATCCAAAGGGGAAGGTGGATACGGTCATCCCAGTTGTGTCGCATTGCCGACAAAAATGGCGACCGGTTGTACGTGGGCGGCGCTCTCCACCTTATGGGGCCGTCCGCTGGTCGTTTCCCGGAGTCTTCTTACATCCACAGTCACGGGTCATTATTCCGAGCTTACCGCACCGACTGCAAAATAGCTTGGCAGGGTTTTTGCAGTCCTGCCGATAGTGCCCTGGTTCCCCGCATCGCCAGCATGTCCGTGCCCCTGGTCGCGGCAGCTGGGTGGTGGCGTGAATCGCAGCTTGAGGTTGTTGCGCGGCGAGGTCGCGTTGCAGCTCTTCAAACTCACGGATCTCCCGGAGGAGGGACGTAACCGTGGAGACGTCCTGTCGACGTATACGTTGCCGGTACTCGGGTCGCAGGTTCCGGTACAGCCAGTGTAGCTGTTGGTCGCTGTCATATCCCCCATGTCGTCGCATGAGCGTCTGTAGGGCGACGATATAGTCTAGGCCCGCCTCTTTCGGCCTTTGGCTGCGTCGATGAATTTCTTCTTCGAGTTGATGCTTTTGATCCGGAATGAAATAGTCGTTGAACTCTCGGAGGAAGTCCTCCCATTTGTGCCAGTTGACGAGGTTGATACGGTACCAGAGTGTGGCATTCCCTCTGAATAGTTCCGGTAATGCTCCCAGTAGGCAATCTCCGGGGATTTGGTAGCTGCTCTGCAGTTCGGTGAGCCGCTCCAAGAAGGCGACCGGGTCGGTCTTACCGTCGAAGTGTAAGCCCCACTTGCGGACGACTTCGCAGAGGTGTATCGGTGTGCTTGGTGTCCTGGGTGTTTCGGTGGTGATAGGTTCTTCGGTGGGTGGTTTTACTGCCCCGGGTTCAGGTTCATTTCCCGTGGCTCGCTTCACGAACTCCACCATGACTCTGCGTAATTCCTCCACAGTCCCTTCGTCTCTTAGGCCGAATCTTCGGAGCTCTGCCTGAAGATCCTCCTTGTTGAGGCTGTAGACCCAGCCGGTTTTTGCTGTTGCTGCCGGCGTTGGTGGTTCTGGTGGATCTCCTGCCATCGCGTCTTATTTCCAGGGTCCCTGCTCGGGCGCCAAATTCTTGTGACGATGTTTGGTCGAGCACAAGGAGTTTGGCGTGGATTGCTCGGGCGCCAAACGGTAATGGATAGCGGTGTCGGGGTTGTGTCCAGGATATAGAAATAAAACAGCGGATGGCTTCAGATTTCAGCTTTATTTTGCGGATCTTGGTGTACACTGACTTTCTCGGGCTGGTCGCGGTAGCGGCCACTGACTTGGTCTCCAGAACACCCCTTGCGGGCGTCCTGACGTAAAACGGTGGTTTTCGGAAAACCGACGCCCGGGCGTCGGTTGGGCGGCGGTGTGTCGGATGTTACGGGGTCTCTCGGTCCTCCCGAGGATGGCGGAGCTGATTTCCACGTAGTGGAAATTAAAAACGGCCGTAACTCGGAAACGACGCCCGGCGTCGGTCTCTATCCACTGCTGACAGTGGTTAGGATGGGTTCCCGGTGCAAACTCAAAATCGACGCCCGGCGTCGCGACGACTGACTTCGAGTATGTTCGTCGGGGGAGTGTCCCGATGTCGGTGGCGGTCGCGGTTTCGGTGTGCGGCGCGTCGTTCGGACGGAACGGCGTAAAACGCGAAACTGACGTCACAACGGGTGACGTCACGGTGGGCGGTGCGGTGTTGTACGACCTGGTGCTCTCGAGTTCACTACCTCGAGGATGGTGGCAGAGATACGGAGAGGATGAAGACGGGTTGCTCTCTCCAGTCGTCAGACTCGAGGAGGAAGGGTGCGGGGTGCGGGGAGGTTTGGGACCTGGTGCTGGTGTTCTACGGCGGACCCGCGTTGTGACCTGGATTAACCCTACCGAGGATACTCTCCACTCTTGCGAGTCGAGGATGCTCTCCACTCTTACGAGTCGAGGATTCTCTCCAGCCCGGGGGCTCGAGGATGTCGGCGCTCTCGGAGGGTACCTCTAGGTCTCAAAGCAGACGGTATCGTGCTCCCAACTGTGGAGCCGCGAGTGCTGAAGGCCTACAGTGAAATAGCCGACGTTGTGACTTGGGACCCCCTGAACAGGGTGACTCTCCACTCTTGCGAGTCGAGGATACTCTCCACTCTTGCGAGTCGAGGATGCTCTCCAGCCCGTGGGCTCGAGGATGACGGCGTTCTCAGTCAGGGACTCCAAGTCGCAATGTTGGTTTGAAACTAGGTAGCCTGAGGGGCTCGGGACGGACGGGGAATGGTAACAACGGTAAACTAGAATGTATCTCTTACCCTGGTGAATATCTCTGGACGGCTTCTTCTCGGATTTGTTGCGGTGGCACTTCTCTCATTCGTATGAGGATATGACTGTGTCTTTTGCTTCGCGGAGCCCGGCTTATATACTACAACGTTAATAAATCGGGTTCGGACGGGTTGTCAGTGGTCGCTACAATGTATTTACATAGGGGTGACTTACATGTTGTGGTTGAAGGGCTTCTCGTGCCCTTAAGACGTTCATACTAGCGCCAATCGCTAGCCCTGGAATTATGCTGCCAGGAAAGTATAACTTTATTCGGATCGGGTGTTTACAGCCGGAGTTATTCACAAAAACCCGGGGTTGCTCTTATTTCCGGAGAAATGAGAGCAGTTTAGGAATCACCGATGTTTCGGACGTCTCCGGACATCGGTGAGCCTAAACTGCGAGTGGCGAAAAAACATTTCGTCACAAAACTTACAAAACTCTCACTGTTTATGTACCGTTATCAATCCAACGGAGTATCAGGTTACATTTAGATTACCTAGTAGAAAGTTTTGATAATTATGTGACATATGCAAGTCCAAATTTAAATTGTCATTAAATAAAAAATTTGAAATTCAATGCATCCAAAATTCGCACGAAACACATGAACATAGAAGAAAAATCAGAAATCTTAAAAATCATTAATCAATCCTCTGATATATGACAAACTGACATTTATAAATCAAATACGACATAGCATTAAAACCACGGACGAAATACCGATTTATACAAAATCTTATAAATATCCCGAAATCCATAAAATTGAAGTTCGCGACCAAATAAAAAAAATGCTAGACCAAAATATAATTAAACATTCTAACTCACCTTGGTGCTCACCCATATGGGTTGTATTCAAGAAAATATACGCGTCAGGCAAAAAGAAATGGAGAATAGTGATAGATTATCGGAAACTTAACGAGAAAACAATAGGAGACAAATACCCATTACCAAATATCACCGACCTACTTGACAAATTAGGACGATGTACATATTTTACTATTTTAGACTTGGCCTCCGGGTTCCACCAAATCCAAATGGATGATCAGGACATACAAAAGACCGCTTTTAACACGGAACACGGCCATTATGAATTTTTGCGGATGCCTTTCGGTTTGAAAAATGCCCCGCAACTTTTCAGCGAGTATTGGACAACATACTACGTGGACTCACTAACGAAAAATGCTTAGTCTATCTGGATGACATTATTGTTTTTTCAAGTAGTTTGCAAGAACATATTAATAATTTAAAATTAGTTTTCAACCGTCTACGAAAATCTAGTTTCAAAATTCAGCTTGATAAGTCGGAATTTTTAAGAAGTCGCGTATTTAGGCCACATTGGAACCCCACAAGGTGGAAGACCTAACCCAGACAAAATTTCGGCAATTAAAAACTATCCTATTCCCAAAATCGTTAAACAAATTAAAGGATTTCTTGGCCTGCTTGGTTATTATCGGAAATTTATTTTAAAAAATCCCCAAACTAACTAAACCACTTACAAAATGCTTTAAAAAAGACGCAATCATCAACATCAATGACCCTGAATATATAAACTGTTTTAATACGTGCAAAAATCTGCTTATAAACGAACCACTGTTACAATACCCAGACTTTACTAAAGAACTCATCTTGACATCTGATGCCAGTAACATAACAATCGTAGCTGTCTTATCGCAAGGTAATTCTGGTAATGACCTTCCGGTTGCGTATGCGAGCAGGACCTGGATTGAATCCGAGATGAATTATTCCACAATAGAGAAAGAACTTTTGGCGATAGTTTGGAGTACACAATATTTTAGACCTTATCTTTTTGGCCGTAAATTCAAAATTTACACCGATCATAGACCATTACAATGGTTATTTTCTTTAAAACAATGTAGTCAACAATTAATAAGATGGAGACTTAAACTTGAAGAATTCGATTATGATATAATTTATAAAAAAGGAAAGTTAAATTCTAATGTCGATGCGTTAAGCCGTATTCCTCATGAAACTAATGACAAAATTCAAAATTTACCTGCCGATTTAGACAATAAAGACCCATTAACACAATATCAGTATTATTTGACATCAAAATTTAATAATACATCAACGAATAATAATGTTTTAGAAGTTGTAGGGAATCTATAAGACGCGCTGCTATATAGCAGTCTAGCGCACTGCGTCAGTAAAGATTTATATATGGCACGAGGAATAGCTAAACAGTTTAAAGAAAATTTTAATAATGTGGCTAAATTAAAGAAACAAAACCCAAAACTTCATTCTTTAGTTCATTTAAAAAGTAATTTCAGATATATAATTTACATGATTACTAAAGAAAAATATGATGATACACCTTCAAGCAAGATGTATTTTATGCACTTTTAAATTTAAAAGCTTTTTGCATTAAAAACAAAATTAAAAATCTTGCCATACCACAAATAGCCTCAGGATTAGATCGAAAGAATTGGTTACATGTCAAATCAATGCTTCAATATATTTTCAATAATACTGACACACTCGTTACAGTTTTTAAACTCCCCGACGATAAACCAAATTTTGAATTAAACATAAATGATACGGACGACATTGAATCAGTAATAAAAGACATGAAACACTTAAACGAATTACTAGAACCGAGACAAACAGACGAAAAAGATAATCAATTACTAATCGTCGAAACAGGTGATCAACAGAGTGATGTTGACGACTCTTCTAGTGAGAGCAACGCCATCATTCATTCAAATAAAGAACACCCAATTATAGGAATCCCAATAATAGAATGCCCTGTAAATTATGGCAAAAATCAAATAATTATTACAGAAACACAACATTAACAAAAAAAATAACTATTCTAAAATTACACGCAACAATAAAACAGAGAATACTAGTAGAACTTTCTCAATTAAATTTTGAAAGAGAAGCTATTAATTTTATTAAAGAATACATAGTACCGAAATTTAAATATCACTTATATTGCGAGAGCGGTACATATGAAAAGTTTAGCCTGATTTTACAAAATTATTTTAAAAATTCCCAAATTAACATAGTTAGATGTATACAGTACCTCACGGATGTTACAGACGAAAACGAAAAATCTGAAATTATTTGTAAATTCCACGAAAGCAAAACAAATCATCGTGGTATTGAAGAAACAGAAGCGCGCATTAAGCAAAATTATTACTGGCCTAAACTAAGGAACTCTATCCAAACTTACATTAATTCATGTGAAATCTGCCAAATTACAAAATACGACAGGAATCCCCTGAAGCTAAAATTAAATTTAACACCTACGTCATCAAAGCCTTTCGAATTATTACATATCGATACTATTACATTAGAAAAAATAAAATTTCTCACAATAATAGATTCATTTTCTAAATATGCACAGACATACAAACTCAATTCCTCTGAAGGTATTGAAATTGTTAATAATCTTGTAAAGTATTTTACGCATCATGGATTTCCCGGACAAATAATTTCTGACAATGGGTTAAAATTCATAAATTCAATTGTAACAGAACTTTTAGAGCTTCATAAAATAAACATACACTTTATTAGTTCGCAACACCCTGACTCGAATGGTATCATAGAACGATTTCATTCGACTCTTATAGAACACATAAGACTATTTAATAATCAACAAGTCTATAATAAGGAATCCATAGAATTAAAAGTTAATTATGCTCTTTTGGCCTATAATACTACAATCCATTCAGTTACAAAATTAAAACCGTGTGAAGTAATTTCTGGTCATCTTGATACTAAATCACCCATTAATATAAACATCGATAAACAACTCATAAATAATTATGTAGAGAATCATAAGAACAAAACAAAATTATTATATGAATCAATAAAAAATCAAATCGATCAGAATAAAGAGAAAATTATTGGCAAATTTAATGAATCGAGAGAAGAACTACCCGAAATTCCAATAAACTTTGAAAACAGCTAAACTGAAAGTAAAACATGGTAACACACTTGAAAAAAATCATTTATCTAATATTAAACGACCAAGAAAAATAACTTATAATTTTGATCCACTTCCAGGTCCCTCGCACTTAGCGATGGATTAATTATTAGAAATATCACGGAGAATCTGGGAATACTACCCATTAAATTGAGTCCTGCAAAATTAGAAAAAACCACTCACACCTTCGTGCATTACTATAACGTCAAGCCCCTGTTTGAACAATACTATAATTTAAACGATCAATATGAAAGTTTAAAAATGACAATTTCAAACAATATTAAATACATTGATGAACTGCATAACTATGATAAAATTGTGGAATTCATTCGAAATGGAATTAATAACAAAATTACAAACATCGGCTTCCAGTCAACCGAATTAAAACGAAATAAAAGAGGACTTATAGATGGCTTGGGAACCGTATTCAAATTTGTCACCGGAAATTTAGATGCCGGCAAACGATATAATGAAATTAAAATTGGCCTACTCTGTAAATGATGAAATAATAATTAATAATATGCATATTCAAGATATATTATTTGCAAAAAATATTTATGATCAACTTATTATACTTTATAATTCTATTTTAAACGTACTCCAGGATATAGAAAATACAATTACATTCTGTAAATTAAGAACACTGCACCCAAGTATAATACAGCCTGAAGAACTTCTATTAGAAATACAAAATATTTCAAAATTTTATAAAGCCCAACTCCCGTTTGAACCAAATCATGAAAATATTTTGGAATACGAATCACTATTAAAAGTTAACTATAAGATTGAACCCTTTCAAATCATTTACTTAATATCAATCCCAATTAATTATGAAACAAATTTCGATCTTTATTACTAGCATCCTATCCCAACAAGATATGATTCAGATGTTGTAACTATAATACGTAATTCAAGATATTTTTTAAAGTCAATAAATGAAATGATCCCATTGAGCGACATATGTATTCCAAGCAAAACATACCAATGCCCAAATAAATTCCACACGCATTACAATCCAACATGCGAAAAAGAAATCCTCAACGAACAGCAAAGCAACCAGTGCCATAATACAAAATTAGAAATAATGGAAAATCACTTTGAATTAGTGCCCGATATAAACCAATACTTGGCTATTCTACCCCGAGAAGAGAAAATCACTATAAACTGCCCAGAAGGAATTAACGTAGAATCATTAACTCGAATTTTTCTTATTAAAGTGGAAAATAACTGTGACATAGTTTTAAACAACAAAAAATAATATTTTGGGATAAAACTCAAGGCACTCCTTTAATGCTTCCAAAACTTAATATTAAATTAAAATCTAATAAAATTTATAATTTTACAATAAATCTAAAATCTCTAAAACTTAGTGAAATAAAAACTAATTTATTCACACCAATTCAAGAATCGGATACGAACTTTCACATCCCGAGCATTTGGCCAATTCTATTATATAATAATAATAATAATAATGTTAATAATCATTTACTTTTCTGTTAAGTGATTCCGAAATAGGAAATTAAGGCAGGCACTGAATACAACAACCCCGAAGAAAGAAGAAATCGAACTTCGACTTCCAGAGGGTGCTTCCTTCTAAGGAGGGAGAAGTTATATGCCCAGCTACAACAACAAACGTGACAAATAAGACATTTACGTGGAAGCACGTCTCGCGGACACGTCATGTTTCAAGAACATAAAAACAAATGTAACATGTAATTTTAGTCAGTCTAGATTCAGATGTAACGCTATTAATAACTTATTATTGTATTAACCAAATAAATAGTTTTTAAAAAGTTACTTGCGTTGTCTAAACAAATAATTATATATATATATATATATATATATTTAGACACTATTTTAACCCAAAACGAATCTACCAGGACAAATTTTCTCGAGGATCCAAATATATTGAAAAAAAACAATGCTAAAAACAAAAGAATTTTATTTCTGCCTTCTCGGTTTTTGTAGATATTAACAAGTATTTGTATCAAATTGCTTATGTTATGATTATTAAAAAAATCGTTACATAGAATTTAAAAGTTAGTAGTGAAATAAATAGTATATAAACCACGGTTGAGAAGATCATTATTGCCCATGCGCCTTGTACCCCTCGGTTGCACAATCTTGGCGCTAGGTCAATAATGATCATCTTCTCAACCTTGGCTTATAATATACTATTTTACAATATCTTGCCAGAACTGTTTTATTTTCTACCGGTAAAATGCTACACTTATCCATATCGAAGCTTTTAAATTACATGTCTTAACTAATAATTGTTTGCAATCAGTATAAAATTGTATGCAAGTGGGATTGTTTAAATAACCGCCCCTTCTCCTTAACACGTTGACTGCCACGGCAATTTTCAGAATTCCGGTCTAAAAAGCCAATTTCATTTAATCATTTTATATTATTAAAAACTCTAATTATATTACATAGTAATCATCAAAAAGCATAGAAAATGTATTTTTTTAAAAAAAAAGGTCTTACGAATAAATTTTTTATAATTATATTTTCTGTTTATTTATTATTAAAATTTCTGTTCATGTAGCCAGCATTGATTTTTTGTTCTCTTCCCAGAAGCCATCTATCCATATTAGCACTGATATGTTACGAGTTTCATCGTAGCTGCGCGAAAATGGTAAGTAAACACAGTACGAGATAACTCGTAGTCGGCGTCCTAGCAAAGAACGCAATCTACGAGTTATCTCGTAGTTGGAAGTCAACGTGTTAATGTACTAAAAAAATGCCTCAGTAAATCGGAATAAAACTTTTTCATTTCTACAATAGGTAAGGAATTTATCAATATTAATAAGAGTGTAATACGAATTTAAAAATAATAAGTCTGATTACTTTAGGAACTTAATCCTAATTACAGTAGAGGGTTCGGATTAACCGAGCCGCTGTGAGGTAGTTCATATATTTTTGGTTTGAGTTAGATGTGAACTCAGGATCTCCGAGATCGAATGCAGTAACGCTGACCACATCACCATACTGATGGACTAATGTTTAATATGTTATTAAAAATAAATGTAACGAAGCAATTATTTACTAAGTTTCAAATTTAAACTTTATTTCAACTTTTTTAAACAACAAAAATTTTTAAGCCGGCTACAAAAGTTTTTTAACGATTTAATATATTTAACATTTTCGCCCCAAATTTTGTTCTTCTTTCTGATAATCTCAGCTTCTTCACTTGATGATTTTGAAAGCGAGGTCAAAATGTTATGATACTTTTTAATTTTGATTAATCCATTTATAAAACTAACAATTTGACCCGCAACCACCATATCATTCGGTTCCAAAACGGTTTTTGATGTAGATAGAGTTAAAATTTTAATACAATTATCCAAATAGAGTGTAGACTCACTTCTAAATTTTCTATCTGCGATGAGAATTACGTAAAATTTAAACTTGTATGAAAGCCGAAATCTATTAAAAAATGTCGCCACTTCTTCATTTAACCAATTTTGATACAATGGTTTCTCGATCCAAAGTTTTGTATTACAGACGAAAATATCAAGAAATTTTGTATCTCCGATCTTTCCAAATATATTCGCGTCGTTCGGAGAAGAAATGCACTCGCAAATTTTGCCAAATGTCCCATGTTCTAGAATAATTCGATCTTGATTAATTTCTATAAAAATAATAACAATATTATTATTACTACTAATTAAGAAAAACTGTTAATTTGTTCAAATAACTAAAATTATATATGACTTACTTTCTTCCGCAGCCGGTATGCCATGATCTGCACATGTATATGTATAAAACTTAGAATTTTGTGCTTTGTTATTATTACACTTGAATTTAGATTTTGTTTGTTTTTTTGTTCCAAAACAAGAACATAGAAAATTAATAAAATTGTTCATTTTATTAAACAGAAGGGTACTGAACGTAAGTATATCGTAAAGTTTCCAAGGAAACTAACATTAATATTAATTGTGATTGTTAAACAATTCCAACTATAATAGTATTTTTCTATGGCTACAGAGTCGTATTAAAGAACTAATACTGCAGTTCATATATTAAATAACATTCCCTTTTATTTATCAAAGTTAAGCCGATGCTATTTTTATACATAATTTTTACATTATATGTGGATAGTAATAATGCATGACAAAGATATGTTACTTGAATAATACAAATTCTGAATTTTCACTAAAGAAAGAACTGTTTTTGTGTATATTTAAGATTTTTGGATACATCGGCAGCTGGATCATTAGTACTCGGTACATGCTGTGTGATTTGGTTATTATAATTAGTGTCTTTCATGAATTTTAGTGCATGTGGCACTGATTTTGTGTGTTGCAACTATATTGAGCATCTGTGGATTCAATGTTGTATTCAAAAATATTAAAATTTGTGATGAGTAGAGTAGCGTCCAGTAATTAGTAATCAAATTCGAAGTAGTGGGACATTCGAGTAAATAAAACACTTCAAATACTAACGAACAAATAAAAAACACAAAATATAATAAATGTAACAATGTAAATGTCTTAGGAGAAAATAACATAATTTAACAATTTAAATAAACAAATTAGAATAAGTACGTACTATTAAGTAAAAGTACAATTGAGAACAGTAGTATACAATCGTAAAAAACATTGCAAATAAAATAGAAAAATATAATAATATTAAGAGACAACAAGTTGGGTTTTTGGAGAGCAACGAAAGACTGAGAGTCAAGGTTGGAACAACGACAAAAAAACCATCATCATGACACCAATGACAAAAGAGCAACAATCGAAAAACAGGTCAAACAACATAACCATCAAAAAACAAAAAGTAACAAATTTTGAACTTTGACTCAGCTCATCCAACGAATACAAAAACTTATAATATAAAATGTATAAAATATCTTTGTATCAATTTATGTCACGAAACTTTTGTTAAAAAGAATTTAAACAACTTACGTACTCTCCTCATCAAAAATAATTGATGACTTACGTCCGATATGTATACTACCTACTTTGTCGAAAATACTAGAAAGAATATGCTTCGATCAAATCATAACATATTTAACAGATCAAAATATTTTACCTTCATTACAAATCTAGATTCCGAAATGGGTTTAGTACTATTACTTGTCTTTTGAAAATCACTGATAACTTTATAAGCAATTACAATAAGTCAGTGTTCTCAATTTTAATCCAAATAGATTTTTCAAAGGTATTTGATATGGTCGATTACAGTATGTTACTGGCTAAGTTGCATTACTATAAATTCTCGGTGAATACAATCAGGTGGTGTTACAGTCACTTATGTGTTAGATCTTCTCTAGTTAGCATGACTTCTGAGTTAGGTACATATAACTCTGCAGCTTTTCCTCTAAATTGCGGGGTACCTCAAGTAGCTATTTTGGGATCATTATTTTTCCTTTTGTATTTTGCTAATATGAGCTCGAATATGGAGTGTTGTGCTGTACACTCCTATGCTGATGATACTCAGATATTTGCTACTGTGAGTCCTTTAACTGGAAGAGAAATGTCACCTCATAAATGATGATCTTGGCAAAATTGTATTATGGGTTAAAAATAACGGTCTCAGCATAAATGCTAACAAATCATCACTTTTAGTTTTTGGTACATATTTAAAGGTGAAAAATCAGCTTAATTAAATCTTAAGTTAGCTGCTGAACACTTGATTTGACTTGATCTGTTTCAAATAATATATCTTTGTTTTTATGAATGAAACTTACGATGAATTATACATAATTTTAAAGCCAATACTTCAAGGTGTAGTAATATTCTACATATTGTAACGGTTATTACATTTTCGGGTTCGGTGAAGTTTATTATTAAATAAAACACGAAAAATTAAAACACTAACAAAATATTTATTTAAAACGAAAATAATGTAGTACAACTACTAAGACATATATTTATTTACAACACGTATTTATATTCACATTAAAGTATTTAGCAACGACTTGCACTGTTCACACTTGAAATACAGAATGCCCTTATATACTGAAATCTTCTATCGTATTCCAGACCTTCTGGAATACTATAGAAGCATGACGCAGAGAGAACAGATTCGAACTTATTTCTGTATTGCGTATGAGACAGCGCTAAACGGGCAGCAGACTACGACGTGTCGACTGTTCCAGAGGGAATAGGGCCGTACTCGCTACAATATTATTAAATTTATGTACAAATAATTGATAAAGAACGGCTCAAAAATTGACTTGAATATCTCAAGAATGCCGGAGACGATTTTGATTATAATTTTTTTTATATATTTAAGAATATGGTCCTGTATAATATATAAAAAAGATATGCAGCTTTGCACGATGTGAAAGATGTAAACTTTCCTTCTAAGGGGATATAATGAGTCCAGGGGCACAAAGTGAGCTTCTCATGAATTATATCGTTATAATTAAGGTTTACAAATATAGCCGGACAAGTCTTTGATAATTGGAGAAAGATTGTATAAAAAAAAATAAAATTATTTTTTATATTGAATCATGTGATGAAGTATCACGCTACTCTACGAACCGCAGTGTGTTTGTTATCACAGCTTAGTGGCCGAGGTGGCTAGAGCGTCAGAGCGGTGATGCTCGGTTCGTGCGTTCGCACCGCGCCGGGGATAAATTATTTTTTATATTTTATTTTATCTTTATACAAGTCAAAACCATGTTTAAGACTTAATTTGATTTACAAATTTTGCGATTTTTGGTAACACGGGCCTTATGGAGGTTCAGATGTTATATAACCCGGCCAAAAATCTCACAACGGCAGATTGTTTTTGTCTTCCGAACAATCCACTAGCTCTTTGTATATGAATATAACAAATAGCAATATTAAAATTGCTGAGTTACAGAAGACAGTAAAAATTATTTTACATACACATATAACCTGGGAAAGGCATTATAATAAAAAAGTTATTATACAGTGTCATAATTGTCAAGCATGGGGACATGCGACAGCTAATTGTTTTGCACCAGCCAATTGTTTAAAATGTGCAAAAAACCATTTGACAAGAGATTGTACAAAATCCCGTGAACTCCCTGCTAAATGCATTAACTGCGGCAATGATCATCCGGCAAACTATACAAATTGTCCAGTTTACCTGAAAAAACTGGAGGACATCTACAAACAGTCAGCGAGAACCAGACAGCCACAACAATTTGTTACTGCGCCTGTTCCTAACGTGAATGCCTGGGACCATCGCCAGCGATTGAGTGCTATTACTAACCAGAGCCCTGAACGAGAACCTGCACCGCCTAGAGAGGTGGAGCCAGCACTAGACCTGTCCCAGTTCCCGAGCCTGCCGTCCAGACGCGCTCAGCCAAGGGCCACTCAAGCATCCATGGAGGACTTTCAAGACCTATGTAATGAACTGAATACTTTAAATAATCATATTAATATTAATAAATTTTTAGATATAATTAAAACATTAAATTTAAAAATGGCATCATGCCAAACCAAACAACAGAAAGGTCTTTTAATGCTACAATTCACACAAAATCTAAATAATTATGACTTTTAAACCTTTACAGCTCATATCTTGGAACGCCAATGGTCTTAAAACAAGAATAGGGGAATTAATAAATTTTTTACACGTACACGACGTTGACATAATTTTACTAAATGAAACAAGATTGACACATGCAGACAAATTAAAAATTAAAGGATACAGTATTTTAAGACAGGATAGACAAACAGATAAACACGCGGCTGGCGGAGTTGCAGCAATAATAAAAAAATCCATTCCTCACCAACACATTCCACTTCCACTAACATCACTTGAAGCAGTCTGTTTTAGACTCTTGGACAATACTCACATCATTGCCACGTACAATAGACCACAAAACAACTTTACTCAACATGATTTACACTCACTACTCAACATCTCACACAAAGTATTACTTGTAGGGGATTTGAACGCTGTACACCAAACTTGGAATTGTAATCGCAGTAATACTAATGGCAGAGTACTTTACTCATACTTGACATCTCACAATGCGCAACTTCATCATTCACCGACACACACACACTTTCCACATAGTGGCTATGCGCCTAGTACAATTGATTTAATTGTACAGAAAAATGTAGTGTACATGTCAGATCCAATAAGTCTACAGGAATTAAGTTCAGATCACAATCCTATTACATTTACACTAAATAACCAGCACACGGAAAAGCAAACAGTACGCATAACGTCATATAAACATACAGACTGGGCTGCGTTCCGAAAATGTTTAGATTCTCACATTATAATAAATAATCACATAAACGCTCCACACGATATTGACACAGAAATAGACACCCTCACAAACATCATTACCACAGTTAAACACAAACACACAAAACAAATAAAAATAAATACAAATAAAGATAGACTCCCCCCACAAATCACACAATTAATCACACAGAGAAACCACTTGCGAAGATTATGGCAACGCACACTTGATCAAACACACAAACACGACATGATAGTCATTAACAGACAAATTAAGAAATTAATCAGTGAACATAAAAACAAAATTTGGTTAGATAAATTAAATACACTGAACACACAAGACAATTCTCTTTGGAAGTTTACAAAAAAATTAAAACGATCCACTATCGCTATACCTACTCTTCAACACAATAATAACACATTCTTCACTGATTACGAAAAAGCAAATGTCATATCAGAGGTGTTTGAAAACGTTCACAAACTTGATGATCAAAACACTACACATCACACACATGTCATAAACACTGTCTCAGAACACTTAAACACACCACACGTTACAGACAACAAAATACTCCGTACACTAATCACAAAGCCCTCTGAAATTTACAAATTAATTCGCAAACTACCGAACAATAAGGCACCGGGCCCAGATTTAATAGAGAACAAACTTCTTAAAAATTTAACTAAAAAATGTATTGTCCAAATATGTTACATCATTAACGCTAACATTAAACATAGCTATTGGCCGATCAAATGGAAAGATGCTTCAGTTATTCCGATTCCGAAGCCCAAGAAAGATCATAATTTACCTAACAATTATCGACCAATCAGCCTATTAACTACTCTTTCAAAATTAACAGAAAAAAATATATTCAAAAGACTTTTAGATTTTACTACTCAAAACAAAATTCTTCCAGACTGTCAATTCGGGTTCCGCGAACATCGTAACACTGTGCAACAACTAGCGCGACTTGTTAATGATATCTCTTTAAATTTTAATAAAAACAAAGTAACTGTTATGACATTATTAGATATTGAAAAGGCATTTGATCGTGTTTGGATTTCGGGACTTGTATATAAATTAATAAAAATGAAAACACCGGAAACTATAACAAGAATAATATACTCTTATCTGACGAACAGGCATTTTACAGTAAAAATAAATAATAAAAATTCTGATAAAAGGTTAATTAGAGCAGGGGTGCCACAAGGTAGTATATTAGGCCCACTATTGTTTATTATTTATTTACATGACATTTCGACATTTGCAAAAACAAAAATTGCTCTATTTGCTGATGATACAGCAATTTATGCACATAGTCACAGTGCTGAAGTGGCAGCAAAACAAATACAAATACATCTAAATATACTAGACACTTACTTTACAAATTGGAAAATTAAAATTAATGCAAACAAAACTGAGGCCATTGTCTTTAGTAGAAAATTTACAAACATAAAAATCTACACACCAATTAAAATAAAATTACACCAACAAATACAATTAAATACTTGGGCGTCTACTTAGACAGTAGGCTAAATTTCTTTGATCACATTCACAACACTATTATTAAAGCACACTACACTATCAGACAGGTTTACTCACTTTTATCAAAAAATAGTGTATTAACAGAAAAGACTAAAAAACTTTTGTACACGACACTAATCCGTCCTATACTTGTTTATGCAGCACCAGTATTTGCACACTTAACACACACAGCGCTCAAACCTCTACAAGTTTTACAAAACAAAATGCTTCGCCTTGTTACAGGCAAAGACAGATACACACGGATCACAACACTACATGAACAAACAAACTTACCATTTATTCAAGACTACATTACACAACATGCACAAAAATTCTATACCCTACAAACTTACGCCAGTGACAGCGAACTTACCAAAAACATTACCAGACTGACATATGACAATACTGAAATAAAATTAAAACATAAACTTCCCTATCAGACCCTTCCAATCTTCCAGGAAACGTTCCAAGATTAGCTGACCCTTTACACACAACACAACCAACACACTTGTGTTTCATAATTACTTATTTATCTTATTTATATTTATATTAAGTGATTTTAATTGTATAGTTAATTTCTAAGTTTTAATTATGAAATAAGTAAATTAAAACAAACATTATTAAATAGTAAAATCAAAGTATCATATTATGTTAGTTTGTAAGTTTAGTTATAAGTGTATTGTTTGAAATATTGTGAGCGATATGCTCTTTATATGTAATATAATAAATAAATTAATTAAAAATAATTAAATACACTGCACTGACACAAATACACAACAATTAATTTAAGTTTACACATGAAAAAACATAAAGTGGAGCTAAGTTTATTTGTAAACAGGAATTCATAATACACTGATAGTTATATAAGTTTAAAATGTAATTTTCTTTTAAACATGTAAATAATATTTTTGAATAAATGAAGTTAATAGTCAAAAAAAATAAAAAATAGTCAGAGCGGTGTTGCTCGGTTCGTGCGTTCGATCCGCGCCCGGGATAAATTATTTTTTATATTTTATTTTATCTTTATACAAGTCGAAACCATGTTGGAGACTTAATTTGATTTACAAATTTTGCGATTTTTGGTAACACGGGCCTTATGGAGGTTCAGATGGTATATAAACCGGCCAAAGATCTCACAATGGCAGATTGTTTGTGTCTTCCGAACAATCCACTAGCTCTTGAGCCTTTGCGACTTCCGAAGGTTTCTTCTAGTGCCAATCCGACCGTCCGTTATAGTATAGAGGTGAGAATATTAAGACTGTTTATTATTATTGTTGTTAATTGTATTGCTGATATTGTAGCGCCTTCCTACAATTATCAGTAGTCTATTGGGTTAGTCAGCTCGATTGTTGTTATTGTAGCGTCTTCCTACAATAGTTAGCAATCAGTTTTGAGATTATTTTTATTGTTGGGATTGTAGCGTCTTCCTACAGTTGCCAACAATTAATCTAATCAGTATTTAGCTCAATTCATTTAAAGTCCGCTCGATTGTTGTCTTCCCACAATAGTCGACAATCAGTTCTGAGACTAGTTCAATTATTGTGATTGTGGCGTCTTCCTGCAGTTGCAAGTAATTGATCTAATCAGGGTCTAGAAGTTAGATAGATTTACGCTGCATTTTACGGTATCACTTTTTATAACTTTGTACGTAATTGTCATTTCTTTGTTTTATTTGTTTAAATAAACCATATAAACCAGTGTACGAAGTGTCATTTAAAAGCCACCTGGGCACGTAGTGAACCTCCTGGAATCCTTTTCTCCACAGAGCTATCTAGGCAAACGACGTCGTCGCCACCGTCCGTACCGACTTCGAAGACTGGCGCCCGAGGGTACTCTCCGAGGCGGCGACCCGCAGAGAACATCACAAATTTGGCGATCAGAGCAAAGATCGTCACAATCATTAACTGAGAAAATTAAATTATTTATTGCCTCATTTCAAAAACAGCAGCAGTTTTCTAGTTAAACAATTTATAAAAGAAATATTTAATATCTGTAATAAAAACAATTATGGCAAAATAATAATTTTGGCGTGTAAAAATGTTTCCAGCACAAACTGTGTTATAAACATATTCTAAAACCATTTTTGATTGGTCGTTTATAACGATTACCATGGCGGTAATGATAAACAGTGGATTAGAATATTGTTTTTAGAATTAACTATGAAACTTGATGCCCAGCTTAAATCAGAATGTATGTTAATGATAATATTTTAAGAAGATTGATTCACGGTTTCTGCGACGCTATAATTCTATTATAATTTGTATCCTAATTTCTCAAATATGTTCATACTCGTATGTAGAACAAACCCTTACGTCTACCGATGGGTTAAGAAATTCTCCTTTGTTTTTTATATCAACAAAATCACTTTTTATAGATTTATTAAAAAAAATTCTGCATGGCTCGCAACTTATTTTCGGATTTTTTTTATTATAACGAAACCAATATTAATCAATATAGCTTCCAAGATGGACAGTTCAAACGCTGAATTTATATAATTATGATCTACTAATAAATTTTATACAATGTCTTGCCAGAACTATTTTATTTTCTACCGGTAAAATGCTACGCTTATCCATATCGAAGCTTTTAAATTTCATGTCTTAACTAATAATTGTTTGCAGTCACTATAAAATTGTATGCAAGTGAGATTGCCTAAATAACCGCCCCTTCACCTTAATGTACTAAAAAAATTGCCTCAGTAAATCGGAATAAAACTTTTTCATTTCTACAATAGGTAAGAAATTAACAATATTAATATGTGTAATATGAATTTAAAAATAATAAGTCTGATTACTTTTATTTATATCTGCTACTCTGTATAACAGAAACTTAATCCTAATTACAGTAGATGGTTCGGATTAACCGAGCCGCAGTGATGTAGTTCATATATTTTTGGAATGAGTTAGATGTGAACTCAGGAGCTCCGAGTTCGAATGCAGTAATGCTGACCACATCACCATACTGATGGACTAATGTTTAATATGTTATTAAAAATAAATGTAACGAAACAAGTTTCAAAATTAAACTTTATTTCAATGTTTTGAAATAACAAAATTTTTTAAACCGGCTACAAAAGTTTTTGAACGAGCTAGACTGTGGCCTTGATGAATTGAGCTGGAGAATTGTAAGAAACATGCTGGAAACTATTTTCCAATATACCGGAATAGAGATCCTGGTGTGCAACTATAATTCCTGTGGTTCAAAAGTAGTGAAAAGAACTGTAGACTGTTATTTCCACCAAACATCACAGTGCTCGCGGGGATCAACGTGCAGATATCGGCATGGCGCAGAAAAGTTTCGGGACGAAACATTCTTAAGGAGGGGACAGTGTAGTGAGTACGGCTCTGTTCCCTCTGGAACAGTCGACGAATCGTAGTCTGCAGCGCATTTACCGCTGTCTCATACGCAATACAGAGACAAGTCCGAACCTGTTCGCTCTGCGTCATGCTTGTATAGTGTTCCAGAAGCTCTCGTATATTCTAGAATATAAGGGAGAGTTTCGGCTGGCAACATGGATTCTGTATTTGAAGTGTGAACTGTGCAAGTCGGTGCGAAATACTTAAATGTGAATATAAATACATGTTGTTAATAAATATATGTCTTAGTAGTTATACTACATTATTTTCGTTTAAAATAAATATTTTATTAGTGTTTTTATTGCTCGTGTTTTATTTAATAATAAACTTCACCGAACCCGAAATTGTAATAAACGTTACAATATTATTGAATAATCTTACATTGTACAGTTTTGTTCATTTTAGGGTTACAATTGCATTTTTAAATAAGAAATGGAATACGAATACATGACTAGTATTTATTGCTGCAGAACCCGTGTTTAATGAAATTTGATTATTTCGTATATTTCATGAAGTTGCAGTAAGGTTACCCACGGGCATATTAAGTTGCATTTAGAATTTCTGGCATCATTGGTTGAGGTTATGAGGTTTACTGCCAAAATGGTAGCAAAAGTACTTCGCAATGAATAACCAATGTAAGTTTCTGAGTTATCTAAATTTAAAAATGTTGGAACTATATATATATATATATATATATTATGTAACCCTATTAGATGACGACATAACAAATATGTGATGAATGTCTAACGGAATCTCTCACGCTGTAATAAGAACCTTTCTGATAAGACACACTATAAATACGTATGAAACAAAGACATGTTATCCTTTTTACTGTGAAAACTCTAAGTTACAACTGCTAAATAAAGTCTGTGTTGAAATCAAAATATTGTTTTTTTTTATTATATATCGACCACGATCATATAATTGGCGCAGTTCGGGTAGAATCACAAATAAAGAAGTCAGTGTGCTCGAAATATTCGCCGTAAATCTGTACAACGCTTTATTCAACAATTTCAATTGTTGCTCAGTGTGATCGAACCAAATAACTAATAGTGCGAAGAAACTCGAAGCCTAACAAGCAAGAAGCCTTCGTAAAAGCAAAGCTATACCAATAAGCCTTCGCTTTAACCAGCAATCAACCTAAACAGTGGTTGCACCAGAGGTCTATTCATACGACCCATCGAGATCAGCGATCAACCTAAACAGTGGTTGCACCAGAGGTCTATTCATACGACCCATCGAGTTCACCAGGCCAAGCAGTTCGCAGAAAGAGGCATCCGTCAACTGAACGTCATCAGCCCCTCGCAACAACAGAGATGTCAACAATACAGATACTCACAATAAGTCTGTAAGTCTCATTGTTTCTTTATAATTTACCAATCACATGTCAGATAACGAATCACAGTCATCTGATACAAATCAAGAACTTGAATTACTAAGTATCTTATTAAATAATACTACTTTACAACCAAACAGTTTGAATAATTCTGAAATTCATAGTATAACTAATACAAATAATTCAGAAATCAAAATGACTACTTACACTGATATCAAAAATCTCGCTAGTGTCATTCCTGAATATAATGGTGATGTAAATAGATTACCAAATTTTATAATACAAGTAGATTTGTTCTACGAAATTTTACAATCAACAATTATAAATGCATTGCAAATGAAATACGCATTTTCATTAGTTTTAAGTAAATTAACAGATAAAGCTGTAAATCTAATTAACGAAAATATTTTTAAAGACTGGACAGATTTAAAAAGATATTTATCCGAAAATTTCGAAGATAAACTCACTAAAGAAACTATTTTATTAAAAATTTTGAATACTAAAAATACGAATAAAATATATGACACTTTAATACAATTTAAAAATGATTTTGCAAAATATAAATCAAAAGTTCACTTATTACCTTATAATACAGCTCAGAAAACTATATTAATAAATGAAATACAAGAATTAGTCGTAAAACATTTCATTACATTATTACCAATTCACGTCCGAGGATCTTTTATTACTAACAACCCCACTACATTAGAAATGTGTGAAAATTTATTAACAAACGATTATAATTATGCACTTCAAACTTTTAAAAGTCCATTGTTAAGATCAGACAATCCTCAACAATCACAAAAAACATTCCACAATAATATACCTCCACAAAAATTCCCAGGGCAACATTTCCCTTCCAAACCCATAAATGTTCAACAGAATTCTAATAAACCAAGCACGTCTTTTGCTCCTAGACAAAACGCTTATAATGTTGTTAGAACTAGACAACAATTTAAACCTCAACCTATGTCCGGAATAACAAAAACCACAATTCCTATGAGTACACAAACAATAAAACAAAACTATTTACAAGAAAATATCGAATACGAACCCGAAAATTTTGAAACATATTCTCAAGAAAATCAAAATCTTGACGAAAATCCAGATTCTGAAAATTACCCAAACGATAATAATTTTTTAGAGTTCATAGAGCCTCTAAGCCAAGTAACATAGTTATGACTTCAATCACAAATAATATTCCTGTTATTAAATTATCAAATTATAAAGTATTAATAGATTCAGGATCAGATGTAAATCTTATTAGCGAAAATATGTCAAAATTATATAAATCAAAAATTGTAAGTGAGAATTTGACCTTTAAAACAGCCAATTCAAAAGTACATTGCAAAAATTCCATAACTTTAAAAAATTTTAATCAACCTCATAAATTTTTTATTCATACTTTTTATAAAAATTGCGATTTATTATTTGGTATAAATATATTAAAAGACTTGAAATGCGAAATAAATTTTGCTAATCAAAAAATGAAAATAAAAAATATAGAATTCCCACTTATCTCAATGTCAGAATCAAATTTTTGTAAATTAAATTCTCGATCAGAACATTTAAATAACACCCAAAAACAAAAAATTCACAAATCATTAGAACAATATCCTAAACTCTTCCCAAAAGATGGCGAAAATTTATCATATACTACTCACACTAAACACAAAATTGCTGATTACTTATCACGAATAAGAGAACCTTTCAAGATTAATTATGTAACCGGAGATGTAACTGAAACAGATATATTTTGTCATTGCGTTTCCAAAGATAATCGTTTTGGCAAAGGATTAGCCTTACAAATAGATGAACAATTTTCTAGTAAAAAGTATTGCGAAAATAACTTCAAAAACCAAAATATAATTATTCAAAATTTTGAAAATAAAGTAATCTTACATTTGTATACAAAAGACACCTATAAAGAAAACGTTAACTTAAAACAATTAAAATCTTGTCTTATCTCTCTAAGAGATTATTTAATCAAAAATGATTTATTTGAAATCAACATGCCATATTTATCATGTGGATTAGACTAGATATATTAACCCTCGATTCAAAATACTATTTAACAATATTTGACCAGTTTTCAAAATATGCTCAAATCTATTTTATAAAAAATAAAACTTGTAACAACGTCATAAATATAGTTTCAAATTTCATTAGAGAAAGATTACAACCACAAACAATCATTTGCGACTCAGGGAAAGAATTCGATAATTTAGCGTTCAAAACTTTCTGTCACAATAATCAAATAAATTTACATATTACATCAGTTGGTAACCCAAAATCAAACGCAATAGAAAGACTACATTCTACCCTTATAGAACATTTGCGAATTTTATTTCAAAAATATCCAAATAAAAATTTAGACGAAATATTGACGATAACTATACTAGCTTACAATGACACCATACATTCTGTCGCGAAATTATCACCGAATGAAATACTATACGGTAGAGATTACTCACACATCCGACCAAGAACGACCTTAACAGACGAACAACAAATAGAATCATTTCAAAAAAATAAACAAATTGAACATGATAAATTACGAAATAAAATCGCGAACGAAAAATTAAAACGCTTTAAACCAAATAACACCCACACAAAATTCCAAAACGCCTCTCAAGCTTTCCTTAAACAAAATCCTAGACTGATAACAAAATTCAAAAAACCACTTTTCGAAAAAGTAAAAATTGATGATTATAATGATAAAAACCATACTATTGAAGTAAAAGGGAAAATTCATAAAAGAAAAGTAAAAATCGATAAACTAAAATTATAATTTGTTACAGATTAATATCCTTATCTCACGGTCAATTCCTTCAAGATATTTCTATTAACAACGGATACACATTACTTGAATTAGGTAAAACCCATATTAACGAATACGACATATACGCCTATTTTAACTATGACTTACAACCCCTATTTTCAAATTTTCAAACTATTACTAACATAGTAAACACTTTTAACAATAATTCTAAACCATTGCAAAAACTAAACCTTGACGCATTTAATGTAATGAATATGATTTATGAACATACAGAAAATCAAATCTACAAATTGAAGATTCACAAAAGAAATAAACGAGGTCTAATAAATGGACTAGGTACAGTCATAAAATCTATTTCCGGAAATTTAGATCAAAATGACGCAGAACATTACGAATAATTATTCAAACAAATTAAAGAAAATGAAAAAAATTTACAAACAGAAATAAAAAATAATTTGTATTATTTGGAAGATTTTACTAAACATTTTAATGAACAAATTAATAAAGTAAATATTAATGAAAAAGAACTTTTTGACCAAATAAAATTATTAAAAGAACAAATCAACAAACGGGAATACAAAGATGCACTATTCCTACTCAATTCAAAACTGCTGCTAATAATCTCCATGCTAAATCATATTCAAACGATTATATCTCAAATAAACGAAAGTATAAATTTTTGTTCTCTGCACACTTTCGATGTAAGTTTAATATCTTTTGAAAATTTAAAACAAATGTTACCCATGTATGATATAGTTGAAATCTCAAAATTATTAACTGTTAATTGTAATCATGAGGAAAACAAAATATACTTTATAATAACCATTCCTGTTATGTCAGAGAAAACTCACGATTTGTACCAAATGACAATGATTCCCTTTAAACAAAACGACATGTACTATTTATATGACCAAGATATAACAATGTATATTGACAATAATGTTAAGGTTGATGATTGTTTTATTAGTAATAAGCAATATTATTGTAAAACTAACAATATAAAAATAAGTAAATGTACTAACCAATTATTGTACAGCAACAATAGTAAATGTGAAATTAATCAAATAACATCCGATAATAATATAATTCGTATTCCAAATTCGAATGAATTAATTATATTTAGTCCTGATAAACAGAACGTTGAAATTGATTGCAAAAATATTAAAGAAATAAAAAGCATACAAGGAATATTTCAGATTTCCAGTACAAGTCAATGTAAAATTAATGACTATGTTTTCAAACCTTTTGTAAATAAATATAAAGAAATAAAACTTCAGTTTCCACAACCATTGATATTAGAAATAAAACCAAACAAAAATAAAATTTTGCAAAATATAGAAGAATTTACAAAAGTTATTCCTACTATAAGACCCCTGAATGAATTAGACACTAAACATGAAACACATTTTACTATATTGAATGTATTACTAACTATTATTATTTTAACCCTCATATGTTATAAATTAATCAATAAATATAAGAATAAAATATGTAAAGGAAAGACATCTGATAAAATAAAAATCATTCAATTACCACTTTCAACTAATAAAGTAGAAAATCAGATTTCTTTTCCATCCACTATTTCTTAGCCATCATCTAGAAGGGGAGGTATTATGTAACCCTATTAGATGACGACATAACAAATATGTGATGAATGTCTAACGGAATCTCTCACGCTGTAATAAGAACCTTTCTGATAAGACACACTATAAATACGTGTGAAACAAAGACATGTTATCCTTTTTACTGTGAAAACTCTAAGTTACAACTGCTAAATAAAGTCTGTGTTGAAATCAAAATATTGTTTTTTTTATTATATATCGACCACGATCATATAATTTATATATATATATATATATATATATATATATATATATATATATATATATATATATATATATATATATATATTTAGATACTATTTCAACCCAAAAAGAATCTACCGGGACAAATTTTCTCGAGGATCCAAATATATTAAAAACAATGCTAAAAACAAAAGAATTTCATTCCTGCCTTCTCGGGTTTTGAAGATATTAACAAGTATTCATATCAAATTGCTTATGTTATGATATTTTAATCTATAACATTAGTACGAACTGATTTTTGTCCTCTTTTGTTCATGTTTTTCAATAACATTATTAAAATCATTCATTTTAATTAAGTATGTAGATACGTGTTTTTGCAAAATTAATTTTTGTATCTCCATGCTTTGTATCTTACGGATTCGTGTTTTTGAGATGGCAAGAAATGAGGTATTATCTGACTTATAATTGAAGGAAATATTGAAAAGTGATGTGTTTTTCGAAGTTCCCCTCATATTTGAAAATAATACAAATTTAGATACAAACTTTGAACAGTTATCAGACGCAACTCTTGTAACTAAACTTGTAGAAAATTGTCTACCCTACAAAAACATCGTCCCTTTGTAGAAAATACAAATTTTCAACATGCTGCTGAAAAAACTAATGAAGACTGTGAGAGTATTCCTATGATGCAAGATAGTAATAATGCTATGCAGGAAGATAACAATAGGGAGTCCTCGGAAAACGACGTAGAAGCAACTGATCGTATGCAGGAAGCTAAAAATAGCGAGTCCTCGGGAAACGACGTAGAAGTATTAGACTATTCAGAAGAAAATGATTTAAGAAAAAAACATCGTAAACTTCGAGTAAAAGGGTTAAAATATAAAACTTTAAGAATAAATAAAGACACTAAGAAGTCCCAAGGAGCACAGACTCGTTTCTAAACAGTTATATTTACGTTTAAGCAACTTTTCATAAAACTTATTAAGTTTTGTTATATCTTTTATACATCTTAAAAATTTATAAATTGACGTTTTAATGACGTTTATATTTACTAACTGGGGAATCTATACAACTATATTACATAGTTCTATTAACATTTATACGACTTTCATTATAACTAATATAGCATTTATCTATACTAGTTGCATACATATTATAAATTGCCTATACCAAATATGTTTTATAATAGTTTCTAAATTATAGATATAATCGATATTAACACTATAATGCATAATATATATATATATATATATATATACATTTGAAACTTTTGAGTGTTTTACAATGAGTTAAACATATAATACACTCTATGACATTGTATATACGACTACAAGCAACAAATCAACTGGACTTGTAATATTTGACAACTAGTCATTACAAACAAATCTGTTTTTACTGGGAAATCTTATATTCCACTTAAAAAGAAAATAAGGACCGGTCAAATACATAGAAATAAAAAATATATTATATTCATTAATTTTTATAACATAAATTCCAAATTTTATATTTTCATCATTCAATTTTTAATTCTGTAAAGTATGTCTCATAAAGGCATAAAAATAATTATTCACCCCTGAAGTATAGTTTGAAAAATACAATAAATTTTAATTGCATGAAATATTTCAAAATGGCTTCTAACGTTCTAAAGATGCTAAACAAAAGATGGCCGATATTTTTAACATATTTTTAAAAAGTATAGTAACTGCTCAACAAATACTCTACATCCTTTATTTTTATATTTTGAATAAAGATATTTAGAAACATTTTATTACTGCCAACAAGGATTTTATAGGATTGAGATCTGGACTAGAGGATGGCCAGTTCAAAACATTTATCCCCTTACTTTACAAACAATTCTTAGTAACTTTAACGGTATGATAGGAAACACCATCGTGTTGAAATATAAATTATTCACAAGAAATTAATAGGTTTACAGATGGAATTAAATTTCCTTCCAAAATATTTATATATTTCTGAGCATTTACAATGCCGCCAATAAAGTGCAAATTGCCCACACCTTTGGAGGAGATACAACCCTATACCATGATCCTAGCAGGAAATTTGACCGTACGTTTTAAACAATCTTTATGGTATACTTCTTTTTTTCCATATTACTCTAATTCTAGAGTCACCAACGCATACATCAAATTTAGATTCATCACTAAATATAATGGTATCCCACTGCTACTGTACCCAAAGGTGTCTTTCTTTTGCCCATAATAAACGTTCTTTCTTTTGTATAGTGGTCAAAAATGGTTTTTCTTTGGTCTGGAAGATTTAAGTTTAAGATTATATTTTTCTCACTTTAAACATTTTACCTTATAAAAGCCATATTTTAGTTTATGAAAATTTTTTCGGGTCCATTCGTGTCCCTCGGACTTTCTTATTTTTCCTGACCATTTTTCTGATAAATCACGAACGGTACTTTGTATATTTGATGTGACAATGGAATTCAACGCTTGCAAATACCGCTCGGTAATTTTTGAAATTCTACCATTTTTGTTCTTAACTGTTGAAATAGATTCAATTATGTTCATAATTATTGATTTAGCTAAATTCAATTTTTCCAAATTCCACCATAAATGTTTTCTAGTTTAATTTTTTTCAATAATAAATCTTCGAATATCTTCAGAAATAGGCTTTCTGCGTACCATGTTGAATAGCAATGACAGTTTATTGAATACAAAAGACAATATTAATGACAGCTGATTGATAAAAAGGCAAATCCTACTCGAATATTCTTTAAATATAAAATAATTACAATAGAAGGCAATAGGAGAACGTTACACACTAGTAATATAAGTTTAAATAGCCGTACCAATTATTTATGGACAATTTTTTTTTCCTAACTTAAAAATGTTATGTTACGAATAATAGGATAAATCCTTTAATTTTCATTTTTGGTAATTACGTTTTTGTGTTGATGTAGATATTATAATAACTTAATAAAATAGTACAAATATAATTACATAAATTTATTCCAAATAATTTTTAAAATGCTTCAAAGATTAACATATTTGAAAAACACAGCCGTACCAAATATTTGTGGTTAGGGCTCGTATTATTTTATCACCATTTAAAAAATTATGTAACCTGTAACTGCAATGATTTTATAAATATTTATCAAATTGAATCATAGACTAATTATTTTAGAAGAAACATAAAGATATTAATTTTATTTGTTTCGACTCAGTTCGTTAATAGATCATTAGGTACCTACCAAATTTTAGTATTTATTGTGTAAAATATATATCGGAGATTCGGGAGAAAACGGGGGATCCCCTATGGAGATCGTCGCCGCCGACATATCTTACAGAGTCACCTATATATTTTATTTTTAAACTGCTGCTATTATATATACATAGACAAATAAAATTTGGTAAAATAACTAGTAATTATGATTAAAATGTATAGGTAACAATTATAACAATTTACTTGTAAAGGAATGTAAGTGTATAAGACATTTGTAACTGCATAATAATTTTAAGGTATGGATCCCAAAAATATCTTTCCTGTATCTAATGATAAGCAAATATACGGAAGATATGAAACATGGAATTGTTCGAAATGGGGTAGGTGGCTCAGTTGTATCGAGTCGGCCTGTGCATCTTGAGAACCCTGGTTCGATCCCCACAACCGACAAACAATTTTCACCAAATTAAAACTGCCCCTGTGGCTCCCCTCCCACTAATATCTTTGGGGGCTGTGATTTGGCGGCTGGTAACCGCACTTAACGCGAAAAAATATATCACTTACCGAAATCTGCTTAGGCAGAGTGCCACACCCAGTAATGGGTAAAAGGCGTGATGATATATTTATTTTTATGGTTCGTAATGAAACAGCCACAGCTTCCGTAGAATATCAGGTATAGATTCACTTATTTGTAAGAGGATTTTTTTCAATAATTTAATTGGCCATAATATTTTTTATCAAAATTATTGCAAGTTTATGAAATAATTAAATTTGTAGAATAATTGAGCGTTCATTCAATCATACATTTCCGTACAAGAAAACTTATAATTACTCGTACGACGTTAATTTGAAAATTATACAATAAGATTCTATACCAATTATTTTTAATTATTATTAAGAATTAAATTAATGTGTTTTAAGTGATTCTGGGTACAGGAGCCAATAGAGACGGTCGAAAATACCCTAATATCATATAAAAACAAAATTTTATTAAAATAAACCTATCTGAATTAGAATGAACTGTCCTCAAATATATTATCTGAACTTTAAAATTTATATGTTACTGGATAAAACCCATTATAGGATAAATTAGTTTGGTCTAGGCCAAATTTCCTAAGGAGATGTTGAACAATTGGCTAATTTTATGGGTCACACATCAAATATACATAGAAAATAGTATCGTCTCCCTGACGATGTCTATCAAACAGCGAAATTAACAAAATTACTTATGGTAATGGAAAAGGGATCTGCTGCCAATTTTAAAGGAAAATCATTAGAAGAGATAGATCTAAATAAAGCAACTGTAGATAACATGGTGCAAAATATTTTAGAGACAGAAGAGGTTAAAAACGAAGATTCAGGAAGAAAACAATGACGTGGAAGGAATTTTGAAAACAAAAAATCTGCGAGTAAAAAAGAAAAGAAACTTAGTACCATGGACAGAAGAACAGAAAAAAATAACTAAACAATGCTTTGCAGAACAAGTTTTTATTCGAAATTTATATACAAAAAAATGTTTCAAACTTTCTAATATATTCGAATTTTTGAATAAATGTTGCTTTATTTTATATATTTTGTAAAATTATAAAGAGAATAAAATTTCTATGTTTAACGAATTAAATAAATGACCTCATCAAATTAATATGTACCTTCTCAAAAACTATATCCATTATTTGAAATTGTATGCACTATAAGGAGAAAAATAATGTTACCATGTTTGACGTCTATAATTGTATTCCATGCCGATGCAATTGAAAAATATATATGGCAACAGTGCAGGTTGCCCGATTGATAGCTTTCTGTAAACGTATATTTATTTTTGACGCCAAATTGTTAGTAAACCTGTAAAATATATACGAGGGACGCCAAAAATACGAATAAATTACGGACGCCAAATTATTCGCGTATATTGTTTTGTTTAAATATTAATTTTTCGAAATTTCCTTACGTCCACATAATTAGGGAAGGTAAAATATTGTATATACACGAACAAGCAAGCGTCTAGGATCAGTATTTACCATGGACGCCAAATGATTGTTTCCTTGTGTGGAAGTCAAATTGTTAGACTGATGTATATATATATATATAAGTTAGCGAGGAGGGAGGAGTTAGCGAACCACTATGTCCATAGAAGACGCTGAATGCACTAGTAGCTGTAGTCATATTTCATTTTTTATGTTAGACTCTCATAATGTAGTTAGTTAAGAATTGTCCTCTCTTTTGTACAGATCTACTTTTGAATGTTATAATAAATCTTTGTGTGAAATATATTTTTTTTTAAACTCGAATCTCAATTCAAGTTTCGTAATTGGCGCAGTCGAAGTAGGATACAAAAACGAATAATTATCGCAATTTTCGTTTCGTATTTACGATTAATTGAGTATCAAGAAAAACCTACGGAAGAACCACGTCCAATAACGTCGACGGAGCACCCAAGCTTATCCAGACCCTGCTGCACACAGAGTCCCGTCTACATCCACACGTTTCTATCGCAGAGACCAATGGACCAACGGATATTCTTTCTGTAAGTACTTATGTCACTTAGAGTTATTATTGAAACAGATTCAGAGTCAGATTCAAGTACAGATTCAGACAGTTCCTCTAACTCACTTATTTTATCCCAATCAAGTAATATCCTTGATCAATCTTTAATTAATCAAATTAATAATTTAAATTTAAGAGAAATGGCAACCCCAATTTTAAAAAGGGATTCATTGATATGATTCCTGAATTTTTCGGAGATAATAAACTTCTCCCGCGTTTCGTTGAAATATGCGAAAAGTTAGTTAACAAATTTTACAATAATAACGATGTAAATGACTTTCAAAATGAGTATCTCATGTCAAATATTCTCGCTAAGATCAAAGGCGACGCCGCAGTCAATATTGCTAGTTGTACTATTACCACATGGGCAGACGTAAAAACTGCTCTAGTAAATACTTACTCAGATAAGAGAGATTATTACACCCTAAACATCGAACTTTGTGAAATTATTTTACAATAGAGTTTTAGAACTATTAAACTTACAAATTTCGTACCTAACAAATCACGTCCATGTAGACGAAGCAAGAATTCTAATAGCTTATTTTCGTGGTTTGGCATTAAGAATTTTATTAAGAGGGCTAAAAGAACCCTTGGGCACTCTCATGAGAACCAAAAATCCAAAAGATCTGAACGAAGCATTAAACATGCTGACAAATGATTTTCAACTAGAAACAGCACAAAGATCCCTACAAAAATTTAATAATAAATCTAGTTTTAAACCAAAACAAAGTTTTCATAATAATATTGGCAGATCACCACTCGTGAAAAATGTACCACAACATTCACAGCCACAATACTCGCAACCACAACACTCACAAACAAAACATTCATACCCAGCACAAAGACAAAATCATAATTTTGCAACAAACAAACCTTTAACACAAAATGCGAAAACAAATGTTTTCAGACCACAATTTAATTCACAGCAGAAATTTCCCAAGCAGACGCCTATGAGTGTTAGCACGACACACACATTTACACCAAAATCAAACACAAACTTTTATCGTCCTCAAGAACTATATAACACAGAAATAAACGAAATAACAACTGACGAACACGAATACGATGACATTACCTATGAGCAAGATCCTGATCCAAATCCTGATAATTTGGAACCAGAATGTTACCAGATCCTTTTTTAGAACTAGTAGCCTCGGAAACCGCATAGAATTAATGAACTTGTCACAAAATCAAAGTGAATTACCCATCATCATCTTTCCAGAATTTAATATTAAAGCGTTAATTAATACAGGCAGTACGCGTTCGTTTATAAATCCAGAAACTGCAGAAAAATATTTTAAGTCAAAAATTAAAAACGATCCCTTTCAAATAACAACAGCTCATGGAACTTCTACTGAAAAATTTAGCGTTTTGTTACCATGTTCAAGATTATTTAATAAAACCGACATTATATTAAAATATCATTTATTCAACTTTCATAATAATTTTGATATTTTACTCGGATTAGATAATTTAAAACTGTTGGAAGCAAACATTGATTTAGCACGCGACAAAATTATAACACCCACACAAAAAATTCAAATTCAGTATCACAAAATAGTACCACATCCTCATTACATAAGAATTCCATCAAATTCAGAAAAAGTAACAAAATTGTACGTAGATAACATTGCAAACGGAGATGCGCTTATCTCTGAGACACATGTGAATAACTTGATAATACCAGAAGGCATTGCAAAAGTGCAAGATCATCAAATTCTGTACCCGCTTATCTACACCAGTGACAATGACCTGATTATAAAATCTTTTAATCGCATTCAAGCTCAGCCTTTAGAAAATTTTGAAATAAATAATTTAAATTTTAATAAACAATATTCAAAAAAATCTTTTGATCTTAACAAAATTCAAACAGAACACATGAATAGCGAAGAAAAATTAGCCATCTCAAAATTATTAAAAGAATTTTCAGAAATTCTTCATGATGAAAATAACGCTCTAACTTTTACGAACGAAGTAAAACATAAAATCCGTACCAAAGACGAAATCCCGACATACACTAAAACATACCGATACCCGGAAATTCATAGAACGGAAGTACAATCACAAATAAAAAAAATGCTCGATCAAAAAATCATTAGGCCATCCCATTCACCCTGGTCATCCCCAGTGTGGATCGTACCTAAAAAACTTGACGCGTCCGGAAAAAAGAAATGGAGAATTGTTATCGACTATAGGAAGTTGAACGATAAGACCATAGACGATAAGTACCCCATTCCCAACATAACCACTCTACTAGACAAACTCGGCAAATGTCAATATTTTTCAACACTCGATCTAGCATCCGGATTTCATCAAATTGAAATGAGTAAAGAAGACATTCACAAGACCGCATTCAATACAGAAAACGGACACTATGAATTCTTAAGAATGCCATTTGGTTTGAAAAACGCACCCGCGACATTCCAACGAGTCATGGATAACGTTTTAAGAAATTTAGTGAATGAAATTTGCCTAGTTTATCTGGATGATGTTATCATATTCAGCACCAGTCTCCAAGAACATGTTGAGAGTTTAAGATCAGTATTCGATAGATTAAAGAAAGCCAATCTCAAAATTCAACTAGACAAGTCTGAATTCTTTCGAAAAGAAGTGGCTTATTTAGGGCATGTTGTTACACCCTCTGGCGTAAAACCGAACCCCGACAAAATTAGAGCTATCAAAAACTACCCTATTCCGAAAACTACCAAACAAATAAAAGGATTTGTAGGCCTCCTAGGATACTACCGGAAGTTTATAAAAGATTTCGCTAATTTGACAAAACCACTAACTACATGTTTAAAAAAAGGTGCTGAAATCAAAATTAACGACCCTTATTACGTAAATTGTTTTAATATCTGCAAAAATCTTTTAATTAATGAACCGATACTTCAATATCCCGACTTCACTAAATCTTTCAATTTAACTACCGATGCGAGCAATTTTGCTATAGGTGCAGTTCTTTCACAAGGACCTATAGGTTCAGATCTCCCTGTTGCGTATGCAAGTAGAACATTAAACGAATCGGAGCAAAATTAATCTACAATTGAGAAAGAACTACTCGCGATTGTCTGGTCAACAAAATATTTCAGACCGTATCTTTTTGGCCGGAAATTCAAAATTATCACCGACGATAAACCACTACAATGGTTATTTTCGCTTAAAGAACCAAATTCTAAATTAGTACGTTGGCGGATTAAATTAGAAGAATTCGATTTCGAAATATCTTATAAAAATGGCTCGTTAAATAAAAATGCTGACGCTCTTTCTCGTATCGAATTAAATGTTAAAACAGTAGAACCCGGTACCGAAAATCTTTTCGATTGGTATATCGAAAATTTTGACGAAACATTCAATACAAATAATGATTCGCAATCTATGATTGTAGAACCAGACGATACCCCAGACTCAGACTCAAACTCAGACACAAACAACACTGTTCACTCAAATTTAGAAAATCCCATTATTGGAATTCCAATAAGTGAATCAGCTGTTAATGGAGGTAAAAACCAAATAATTATATCGGAAGTATTACATTCACCCTCAAAACCTAAATTAACCAAATTGCACTCGGATAAAATGCGAATTAATATACAATTATCCAAAACTAATTTCGAAGCAGATTCAATAAAATTTCTTAAAGAATTCGTAGTTCGAAAAGTAAAATATTATTTATATTTTGAACATTCTGTTTATGAACAATTTACTAAAGTCTTACAAAAACATTTCAAAAATGCGGAAATCAACTTTGTAAAATGTAACACAAAATTATTAGATGTAGAGAATGAAGACGACATACAAGAAACAATACAAAATTATCACACGGGCAAGACCAATCACCGTGGAATTCACGAAGTTTACAACCAATTAAAGAAAAAATATTACTGGCCAAATCAAATAAAGAGTATAACAGATTACATTAACCAATGCGAAGTTTGTTTAGCCTCAAAATATGAACGAAACCCAGTTAAGCCGAAATTAAACATAACACCAACACCGAACAAACCTTTTGACACTATTCATATGGATACACTCAGTTTAGAAAATTGTAAATTTCTTACAATAATTGATGCTTTTTCAAGATATGCGCAAGCATACAAAATTAGCTCAACAAATGCAATTGAAGTGACAAGTAAACTAACAAAATTCTTTTCTCATCATGGCATTCCAAAATTAATTATCTCAGATAACGGAGTAGAATTTAAAAATTGTTTATTGAAAGAATTGCTAACTTTACACAAAATCGATATACACTTCACTAGTTCTCAACATCCAAATTCAAACGGTCTCGTGGAAAGATTCCACTCTACTCTTATTGAGCATATTAGATTATTTAATTTGCAACAAAATTTCAAAAACGAAACAATCGAAGACAAAGTTCACTATGCTATCCTAGCTTATAACAACACGTCACACCGCGACCGGATTAAAACCAATAGAAATAACAAATGGTCACTTAGAAACAAACTTACCCCTTGACGTAGAGCTAGAAAAACAAGTAACACAAGATTACGTGCAAAAACACAAAGAAAAGACCAAATTAGTCTACCAGAACATTAACGAAAAAATGCATAACACAAAATCAGATTTGATAAATAAATTAAACGAAAATCTCGAAAATTTACCTAACATTCCTCAAACCGTTTTTGTACACAATAAACAAAAAGTCAATAAAACAAAACAACCAAAATTTAAGAAAGAAAAAATTAAGACAATAAATCAAAATTTAAAAACTGCCGAAATTGAGACAAATCCTAATGACAAAAAACAACCAAAAATACACCTGTCAAATATAAAAAGACCAAGGAAAATAATTCATAAAAATTACGCTATTCCAGGTCCTTCCTGTTCACGTACTCCTACGGATTAAACATCAAGAATATTACACAAAACACAGGACTACTGACAATAAACCTAGGACTAGCAAAACTACAAAAAAACACACATACGTTCATTCACTGCTACGACCTACAACCACTCTTTAAACAATATGACAGTCTGAATACACAATACAACAATCTCAAACAAACAATTACAAACAATAAAATAATTTTGTAAGAATTTGAAAACGATGACAAGATTATCCAATTTATTCAAAATTCTATTGACGAAAAAATTAGTCACTTATCAGTACACTTTCAAATATCTAGATCAAAGAGAGGATTATTAAATGGACTCGGATCCGTAATTAAATCCATAACGGGTAATTTAGACGCTGATGATGAAAAACGATACACAAATATTCTAAACCATTTACAAAACAATCAACACAAAATAGACAATCAATTAAAACATCAATACTCTGTCAATAACCAATTAATCGATTATTTCAATCACACAATCGACACTATCAAACAAAATGAGATAATACTCAAAAAGAAAATTGAACAATTGGCACATATTGTTATCGGTGAAACCCAAGATCAAGAGAGATATTTTTTAAAAGAAATTTTTAGTCAACTAAATATTTTACTTTTGAAACAATTAACGAGAAAATTACACGGGACACAATAGTTGTTACTACAAGATAACTGGATCGTAAATCCACCTAAGAGAGATACGAATACTGACATCAACGGTGGCGGGGCGCTGTGTCTCACCGTAGCGACTAGGACTGCGGTGACGTCGACACCTAAAATGGTGCTAAGGTGACTTGGTATATGCCGACGTATGACGTTTCACTGGCCAATGATTCGTTTACGCGGCGCCACCGAACGTACGTGACTACAGAATCGCAGACCCTAATAACTATCGCGTCTCACAAGCGACACACCTCGTAGGTGACCACAACGTCACTACATATGATTCTATACAAGGTACTCTTAACTGGATTTTTACAAATAATACTGGATCTACTATAGTTATCTCGACAATCGTTAACTCAATTATATCGTGAACAATACGGTACATAAATCGAAAATATGACAATATATGATTACAAAAAAAATGAATAAAAACAAATGATTCTGGCTTAGCTGTAATGGCGTCCAAGCGCTAACGGGAGGGCTGGCAGCAGTGGCACAACTCGATCTGCCAGCCGGATGTCCAAGATCGTCAATTCCAAGATGGCGGACAATCGTGTGGAATAGGAACGTCATGCAGCGTCACTTCCGCTACACGTGGTCTTTCCCAACTGCTGGGCTTTCAATCCCTTAGTAATACTTCACAGGAATCCTCCAATGCAATGCCAGGAACACGGAACACACAGAGCGAACAAAAAATGGCGCGAACAGGCTGACCAGCCACAAAAATACGTAAACACGTAAAACGTAAAACAAAACGTACATAAAAACGAACGTACGATAAATAAATAGCTGACAAAAAAAAACGAACGTAGACGCAAAAAGAAAACGGACGTGAAAAAATGAACGTAGACGTAAAAATGAACGTAGACGCAAAAAGCCTGAGTTCTTGGGCGGCTTTCAAGTGGCAGAAAATATGTGACCTTTTCTATTGGAAACTTAATCCGGAACAACTCCGCTGAATAATGCAATAACCCAAAATGCAATATTCACTATAATGGTACTATCTCTGTAATCCCCACAAGGATATTTCGCAAACAAAACTGGTTTGCCGAAATCTAATTGAAATAGCCCAACTTCCAATATAAAATCTCACACTTCCGCAACAAACGTCGTTCGAAAAGACAAAAAAAGAATGAATTCGTTCGAAATTGAACCTATGAATTCTGCCAAGAAAAGAGAGCGAGGCGCGAAGACAAAGATAGCCTCCGCCTAAATTTGAACGGTGCCGGTAAAGAAACAAAACTAGGAAACAGTATTATCGACCGAGACATGATGATTGTTATTGATTAGCAAGGAAAATGACAAATTAGAAACAAAATAAATAAGTGTAAAATAAATATTATACTTGGAATAAAATTAAACTAAAGATGAAAACACAAACTATTTATTTAATGAACTTGCACTTTGAACCAGAGCTAACTTCGCTGCGCACGACCACTAATTGGGTGACAGCTAAACAAAACAAAAGCAACGTGCCTAACCAAAAAAATAAAGCAACGAAAGTAAGAGAAATGAATTTAAGTTTTACTATTAAATGGAATACTACAACGAGAGCGAAATCTAAATAAAGCTAAGTATCAGAAGGATCTAATCGGTCGATATCTAATCGATAATTAAGTTTCAGGTGCTGATACATAATAAACAATGAACAGAGTGTAAATCGAAGGAAGGCTCAAAATAAAACGTAACAAACTACATGCTTATATTTACTAATTCGCACATAATCACCTATTTGATATTTGGCTTTACCACTTATTTTTATATTGTTATATACAGTATTTAATAGTTTTTTTTTTCATTTCCTTTTGACACTTCTATTGGTTTCTTTTTAATTATTCTATGATATTTACTATTATAATTGTTTAGTAACTTTTTAAGTATATTTAACCAATTATGAGTTCCCTGTTTACTAAATTCACGCCATATATTTGATTTTAACGTTCTATTAAATCGTTCACATATACTCGCTTTTAAATTACTATAAGTTGAATAATGATTTATACTATGTTTTTGCATTAATTGTTTAAAATCATTATTGTAAAATTCTTTTCCATTGTCGGATTGTAAATTTTTTGGAATACGTCCATTGTTAAAAATTTGTTTCATAGCATTAGTCACATTAATTCCTGATTTACTTTTTATGGGTTCAACCCACGCAAATTTTGAAAATGTATCAATAACAGTAAGCAAATATTTATATCCTTTATTTTGAGAAGCATATGGAATCATTTCTACTAAATCACACTGCCACAAATCATCAACGCCACGCATAATTACACGACGACGTGGATAATTTCGTCTGGCTAGTTTATGTATCTCGTTTACAACTTCAAGTTTAGACATGATTGTCTAATGCATCATTGTTAGGAAATGATAAGGTGTTTTAAAATAAATACTTTATATATACATACAAACATTAGTTTTTATTTTATATATTATTTACATTTTTGTTTTTGTTGTTGTTTAAATACATTTTTATTTTATAAGCATTTCTAAGTGCACACATTTTTCTAGAGTTAACATGAAACATACATTTATCAGCATTTTGTATATTAAAATATTCACTTCTGAGTGATGGCATTTCAGTTAAATCAACAATATTTTCAACTGGTAAATATCGTTTTAAAAAGCTTCTTTTTCTATCACCTTTTACATACACTGTAGTAGTATACCGCATCATTTTTGGAATATATCGAATAAAATCTTCATATGCTATTAAACCATCGCACCAATGAAAATCATGATAATGTCTAAGTAGCCATGCAGCTTCTCTTTTATTTTTTCTTGGTAATTTACTCCATTAAAATGGTGGTTTTATTAACAAGTGTTCACTTGTTTTACCGTCTAGTGAAATAATAGCAAACTCTTTTACTACAAATTCACCATAGCCACCAGTAAAACCTTGAATGTCAACAATACACCGCATTGTAGAAAGTATTGTTACAAAGTGATTTAAAATATGCAAAAAATATTTACTTTATACTTTTTAGTTTACTTCCCCCTCTCTCTTTACAGCATT
The DNA here is from genome assembly GCA_947425015.1 of Pterostichus niger. Lineage (NCBI taxonomy): Eukaryota > Metazoa > Arthropoda > Insecta > Coleoptera > Carabidae > Pterostichus > Pterostichus niger. The sequence continues at coordinate 11,630,783 of OX380350.1, forward strand.
ACAACTTTTAATAAATAATTTTTGCTTCACGTAATTCCTCAACAATAGATAATATTTCATTATCATGATTTGTATTTCCGGCCTGTTTTGAAGCCCACAATAAACGTAATCGGTCTACTAATTCGTTAGGATTATCCCAGTATGTATAATTATTTTTTTGATTTAATAATTTCATGTGTGTTGGTAAAATTCCTGCACCTAATCGACTACTACTACTAGTTGACTGTGATCTTAATTGATGCGGGTTATTACGATAATGTAAAGCAGGCTTAATAATATTTATATATTTCCAGTTTTGTGAACCTTCTACTTGTGAACCAACGGTATTATTTCTTAAATGAAGATTGGTTAGTAACGCAATATCTAAATAAGCTTGTTTATCGTCTTCAGTAACTAAAGTAATATTTGTTTTTTTTTTTTAAATAGCAATTCATATAAACCACGCGTTCCCCCATACTCGGAATTGTTTACAAAAATATCATTATGCTCAATAGTAATAGGTGTATTACCAATTAATAATTTATTATTTCGTTCATTGTATTTCACACCATATATGTTGTCAACATCTTTACCGCCAGTTAAAAAATTCCATATATTCAGTAGCAAAATTTTTGGTGTGTTTTAAATTTTCCATTTCTTGTCGACCTTCAGGTGTTCCAATAAAATCAAGAACTTGAGGTTGTAAAGGTGGTATGTCAACATTTTCTGCTATAAATTCCTCACGTAAAAATTGTGGTTCATGTTTAGTTTTAAACTGGGGTGATTGTCCCAATACATTTGATATTGTAATTATTTGTTTTTTAGGTGTAATAAAATCATTGTTTAACGAAAAATTATTCGCGTTTATTGGCAATGATGATGATGATGGTGGTAACGATGAGTTTGAAACAACTTGTTTTAAAGGTATCGTTATGGGTTTAAACGTTTCCTCTAAATTATGCTCGGTTTCAATTTTACCTTGGTTAAAACTATCATACTTTTTACGTATAATATTTCTAGTTTCTATAATTTGTTTTAAGGTTTCACTTGAATTATTCATTATTTTCGCTACTACTACTTTCAGTTTCAACCACCGTATTATTATAATTATTATTATTGTTGCTTATTAAATGCTTTAATGCAATATATGATATTTGTAAACAGTCAGCAATTTGTCTGCACGCTGTAGAGCAACTTGTAAACAGCTTACAATGTGTTCACAACCTGCTGGTGCGAAAGCAGCAAATCGATTATATATACTTTGAGTAAAATTTAATTGCTTTAAATTTTTACTTGATGCAAATGACATGTTATCTAAATGATGGACAACATTTAAATGAATTATTTATCTATATAACTTTATATATATATATATATATATATATATATATATATATATATATATATACGTTTATAGACGTTTTATTCCAAATTTTTCGAAAATAGCGGTTCCGTTAACAGCTTTAACAAAGAAAGATGTACCTTTCATCTGGAATAAAGAGCGTTTACAAGCATTTGACATTTTACGCAATGCACTGTGCACTGAGCCTTTGTTAAAGTACCCGGACTTTTCCAAACCCTTTATTTTAAGTACAGACGCGTCAAACTTCGCAATTAGCGCGGTTTTAGCTCAAGAATACGATGGTCATGAGATGCCAGTCGCTTACGCTAGCCGACAACTTAATTCAGCTGAACAGCGGTACAGTGTCACCGACCGAGAAGGCCTAGCATTAGTGTGGGGTATAAAACATTTCCATTGTTATCTGTACGGTAGAAATTTTAAAGTTTTTGTGGATCATGAACCTTTAAAATGGCAATTAACGGCAACCGATCCTACAAATAGACGTGCAAGATGGTCTGTATTTCTATCACAATATGATTTTAAGATAAACTATAGGCCCGGTAGTAAACATACTAACGCGGATACGCTCTCACGTATCAAACCGGTGCGTGTCCTAGGGAAACCTAATTATGAACCTATTTTTTGGGATAGAAATAGTATATTTAAAGCGCAGCGAAATGATCCAGATATTAGCGTAATAATAAATTCGATAATCGATGGCGAGTCAAATTCGGAATACTTTCTCGATGAAGACAATGTGTTGTATCGTGGTGATGATGACAACGGAGACGGTAAACTAGTTGTCCCGCGAGAACTAAATAATCGTTTTATCGAATTATACCATGATACGCCGATGTCCGGTCATGCGGGTATTGATAAAACGTATAATCGCGTTAAACTTCGTTGTTATTGGCCCAACATGTATAGTGACATAAAAAATTACGTTAATTCATGTATCTCTTGCGCGCAAAGAAAGACCTCCCCCCACCTAAAACCTGCCCCGTTGAAGAAATCGGTAGCGGTCACGCGACCTTTTGCGCGACTCGCTATGGACGTTGTAGGACCACTGGTTACTACTGACTCGGGAAATACTTACATACTGACAGTACAGGACTGTTTCACCAGATATTTGGAAGCATTTCCTATGCAAAATTGTGCAGCTGCTACTATAGCTAAACATTTTATTACCGGTATTGTTCTAAAACACGGCGTATCAAGACAAATACTGACGGACTTAGAAACTAACTTTGTCTCGTTTAATGCAAGACATTTTTAAGGCTCTAGGTTGTGATCATTTGCGTACTACGGCGTTTAGGCCGCAAACAAATGGCATGTTAGAGCGCACACATCAGACTCTGAAAGACCTTCTGTCTCATTATATTAACACCAAACACCGTGATTGGGATGAATGGCTTCCGTATGCACTTTCAGCATACTGTTCAATGACACATTCTTCCACTAACGAAAGTCCGTATTTCCTGTTATTTGGCAGAGACATAGAGTTCCCATACGATGAGCTTTTTAAACCTTTGCGTGTTCGCTATGACACAGACACTAATTACGCTAGCGAATTTATGCAAAGGATGAAAATCGCTCATCAAAGAGCTAGAGAGGTTATGGAGAGAGCCACAGAACGTATTCATAGAAATTTCAACAAAAAATCTTCAACTAAAAATTACAATCTAGGCGATAAAGTTCATTTATTTAATCCGGCAATTAAACCCGGGTTAAGCGCAAAACTGGCAAAAAAATGGACTGGTCCATATCGTATTACGGACATTAAAGATGTTAATGCCACGATTAAAGAAGTTTATGGAAAACGAGAACAAAAAGTCCATGTAAATCGTTTAAAGCCCTGTTATGCACGCCACTTAGCACCTATCGAAGTTGAAGAATTTGTTGAAATAGACGCGAATGAAGACGTGGTTTCTCCCATAATTACTACAGTGAGTGATACCGGCAATAAATTATTCCATGTGACAGAACCAGGCGCGCAAGCGCACGACTTATCGCTCAGACTAAAAAATACGACTGACAATCACAATAATACACCCGACATATCACTGACAATTACACAACCAGACGATCAAATAGTCCCACCTATATCACCCACGCCGGAACTACTCACCCCCGCCTCACCGGTATCCATATCACCCACACCGGAACTACTCACCCCCGCCTCACCTGTACCCATATCACCCACACAAACAGCTGAAACTACCGCTACAAACGCTAACCGTACAACCTACCGTTATCAGACAAGGAGTCGTGGGCCCCCTCCCGACCACCCTTGGATAAGTCGTAGTAGATTGTAATTTCTGTTTTAGAAATAAGATGCAGTACCTATACTATGGCTGAGCCTGACGCTGAGCGTCGCATGCATCTATGTTACGAGTGAGATGATAGCGTATGATTGCAAAGATCGGGACACGGAACTAACTCGCCTTTCTCTCCTGAAAGTTAAGCCATGCCTCGATCCTCGCAATGCATCGGAGACAATAACGAAGAAAATCCAACTAATTCAAGAGCGGAGATACGCGGAAGTGCATGTGTCAACATGCTTGGTCACAGTGCAGCAGCTTATTACGCACTGTGGCATGCATTCGCACGCCAGTATCGTAGCGGGCGGACTCGGTAAGTTTATACATTACACTAAAACTAATGTTTGCCGTGATGCTCACAGATTTCGACGCTTGGACCTCGCCGGCCTTGGAGCTGGCATCATTTCCAACCTGGCGTTAAATGGCACGACCGAGGTATCTACGACCCTTGCTGGTAACCTGGACCCGAATGGCAAATGTAATGGTGTTAAATTTAGTATTAACGAAGTCACGTATGAAGATGTGGTAGTCAGCGCTGCCATAACCATACGCCTATTTGATTACGGCGCCGTGGCAAACGTAGAGGAAACCCATATAAATCTGCGCACCGGCACTGTTTGTCCGTACAGAGCTGGCTACTGCTTTGACGACCTTGCTGGCGAAGTTATCTGGGAATCCCAGACCAAGGAAGTCTGCACATCCACTGGTATCGATGTCTTGTACGAAGGCCCATCAACAGTTCTCACACTTAAGCCAGACGGCTCCACCAACAAACAGCATTACATTGTGGTGGAGGCGTACGATACCGTGTTCGCACTGAAACTGATTACAAGGGAAATTTTATGCAATCAGCCGGCATGGCAAACAGAACAAAATCGCCTGCTTATTATTTTCGATACGTCCCTCGGTTTTTTCTTTCAAAAAACACAGAAATTAGTGCAGAACACGGATATGATGACACAAGTGCTGAGTAAACTGCTGTTTTTGGAGATCGCGGTCAAGCGGCACATGGGTGTAGTCATTTATGATTCAATTTTGAAACGCTGCCGCTTACGCGAGAAGATCCTACAGAACCGTCTTGCCCTCGCCCTGCAGTCGCCAGATGTCGTAAGTGGTCTCGTCCGTGATGCACCAGGTCACATCGGCCGTGTTGTGGGCGAAGTATTATACGTTGCTCGGTGCAGCGCAAAAGTGGTGGAGTATAGGCGTTCAGAATTTTGTTATCAAGAGCTTCCGATAACCTATAATAATGAATCGAGGTTTATGACGCCTATTACTCATATCATCAAAGACCACGGTACTCAGGTTGACTGCAGTGACAAGCTACCCGCTATGTACCATCTAGAGAATAAATGGTTAGAGTTACTTCCTGAAGTTCACCACGCTAGACCCGACCCTATCGAGCTGGATGCAAATGAGGAAGAACATGTGTTACATATGAAGAAGATTTCATCCATCAGCTCACACGGTGTGTATACAAAGGAGGAAATGGAGCAATTCCAGAAGGCTCTATTATTTCCTACGGAGAAGGAGGCCATTACCAGCCTGGTGACACGTCGTGTGATTGGCCGTACTACCGACCTCCAGGGATACCACATGGCGAAGGTTTTCAGCGCTACTGAATTTAAAGAAATGGCTATGTCATCAGCGGAGGAAGTCTGGGGCTTCTTGTCCAGGATGGGCAATTATTTTTCAGTATTCGCCTTGCTTTACACTGTGTTCTGTGTAATTAGTTACGTTGGCGGCGTAATACTGAATTATTTTGCTCTGAAGAAGGCCACCAAAGTTCATCAGCGACCGAAAACATTCCTGTGGGCTAGTCTGTGGCACGCGCTAGCCAACCGCTATCTCCATCACCTCCACCATCATCAGCGGAAGACAGCCGAGACATGTGTCAAGCTCGAGTCAGTGTGCGTGAACTCAGATGACAATATGTACCCCCCGCTAACTAGTGTTCGTGATTGTGCCAGTGACAGTGTTGCAGTGGACATAACAACTCCCCCTCCACAACGACACTAACCCTCCCCCCCCCTCCGTGACACCAGCCAAGGACTCAGTGCACCAGGTTACCAAGCATCATAAAAGACACTTTGAATAAAATAAGTTGTAATTTTAATTTTGAATATAATTTCACGTTTGAGTAAGAATTAGTAGTTTTGTATTGAAAACTTTATGTTTTAATCTTTTTTTCTTTATTCTTTTAAATCCAGTGTGAAATTGTATGCCGTTTGTAGATTATATATATTTAGTGCCATAAAGGCTTGTATGTAACCGATTCACCGCCCTACTAGAGAATAAATACATCGTGGTTACGCGATATATTTATATCTTAAGGGGCGGATAATGTAACAATAATGTAAAATTATTAGTTTTAAGTTTTATCTTTTGAGGCGACACACGAGACGCCGACTCCTGGCTCGCACATGTACAGATAGGACGGCTAAGTGGAAATCTGTTAGCTATTAATTTTAGGCTTTAAATTAAAAAAGGGATGACATTAATAACTAAATTTCTTAGAAATGCAACAGATTTTCATGTTCATCTTATCTGGGCCTCTGCGAGGTCAGGGGGTTAACTGATACGCCAACTGTTATAGCATCCAGATGGTTTTTGTCTGATTTTATGGGTCCACACCCTGGGGGTGGATTTTCTGGATGCTGCAAGCAGCTTGCGTGGAAGTCAGTCTCGTTCGTCTTCTCAACAGTTCAACTTGTGTCTTCTTATACCCTTAGATCAGTTTTTCTTACTAATTAAATATAATTTTAAACATTCTACCAAACTTCAGCCTTTAGCTCCCAACCTCTTTTCATTTCATATCGCGGTAATAAAGAGTGCCAGTGCTACGTTCCGCATCTCAAGGTAAGTGCAAATATTGAACCTAATATAATTATTAAATTAAGAATAAGTGACTAACTTATTCACCCAGCTCTTGCTAATGTTACATTGTGAAAGGATATCAACATACACAAACTAGTGGAATTGACTCCTAGAAATGAATATTTATATAAAACAGCGGTTCAATTGCGACAATCTTATAAGAAGCAGTGCATATCTTTCAAGGAACGACTAAATGCAACTGAGTCATTTTCCGACTTTGTTTTTTTTTTTTTAATTCTAGTGGATAAATTGTACAAAAGGACATTTAATTTCGTAATGTGCCAAATAAAGAATAAAAGAATTAAAATCTAAAGGTTGTCGCTTTATGGTAGATGATAAAATCATGGCGTTGTCACTTCACAAATAGAGTGGCAAGGGATATCGTTTGTTGCCAAAGATGTTTGCACTTCTTTTAAGTAACACAAAGATGTCTTTATTGACTCAAATTCCATTCAACATTGGAGTCAGGTCTATTATTCGACAAAGCAGCTATTGCGGCTAATTTGCATTATAATAAGTACAGAGATAAAGTGGATGTATCTGAAGATCAGGGTAGCGGTTTTGCGAATCACGCTCTAGTATTTATGGTACGTGGTATTACTAAAAAATATAAACAACCAGTTGCGTACTTTATTACAACGTCGCAATTTAAAAGTGTTCGTCTTGTGGGGCTAATAAAGAAGATTGTACGTGCTGTGCAACAGACCGGATTAAACATTGTTGCAACTATTTGTGACCAAACACAAACGAACCAGAGTGCTATAAACATTTTTTAAAAAAGATACCCACGCTTCGTACCTACACTGAGAAAAATAAAATTGGAATATCATCTAATCTTAAGTAGACAATGAAACTTTGTTTGAATTATCTAATATTAAGCAAATTTGTTAATTTAATTAGATATTTTGCAATACGTGATTAACTAATTTTGCTAATTTAAAATATATAAAATAACATTGGATAAGATTACTAGGTTATTCATAAAATTAGCTAGTATTTTAGATATTTTTATAAACATCTAATTTGGTTAGGTAAATTTTCTAATATCGTAGATATTTTTTCTATTGTAACATTAGTTAACATTATCTATTAAATAGAATATTTATCTATTTTCCTCGTGACTTGAAAAACTTTACATTAGATAATTTAACCAAAAGTTTAGATATTATGTTAAAAGATCAGACTTATTTATTCCGCCAACAACTTGAGCGGGGTTGTGCATTAGTTAGTAACAGTTTTATTGTGTTATATCCAGTATATCGCTGTGGTTTATTACGAAAAGATGAGAAAATGATGGATGATATAAATAATACCTGTAATTAGTTGCGATAATATAGTAAACAGTTTACTAAAGGAATGGGGCTTACCTGAACTTATTTCAGATTTTCTGCGTGAGAATCCATGTATTTTTAATTTCTTGATAAATTGATTTACCAATAAAAAATTTATGAAATAAGTCTAGAAAAGGAAATAGACATTGAGGTGTTAAAATAATTTACTGCCAATGATATTGACAATTTGATTCCGGTCGAAAAATTTGAATTACGAATATAATTTTGAAAAAGGTTATTTTATTGGAACGAAATAAATGTAATATAATAATTTTGAACTAAAATATTTTTTAGTTTATATAATTTTTTATATTTCAAATTTTAGGGATTTCATACTCCGGGAGCTAGTACAGAAACTGCAAACAGTGGAAACACTAATAGTCCATTAGAAAATTGGCTAAATAGTTTGCCTGCCCCCCTTACCACCATTGTTGATAATAAAAATAAATTAAGTTTGGTAATCTTAAGAGTAAACAACGTTTAGGTTGAACTAAACTTTTCAGTCAATTCAACGAAAATAATATTTTTTATAATTCATTTGATGTAAAGTAATTCATGTGTGAATTTTTTAGGATTCGTCCACATTGTTACACAAAACTGTAATTGGAAAGTCAATAATAGATAATTATAAAATTTTAAAAAAATTGTCGATTAACGAAAGAAATTTTGTTACCACAACAATTGTAGACTTTTGGATAAATCAAAACTGTAAATTAACCGAAAATTATTATCTAAACGCAGTTGAAGAAATTAAGAAAAAAATTTCTACTGAAAGCGAGGTACTAAAACTTATTTAATTTTTAAAATTAAAATTGTTATTAATCTGTTTCAGAAAACATAAATAACAAAAAGCAAAGGGGTAAATTAGCTGAAAATTATTGTAGCCAAACTAAAACATACATACGAGCAGGTCTGATGAAAAGTAAATGTAATTTTAAAAAACAAAAACCTGATGAGGATATCAGCTCTCCTTCATCGTCAAGCTCAAACGTAGGGGAAGAAAATTAAATAACAAGTAACGATTTTGAATGGTTAAATAATAATAATTAACCGCACGAGTTAGTTGACAAGAAATGTAACTCGACATTTTGTCTGAGAGGAAAAGTATTGTTGTTCTATTGATGTTTTTGTAAAATGGCCTATTTTCAAACAACAGATTGCAACCTCATTGGTAAGTTTTGCTGTTTCAATACATAAAAAATATTTTAATATATAAAAATAAACATTCAAATTGAATTAATAATTTATTTAAAAAAATATTTTTTAGATTAAATTAGATTTTAACAAAATTTATACTCATAAAAACGTTCTCTTGTTTTAGAAATGGTCAATATATTCTGAAACAAACAGTGAGATATATAAAAGGGAAATAAAAGATAAAAAGTGCAAAATTTTGCTATCAACGTTGGAGTCAACAACAATCAACGAAGGTAATACAGTTAATAATAATGATAATGTACAATTTATATAAATGACTTACCCTAAATTGCATGATTGTGTAACAAGTCTAAGTCAGCACAATTAAGACATACATAATATTAAGTAACATGTAATATATAAACATTATAGTAAAGTGTAATACTTATTTTGCTGACTTAGCATTGTTATATTATACATATATAAGGATATAATATTATACTCGGGATAGTTAGTGTGAAAGGGCTGACCGATTGGGCTAGCAGAAAAGAGTGTAAATCCAATAGAGTCAACACATCAAGACTGTATCGAGTAGTGCTGTGTCTAACGTATGTAAAACCTATTTATTAAATATATTTATACTTTTATACTTTAATACTTGCGTCCTTCAATCTGACAAGAACCCGTATAATATTTGCTAACTCTCGTCATAACGAGGAGGGCTACAAATTGGTGGCAACGGTTTGGGATATTGTGTCAGATCAGGTGAACAAAAAGGAAAAAGTAATATTTTTTTGTTACATTCGCGGAGGCCAAGTATTATAAGTTTTCGTTGTTTATTTTCTGTGTCTGGTATTTTCCGTCTTTATTACTTAGTATAACATGGGTAAACTTGGGGATATATCGGGAGGTAGCAGCGCGTCGGACCGAACCACAATACAGACGGCGATTAAAACAGAACTAGAGACATTGTTCGCTGCAAACAGGTTTCAGTACAGTGTGGCGGCGAACGTATTAAGCTGCGTACAGACATGCAACAGAACATCGTAACGTAACACCGTCGCGTATCTTTGTTACGGTTAATGTGGACGGCACTCCGTAACAGTGTAACACCGTAACATCGTAACAACACTGCGTTCCGCCCGTTGTCGGTTTTCGACGCCACATCAAAGGAATGTTACACGGCCTTGATACGCTTCTCTTTGCGTGTCTGGACGTGTACCGTAACATCACAGCGTTCAGCTGTCATTTGTAGCACAGAATATGGAGTGGACGCAAGAAAAAAAACTCTTAAGTTTTATCGAAACGTATAGAAAATATGAAATACTTCAATTTCACTATTCGATGTTCCCGACTGTATTACGCGGCGATGTTACGTTACGAAGTTCTGTACGATGTGGCAGTGAATGACCGTACTTCGAAGTGTACGCACATTTGTCACGCGACGATGTAACGTTTCGATGTTCTGTTGCATGTCTGTACGCAGCTTTAGATAACTTTACAGGGCAAAAGCCTTCACAATATTTCGCCAAACTTCAAATCCGGGCGGAAATTGAAAAATGATCGGACACGAACACAGTAGACTTGGTAAGACTAAAACTGACAGACGACGCATTTGACTTTTGCATGTTGATTCCAGAATTACAAAGTAAAGCGATAACATTAAAACAATTCAGTAAAATATTGACTGAGCGATTTTCGAAAAAAACGACAACCAGGCCAGATCTATCGCGACTTGGCGAATTGCGAACAGAAGATCGTTGAAAACGTCCAAAATTTTGCACAAAGGCTAAGAAAACTCAAGAAAGAACTGATATCAGAAGAAAATATAGAAGAAGAATCGGTGGCGAAGATATGTTTAGAACAATTCAAAATAGGGCTACGTCAAGAAATCCGTAGATACATTAGAACCATCATGGACTCCCAAGATGACCTCACATTCGAGCGAGCGATAACGATGGCTGAAGGAGAAGAAATGGAAATAGCACGAGTAAAAATGGAAAATGTTGAAATCGGAGCTGTAGACAGAAGAACAACTAACGGCAAGAAAGTGGAAAAATGCTATAATTGCGGAGCTACAGGCCATTTCAAAAGAGACCGCAAACAAATAGAAACGTGTAACTATTGTGGAAAGCCAGGCCACAACATTGCTGAATATTGGAAAAGAACAAACAGGAACAATTACAACAATACACATAGATATCGAGATCCACCATCAGAAAGAAGCAATAGATATAACTGGAACAATGGATATCGAGGAGAAAAAACTAAATCAGGTACACAGAGAGTTAACGCTATCAGTCTAATACGTCACATTTAACGAGCAATCCCTCTCTCATGAATTATGTACGTAAAACGAAGATGATTCATTATGATTAGTTACGTATTTCCTTTTGACATTTAAGTTATCTATTAAATTATGAATAATGTTATTAGTCATAATTAGGTTATATATATATATATATATATATATATATATATGAGTTATTTGTAGTGATAAGACTACTTCTTCTGTAACTATTGAATTGAACTTGTCAAATAAACAATAGATTTACTGTTCTGATAAAACTTGTAATAATATTTTGTAATGAAACAAAATAAAGAATAATTTTTTTAATTAAATACAACGAACCCACGTATTCATGCGCCCCGTCGCGGGAGGTATAAGTATATATTCGGGTAAAAATTGTAAACAAACAATAATTACACAAATTAGTCCAAATTCAGATTTCAAATTGAAAGATATTCCAAATTTTGTGTTAGCATTGGTACACAATAAAATTTTAAAACTGTTAGTAGACACAGGTTCAGCTGTTTCATTAATTAAAAGAAAATTCACAAAGGGGCAAATAGAAGCGGAGAATGTGAGAGCGTTAACATCAATATCAGGTTGCGAGATAGTATATTACGGAACAAGAAATGTAAATTTCTGTTTTAAACATACAAATATTGCAATTTAATTGTGTGGTTTGTTCAGACAACATAAAGTTAGAAGCAGACGGTCCTTTGGTGTGTAAAAAATTCAAACAACTTCTTACAGGCCGCAAACGAACGGAGTGATAGAGCGAAGTCACCGAGTTTTCAAAGATATGTTATCGCATTTTGTGAGTTGAGACCAAACGGATTGCATGCACTGACGCATGTGGTGCTACACAACCACCACAGGAAGGCGCTATCAGCAGATCATGAGCAAGAACTGGAAACAATCGTTGTAAACCATGATGAGGAGAAGGAAATACCCGGGGTTGTAACACCTAGTGCGCCCCCTGTAGAACCGAGTCCGAAAAATATGTGGAAACGTTATAGATAGAATAGATATAAATTTATACAAGTTTTTGGGCTGTTAAATTTTAAGGAGTTTTGAGGGAACCAACAGCTAGCTTCCAAACAAGAGATGACGTCGCCGAGAACCAAGGACATCAGAAGGGCATACAGGGCAAGGCAGAATAAGGGCTAACGAACCAAAAAGTGCATGTCGCAGCCAAAATGTGCAGTCCACGACTCGGTAACGAAGTGGCATCATTCAAAGGAGGAGGCAGACTCATCCCAAGGAGATGAACCACGCATCCAAAGAGGCGCAGCTGAGTACAGTGTTTCGAAAAAATAATTAGATATACAATCGTGTGAAGTGTAGTGGTCCATAGAGACACTAAGTTTTAGATTTAAGGAAATTGTGCCCCTATACGGAAGTAAATTTCAAAGAAGGGAGGAATGTAACAAGTCTAAGTCAGCACAATTAAGACATACATATTAAGTAACTTCAATAACTGGGTCATAGTGTGACATGTAATATATAAACATTATAGTAGAGTGTAATACTTATTTTGCTGACTTAGCATTGTTATATTATACATATATAAGGATTGAATATTAAACTCGGGATAGTTAGTGTGAGAGGGCTGACCGATTGGGCCAGCAGAAAAGAGTGTAAATACAATAGAGTCAACACATCAAGAGTGTATCAAGTAGTGCTGAGTATAACGTATGTAAAACCTATTTAAAAAATATATTTATACTTTTATACGGGTAAGAATAAAACGCTGAACAGTGCTGATCGCAAAAACGCTGACCGACGTTAAAGAGCGCTGAAACCCGCTAACCCATGGTAAATATTCGCTGACCAATACTAAATGATATCAAACAGAGACTTGCAAGTAATATTTAGTATATTTTATTCCGGCAATAATACACGCTGGTCCTGATAAAAAATGATAAATATTCGCTGACCAATACTAAGTGATATCAAACAAAGCCTTACAAGTAATATTTAGTATATTACATTCCGGCATCGCGACGCCGACCGACGCTGATCGGCATTAATACACGCTGGCCCTAATAAAAAATTATAAATATTCGCTGACCAATACTAAATGATATCAAACAGAGACTTGCAAGTATTATTTAGTATATTTTATTCCGGCATCGCGACGCCGACTGACGCTGACCTACATTAATACACGCTGACTCCGCTAAAAAATGATAAATATTCGCTGACCGATACTAAGTGATATCAAACAGATACTTACAAGTTTTATTTAGTATATTTTATTCCGACATCGCGACGCCGACCGACGCTGACCGGCATTAATACACGCTGGCCCTAATAAAAAATGATAAATATTCGCTGACCAATACTAAATGATATCAAACAGAGACTTGCAAGTAATATTTAGTATATTTTATTCCGGCATCGCGACGCCAACCGACGCTGACCGGCATTAATACACGCTGACCCCGCTAAAAACTCATAAATATTCGCTGACCAATACTAAGTGATATCAAATAGTCATACATGTAATATTTAGTATATTTCATTCCGGCATCGCGACGCCGACCGACGCTGACCGGCATTAATACACGCTGACCCCGCTAAAAATCATAAATATTCGCTGACCATTACTAGGTGATATCAAACAGAGTCTTACAAATAATATTTAGTATATTTTTTTCCGGCATCGCGACGCCGACCGACGCTGACCGGCATTAATACACGCTGACCCCGCTAAAAAATGATAAATATTTGCTGACCAATACTAAGTGATATCAAACAGAGACTTACAAGTTTTATTTAGTATATTTTATTCTGGTATCGCGACGCCGACCGACGCTGACCGGCATTAATACACGCTGACCCCGCTAAAAAATCATAAATATTCGCTGACCGATACCAAGTGATATCAAACAGAGACTTACAAGTTTTATTTAGTATATTTTATTCCGGCATCGCAACGCCGACCAACGCTGACCGGCATTAATACACGCTGACCCCGCTAAAAAATGATAAATATTTGCTGACCAATACTAAGTGATATCAAACAGAGACTTACAAGTTTTATTTAGTATATTTTATTCTGGTATCGCGACGCCGACCGACGCTGACCGGCATTAATACACGCTGACCCCGCTAAAAAATCATAAATATTCGCTGACCGATACCAAGTGATATCAAACAGAGACTTACAAGTTTTATTTAGTATATTTTATTCCGGCATCGCAACGCCGACCAACGCTGACCGGCATTAATACACGCTGGCCCTAATAAAAAATTATAAATATTCGCTGACCAATACTAAATGATATCAAACAGAGACTTGCAAGTAATATTTAGTATATTTTATTCCGGCATCGCGACGCCGACCGACGCTGACCGGCATTAATACACGCTGACCCCGCTAAAAAATCATAAATATTCGCTGACCATTACTAAGTGATATCAAACAGAGACTTGCAAATAATATTTAGTATATTTTATTCCGGCATCGCGACGCCGACCGACGCTGACCGGCATTAATACACGCTGATTCCGCTAAAAAATGATAAACATTCACTGACCAATAATAAATGATATCAAACAGAGACTTGCAAGTAATATTTAGTATATTTTATTCCAGCATCGTGACGCTGACCGACGCTGACCGGCATTAATATACGCTGGCCCTGATAAAAAATGATAAATATTGGCTGACCAATACTAAATGATATCAAACAGAGACTTGCAAGTTATATTTAGTATATTTTATTCCGGCATCGCGACGCCGACCGACGCTGACCGGCATTAATACACGCTGACCCCGCTAAAAAATCATAAATATTCGCTGACCATTACTAAGTGATATCAAACAGAGACTTACAAATAATATTTAGTATATTTTTTCCCGGCATCGCGACGCCGACCGACGCTGACTGGCATTAATACACGCTGACCCCGCTAAAAAATGATAAATATTTGCTGACCAATATTAAGTGATATCAAACAGAGACTTACAAGTATTATTTAGTATATTTTCTTCCTTCATCGCGACGCCGACCGACGCTGACCGGCATTAATACACGCTGACCCCGCTAAAAAATTATAAATATTCGCTGACCAATACTAAATGATATCAAACAGAGACTTGCAAGTAATATTTAATATATTTTATTCCAGCATCGCGACGCTGACCGACGCTGACCGGCTATAATATACGCTGTCCCTGATAAAAAATGATAAATATTCGCTGACCAATACTAAATGATATCAAACAGAGACTTGCAAGTAATATTTAGTATATTTTATTCCGGCATCGCGACGCCGACCGACGCTAACCGGCATTAATACTCGCTGACCCCGCTATAAAATGATAAATATTCGCTGACCAATACTAAATGATATCAAACAGAGACTTGCAAGTAATATTTAGTATATTTTATTTTCGGCATCGCGACGCCGACCGACGCTGACCGGCATTAATACAAGCTGACCCCGCTAAAAAATGATAAATATTCGCTGACCAATACTAAGTGATATCAAACAAAGACTTACAAGTTTTATTTAGTATATTTTATTCTGGCATCGCGACGCCGACCGACGCTGACCGGCATTAATACACGCTGACCCCGCTAAAAAATGATAAATATTCGCTGACCAATACTAAATGATATCAAACAGAGACTTACAAGTATTATTTAGTATATTTCATTCCGGCATCGCGACGCCGACCGACACTGACCGGCATGACCCCGCTAAAAAATGATAAATATTCGCTGACCAATACTAAGTGATATCAAATAGAGTCATACATGTAATATTTAGTATATTTTATTCCGGCATCGCGACGCCGACCGACGCTGACCGTATTTATTGTTCGCAATCCGTTTAAAGAAGAATTTCATATTGTAAACTGAAGAAACAAAAAAAATTCTTGTAGTTGCAATATTCACAATTGTTACCATTCAATTGCTGTAGAACGCATGCAAGGGATCATACCAAAAAAAGTATAAATTATCAAAATTAAACAGAAAGCATCCAGGTGAAGGCAAAAGTGGACGGAAACCACCACGTAAACATGACTTTGATTACACATTACAAGCTGCACCTAATTCATTTTTGATAGGCATGCAAAATCCTGATTTACTTTCCACACCAACCACCCATTTTCAGAGATCACATTCACCGATACGATTTGTAATAGAAGATGATAAAACATTAAACACAGATAATATTGACATTTTCGAAATCAAAACTATCAATGCTGATATCGATATTAACTCGAATACAAAAAATTGTTGTGACTTAGAATTGGCTGCTACATATAATTTACCCGATAATGCATATGAACCTTTATATTATTCAAATCTAAAAAAACGCGGCTGGCTCGACAATTTTATAATTACAGATCTTATAAATATATTAATGAGAGTATATCAATCTGAAGACCGAATATTATTTATACCGGACACAATATACCAGCAAGTTTTCTTAAAGTAATACGCAAGACGAACATCTTTCATGCATTACAATGAAGCATTAAATAGAGATATTTTAATTGCGTTAATTCACCACCAAAATAATCATTGGATATTAGGTATAATAATATTTAATTTTCAAGAAATATATATATATATTAGATTCAAATACAACTAGCAGCAATACGATATATACCGACCATTTTAAGACTTTATTAACTTTTGTACAAATGGCTTATTATAGCGCAAAATGCCAACGAAATGAAAATACAAAATGGCAATGTTTTTGTAGTTCAGATTGTTCACAACAGAACAATACTTACGATTGCGGTTTGTTTTGTATTTTTTATATTTATGCAATATTAAGAAAAACAACCACTAAAATTGTTCGAAGCAGTGTTGGTCGAAAATGGTTATATTTAATTTTAAATTCTGGGTTACAAGGAGTAAATCAATCGTACTTTTTTGATTACACTGAAGATTACCTATACTCGTTCGTCCCAGGGTTACCGATGAATATTTGCTATGTAAGTATAGAAACCGAAAAAAAAATATCGTCTTTTAATTCCGGTTCCAATACTGATTGGAATTTATGTACAAATTTGCAAGGATCTAACTCACCATTCATAAAGCAAGTGTTATGCGTTAAATGTAGAACGTGGTACCATAGTCACGAATTAAATACAGTAGTATGTAGCCCCACTTTTCGCGACGTCTGGGGTGGCGCCAGGTAATTAGGTTTTAATGACCCTGGGGAATGTGTGTATTTGTGATGTAATGATAAGATAGAAATGTTAATGGTTTTTAAATTATGATGTTGCGATAAGTGAATATTTAAGAAATATTAATGATTTTAAAATTATTATGTGATAAGCAAAATATTTGTGTAATATATAATGAAATTTGAATCGCACGAGAAAATAATAACAAATGTTCAAATCATTATACTTTAAAAAAAATACTCGCTTATAGACGTTTTGAATGAAATACAAAAATATAATGATGTTTAAGAAGTCTTGCAATAACCCTATAATACTTGCCCGAATCGCTAAACCAAAACCATTGTATTACATAGATGAATGCTGAGAATAGTTCTTACAAAAGAAGGCTATTCTTGACGGCTTATTTTAACAAATAATAAGTCTCTTTCGGGTATTTACCATTTGAAATAAATAAAACTGAACGGCAAGATACTAATTGACACGGATAATAATAATAAGTCTCTTCCATGTATTTGCTATTTGAAATAAATAAAATTGAACATGGTCGCCAATATTACTGAGAGGTTGACAGAGGTGGACGGTTTGTGACCTTCTGCAGTTAATTGCTGATTTCTGTGGTTTTTGATTAGTCATATTGCTTCAATTTCATATCAAACTGCGTATTTTTGCTTTTTTTAAATGATGGTGGTAGTGTTATCTTCATAACTTTCTTCTGGGGTGAGTTATTCTTAAAAATATAACTTTTTGCAATATATATTCTACTATTAAAAAAGTAAAGTCTCAGCGTGTTGTGAATCTAATTGATCCGCATACATTTGCTGATATTTATCACATACTGGATGTTGTTGGTATACTGGGTGTTCTAGTTTATTTCCTAATAACTTTTTGATATAATGGCTTCTACCTGTCATTGTTGCAACAAAAAAGTTGATAATCATAGAGTGGTTACTTGCACAATCTGTAAAAAAAAATACAATATTGATTGCGTTGATATCACCGCCACTGAAGCAAGAAGAATAAACACAGTAAGGCTAGGTTTGAAATGGAATTGCTCTAATTGCGAAAATATTTGCAGTGATATTACTAGTATGAAAACACTAATTATTGATCTTCAAAATGACGTTCTGTCTTTAAAAAAACAATGCGAAGAGTCTTTTCCTAATAGACAGTCATCTCTAGTATTGACTGAGACAATTATTAATGAAGTATACGAACGTGAAAAACGATCTCGTAACTTAATGATTTTTAAATGTAGTGAAAATAACAACTCTAAACAGCAACAATTCACTGATGATTTGAACTTAGTAAAGGATTTACTAGCTGATTGTGAGCTGGAAATTGAATCTTCTGTTTTAAATCCTATTCGCCTTGGCAGGTTTGATCCCACCAAAACTGTCCCGCGGCCCATTAAAGTACAATTAACTTCTTCGGAAAATATTTCTAAATTTTTTAACAAATTTAAATCTGTGAAATCTAATATCAAATGGAAAAATATTTCAGTCTCAAGAGACAGAACACGTATGCAGATTGATTATTTTCAATCTATTAAAAAGGAGCTAAATGAACGCAGTGCTAAAGGAAAAAATAACTTAAGAATCAAATATATTAATAATACTCCGAAAATAGTGTCGGAAAACTAATTTGTCCCAACAGTAATTCAATTAATTTTAATTTTTATTATCAAAATTGTAGGGGATTAAATACAAAAACCAATATATTCTATGCCAATTGTTGCTCTCAGTCTTTTGATGTCATAATAATAACTGAACTTGGATTCAAAAGTCAGTCTTAAACTCGGAACTATTTCCATCAAACTATAATGTTGTTCGACATGATCGAAACATTGTAGCTATCAATAAATCTAAAGGTGGTGGAGTTCTAATTGCGTTCGCTAATTTCATAAACTTCACAATCATAGACACATCATTTCTCAATGATATTTGTATCCAAATCGATTTCATTGCCTGTAAATGTTATTTAGGTAACTGTGAAGTTATAATTTGCGCAATTTACATTCCCCCTGACTTAAGAGCTACTAATTTTGAGTTGTTCTTTGAATCTATAGAGGATCTTCTTAATAATCAAAGAGTAATATTTGTTGGTGACTTCAACGTTTCTATCTTAGATAACATATCTAGTAATTCACAGAAAAAATCTTGTCTTTCGAATTTTTGTAATTTTCAAAATCTTCAAAATTATAATAAAACGTACAATACCTTCAATAAGCAGTTAGATTTAGTTTTACTCAATAGTGATGTATCAATGACTGTTGACAAAGCGCACTATCCGCTGGTGCACGAAGATGATTATCATCCTGCATTAACATTTAATCTTACCTTTTCTCAATCTAAACAGTTAAAGTTTTCATCGAACAATAATGTACGATATAACTTCCGTAAAGCTAACTTCTATCAACATTATGATGATTTATGCACATTTGATTGGTCTTGTCTCAATGATTTTAAAAATGTAGATGACGCTGTCAATAGGTTCTATGAAATTATATATGATATTATTAATATATCTGTTCCAAAATCAAGAACTGGTATCTCAAATTTTCCTGTTTGGTTTACACCGGAAATTAAATTCAATATAAAAACTAAAGAATATTATAGGAAAAAATGGCAAAAGTGCAAAAATGTTCATTACTTAAACGAGTTTAAGAGGCTAAGAAACCTAATTAAACAACAAATTGATGGTGCTAATAAACTATACATGAACAGGATTGAAGCTAATATAAAAATTAATCCTTCTGAATTTTGGAAATTTGTTCATACCAAACAGGATTCTACTCGTATTCCTGCCATTCTCACAGACGAAATATCTGAATACAATACTCCAAAAGAAATCGTTGATGCATTTGCAACATATTTCCTCAGTTTTTTTCGGTCTAGTTCTCTTTCAGATCCTGCTCAAGATTGTTCGTTACATTTGCCCTTCAACATAAGTAAAATTCGAGAAGATGATCTTACCTATATAATGTCACAATTACCAAACAAAACCGCAGCCGGAGAAGATCAAATACCCTGTTATGTGGTTAAAGACTGTCGCTTTGCTTTAGCCAGCCCTCTATCTATCATTATTAATTTAGCTATCAAAACACATAAATTTCCTAACAGATGGAAAAAAACCATAGTCATACCTGTCCACAAAAGGTGATAAATCTTCAATTAAAAATTATAGACCTGTCTCTTTATTAAATAGCTTTGCAAAGGTATTCGAGAAACTTCTTTACAACTGTATTTATGCTAACACTAAGTCATTACTCTCAACAAGTCAACATGGTTTTATGAGGGGTAGATCCACGACAACTAATCTGGCTTGTTTCACTCAATTCGTATCGGAAATTCTTGATGTTCGGGGACAAGTGGATACTGTGTATACTGATTTTTCCCGAGCATTTGTCTCAATCGATCATGGTTTATTACTTTAAAAAATCAGAAACTTTGGCGCAGCTCCTAGTTTAATTAACCTCATTGGATCTTATCTAACAGATCGTATTAACTATGTTTATTACAATGGTTTCTCCTCATTTCAATACATTCCAACATCTGGAGTACCTCAAGGGTCTAATTTAGGCCCACTCATGTTTCTATTATTTATAAATGAACTTCTTCAGTTGTTTACTTGCCGCGTTCTTGCTTTCGCAGATGATATTAAAATTTTTCAGGAAATTAATATAAGAAGAGACGCCGAATTGTTGCAGGCAAATATTGACTCTATGGTGACTTGGTGTGAGAATAATAAACTGTTTCTCAATTCCAACAAATGCTGCTTTGTTTCGTATACTCGTCGTAAGAATTCCATAACGTTTCAATACAATATTACCAACACTGTCCTAAAAAAGTTAGAAATGACAAGAGACCTTGGAGTAATTTTCTCGTCTAATTTAAAATTTACAGAACACACAAATGATGTTTCCAATTCTGCTACCAGAATCCTAGGCTACATTATTCGTATTACTAAACCCTTCATTGATATCTCAACTTTAAAAATGTTATACTGTGCTTTCGTTATGTCCAAATTGGAATATGCACTCCTTATTTGGTATCCCTCATATGAGTATCAGTCAACAGCTCTCAATCGTATACATCGACGTTTCCTAAAATGTCTGTCTTTTAGACTAGATGGCGAATATCCTGAACGTGGTATTGATCAAAACATCTTACTACAACGTCACAATATGCCTAGTCTTACTACCAGAAGGAAAATACAGACTGCTAAATTTTTATTTATGTTATTAAATAATAAAATTGATTGCCCATACTTATTGTCAAGTATCACTCTGCATGTTCCTAGGACTACTTCTAGATATTCCAGGACATTTTATCTGCCTACACCAAACACGGACATACTCGGCAAATCTCCGATCCACGTGATGTGTCGTAATGCGGAAGATGTATATGACCATTTATTTTTGTAATTTTTCTTACCCATATATTGTGAAATATTAATGTATTTTGTATAATAATTCATTGTATTTGTTTACTATATAGATATAATTTTATGTTTCCCTGTATTTGGATTCTGTTGGGAATAAATCGTTATTATTATTATTATTATTATTATTATTATTAATATGAGCCGACATATAATCCAAAAAGTACTTACAGAAGAAAGAAATTCTTATGACGATAATTTTTGACGACCATAATAATAATATCACTTATATTTTTGCTATTTGAAATAAATATAATTTTTAAATTATGACTAATTTAAAATGTCTACACTGTACAAAATCTGCGACTTTACGAAATTTTACTAATAATTGGCGACTCATTTTTTAATACTGCTTAATGATGCACTCTACCCATATATAAGAGGGTAAAATTTTATTTTCTTCAGTATGTAGTATATAAGCCTGGTAAGCTACCTTAATTTCTTCTTCTTTTACCGAGAGAACCCTATTTCTTTTATCTTTTGTTCTAATGAGGAATAAATGGGCGAAATTTGATGAATGTAAGTTTGGTACGTGGAATGTTAGAGGTATAAATGGAAAAGAAAATGAATTGGTGAATATAATGCGTGTGTATAATGTAGATGTTTTGTGTGTGAGCGAGACAAAGCGGAAAGGCTGTAATGAAGAAGAGGTAGATGGATTATTTTGCTTGTGGTCGGGTGTTGCAGAGAATGAACGGGCAAAACATGGTGTAGGAGTGCTTGTTAGTGAAAGGATGAAACCGTTTGTAAGAGATTATAGTTGTATTTCATCGCGAATTCTTTGGCTGAGACTTAAGGTAGGCTTTCATAGAATCTTCGTTGTGTCAGTTTATGGCCCAACTGAATCCGAAAGTGATCTTGAGAAAGATCAATTTTGGAATTTGTTAGATAGTGTGATTGATTCGTGTGATCCAGGTGAAAAAGTTATCGTATGTGGTGATTTGAATGGTTGGGTGGGAGTAAAGAGAAGCATGTCTGGGAATGTATTGGGTAAATATGGTGATGTGAGAGTGAATGAAAACGGTAGGAAAATAGTATCCTTCTGCTTAGAGCGTGATCTTTTCGTTTCCAACTCTGTCTTTAAACATAAATTAGTTCACTTGTATACATGGGAGAATGTGAGGGAGAATAGGCGGAGTGTGATTGATTTTATTTTGTATGATGAACGACTAAGAAGTTTAGTTGTGGATACGCGTGTGAAGCGTGGGGCTGAATTGGGTACGAATGATCATTATTTGGTGGTGTCGCGTATACGTCTGGATAAATGTTGGCGAATGAGGGTAAAAGGCACCGAAAAAATGTTTCGTGTGAAATCTAGTGTACTACAGAATGAGGATATTAGAGATCTGTTTGTTGAGAAAATAAATGAATCTTTGCCTGTATGTGAGCCTAATTTTGAATGCAGCATAAATGATGTTTGGATGAAATTTAAGGATACAGTTCTTAAATGTGCAAAAGAAGTTTGTGGTGAATCCAGATTAGGCTCTTGTCCAAGGAATGCATGGTGGAATGATGAAGTGAAAGAAGCAATTGAAGAGAAAAAGAGAGCGTATTTGCGATTTCTACATGTAAAAGATGTGCCTGGAAGTTTACGTGATGAATGTTTGCTAGAATATAAAAGGTTAAATAAACATGTTAAGAGAGTAGTGAGAGAAAGTAAGGTGCGTTTTGATGATTTGATGAGTGAAAGAATGACGAATGATTTTACTATGAATAAAAGAATGTTTTGGTTGAGTGTGAAGAGACTGAGAGGTGGTAATGTAAGGGCGGTAAAAGCGATTAAGAGTGCGAATGGTGAGTTATTGTGGAACGAATTAGACGTTAGAAATAGATGGTGTGAGTATTTTAGAGGCTTATATGGTAGCGTAAATGGATCGAATTGTTGTAGTGAAAATTCAAGAGAAAATGTTAGAAGTGATGAATGGGATATAGATGAAAGTGATGTTAGTTTTGCATTGTTACGTTTGAAGAATGGTAAAGCTCCTGGTTTGGATGGTATAACGAATGAGATGTTGAAGTATGGTGGTGAGAGATTATTTGATTGGTTAGTTTATTTATTTAGATTTTGTTTGAAACTATGTGTAGCTCCTGATGATTGGAAACGTGCTATCATTTGTCCTTTATTTAAGGGCAAAGGTAGTTCGAGTGATTGTACTAATTTCCGTGCGATAAGTTTGTTGAGTGTGGTAGGGAAGTTGTACGGGAAGATTCTTATTCACAAGGTACGAACCTTAACAATCTCCAAGTTGAGTAATATGCAAGGTGGATTTTTGCCTGAGAGAGGGTGTGTAGATCAATTGTTTTCTCTTCGTATGATTGTTGAGAAATCACTTGCTAAGAACAAGAAGGTGTTCTGTGGCTTTCTCGATCTTAAAAAAGCATATGATAGTGTTCATCGAGTTATTCTGTGGGATGCACTTCTAGAGTACGGTATAAATGGTAATTTGTTGGGAGCGATTCGTGCATTATACGAAGATAGCGAGGCTGCGGTGAGAGTTGATGGTAGATTGAGTGATTGGTTTTCTATAGATGTTGGCGTGAAACAAGGTTGTGGGATGTCCCCGTGGTTGTTTAATTTATATATGGATGTGTTGTTACGAAAGGCGCTGAATGGGGCGGATGGTGTACGTATTGGTGGCAGTATAGTGCCTGCGTTAGCTTATGCGGATGATGTAGTTGTAATGGGTGAATCTGAAGAACAATTGAGAAGAATGATTCTAAGTATAAATGAAGTAGGAAAAGGTTTAAATCTATTACTGAATGTTGATAAATGTAAAGTGTTAGTGTTTGAGAAGAGTGATTTAGTGACTGATTGAAATGTTTCGGTGAATGGTGTGAGATTAGGTCAAGTAAATGAGTTTGTATACTTGGGGAGTGTGTTTTCGAGGGATGGACGTATTGATCGAGAGATTGAAAGAAGAGTATCTGCTGGATGTAAGATATTGGGTGCTCTGGGAACCTTTACTCGGAACGTGAATGTATCCAGAGATGCTCGATTGAGTGTTTATAATGGTGTGTTAGTGCCTACGTTGATGTATGGTAGTGAATTTTGGGTATGGATGAAGAAACATGAACGGCGTATAACTGCTGTGGAAATGAGATATTTGCGGAATGTGTGTGGATATACTAGAAGAGATCTTGTCCGGAATACATTGGTGTATGATGAATGTGAGATTGGCAAGAATGTTGTAAAAAGAGTGGGAATAAGTCAGTTGAGATGGTTTGGTCATGTAGAACGTATGTCGAATGACAGATTGGTGAAACAGGTGTATGTTGGTGAAATTGAGGGTGAAAGTTTGCGTGGACGGCCTAGGAACAAGTGGATGAATATGATTGAAGGGTTGTTGCGTGAGCGAAAGATTCTGAGCGTGAAGAATAAACGAGCTTGTATGAAAAGAATTATGAATGTGGTTGAAGCAAAAGTGGTGTGTCAGGATAGGAATGTTTGGAGAAAATTAATTGCGGGATAAATATGATGAATGAAGACAAGCGTATGATTCTTGATTTTAGATTAATTGGTTAGATGTTTCGAGTGTTTACCTGCAATTGTGTGGAGACCATCTTCAGAAACATGCGCAGTGTACACTAGCGAATGGATGAATGTTTGTTGTGTGTTGATGGATTTTGGTTGTGAGAAAAGAAAGAGTTTGTATGGAGGAAGTGTTAATGTGGTCGAATCGAGTATCGTGTGTCAGGATGAGAATGTTGACGGGTTCGTGCTACCCCATTTAATGGGATATAGCGTGATGTTATGTATGTATGTATGTATGTATGTAGTATCGTTTTTGGCGTGCGCGTATATTTGTAAACATGGCATCTTCAAACTTCGACGACAGCATCGAGATCTCAATTTTGCCTCCTTCGGGAACTGTTTCCACGAGTGTGCGGCCTAAAATCAATGTGCTGGAGAACCATAAAGTTAGTTTTTTGACGTCTTTACGCCAGGTGAATCTGGCAGATCTTCGGGAAGAGTCTTCTCCAACACCTGAATGTTCTACGGTAATAAGTGACGACGAGACCGACGTGGACGATGTTATACTCGTTGAAGAAGGTGTCCATAAACGAGCAGTGACCGAGATGACTTCGATACCATCACCATCTTTAGATCCGATGTATTTCATGGAAGAGCTGATAAAGCACACCGAAGGACCACCTGTATCGGCGCCTTCATCATTAGTCCTTGAAGGTAATTTGCAACAAGACTCGCCTGGGACATCAGCATCGTCTTCTATACTCTCTAAAAGGAGAAGTACAGAGAACAACGATGATGATGATGATAATGACGACGTCCATAGGCCAAAGAGAAGGCGCATATGCCGTATTATTTCAACGGAGTCTGAATCCGAAGTCGATGAGCAGTACGGACAGCCGTTGGAATACAGTGACTTCGTAGATGGTGGAGAGTCTGAGGATGTGTCTCTCACATACTTTTTAAATAACGAAGATAATTTCGTTGATGATGATAATTTGCAACTTCTACTAGGTGGAGCCGAAGTTACAAGTTTCGCCTTTCCGCAAAATAAATCGATTCACGATAATAATGATCGATTATTAGACATTTATACAAGGCCACTGGACAGCTCAAGAAAAGTATTTATTGCGGTTGGAGTTGATCCCAACCCGATAATGCGGGTGGTAGTGAGAGTGTGTGATGTTCTTAGAAAGAAATATTTTGACATTAAGGACTTGGATAGGTTTATAAATTATTTAAAAAAATTAGAATTAAAACATAAGTGTAATGGAAGAAATGGACACAGTTTTTAGTTTATTAAGTGTAGAATATAGTATATTACCCCGTGAACAGTTAAAGTGTAGATATAAGAACCAATTTATAGTATTAAATAAAGATAATATTCAATGTTTAATTAGGATAAAAGATGTAGTTGATAAATATGTATGTAGTTATAGTAAAAATATAATAATATAAATAATGTATGTAGTTATAGTAGAAATATAATAATATAAATAATGTATATAAATTTTTTTTATAAAATACCGTAGTATATAGTTTAAGATATGAGTTAAGTTTAGATAATAGTTTGTATGATTGTATATACGAGTATAACCAATTAGATTATAAGGAAATATTTAATGTATATCTAAGATGGCCTGATACAGGTGAATTTAATTGCAATGATGGCAGTTTATTTTTATACTCTGGAAAACCAGCTAATGAACCAAGATTGCACGGGGTGGGAATTATATTAAACAAGGATGCAAAAAAGTCCCTGATGGAATGGAAACCAGTATCCGAACGCATTATCACAGTTAGACTATATACAAAAGTACGTAACATCACCCTCGTACAATGTTATGCTCCAACCGAGCCTTCGGGAATAGAAGAAAAAGAAGCTTTTTACAGCGATCTTGCCACCACCTTCGCAATGATCAAAAAGTCAGATATCATTATTCTCATGGGAGATTTAAATGCGAAGGTAGGAAATAACAATGAAAATATTGAGCATGTTATAGGGAAATTTGGCCTGGGTATCAAAAACGAAAACGGTGATTTACTTACAGATTTCTGTGCAGCACATAATTTAATGATAGGTGGTACTCTTTTTCCACACAGAGATATACACAAGACCACATGGACCTCCCCAGATCAACGCACAACCTACCAAATTGACCATATAATTATCAGCAAAAAATGGCGCGGGACGCTATTAGACGTTCGAAGTAAACGGGGTGCAGATCTAGGAAGTGACCACCATCTCATTGTAGGATCCCTTAGAATAAAAATTGCAACCTCTAAACAAACACTGAATAGGGACTACAGAAAGAAATTTAATGTGGAAAAACTGAAGATACCCGAAGTTAAGGATAAATTTATGAACCACATAGAACGCTCAATGCAGATGAACCCACAAGCACAGACACTGAATGAAAAATGGATAAAGATTAAAGAAGCATACGTAACTGCCGCTGATTCTATTTTACAACCCAAGGTTCGTAGGAAAAATGAATGGATCTCTGACACGACATGGGAAAAAGTGGAAGAAACTAAAACAGAAACTTAACTGTGCTGTTACCAGAGGACAAAAAGCACAAATGGCACGAGATTATTATTATGTCATGAATACCGAAGTGAAAAGAAGCGCAAGAAGAGACAAAAGAGTCTATATAGAGAGACTAGCGGATCAAGCTCAAGCTGCAGCTGAAACATTTAACATTAGAGAATTATACCGTATAACCAAGCAATTAGCAAACAAAAGTTCAATTCGCGAACAACCTGTGTTCGATAAAACCGGAAACCTCCTCACTACCACGGAACAACAACTTAAAAGATGGGAGGAACACTTTCGAGACCTATTAGGGAACCAAAATGGAGATCCAACAAATGATGCCGAACCAGATAATCAGATACCAACACCAACTTTAAACATAAACATTGACACTCCAGATCACGCAGAAATTATAAGCGCAATTAAAAAACTTAAAAATAATAAAGCAAGCGGAGTCGATAGTATGCAACCAGAACTCCTGAAAGCAGATGCTGAAAAAACTGCCGAATTTCTCCACCCTCTAATAGAAGAGATTTGGGTGACAGAGAATATCCCTTGTGATTGGTCTACGGGCATTATAGTCAAGCTGCCTAAGAAAGGTAGCCTAAAAGAGTGCAATAATTGGAGGAGAATAACGCTCCTGAATTGTGCTTCCAAAATTCTAGCCCAAATCATATATAATAGACTATCCACCTCAATAGATCCTAGACTACACCAAGAACAAGCCGGTTTTCGAACAGGAAGGTCATGCATTGACCAAATCAACACTCTCCGCCTTATAATCGAACAATCAGTAGAGTGGAACACCTCTCTTTATATGGTCTTTATAGATTTTCAACGTGCATTTGATAGCTTACAACACAAGTCACTGTGGGATACTATGAATAAGTTTGGGATACCTGAAAAAATTATAAATATAATAAAGCTCTCGTACAGCACCGCCTCCTCCAAAGTTCTACACAAAGGATACGTGAGTGATGACATCCCCGTAATCACAGGAGTAAAGCAGGGCTGCATATTGTCTCCATTACTTTTCAACATGGTTCTTGACTCAGTTATGAGAAAAGTAAACACTGAGCATAGTGGCATCACGTGGGATCTCTGCAATCAACGAAGACTTTGCGACCTATATTATGCAGACGATATCTGCCTTTTCGCACACACCTACGAAGACATGCAAAACCAACTAATAAGGCTAGAACAAGAAGCTGCACTCATAGGCCTCAAAATCAATATAGGTAAAACAAAGCAGATGCGAATAGGCAGTACGGTTGATCAACGTCTAACAATACAGAATCTGGAAACGAGGACCTTCTAATCCAAACTCAGCAAAAGAGCATCTCCGCAGAAATAAAGAAACGAAAATGGGGATGGATCGGACACACTTTGAGACGAGACGGTAGTAATGTTGCAAAGAAAGCACTAGAGTGGAACCCCCAAGGAAAGCGTAAGCCTGGTCGTCCGCGGCTATCATGGAGACGTTCTGTCATAAAAGAAGCAGAAAAACATGGACTATCGTGGAGAGAAGTGAAGCAACTGGCCACCAATCGCAACCAATGGAAAATCTTCGTCGAGGCCCTATGCTCCGCAGCGGAGTAAAAGGAACACTATATATATATATATATATATATATATATATATATATATATATATATATATATATATATATATATATATATATATATATATATACGAGCCCTAACCACTAATATTTGGTACGGCTGTGTTTTTTAAATATATTGATCTTTGAAGCATTTTAAAAATTATTTGGAATAAATTTATGTAATTATATTTGTACTATTTTAATAAGTAATTATAATATCTACATCAACACAAAAACATAATAACCAAAAATGAAAATTAAAGGATTTATTCTATTATTCGTAAGATAGCATTTTTAAGTTATGAAATAAATTGGCCACAAATAATTGGTACGGCTATTTAAACTTATATTAATCATCCTCCTATTGCCCTCTATACTATTTATTTTATACTGAACAAATATTCGAGTAGGTTTTGCCTTTGTTTTGAATCAATTGTCATTAATATTGCCTTTTGTTTTCAATAAACTGTCATTAATTTTCAACATGGTACGCGGAAAGCCTATATCTGAAGATATTCGAAGATTAATTATTGAAAAAAATGAATCTGGTAAAAGTTATGGTGAAATTTCGAAGGAATTGAATTTACCTAAATCGACAACTGTAAACATAGTTAAAAAATATAAAATTTCTGGATCTATTTCAACATTTAAGAACAAAAGTGGTAGAATTTCAAAAATTACCGAGCGAGATTTGCGAGCGTTGTCTTCCATTGTCAAGTCAAATAGACGAAGTACCGTTCGTAATTTACCCGAAAAATGGGCAGCAAAAATTGGAAAGTCCATGGGACGCGAATGGACCCGAAAAAATATTCCTAAACTAAAATATGGATTCTATAAGGTAAGATTTTTAAAGTAAGAAAAACGTAAACTTAGACTTAAATCTTCCAGGCCAAAGAAAAACCATTATTGACCAGTATACAAAAGAAAAAACGTTTATTATGGGCAAAAGAAAGAAGACTTTGGGTACAGAGGCAGTGGGATTCCATTATATTCAGTGATGAATCTAAATTTGATGTTTGCGTTGGTGACTCTAGAAAAAGAGTAATACGGACAAAAAAAGAAGTATACCATAGAGACTGTTTGAAGCGTACCGTCAAATTTCCAGCTAGTATCATTGTATGGGGTTGCATGTCCTCCAAAGGTGTGGGCAATTTGCACTTTATTGATGGCATTGTAAATGCTCAGAAATATGTTAACATTTTGGAGGGAAATTTAATTCCGTCTGTAACCCAATTAATTTCCTATGAAGAATTTATATTTCAACACGATGGTGCTTCATGTCATACCGCCAAAGGTACTAAGAATTGGTTGGAAAGTAAGGGGATAAATGTCTTGAGCTGGCCATCCTCCAGTCCAAACCTCAATCCTATAGAATCCTTGTGGGCAGTAATGAAACGTCGTTTAAGAAATGAGCCTCAAAGAACTGTTTTAGGTTTGAAACAAAAAATTACAGAAATTTGGAATTCAATTACACCAGATGAGTGCCAGGACCTTATAAACACAATGTCAAAACGAGTTGAAGCAATTATAAAAGCAAAAGGCGACGTTACGCAATATTAATATAAGTTTTAATTAGCCGTACCAATTATTTATGGTCAATTATTTTCACAACTGAAAAATGTTCTCTTACGAATAATAGAATAAATCCTTTAATTTTCATTTTTGGTTATTATGTTTTTGTGTTGATGTAGATATTATAATAACATATTAAAATAGTACAAATATAATTACATAAATTTATTCCAAATAATGTTTAAAATGCTTCAAAGATCAATATATTTAAAAAAAACACTGCCGTACCAAATATTAGTGGTTAGGGCTCGTATATATATATATATATATAATCTATTATAAGTTTAAAATGTTGAAAGATTTAGCGGGTGTAAATACGTTTATTAGGAGAGAAAACAAATATATTATTTAAGTTATAAACAATAAATGATATTTTACATAAAATTTTTATTTACATTAGATACCTTTAAATTATCCCTACAAGTAACTTCAAATATACGACGTTCATCAAAATATAAAATTCAGCAAAAATACTTTTATTGAAAAGACAGAAAGAGAATAACTTCAAATGTATAAAATTTCTTATTTACTAGTTCAGTAAGAGTCATTACTGTATTAGTAAATGCCTGTAAGGGATATAATGGTCATGTACTTAGTAAATAGCGCCATGGGGCTTAACTTAGTCTCGGGTAAATGTACGAGTATATAAATAATCTGAGTCACAGAAAATTGTTAGTATACTCGTATTCTGTGTGTGTACACAACGATTTTATTTTAAACTAAAAATGTCTGGTGAAGATTTAAATAATTTACAAGCAATATTAACTTTGTGCGATGAAGTTATTGCTGTTGAGTCAGAGATTTGTGATAATCAAACATCAGTTTATTAATACAGAATGAGAAAGAGAACTATAATAGCTTTTTTTAAATATGTGAAAACTTGATAGAAGAAGGACTCACAAATAAGACAGTGTCAGTTACTACATCATCACGGCCCGCAGTTTCTGTTCCTACAACATCACAGCAGCAGAACACCGTGTCAATTTGTACATCACAACAAGCAGTCTCTATGCCTACAACATCTCAACAGAACACTCTTTAAATTCCTACGTTACAACATACCGTAACACAGTAACAACATGGTTCTGGAGAACTATGTAGCGCCATAAACACCACTCAAAGACGTTTCAACATAGTGTCTGATGAGGAAAAACAAGTAAAACGCTTTAAGTTAACAGGTATAAAAATTATTTCATTATATTAATATTTAGATTTTATTATATTATGGCTAATTCTATAGGACGACGAATTACATTCGTTGTGAATGATCCACCAGTAGGCAAAAATTCATTCACATGGTTTTATGAAAGTCTGAAAGACGTAGTAGACCATGTATTGAAAACCGTCAATCCTACCGATTATGTCGGTTTTATTTTCAACACTCCACAAAACGAAAATGGACCAGAATGGTTAAGTTTTCGCAGGGCAGATCAGCTACATATCGATGTAGTATGGGAAGCATTAGAAATAATCCTGCAAAGTAACCGAGAAGCATTCTCTGATGGACAGTTTAGCATTGAAATGACGAAGGTATCTGTCCCCTCCGGTTCTGGAAAACTACGAGGACATGGATTGTCTTACGCCTAGTTTTGCAGACGAAAATATGGTGTAATCGAAATTGTTAACAATGACAATTTATGCCTACCTCGTGCACTTGTTGTAGCGGAAGCCCTGGTGAGCAAAGATCCATGTTTAAATCATCTTTTAAAACATTTAAGTGGTTTGCAGAGTATGAGAGCACAAGAACTAATGACAAATGCAGGCATAAATATTGATGAAAATGGTGCTGGTATCCCCGAACTAACAGAATTTCAACGATATTATACAAATTATAACATATGTGTATATGAGTATAATGGGCGTGGAAATGTGATATTTGAGGGTGCAAAAGATACAAATCTTCCACGACTGAATCTTTTACTCCATCAAAATCCCTATGCTGTTATAAAGAGTTTAACAGCAACATTTTCGTGTAAATATTTTTGCGAGAAATGTCATGTACCATACAATCATAGAATTAAACATAGTTGTGAAAATATATGTTATAGCTGTAAACATTCTCCAGATTGCTCTCCTGCTTTGCAATTAATTAGGTGTGGTCAGTGTCAAAAAAACTTCCGTGGACAAACCTGTTATAATAACCATTTAAACGCAGTGTGTAAACAATTAAAAAAATGTTCTCAGTGTTTCAAAACATATAATACTGAAAAGAAAAATAGACAACATGTGTGTGGAGAAATATTGTAAACTTTGTGAAGATTATAAACAATCCGGACATTTATGTTATATCTTAAAAGACAAGACACACTTAAAAGAAAATAGTTTAATAATTTATTATGATTTTGAAACGCGTCAAGAGAAAAGGGTAGGTGAAAATAATATTCATGAAGTGAATTTATGTGTAGCTCAACAGTCGTGTTCAAAGTGTTGCAATATATCCGATATAAAACATCTTTGTAGTACATGTGGTATTCGAGAGCATATATTCCGTACTGATCCTGTTAAAAATTTTCTAAATTATGTTATTTTACCTCGGACATCATTTTCATCTATAATTTGCATTGCTCACAATGCAAAGGCATTTGATAGTCAGTTCATTTTAAAATATTTAATTGAAGAACTGAACATAAAAGTAAATTTAATTTTAAATGGTTCCAAAATTATTATTATGCAGTTAAATCACATAAAATTTATTGATTCAATGAACTATCTGCCCATGTCCTTGTCGGCATTACCGAAAGTAAAGGATTTACCTGACACTTTAAAGAAAGGCTATTTTCCACACCTTTTCAATACAATAGGAAATCAGGATTATGTTGGTCCACTTCCTTCAGCTTATTATTATAGAGTTGACAGCATGTCTATTTCTGTACGACAAAACTTTTTGGAATGGTACAACAAGCAGGTACAGGATAATATAATATTTAACATGGAAAAAGAGATCCTTGGGAATTGCTTGTCTGATGTTGATATACTGCGCCGTGCATGTGAAAAATTTAAAAAACTTTTATTTTAGATTGTAAAGTATGTCCTTTCTCTAAAGCTGTTACTATTGCGTCTGCTTGTAATCGTGCATTCCGGCGTTTATTTTTAAAACCAAATACTATTGGAATTATACCTCAAAGAGGATACCGGTTAAATAATAACCAATCAAAAATTGCTTTAAAATGGTTCATTCATCAAGAAAATACAAGAGGAATACACATACAACATGCTGGCAATGGTACAAAAACGGTAATTGACAATAAATTTAAAGTTGATGGTTATTTTGCTGCAGATAATTTAGTTTTTGAATTTCTAGGATATTTTTGGCATGGGTGTTTATTGTGTTATAGAACAAATCGAAATAAAAAAATTTTTAATAATTCAAAAGAAACTTTAAATGATAGACATGAAAGAACAATGGAAAAAATAGACAAAATTCAAAATCTGGAATATAGAGTTATATATATTTGGGAATGTGAGTTTATACATTATTTGAAAAATGATAAAAACCTAGAACTTCAGCTTAATAACCATGAATTATTAAATACTTTACCACTACACCCACGCGACGCTTTTTTCGGTGGAAGGACAGGCAATACCTGTTTATATAAAAAAATTGAAAATAGCGAAAAAATTAAATACGTCGATGTATGCTCGCTCTATCCATACGTATGTAAATATGACAAATATCCTGTAGGTAATCCAAAAATTTTTGTCGGCACAGACTGTGATATGTTGTGTCCTAATAATGATATAAATGAAGTAGAAGGTCTAATTAAATGCACGGTCCTTCCTCCTGCAAATTTATTTCACCCCGTTTTACCTCGAAAAATTGATGGAAAACTGATGTTTGTTTTATGTCGGATGTAGAACAGACTGAGTGTACACACTCGGATAATGACAGACAATTTATGGGAACGTGGATGAAGTGCGGCGTGCAGTTTCACTCGGCTACAAAATAATAAAAGTGCATGAGGTATGGCAGTATGAAGTCCCTGTTTACAATAGAGTAACAAAAGTTGGCGACTTATTCGTTGAATATATTAACACCTTTTTGAAAATGAAGCAAGAAGCTTCTGGCTATCCATCGGATTGTGTCGATGATGCGAGCAAGACCGAATACATTCGTGATTATTACGAAAATGAAGGAATTCAACTAGATCCGCTACAAATACAGAAAAATTCTGGAAAAAGAGCGGTGGCGAAACTTATGTTGAATTATTTTTGGGGTAAGATAATTTTATTAAATTTGTACAACAAAATATTAATATTTATTGTTTCTAATAGGTAAATTCGCTCAAGCTGAAAACCGACCCCGTACAACAACAGTTTCGACTCCTGAGGAATTATACGAGCTACTTGCAAATCCTGCAATACAAGTGCAAAGAATTATTCCTGCAGGAGAGTGTATGTTGTACGTGACCTGGTTGCAAGAAAATGAAGCTCTTGATCAGCTACGCTCTCTCAACGTTGTGATTGCGGCTTATACCACAACCCAGGCCCGCATAAGGTTGCATGAATTTTTAGAACCTCTAGGTCGTAGAATTTTATACTACGACACAGATTCTATTATATATTGTCAGTCACCAGGACAATATGAACGACCAGTTGGTAATTTATTAGGAGATCTTACCGATGAATTAACATGCTATGGTGTTGACAGCTATATAATAGAATTTGTTTGAGGAGGTCCAAAAAATTATGCATACCGTGTGTATTCTCCAGCAGAAAATAAAATAGAAGAAACTTGTAAAGTGAAGGGTTTCACACTAAACTACAAAAATTAAAAAATTATTAATTTTAGTGCAATGAAAGACTTAGTTTTAAATAATAATATGCAGGATAATTTAGTAATAACTTCTAATAATATAAGATGTACAAATAATCATAGTGTAACGAACAGGAATGTCTCGCGCTCGTTTGGACCATACGACGCTACCGCCACTATTTAGACGGACGTCGATTCACCGTGCGTACCGACTCACGCGCGCTCACGTGGCTCGAACGCTTTAAGGATAGCAAGACCAAGCTATTACGTTGGGCTCTGTTACTACAAGAGTTTGATTTCGCAATCGAACACACGCCTGGCGAACGTAACGAGCTCCCAGATCTTCTGTCTCGGCGTCCCGACGCCGCCACAAACGAAGAACCCCGGGAGGAGAACCACGAAAGACTACTACCACCAAGTCTTAACGCCATCACGCTAGAGACTCTGCCCGACATCATCCGAGACGCCCAAGCCGTGTGCGTCGAGACGCAGGAGTTGCGCCGGCCACCCAGGACGCGACCACACGTTGCAAAGTATCGAGGACCGGTACTACTGGGACGGCATGAGGCCGAGTATCCGCAGATACGTGCAGGAATGCCTCGTCTGCCGCACCTGCAAACGCGGACCACCGCAAGCCAACGCACCGCTACGAGCCCGCGCTCACGCACCACCATGGCACACCATCAGCATGGACCTGATGGGCCCATATCCGAGCACTACGTCAGGAAAAACGTTCATCCTCGTCATTACGGACCAGTGCACGAAATGGGTCGAGGCCTTCGCCATCGGCGACTCGAGAGCAGGAGCACTCGTGGCCCTCGCGGAGGAACAGGTGTTCCACCGCTATGGCTATCCAAACGTCATTTTCACCGACAATGGCACCCAGTTCACCAGCGCACGATGGGCTCGCGCCTGCCGCCGATGGGGGGCCATACATCACCGCACTCCACTCTACCACGCTCGCGCAAACCCGACCGAGAGGCGCAACCAGGAGCTGAAGAAGGGACTCCGTATCCGGCTCCAGGACCAACCACACCGCAATTGGGCGCGGAACCTGCCGGCGGTTCTCAAAGATTTGAGAACGAGGACCAACGCCGCCACCGGGTACTCACCCGCTGAAGAATTGCCGATCCCCGGAGACTGGAACTTGCGTCCCGACGCTCCACCGGAAGCCCCTAATCATCCCGGGAGAGAACAGCGCATGGAGGAGATGCAGGAGCATCTCCTACGTTACCAGCGACGCTACAACCGACCGGAGGATGAACCCACAACGTTCACAGCGGGTGACCTCGTTTTAATTCGCGCGCATCCCTACTCTGATGCCCAGCGAGGCACCTGCGCCGGATTCGCACCGAAATGACTCGGGCCCTATACAATCCGCAATATGTATAGTGGACGAGTTTGCGAAGTCAACAGGGACGGTGAACTAGTCCGTGTTCACGCCGACCAAGTGCGACCAGTCCCTCGACGACCGGACACACCACCCGGATCACCGCCTCCCGTCGGAAGTACCGTCGTCTCCGACAACGACGTCTAGCGCTCCAGGTAGAGTTCGCTCAACAAAGCGGAGGGGAATTGTTACCGCAGGCCCTCTGAGCGAACCTCTACAGAGCGCTGATTCGTCGTTTGCTGTCTCCCACTACACGCCTGCGAAACCAGTACACTATCTAAACCTCCGTCACCGCCGCAAACGTCCCCCAGTCGACGTTGCCGCCGCCGTAGCCGCTGTCACCGCCGCCGCTACCCGCCGTCACGAAGCTTACCGTCACGACGCCCACCTTCACGACGCCCACCATCACGACGCCCACCATCACGATGCCCACCATCACGACGCCCGCCGTCACCGCCGCCGCTACCACCGTCACGGCGTCCACCGTCACGACGCCCGCCCTCACGACGCCCGCCGTCACAACGCCCGCCGTCACGAAGCTTACCTTCACGACGCCCACCATCACGACGCCCACCGTCACGACGCCCGCCGTCACCGCCGCCGCTGCCACCGTCACGATGCCTGCCGCCGCCGTCTTCCGCGTCTCCGTGAGTGACAAGTGTAGTGACATCCCCGTGTACTGTCCCGAACACTTTTAGTGCGCCCCCAACGAACGTATAGACTTATACACAGTGTACACACATCTACACACTATATTTACTGTTATTAATTGTTATTTATGTTTGTGTCAAAATATATAATATCTGTACATATTACAAAATTTTGTGTGTTGCGGAAGGAACCCTGAGTCTCATCGCCACCATCTCCACCTCCACGCCGTAAAATAATATACCATTTAACCTGACCAAACAATATTATTTTGTTGAATATTTCATTATTTGATAGTTCATACTTGTGCTTATTAATGAAGCATGATTTTATTGGAAGAAATTGTTTATTATGAACCAATAAGAATTAACGTTATTAAAACCAATTACAATGCGTCATGAAAGTGAATAAATACACGATGAAGATTAAAATGTGAGCATAGTATTGAACTGTTTTCTGTGTGTTATACCACGTTCGCCGACGACGCCCAACATAGCTATATAGATACTGATACCACTCTGTAAGTATGCGTGTATATATTTTATATGTAGATATATATTTCTTATTTTTTATTTATTTGTTTTAGATGAACATGTCACGAAAATACAACTTACGAAACAATGTTAAAGTGCCAACAGACTTGGTGCCAGCTACACTCGACATTTGTGCGTTCACTGATCAAGATTTTTAATTTGAATTTATTGACAAGCGTACAGAATCAGCGTATAAAGAAGATTTTCTTTTATTATCCACTAATTACAGTTTAAATAAAAAAATACTAAGTGGATTTCTATTGGTTTAAGTGTAATTAGAAACTTTACACCTGTAATGAAATTTACAAGTAGTAAACCAGACAACGCTGGCATTCAATTTGATATGTTGCAGTTGGAAGAATTTTTGACGTATATAGAAGTAATTTTAAATTATTTACAAAATTATTAACTAATTAATTAATTAATGAGTAACTGAATTGGAAACTTTTTTATTGAAAAAAGAAGATAACAATGTAATCCAAAAATATTATCAATATGATTTTGATCTTGATAGGCTAGATTTACATAAAAAATGTTTTTTGATGTCACAAAAGATCAGTATTTTAATTCTGTATCAGAAATAGTATTATATTTGAACAAGAATAACCACCTGAAATAACTGTTTTCCGAATATTTAAATGTTGTTAAATTATTTTTGACTATTCCGGCAACATCATGCTGTTCAAAAAGGAGTTTCTCGAGCTTAACTCCTAAAAAACTATTTGAGAACAACGATGTCACAGTCACGGTTAAACGACTGCTATTTTGAATTTTTATAAAGATTTTGCTCGAGAAATTACGGAAAATTAAGTTGCCAACATATTCATTGTAAAAAATAGTCAAAGACGTCAAACATTTTATACATCATCATAATTATACGGAACTTTGCACATGTACCTATGTAAATGTATAAAAGTTCCCGTTAAGTTTTTTTTTATTTTATTATATAGAAAACACTATATATGTATATGATCTCGTATTTTTGTTTCTAGTTCCTAATAAATATTTTTTGTATTATATTTGTTTTCTTTTATTTGGAAGCCGAGCACCCATAGCAATTTTGAAGTTCCGGCGCCTATGCACCCCAACTCATCTTCATAACCAGAAGAGTAAAAAAATATGTTCAGAAATTATGAAAGATGCTTCAGAAAACATAAAAGAATGGACAAAAAGAGACGCCGAACAATGACAACTGAAAAAAGAGAACTTACAGATTTATATCGTGAAATTGCTGAAGAAAAATTAGCATTTTACAGAACACAAAATGAAGAAATTATTATAAAAAGAAAGAGACGAAGAAGACTATAAAAATCGAATTAAACGGGAGGAACAAGAGCAAGAGTTAAAAAAAGAAATATTATTGTTAGATATTAAGTTAAGAAATAAACAATTAGGCTTAGACTAAAGTTAATTTATATTATGACAGAAAAATTCTGATGACGCCTGGATTCGAACCAGGGACCTTCCGCATACCGGGCAGAGATGCTAACCGCTACACCACGTCACCTGTGTTCGAAATATGGCATCAACTGAATTTTTCTGTCACAGTGTCTAAGCGTAGCTTCGTTCCGAGAGACTCCTATATAGGCATTGACAAGCGGGTTCGTCTACAGTGACACAGTTTTTGATTTTAAGGGAATCATACCCGAGCTTAAAGCTAATATTATTCAGTTGTGTGATTATTAAAGGTAATCATACCTGTAGTTTTTGACTAAAGTTAATTTATATTATGACAGAAAAATTCTGATGACGGCTGGATTCGAACCAGGGACCTTCCGCATACCGGGCAGAGATGCTAACCGCTACACCACGTCACCTGTGTTCGAAATATAGCATCAACTGAATTTTTCTGTCACAGTGTCTAAGCGTAGCTTCGTTCCGAGAGACTCCTATATAGGCATTGACAACCGACATTAGGCTTAGAATAGATTTAATATCTTGATTTTGTATTACAATTTTTTTTTGTGTTATTTCATTTTAAGAAAAACAGGTTTTATTTTATGAATGTATAATATTTACATATAAAATTATATTAGATTTACAAAAAAGTTATCAATAATGTTCCTTCGGGATTGAAATCCTGCTCCTCGATTTTCTTGTACATTTGGTATATTTGTTATTTGCCCATCATTTATCAATAATTGCAAAATATGATCGAATTATTGATCAGAAAAATGTTTCCTATAAATCTTCGTGATATTATATTATTATTTTGTTATTACAATTATGTACTTACATAATATATGGATATTCCAGGCGGTGTTCTATACGAGGCAAAAATTGTAAAACTGTTTGTTTTGTCAAACGAAACCTAGTAAAAAAAATCACGATCGTCCAATTCATAAAAATGATTAACCTTTGATACATTCGCCTTGGAATTCTAAGCAACATATCAATTTCAAGTATTTCGTCATCGTCGTCGAAATCTAAATTTATGTTCATTAGTAGAAACTGATATTAGAAACTATAGAAATCGTACAATACTTTGTAGATTATCTTCTAGTTAGACACAAAACCGTACCTGATGTACTAGTTAAAATAACCTAAAAGTTTATCTATTTAACCTCTAGTTAAGAACCTGTGCAACAAATTATAAAAAATAAGTAGCACTTTAATTACTGGTTAGCGCTAAACCAAAGCGGTGCAAACGGCCATTAGATAACAAAGATCACTGAAACGGCAAAGAAAAATCGATATAGAAAATATTTTGAAAAATACCACAGAGGTAGAAAATGAACCACAGCCATCAACTTCACAGATTAGCGATAAACCTCAGTTATTCCCTAAAAATATAGATGTTTCAGCAGGATTAAAATATGAAGAACTCCTACAAAAATATAACGAACTTAATAAAAATTATAATAGTTTTAAAATATGTAGTAAAAGAAATATAAAGTTGCTAAATGATAAACTACAATATTGCAGAAAAAAGTGCTCAAAGAAATTCCACGAAAAAAAGCCAGATTTAAATATATTAAAGAAAATTTTAACATATAATCAAATATCGCAACTTTTGAATAACAAGAAAAGAGTTAACTGGACGCCAGAAGAAATTGCGATAGCGTTTTCAATACGTAAATAAAATAAAAATAAATATATCATCACGCCTCTTACCCATTACTGGGTGTGGCACTCTGCCTAAGCAGATCTCGGTAAGTGATAGATTTTTTCGCGTTAAATGCGGTTACTAGCCGTCAAATCACGGCCCCCAAAGATATTAGTTATTATAGCAAAAAATGTTATTTGTATTTGAGAAATAAACTGCATTATCCATTACCGGGTTTATCTTCATTAAGAAGATGGACTTCTCGAATAAATTTGAGACAAGGTATATTAAAAGATATTTTTACATTACTAAATTTGGCCGGAGAAAAGTTCACTGAAATGGAAAAAACTATGGTTTTGCTTTTTGACGAAGTAAAAATAAAATATGATGTAGCTGCGGATCAAATTGTTGGACCACATAATCAGATGCAAGTTGTAATGGCACGCGGTTTATTTGCGAACTGGAAACAGTCAATTTATGTTGCATTTGACCAAAAATGTCAAAAGAAATATTATTTCGAATTATAACAGAGCTACATACATTTTCTTTAATGTGGTTGCCTGCGTTAATGACTGCGGTATGGGGAATGTTGGATTATGGTCACAACTTGGTGTTAGTGAAAATAAATCATATTTTGAACATCCGGAAACAAATCAAAATATTTACATGTTTGCGGATGCTCAAACCTTATTGAAATTGGTACGAAATTGGCTATTAGATAATGAATTTACATTTCAGGATAATACAAAAATTGATAAAACTCATCTTGAACATTTAGTCAATATAACAAATAAGGAAGGCAATATTTGTTTCAAGATATCAGAAAAACATGTCAAGTGTGAAAAAACTAAAATTGTCTAATACTGTTGGTACAGCACTTCTAAGATATAAACCAGGAATAAATAAAAAATTGGCAGAAGATACAGGTCATAATAACTATATTAAGCATGGTAATGTTCCTTCGAGGAGTGCCTACGGTACTTATTTAGAGGAACAGAATCAACATTTGGACCTTATGTTACAAATTATTACAACAATGCGTGCAGAAGGAAAAAATACTTTCCATATTTTTCAATAAGGAATGATCATGTCTATTAAATCATTGAAAATGTTGTTTGGACACATGAAATCTAAATTCCACATACAATATATTTGTACTCATAAATTAAACCAGGACTGTTTACATTTTTTTTTTCAAATTAGAAGTAGAGGCCAAACGAACATCCTAGTCCTTTGCATGCTATTCACAGGATGCGAATGATAATTCTTGGGTAAAAATCCAGGAGTTTTGGAAGCTCATGTTAACACTGTTGACCAACGCCCTAAAGAATTTGTAGCTGCAACTATTTTTGAAAAAGCTAATATTCATATTCCACTATGCCATGACCAGGAGGAACAACAAAGTATTTCCAGTGGTAGTTGATTTTCATCATCTTAATCTGAAACTAATATCTTGAATAAAAACACTCCTGAAATAACTGTAGATGCACTAGAATATATAACTGGATATTTAGTTAAAAAAATTATGAATATTATGCCAAATCTAGGTAGTTATACATACAAAGTTAATGATGAACTCTCCACTAATTTGACTACATGGGTACAACAACTATCATATGGCGGTCTCATTAAAACAACCTCTGGATGACTTTAAAAAGTTGTGACATGGAATACTTATTTTGAAAGTTTCCATTGTGAATCACTCAAAAAAGAGCCAGGCATTGCAAAAAAATCAGCAGCAAACATTCTTAAAAAACAAGAAATGTCTAGAAATTATTAAAGCATTTTGTAAGTTACGAACAGTTATAAGAATGAATTTTAAAAATATCCAAATAACATCACAGAAAAATTAAAAACAGAAATCATCTGCATATAATTCCGATTCTCACAGGACAAAACCACGAAAATAGAGTAAAATTATTAACTGATTTATTTAG
The DNA here is from genome assembly GCA_947425015.1 of Pterostichus niger. NCBI lineage: Eukaryota > Metazoa > Arthropoda > Insecta > Coleoptera > Carabidae > Pterostichus > Pterostichus niger. The sequence continues at coordinate 11,674,144 of OX380350.1, forward strand.
TACTACTAATGTGTGATTTTAAGAATATAAAAATATATTAATTATTATTAGAGATAAGTATATCCATAATTTACACTATTTGTTATTATACAAATGATAGCTGATTTAACAATGCTATAATTTTTGTTCTAGTTCTGATGTATGTATTTATTTGTTACTAGATTATTAAAATTTATTTTTATTTTTACTAATTAAATTGCAAATTGTGTTTGAAAATAAAATAAAAATATTATTCTTATCTTTTGATAAATTCGAGACATAATATTGCTTCCTACTATAAGCTGAACGCTTGTCGAACGAAGAGGTCCGTCGCTTACGTCACACGTCACGTGTATCGGGCGGACAAATCTACGTGATTGAGCAATCCTATACAGTCTATTCTCCTTGTACATGGGTTACCCTGGAGGCATCCGTCCGTCCAAATTCACTAACTGGCCAACATCGAGCCGCTGGACCAGAGACTGGGAAAATTTCAGGGGAACTTCAGCACCGAATATTATTATTTTTTGTGCAAATAACCTATTGCCATGTATGTCAGTGTATTATATTTATGTAACTTTTTTTGTAAATACATGTATATACCAGGCTCTGAAGAAGGCTGAAACCACAATCAGACAACAATGTTTTCACATCTTACCACTAATATGTAAATTTGCTTATAATAAAGACGTTATTGAATTGAATTGAAAACTAGTTCAAAATCTGAAAATGTTGTCATCGAATTAGAAAATACTACTGCTTTAAATAACACTATTAAAAATGTAATTTTAAAGCCAAGTGGATTACACGTGTCAAATCATTGAAATAATATCATGCCTACAACTCTTTCAGAATCAAAAAACTATTCTGAAATTATTCCTCCCTACAATGGAGACATAAAAAAACTATATAATGTCATCAATGCCGTAGACGACGTTCAGTCTACACTAACCAACTGTTAATAGTGGTTATAATCATAGACAAAACTGCATGTTTGTAATGTGGTGCCACTCGCGTACGAAAAGAGAAGTAGAGATGTGAACAATCTATCTACAGACAGTAAGTCTATGACTCGGTGTACTGTACATGATGGCGAAACGCAATAAACCATGTAAATTGTGTGTGTATTAAATAAAGCAATCAAGCATTCAGCGTAAGAGAAAACAGCATTTATTCAATAACATTTAATGGTCCTTCGAGGCAGGATGTGCTAACAAACTAACATCAGTGAGTGAAAATAGTGCATTCAAGTCTAAAGAACAACAGAGTGTTTAACCTTATATCAGTTATAAAAAAGACAAAGATCACGAGCCTGGAAAATGGAGTTAGGTGAATGAAATCAATCCAAGCCGAAACTCAAAGAGTTGCGGATTTAATAAAATCTTAAGATTTTCTCTCCGCTTTGGCAAAGTCTCTGTCAGCGACCATAGCCACGATTGTAGCTGAGAAAATAGAAGCAATCATCTCGATTCATGATGCCAAGATGATAACATCCAAGAACTCCAGACAGACCTCGATAACTTGGAGCAGTACTCGCGTCGAAACAACATCCGAGTGTTTGGTGTCAGTGAATCCAAAGGTGAAGATGTCGAACAAGTGGTATGTGACTTATTTAAAAATAAACTTAATATCAACGTAAAAAGTAATGACATTGATCGTTGTCATCGTGTCGGCAAACCAAACTCGAATAAGCCGCGAGCAATTATCGTGAAATTTGTATCTTACAAGTCCAAACAAGTGATTTTTAAAAACAAAAAATTGTTTCGCGGTTCTGGTGTCTTAATTAAAGAAGATCTGACAGCGCTTCGGGTAGACCTTCAAAAGTTTATAGGAACTAAAATGAATTATAAAAATGTATGGTCGGTAGATGGCAACATATTCTATCTCACAAGAATGACAAACATAAAATTACAAATAAATTCGATTTCCTAAAACTACTTGACTCAAATACCACTCTGTAAATAACTATTATGTCTGCTATTTGCATTTGCTTTGTAGCCTAGCTTTATAATTCCGTTTATTGTTTTCTAATTTTGTTTCATTTTTAACTTTGTTATTTTGTTGTTGTTACAATTCAATTTATAATGCGTCCATTATTATTTGGACATTTAAATGTATGGTCTCTTTCTACAGGTTTTGATTTACTAAGTGAACATGTACGTAACGAGAATTAAGATTTATTTGCAATTACCGAAACTTGGTTATCGGATAATACTAATTCAGATCTTTTTAAAATTAATGATTATTGTCTTGTAAGATGCGATCGTGATACTAGAGGAGGTGGTGTAGCGTTTTATGTTAAGAATAATTTAAATTATACTGTTTATAATGTATTTAAGACAACTTATGTCGAGCAACTTTCGATTAAAACTGTATTTAATGGAAAAAAACTTGCCGTTGGAGTCATTTATCGTCCACCTCGAGAAAATCTGGTAGAATCAATTAATAATTTAGATAATATTTTATCTGATATTTTGCCGGAAGTTGATGATGTTTTGATTTTGGGAGATTTAAATGTTAATATGTTAATTATAGAATCATCCGGTGTTGGCATTGTTAATGATTTTTTTGAATCTCATGGATTATCTTTAGTTGTTAACGAACCAACTAGAATTACAAATACTAGCTCTACTCTGATCGACTTAGCAGTTTATTCTAACCCTGATAAAGTATGCAATTCTCGCGTTGATGACATCAACATCTCAGATCACAAATTGCTTCACATTAAAATTGACCTGGACGTACCTAAGCCCAGTTCGAATGTTATCACGTACAGGGATTTTAATCAAGTAAATTTAGAATCCTTTAATTACGATTTGTACAATATTCCGTGGCATAAAATATACAATATGACAGATGTTGAATCAAAACTTAATTTTTTTAATCTAAACTTGACTAATCTCTTCAACAAACATTTGCCTTATAAAACTGTAAAAATACGACATGGCCGCACTCCCTGGATGACTACCGAAATAATAAATCTCATTAAAACAAGAGACTCAATCCTCTCTCTTTATAAAACAACTAAAAACGTATGTTATTGGGATCAATACAAAATATTAAGAAATAATGTAACCTCCTTAATAAGAACAAGTAAAAAAGCACATTTACACCAATTGTGCCAAAATAAAGACCCTAAAACTCTTTGGAAAAATTTAAATCATTTGCATATTAATAATAATAAAACTAATAAAAAAACTATTCCTTCACATCTTAGTTGCCCTGATGAAATTAATAAATATTTCATTGAGTCAGTACAAAATTTAGTTACTAACTCCCAAAATTCAAATGAGCTTAATACTTATTATAATACTAACACAGACGTAAGCGTGAGTGAACAATTTAATTTTCACTTAGTCACCTGCGAACACATAATGGAAATGTTTTACTCATTAAAATCAAACTCGGCTGGTTCTGATGGATTTTCCTTAAAAATATTTCATTTATGTTTTGCGTATATATCAAAATATATCACACATATAATTAATTTTTGCTTAATAAATAATGTTTACCCTAATGCATGGAAAACCGCACACGTAATCCCCCTTGCTAAAATTAATACTCCCAAAGAATACAAAGATCTCAGACCTATCAGCATATTGCCAACGTTATCTAAACTCATTGAAAAAATAATGTATCAACAAATAACTGACTACCTAAATAAATTCAATTTAATTCCTAAATTTCAGTCCGGATTCAGAAAGGGTCACAGCACAACTACAGGTCTTCTTAACGTTACTGATGACTTACTGAAAGCATTTGATGGCAATGAAATCTCCTTACTAATCTCCCTCGATTACTCTAAAGCATTTGACACTATAAATCATAAGTTACTATGTTCAAAACTGCATTTTTTTGGTTTTAGTGGCAATGCTCGTTCTCTGATCTATAATCTCAACAACAGATATCAAAAGGTATTGCTAGGTAATTCGTTTTCATCATGGAAAAAATAACTACTGGTGTCCCGCAGGGCTCTATTTTAGGGCCTCTTCTATTTAGTATTTACATTGCAGATTTTCACAGACATTTAAAACATAGCTCATATCATTTTTATGCAGATGATACTATATTATACAAATCCTTTAAGAAAACTGACCTTATTGCAAGTTGTGATCAAATAAATCAAGACATCAGTTATATAACAGACTTATCATTCAAACATCAACTTCACATCAACCCCAGCAAATCGACAGCTATTTTATTTTGTAAAAGGAAAGACAGATTATGGGCGGAGCAATATTGTAAAATAAATATTCTTGGTACAAATTTAAATATATCAAGCTGGATAAAGATCTTAGGCATGATCATAGATAATGAGCTACGTTTCAAAAAACATACTAATTTAGTAATTAGCAGAGCATTTGGTTCTCTAAAATTTTTATACTCCATGAAACATATCCTTTCTACTGCATTGAGGAAAACTCTTGTGGACTCTATAGTTTTATCTTTATTTAATTACTTTGACGCTGTGTACGGTCCATGTCTAGATGTTGCATCTGCAAAACGCATTCAGAAGGTACAAAATTCTTGTATCCGGTTTGTTTTGGGCATACGTTCAGGTCAATCTGTCTCACATGCTTTTTTAGAACTTAAATGGCTAAATATGGTAAATAGGAGAAAGCTACACTACAGTTGTTTAATACATAAAATCATTAATAATGGTCTACCTGTGTACTTAAATGAAAAACTAAAAAGAACCACAAATCTACACACCTTCAACATTCGAAATAAACACTTTCTATCTATTCCAAAACACAACAGCAAGTTTTATGAAAGGTCCTTTTCATATAGCTCTGCATCACTCTATAACTCATTACCTAATTATTTAAAAAAAAATAAACTTCAATAGATTTAAGACAGTATTACGCACTACTCTACTCAACAATAATAATCCTTAAATTTGTATTAGTCTAATTCTCTTATGTTATTGTTCATTTGTTCTTCTCAATCCCATGTATACATAATGTGTAAACGTATGTTATAATTGTTATTATTTAGTTGTAAACATGTAAGATAATTATGTACTTCTCGATATACATATTTCTGTATCTGCTGAAATAAGGAGGTTAAGTGGAAGAGCAGCTTTTAGCTGAACTTTGCCTCAAATAAATGTATTATTATTAATTGAATTTTTATCCACAAGATGTCAGTGTTATAACTTTCTGAAAGTTCCAAGAAGCAAATCTCAGAAAAAAAAATACAAAACCACTGTATCTAGAACAAATACAGCAAGATTTATATTAAGTTAATTAAGAAAATGTTCAGTTAGGAAATTCATTAATCGGAGCACAGAAAAGACTTTCCTATATGGAAAGAAGACTAACCAATAATGTACAATTAAGACAAGATTATCTGAAATTTATGAACGAATACAGCCAATTAGAACATATGACAGAAGTAGAAATCACCGATGAAACGTTTGATACAAAGGAAACCTTTTACTTACCACACCACGCGGTCGTAAAAAAGGACAGCGTCACCACAAAGGTAAGAGTTGTGTTTGATGGATCGTTCAAACAGGGCCGTCTTTACCCGGGGGTTCAAGGGATGCGAGTGCACCCGGGCGCAGAGTCCTAAGGGGCGCACACAAGCCGAGCGCTAGAAATTTCGATATTTCATTAAACCCTAAGTCATTCAATAACAACGTCATTGCACCGTTTCGTACACTTTGTTAAGTCAAATGCATGCACAAAATAAAAATAGAGGCACCAATATTAAATTATTTTATTAAACATACCTCATACCGCTTTCGGCACTTGTTATACCGCTCACAATGTACAAGTTAAAATAGCTCTTATTACTACACACCTAACCATTATCAAAACTGTTCGTCCACGTCCCCGAAAAAGACATTTTAATTACGAGGCTACAGATGAGCCCATTATAAACCCAATAAAAAAAATTCAAATAAATTTTTATTTAATTTACTTGACACGGCTATCTCGAAATTAAATGAGAGATTCGAGTTGCTAATAGATCAGAATAATAATAATGATAATATATTAAATAAACAAAAGGCTTCAGAATCCAATGTTTTATAAAATATTTATTTGTGGACGTTTCGAGCAAAAATATTAGCTCATCATCAGCACCTTAAACTATAAATACAATAATTATAATATAAAACTAGCAAATTAATCAAAATGTCAAACCTTTAAAAAACGTTGAAATATGAAACAATATTTGTAAAATGTGTGACGAAATGTCTTTCGTCACTCGCAGTTTAGACTCACCGATGTCCGGAGACGTCCGAAACATCGGTGATTCGTAAACTGCTCTATTTCTCCGGAAATAAGAGCAACCCCGGTTTTCTGTTAATAACTCCGGCTGTAAGCATCCGATTAGAATAAAGTTATACTTTCCTGGCAGCATAATTACAGGGCTAGCGATTGGCGCTAGTATGAACGTCTTAAGGGCACGAGAAGCCCTTCAACCACAGCATGTAAGTTACCCCTATGTAAATACATGGTAGCGAGCACTGACATACCGTCCGAACCCGATTCATTAACTTTTTTGTATATAAGCCGGGATCCGCGAAGCGAAAGACACAGTTATATCCTCATTTCATGAGAGAGTGCCACCGTGAGAACCAAGAAGAAGCACCAGGTCCCCAACCTCCCCGCACTCCGCACCCTTCCTCCTCGAGTCTGACGACTGGAGAGAACAACCCGTCTTCATCCTTTCCGTATCTCTGCCACCATCCTCGAGGTAGGGAACTCGAGAGCACAAGGTCGTATAACACCGAGACGTCACCCGTTGTGACGTCAGCTTCGCGTTTTACGACGTTCCGTCCGAACGACGCCACACACTCTCCCGACGAACATACTCAAAATCAGCCGTCGCGACGCCGGGCGTCGATTTTGAGTTTGCACCAGGAACCCATCCTAACCACTGTCAGCAGTGGATAGAGACCGACGCCGCCGCGACGCCGAGCGTCGTTTCCGAGTTACGGTCGTATTTAATTTCCACTACGCGGGAATCGGCTCCGCTATTCTCGGGAAGACCGAGAGACCCCGTAACATTGCAACGCCAAGCGTCGTTTCAGCATGAGTCGCCAGAACGCGCCGCGCTTCGCAGGGTCGATTCAGGGACCCGCCAAAGACCCGTCCGACACACCGACGCCCAACCGACGCCTGGCGTCGGTTTTCCGAAACCCACCGTTTTACGTCCGGACGTCCTCAAGGGGTGTTCCGGAGACCAAGTCAGTGGCCGCTACAGCGACCAACCCGAGAAAATCAGTGTACACCAAGATCCGCGACATAAATCTGAAATCTGAAGCCATTCGCTGTTTTATTTCTATATCCTGGACACAACCCCGACACCGCTATCCATTACCGTTTGGCGCCCGAGCAATCCACGCCAAACTCCTTGTGCCCGACCAAACATCGTCACAAATGTCAATAATAACAAAAAAAGATACATATGAAAAATAAATATAGAAAAACCAAAAAATTATAAATAATTAAAATCATATATATAAAACAAAATGAAGCACAACTACTAAGACATATATTTATATTCACATTAAAGTATCTAGCAACGACTTGCACTGTTCACACTTCAAATACAGAATTCCTGTTGCCGGCCGAAACTCTCCCTTATATAGTGGAACAAGATATTCTACACTATTCCAGAACTTCCTAAAGATAAATTTGAAGATTTCGAAGCCTACGGCACTACTGCCGATATCTCAACCTACTCAATATTAGCTTTATACGTAATTTTATTTATAGTTGCAGTTACAATACTTGCAGCTTATATAACAGACTTATCACTCAAACATCAACTTCACATCAACCCCAGCAAATCGACAGCTATTTTATTTTGTAAAAGGAAAGACAGATTATGGGCGGAGCAATATTGTAAAATAAATATTCTTGGTACAAATTTAAATATATCAAGATATTGAACATTTACATGACTGATTTTGGAAATATTATATTATTGTATTGAGAAATGTTAAATAAGTATTAATATGTCAATCTAATAAACTGTTGTAACACATCAAACTAAATTAACATCAAATTTGCTATCGCATAAGCGACACTATGATTATATTTGTCGAATTTAAACGACAGTAACAAAGAAATTGTTTATATGTTGATCAATTCTCATAGAAGAAACATGGATAAATATTGAATAATTATTAATATGTCAAACTAATAAACTGTTAGAACAAATACAATTATAAATATTATTTGGGATGTAGGATGAGAATTCAATCAAAACTGTAATATCCAAGGAAGCGGCAACCTTAAGCATTGAAAGCGTTGTTTTTTTTAAAAAAAATAACAAAGTAATATTTTTTTTTAATTATCTTTTAAATTTTATCGAACTCGAGACCACTAGGCGAACTTTTTTAAGGCATTTATTATAATAATACTAATAATAATAAACTATTTAATAGGTATGATTTATTATTACGGTTATAATAATTATAATAGTTATTAATATTTGCTGTTTTGTGTATAATTGTAAAAGATTTTTGGGTTGGCGGCCAGTTCATTCCTTTCACAACTCATTTTTATTCATGTTTTTATTACTAAACTTTATAAACCGCGACACACGGAATGCGATGTTGCCAATACTGTTGCAATTTGTAATACAACTTTGTATTCTCTGTTCACTATTGTTGCTGTGAAGGAAAAATTCCATTGACGGATGTTATATTATATTGTTAAACTAGTTGACAAGATTTTTTCCGCCATTATTTCAAATGTATTTTATAATTATTAAACACTAATTTGTCCCGATGATCATCGTCATGACCGAAACGTCGGTTGATTAGAAATTAAATCATTGTTATTTTTCTCATTACTATTTGTTGAGGCGGCAACCATTCCTTTTACTCCCACCCCAAAGCATTGCCCTTGAGGGTGGGGGGTAGCAGGGCTCGTGGAGCCTTGAACCCGATGCATGGAGGGATTCTTGTCACAGTTTCGAAAGAGTATAGAACTGTATTGTCTGTGTGTCAATAAAGAAGTAAATCAAAAATCAAAAACAATTATTGATGAAATATTCATCTGGTCCTTCGAACATTTGGTCCTTCGAGCCGGATCGTATAACCAGTCATACGAAGTCAAAAAATACAACAAACAGTCATCCAGAGGTGGAACCTTCGTCGGATAAGGCATTCAAGTTACGAACCATCCTCGAAGTAGTCATCCACAGCGGGAACTTCCTATATTCAACTACAGCAGCCGGTACAGAGGTTAGTGAGCTCTACTTGTTTCAATTTTGTTAAATATCCTCATATTACTTCTAATTTACTCGTATATTTCTTAAATTTATTCATTATCAAACTCCACCAAAATGGCGAATGATGATATCAAAACTTTAATCTCCCGTCGGGGTCATATTAAAAGTACAGTAACGCGTATTCAGAGTTATATCACTAATTATCAAAATTCTCAGGAGAAAAACATTTTTCAATTGAAATCTCGTTTACCTATTTTAAGAAATGCTTATACAGATTTTCAAACTTTGCAAACAACAATAGAATTATTAGATACAAGCACGAAACAGTCAAATGAACGAGAAGATTTTGAAAATAATTATAATACTATTGAAGCTACTATATTAGAAATTATCGAACGCAATGAAAGACCTGTAGTTGGAGAAGCGGAAATTGTAATACCACAAACAACTGTAAACGCGAGTAACGTGAGATTGCCTGTATTAAATTTACCTACATTCTCGGGATGTTACTTAGATTGGACATCATTTCGCGATATATATAAGGTTCTTATACATGAGAGTAGAATTTATAGTGATATTGAAAAATTTCATTACTTAAAATCATGTCTCGTTGGCGATGCACAAAAGGTCATAGATTCGTTTACAATTGCAAATGACAATTATACCGCAGCATGGGAAGCATTAACAAAACGTTACGAAAATCTTAGAATTATTACGCAAGAACATGTTTCAGCTATTTTAAATTCACCGCCATTAATTAAGAATTCTCATACATCAATCAGAAAGCTGTATGATGATATGACAATTAATTTAGCTGCACTTCATTCTCTAAAACAACCCACTGATAAATGGGACACTTTATTAATTCCAATTATAACATCCAAATTTGACTTTTTTACAAAACGTGAATGGGAGTCCATATTAAATGCTGAAATACCAAAAATTGATCAGTTAAAAGAGTTTCTACAAAAAAGATGTTTTTTATTGGAATCATTGAATCCGTCAAATCACTCGGTTAAGGCAAATCATGGCAACATTGTGAAACCTAGTCAACATCAGCGAAACCAACAAGATGTACCTAAAGCTCGTTCATCTTATTATACATCAAATCAATCGCTACAATGTCACCTTTGCAAAAATCCGCATTCGCTCTTTCAATGTCCGGATTTCTTAAAATTAAACGTTACGGATAGACGGATTAAGGTTAAGGCGTTGAAAGTATGTTACAATTGTTTTCGCGGTAATCATCAAGTCGAAAATTGCAAAGTAAATAGAAACTGTCGATATTGTAATCTGAGACATAATACTTTTTTACATGAAACTACTTCAAATGCAACTTCAGTGACGGCACACATAAATGACGCAGACCAAGAATTTCAAACCTTGCTGTCAACAGTAGAAATTATGATAAACCATCCAATATCAAATAATTGGATTAAATGTAGGGCGTTACTAGATCAAGGTTCGCAATTAAATTTTATCACAAAATCATTAAAAGACAAGCTAAATTTAAACACACAATTCTCCAATTGGTCAATAACGGGAATTAATAATACTGAAAGTAAGGCACAAGATTTAGTAAAAATTCAATTCAAATCGGTTTATAGCTCATATCGTTCTGAAATAAATTGCCTCGTTTTAAATGAAATAACGGGAAATCTTCCATTTGAAACATTTGAAAGCGACCAAGTAACAATACCAAGCAATCTTAAACTAGCAGATCCGAGTTACAATGTCTCAAATTCAATAGACGTTTTATTGGGTGCAGAAGTTTTCTGGGAAATATTACTTAGCGGACAGATAAAAGCAAACCACTCCAACCCTCATCTGCAAGAAACATGTCTCGGGTGGGTTGTTGGGGGTAATTTAGTGAGCCCAAAGACGGTCCGTCGGTACACATGCAACCTTAGTTTAAACAACCTACACAAACACATTACTAAATTCTGGGAATTGGAGGAATACTCTATTGAAAAACAGTCCCAACAAACACTGTTATCTGAGGAAGACATAAAGTGTGAGAAATATTTCAACGACACAGTTACGCGGGATGTCGAGGGTCGATTTGTAGTTCATCTCCCCTTCAAAGATGATCCTTGTCAAATAGGTGATACAAAACAGATGGCCATCAAACGTTTTCACTCATTAGAAAATAAGTTTAAGCGTGACCTAACTCTAAAGGCTAGCTATACTTCTTTTATACAAGAATACATTGCTCTAAATCATATGTCATTACATCCATTTTCTGATCCATCGCATACAGATAAAAATTTAGTATTTTTGCCGCATCACGGCGTAATTAAAGAAAGCAGCAACACTACAAAACTTCGAGTAGTCTTTGATGGTAGTGCCAATTCAACAACAAATATTAGTTTAAATCAAACTCTTGCCGTAGGCCCAAAAACACAAAATGATATATTTAATATTCTTGTTAGATTTAGATTGCATCAATACGTATTCACGGCTGATATTCGTAAAATGTATCGCCAGATTTTAGTAGCACCTGAAGATCGTAGGTATCAAAATATAATTTGGCGTGATAATCCAGATCAACAATATAAAACATATCAAATAAACACGGTAACATATGGTTTGGCCTGCGCACCTTACCTAGCAGTAAAATGTCTACAAAAATTAGCTGTAGATTCGCAACACATATATCCCGAAACTCACAAAGTTGTTCTTAACGATTTTTATATAGATGACGTGCTTACGGGATCAGATTCACTCGATAATGCATTAAAAATTAGAAGGGAATTAATAACGTTGTTAAAGGCAGGTGGTTTCGAGTTACACAAATTCGCGTCAAATAATATTGAACTCTTACCAAGAAGCACTGACAAAAACATAGAATCACACAATTTATACTTTAATAAAATTGGAGACATTAAAACTTTAGGTTTAATTTGGAATTGTCACGAAGATATTTTTAAATATGAAATAAATATCGATAATAAAACTTCAAATACAGTAACGAAACGAAAAATCTTGTCATCGATCGCAAAAATATTTGATCCATTGCAATTATTAGGTCCAGTCACAGTGAAGGCAAAGTTAATAATGCAAGAATTATGGAAAGTTAAATTAGGTTGGGACGAGCAGGTTCCCGCCAAGATAAATAAATCGTGGCTTGAATTAACAACACAATTAAACTTATTAAACAACATTAGAATACCGCGTAAAGTTGTAAGCTTCTATCCATATATATCATTGGAATTGCATGGATTCTGCGATAGTTCACAGGTAGCATACGGAGCGTGTGTTTTTATTCGCGTAGTTAAAAGTGACATTGTTGTTGCAAATTTGCTATGTGCCAAATCGCGGGTAGCTCCGTTAAAAACAGTATCAATACCACGATTGGAACTCTGCGCTGCCTTATTGTTAGCACGATTAATGTCTAACTTAATTAACATTTTAAACATAAATAACGTTCATTATTGGACGGATTCAATGATAGTTCTTGCATGGTTAAATTCAGTACCGAACAACCTAAAAACATTTGTAGCAAACAGAGTAACAGAAATTCAGGAACTCGCACTTATTAGTAATTGGAAGCATGTAGGATCAGCAGACAATCCTGCAGATATAATTTCTCGAGGTATTTTATCCAACAACTTATTAAATTGCAATTTATGGTTTCACGGACCTTCATGGTTAACCAAAACTCCAGATCAGTGGCCTCAAACAGCTGGTGCTTCATGCAAAACGGAGATTCCAGAAAGTAAAAATATCACCTTGACTATTTCCGGTATCATCCATTATGATTTAGGGTTACTATCTAACTATTCTTCAATACAAAAACTAGTTCGAATTGTTGCATTGATTTATCGCTTTTGTCATAATTCTAAAAACAAAATTAACAAAAATGTCGGTGCGTTAAAGGTCAATGAGATTCAAGCAGCCACTCTCATAATCATAAAACTAATTCAAAATTATGCATTTGCGGATGAAATGAGAGACTTAAAAATAAAAAAACAAGTCAATGCTAAAAGCAAATTAAAAATGTTAAGTCCGTTTTTAGATAGTACAGATATTATTCGAGTAGGTGGTAGATTAAAAAATTCAAAATTACAATTCGATCAAAAATTCCCTATTGTCTTACCAAAACATTACGTAACTAAATTAATCATTGAATCAGAACACAAACTTCAGTTACATGCAGGACCGACTGCAACATTAGCGGCGATCCGACAAAAATATTGGCCTCTTGATGGCCGTAACCAGACAAGAAGTATAATAAAAAAATGTGTTACTTGTTTCCGGTTAAAACCAACAAACATTACCCCTAAAATGGGCAATCTGCCGGCAACTCGTGTTTCAATTTCACGGCCGTTCTCTAACTGCGGAGTCGATTATGGCGGTCCGATACTTCTTAAAGAAGGTAATCGGCGCAGCAAACGCACAGTAAAAGCGTACATTTGTTTATTCATATGCTTCGCTACCAAGGCTATACACCTTGAATTAGTAGGAGATTTAACGACGGATAGTTTTTTAAGTGCGTTAAAGAGATTTATATCACGCAGGGGCATAATTCAAAATATTTATTCCGATAATGCAACAAATTTTCGTGGAGCTCAAAAAGAATTAAAAGAGTTTTTGCAATCTGCAAAATTCAATTTTGAAATTAGTAACTATTTAGTTCCAATTGATATAACCTGGCACTTCATTCCGGCACGTTCGCCTCATTTTGGTGGAATTTGGGAAGCGGGAATAAAATCCGCAAAATTTCATATAAAACGAGTAATTGGAGACACGGTTCTCACATATGAGGAAATGTTAACATTATTGACAGCAGTAGAAGCTTGCCTCAACTCGCGGCCGCTGTGTCCACTATCGGAAGATCCAGCTGACTGTAGCGTCTTGACGCCCGGTCATTTCCTGATCGGAGGTCCACTCACGGCGCCGGCTGAGCCCAGCCTACAGCATATCCCGATCAACAGACAGTCGCGATGGCAGCACGTCGAATATATGCGACAACACTTTTGGACGCGATGGTCCAAAGAATATTTGAGCCAACTCCAGCAACGCACCAAGTGGCATCGTGACGATGCCACTCCTATCAACGTCGGCAGCTTGGTCCTATTGAAGGACTCAACTCCGCCACTCACGTGGAAGATGGGACGAGTCATCCAGCTACACCGAGGCAATGACGACATTGTCCGAGTGGTAACAATAAAAACAGCCACATGTGAAACGACACGTTCCTTAAAAACAATATGTGTGCTCCCAGTTTAGTGATTTTTAGTGCGCAAACAGAGTAATGAGTTCCTTTGTATAGTATGTTTTATGTTAAGTTAATTGTTATTATAAGTGCATGGTTATGTTTTGTGCTTGTTTATTCATAATGATTTTCATGTGTTTTTGTAATAATGTTATGATCTTATATCTTGTATTTGAATATTGAAACAAATATTTCAATGGGGGCCGGGATGTTGAGGCGGCAACCATTCCTTTTACTCCCACCCCAAAGCATTGCCCTTGAGGGTGGGGGGTAGCAGGGCTCGTGGAGCCTTGAACCCGATGCATGGAGGGATTCTTGTCACAGTTTCGAAAGAGTATAGAACTGTATTGTCTGTGTGTCAATAAAGAAGTAAATCAAAAATCAAAAACAATTATTGATGAAATATTCATCTGGTCCTTCGAACACTATTAAAATTTATATTAAAGAAACAAATCTCTGAAATAATAATACCTAATACATTTTAATACACGTAGACAAATATTTACGTCTCATATTTTTCCATTCATTTGTTAAATTCAAAAGTAATGTTAAAAGTTTTCTGAAGAACATTTTTGTGCAATCCTAAATATGTCGATATGTAACCTACTCTAATTTTATTTTGTAAATGTAAACTAAATCTCCTATTTATGTTTATAATCTTCATACTGTAACTTGACTTGCTATAAACTAGTATTTCCAGTGGCGGCTCGTCATAAGGGGCTATCGGGGTCCGGCTGTAATTTCATCAGTCAAATTTTATTATTGTACTATAAATTAAATTAGAAAATATTCATTAAAATATATATATATATATATATATATATATATAAATCTACGAACAATTATTTTTTATAAAAGATTTTATTTGCAATATTTTATTATTTAATTCCGCTGGCAATGTTAATTCTCCGTTCCGTTGGGACTAGCACCTCGCTGGTCTCAAGCAAGCGCTACGAGTGAGTCGTGCGTGACCTTGAACTAGCCAATCAGAGGATGTGTGATGACGACATAAGCGGCGATTCCCCAACTGTGTCCATTTAATTTTATTAGCGCTGTGAATTTGTACAGGGCCGGGCTTCTATTTTCAATTGAAATTTAAAAAGTAAGAATATTTATAAATATTAATTTTTTACAAATAGGTAATGAATTTTAGTTCTTATCAGACTTTAGACATAGATTCAACTTCAAATTTAAATGCAATTGACAACATACTAAATTTAGAATTTGAGAAAAGAACACAAAAAGAAAAACTATGTATACGAAAACTTAGACCACATCATCCACAAAAATTTTATTTTTTCCAATTGTACGGTAAAAGAAAACGACAATCAATAACGATTTATTTAAAAAGATTGCGTGGCTGACAGCAAGTGAAGAAGAGCGTTCCCTGCTTAGTTTTTATTGTTTACAAACGAGACAAGCGTACATCACTTGAGGAATACGTTGAAATACAGGAAAAGTAAATATTTTAAGAAGTATTAGTAAAAGTTACCATTTATCAATTAAAAAGCACAACGCCACAAGATCGGTACTAGTATTGTAACCGATGACACAACATACAAATACCAACTACCACCTATTTGTAGTATATCCACAGCAGAAAGTTATAGCCTGAAAACAGCTGACCAAGCAGCAAAAGAAGCAACAACTAGTGGAGAAACACAAAACATTGCAATACCAGTAAACGATCTTAAAAACACTATTAAATGTAAAATAACAGAAAGATGGCAACTGAAATGGAACGAAAAGAACAACAATAAACTACGACAATGGGCAGTCCCGGAAGAACGAAAAACACAAACCGTTATAGCAAGATTAAGACTTGGACATACCCGCACCACACATAACCACTTACTACAGAAAACACAACCCAGTATTTGTGACACATGTAACACAGAAATAACAGTAGAGCACATTATAATAAATTGTAACAAATATAACATACAAAGACAACAATTTAGCATACCCACAACGTTAAAAGTAGCCCTTAAAAATAATACAAAAACTACTACTAATGTAATTAACTAATTAAAACAAATAAACATGTACAATACATATAAAATAAGGCAAATTTAATTGTAAATATTAATGTACCGAGGTATTAGTGGCCAAGAGCCGAAGTACCTTTAAAACTTAAATAAAAAAGCACAACGAATTAGTTGATAAAAATCGTGATATTTTAGACAAAATTATTGAGTGCATTAAATTTTGTGGATTTCACGAAATTGCTTTACGAGCCCATGAAAGAAGATAATTTTTATAACCGTGGAATATTCTTGGGTTTGTTAGATCATGTTGCAAAATTTGATAGCAAGCTGGAGGGTCATATAAAAAACGCTACGGTTGCAAAAAACACGTCAAAATTATCCAGAATTTACTTCTAGATTATATGTTCCAAATTTACTTGGATGAAATAAAAAATAAAATCAACAATGTGAATTTTGTTTATTTACAAGCAGACAAAAGTACGGATGTATCATGTAGACCATAATTTGTTATTATTTTACGATAATTAAAAGATAATAAAATAGTCGAAAGATTTATTAGTTTTGTAGATGTTGAAGACAAAACATCAGTAGGTGTAACAAAGTTGCATAATGATCAACTGGAGCAGTTTAATATAAAAAGTAAATTAATTTTGCTCAGGCTTATGATGGCGCTGCCATTAGGAGTGGTGTGCCAGGCGGTGTGCAAGTTTTGATGAAATAACATTTTCCATTTGCACAATATTTACATTGCTACGCACATCAAATAAATTTGGTTTTAAAAGAAAATATGTTCTTCTATTAAGCATATGAAAATATTTTTTGCCAATATAAATGGAATTTTTTTCGGTGTCACCTAAAAGGTCAAATTTATTACATGAAATGTGTAAAAGACGTATTCCGTCGGGATCAGATACACTATGGAATTATTTTTTTATAAAAGATTTTATTTGCAATGTTTTATTATTTAATTCCGCTTGCAATGTTCATTCTCCAATCCGTTGGGGCTAGACGCTCGCTGATCTCAAGCACGCGCTACGAGTAATGCTGTGAGTCGTGCGTGACCTTGAGCTAGCCAATCAGAGCATGTGTGACATAAGCGGGATTTTATTTTAAAAAGTAACAATATTTATAAATATATATTTTTTACAAATAGGTAATGAATTTTAGTTCTTATCAGACTTCAGACATAGATTCAACTTCAAATTTAAATGCAGTTGACAACATACTAAATTTAGAATTTGAGAAAAGAACACAAGAAGAAAAACTATGTATACGAAAACTTGGACCACATCATCCACAAACATTTTATTTTTTCCAAATTTACGGTAAAAGAAAGCGACAATTCAATAACGATTTGTTTAAAAAGATTGCGTGGCTGACAGTGGAGAAAAGCGGTCTGTTTTGTTTTTATTGTTTACAAACGAGACAAGCGTAGATACATCACTTGAGGAATACGTTGAAATTAGGGCTGCGCAAAATAACCGATAAATCAAATTTAAACGATTAATCGATTAAATGATTATTATTTTTTAAATAATCGATTAATCGATTCTTTTATAATTTTATTAATAAAAATGATTGATTATTTTTAATAATCAATAATCGATTATTGAAAACCATAATCGAACAGCCCTACTCAAGACTGACCCAAAAACTATTGAAATAGAAGCCAAAGAAGCATGTGACATAATTGTAACACAAATGGAAGACCGTTTAAGTAATTCAAATACACTGCGTAATTTTGTAATTCTTGATCCCAAAATGTTCAACATTTACGAAAATAATTTTCCACTCCAAAACTTCAAAATACTCATTGAGAATTACAAAATGCTGAACGAAGATAAACTTGATAGTTTTATATGAAAATCAAACAGTTAGCAAGATAGACAATATTTCAGCGCTTATGATTTTTGTTTCTGAAAATAATTAACGAGTTCATTTTCTGAGGTACATAAACTCATGGAAATAATTTTAGTTACACCTGTGTCATCAGCTGAAGTAGAGAGATGTTTTTCAACGTTGAAGTGAATAAAAACTTTTTAAATCAATTCTATGACCCAAAATAGACTAAACTCATTGTCTGACTGACAATTATCATGAATTGATTACAAATATGACAAATTTCAACAACATGGTAATATTTATATAAATAATTATATTTTACTTCAAAATATGTATAATTTTTTGAAGATAAATTAATAAAAGAATTAATTTATTCAATTGCTCTCTTTTTATTAAGATAACAAAACTGTTCTTTCACTTTTAGCCCCGGCTAGTATAAAGATGACGAGCCGCCACTGAGTATTTGTTATAAACTAGTGAAATACTAAATATAAGTATGAAATAAATAAATTTGAGGACCCCTAGAAAAACATCAAATTTATACTAAAAAAACAAATTTGTGAAATAATACTATACCAAGTTAATATTTCTAATTGGTGGGAGGATTTGTTTAGGGTGTTGCATTCTTTTCGTTTCAAATTCTTATCTCGAAAATAAGTTAACAAATATTTTTCATATTAAAAAATAATATCAAATTTATCACTCATCCTGCGGCTCTGTTGCTTTTCACTACTGACTAGTGAGTGACTAATTCTTTAGGTAGTTTGTCTCAGACTAATTCTACGTTCAGCTTGCTACGTGCACCTGCGATGCAACATTTTAACATATTATGTAACTGTTCCACTGTTCCCCGAAATTAAGCTAGTATTCAGTGGCGCACCCAGGATAGTATCTCGGTGGGGACAAATAATTATTTTCTTTCAAGGTTTAAAAATTTTAAACATACAAAGTTGAAAGTTTTACCTTCTTATGGACACACATTGTTTCTTCAACAGCTCTCCTAAAAAGAACAACTCTGAAATCATACCGGTATTATATTTTAGTTAGGAGAATTCGGCTTGCGGTTCTTGAGGATTTGAGGTCGATTTCCGCAACCGAATATCAACTCCCGTGGCTCCCCCACCACAAATAGTTTAACCGCACTTCACGCGCAAACATATATCACTTACCGAGATCTGCTACGGCAGCGTGTGACATTCAGTAATGGGTAAGAGGCGTGTTAATATATTTATTTATAAAATCATGAATTAAATTACCTGATAATACCCAACGAAAACGTGAGTCTCACGAGCTACCCGACCACATGTAAAAATATCCTATTTCGTGTAGGCCCACGAGCCCCCCCCCCCTTGAGTGCGCCCTTGCTACTGTTATTTTATTGATTTGTTTTTTACAGCAATATTTCCTGTATTAACAAATTTTGCCATGAATATGGTATGTACGCCACATTCTTCTACAAATGTTGGGAACATTTTTTCCTAGGTTAACTTACCAAAAACCAATCTAAAAAACAGAAATTGTACTGCTAGTATTATTGCTCTCTTGCACATACAAAATTATATTAAGTAATTCAAAAAAACTAAATTGTTATAAATATGGAAGGTAAATTTGTGTTCAGTAAAAAATAGTTATTTATGTAACAAATGTGTAAAGGAATACTTTTTTAATAGTTTATGTTCGACTGTGTCATAAATACATCATTTTTGAGAGCGTCCGAAAATACCTACATAAAATAATTAAATAAATATATCATCACGCCTTTTACCCATTACTGGGTGTGGCACTCTGCCTAAACAGATCTTGGTAAGTGATATATTTTTCGCGTGAAGTGCGGTTACCAGCCGTCAAATCACGGCCCCCAAAGATATTAGTAGAGGGGGAGCCACAGTGGTAGATTTAAATTGGTGAAAATTGTTTGTCGGCTGTGGGGATCGAACCAGGGTTTTCAAGATCCACAGGCCGACTCGATACCACTGAGCCACCTACCCCTACATTATCGGACTAATACTTTTTATTTTATAGTGGTCAGTCATAGCAATATAGTCAATTCAAATATAAGTGTCGTTCCGAGTGTGGAACATAAAATAATATTGTAAGCAACACTTACATAATACGGTCTTATGGCCTCGCCCTTTTATTAGCCTCTCTTCGCTGCGTTCACTCGGACCTAAACTATCCCACCCATAAAACCCTATATTATGAACTAGTTACATAATAGTTATTTACAATATAATATTATTTCTATTTCAAATAAATTTTACATTTAGGGTTGTCTAAGTATGTCTAAGTATGATAATGACGCCGATTGAATTCATGTTGATAGTCAATTGATTTTGCAAAAGTTTTTATAAACATGATATGCTTTTTTTAAACATTTAATTAACGGACTACACCCCTTTATACCCGGGTAAGGCTGTGCGCTTACATCGATATATCGAATAACGATATTCAGTAGAAATAATATCGATATATCATAGTAAACTATCTTTAATCACGAATATCAGTTATTTAAAAAAATATATTAGTGTTCACAACCATAGCCTGACTCTAATCGCATCTTGTGTTGCTACACTTCGACCCATATCCCGAAAATGGCCTTCGACTATGTCGACAACAGATTCGTCACTCGCCGAGAAATAAGTATTCACGTATGCCGTCATAATTATAATAAAATATCAATTTACTTCAAAGCCATATCACATTACTTACAAGTATATTACTATTTTGGGACCAATTAATTAATGATTATTAATAAAAAAAACAATGCTCATACTCTATTATATTTCATAACAAAAAAACCCTTGAAAATAAATTCCAAATAAATTTTAAAAAAAACTTTAATAAAATAAAAATATTGTTTCACAAGTTCTTAGAAATCACTAATCTTTCTTGCTTTTAGTTCAATTTTTTTCTAAAAAGTTCTTGCTTCATACCTAGTCTTTTAAACAGAACTTCAATTCAATTTTTTATTAATATTGTTAGCCATGACTAGATATGCATATTTGCGTATGCAAAATACATATATTGGTCTTTTTGCAATTTCTTGATATAATAGTACTTTGTCACTAATAGTGCATATTTTGGTATAAAATGACAAAGATATCTGAATGTGAGAATTTGAAATACGGATAGAAAACGGGCTAAAGCGGTATGATTTTCCGTGGCAGTATTTTGTTATGGTGCCGTTTATTTATTCTCGAATTAAAACGAAAATGCCGCCCATTAAAAAGAATATAAATATATTAAGTGGATTAAAAATTATCCAGGCCAATTTATCGAAAATGGTAATATAATTCATTGAAAAATTTGTGTCAAACGTATAACCTCTTAGAAAAAATATCAAGTTGACCAACATGTAAAAACTGCTCCTCATCTAGCAAACAAAAAGTAAGGCCATACCGCAGAATTTATATTTTGTCCCAGTGCTAATTGTCAAACGTTACAAATTTCAAATTAAAAATTTATAAAAGCCATAAAAATTATAAATAGTTATATTTAATTGACTAGAAATATTTATTTTGTTAATTTATCAAATATTTTTGATTTTTGAGCAAAACTTATCTCAATCGATGCTACGCAGGGAAACAAGAGGGAAATACCCGATTAATTTTCAAGCTCGAGGGGTATTCGGCTGATTATTTTTGATGATTCTGAATAGCGCATAGGTTACAACTGTCAGAAAAATAATTGTTTATCGCCTAGTAACCTAGCCGGGAAATTATCGAAAAATTATCGATATAATTTAGACCTAGTTGTACCACGTGATGTTAAATGCCACGCTCTTATTGGTCGAAATTGAGGTTGAAAAAATAATCTAAATAATAATTTAATAATAATAAGGCAAAATATTTTTTAGACTTATTATTTAAGAATAATAAAATAATAAACTCGATAAAATATTTAAGGTAGGTTGTTATTAAATATGTACCAAATTAATGAATGTAAC
Organism: Pterostichus niger; assembly: GCA_947425015.1. Classification (NCBI taxonomy): domain Eukaryota; kingdom Metazoa; phylum Arthropoda; class Insecta; order Coleoptera; family Carabidae; genus Pterostichus; species Pterostichus niger. The sequence goes on from OX380350.1 coordinate 11,696,315, forward strand.
ATAAATTAAATTCAATAAAAACATCAACAAACTAAATATTCTTAAATTGTTAAATTAGATGTTCAAATAGTCCACCGTTTTGAGCTAAACAATAACCTAATCTGTTGTAGAAGCTTTCTCGAGCATTCCTTAAATGTCGATTATTTATTTTCTGGCATTCTTGTAATACAGCATTTTTCAGTTCTTCTACATTCTGGTATCTTTTTTTATAAACATAAGATTTTAAGTGGCCCCATAAAAAAAAATCGCACGGATTTAAATCTGGCGACAGTGCTGGCCAGTTAACTGGTCCATTTCGTCCTATCCAGCTTTCAGGAAATACATGGTTTAGATATTCCACAACTTCTCTAGTGCTATGTGCAGGGCAGCTAACATGCTGGAACCACACATTTTCTTTGTTTGTTTCAACAATTTGTGGTCCAACAGCATTAATTAATAATTTCAAATATGATGTTGAATTTATTTGTTGGATAAAGAATGGGCCAATGATTTTATCACCAAAAATTCCTGCCCACACATTGACAGAATGACGATATTGTGTCCGCGATTCTACAATATTATGTGGATTATTTTGCGACCGGTACCGATAATTATGACAGTTTGTTTCGCCATTCATGGTAAATGAAAAAAAAATCTCTATTACAATTTGATTTCTCCATCATTATTTCACAGAATAAGGCACGCAGTTCAAAATCTCGTTCCAAAATATTTTGGTGGTTTTGAAATTTAAAAGGAATGTATTTATGTTTTTTGGGAATTCTATGCACTGTCATAAAATTTATATTTAGTTCTCTGGAAATTTCCCGCACACTCATTGTTGGCTCCAGTTCTATTAAATCAAGAATATTTTCTTCATTGTTTTAAATTCTTTCATTTATTTCTTTCTTGAAATTTATTGTTCCCGTCTTTTCGAACTTTACTATAAACCTCTGAATAGTTGCCGTACTAGGAATATCATGATGCTACCAAATAGCGCTAATATAGAGCTAATATTATTAAGTTGTGTGATTATTAAAGGTAATCATACCTGTAGTTTTTGACTAAAGTTAATTTATATTATGACAGAAAAATTCTGACGACGCCTGGATTCGAACCAGGGACGAATTAGTCGTAAACTATGGCCAGAATAATGCCATTTAATTATTCGTAACTTTTCTTTATCTGAATAATTATTCATTTTTGATAATAATAAACTCTAATATTGATTTAATATCACAGTTTGTCAAAATAAATACTAATAATTTGACGTATAAAACGTTACGCATTTGTTCATCTCTTGTTTTTAATTCCATGGCTATTACTATTAAATTGAAATTACATTAATATTTAAATTTAATTTCTGCAGTTATGAAGTAGTCAAAATGAATTTTGTTTATTGATTCGGATGTAGAATTTTATGCTTTACAACATTTATTTCAAATTTTTTTTCCTAAAATAATTAGGGAAGCAATGCGCACGGAAAAACTGATTTGCCATGTTAAACGCTTATATTTCACTTTTCGTGTTACACCCGGTATACCTATATTAATATAGACAAATAAACGCTGAGCACCGAAGTTTGTCGAATACAGTTGCTGGCCAATAGCATTCATCCATTTATTGCAGTCGGAAAACCTCGGCGCTTGGCCCTGCGACGCAAGCGTATTGAATCGTTGCTTGATGGAGTGAACTGGTGAGGTATGAGGTGAATGTGTGAAAGCGGCCATTATTTCTGTTATCCATGTGGATGGGTAAGAACGTTGAGATTGTAGGTTATACTGTACGCATTTTTATATTGTAATACTGAAGATTTGGGATCATAATCTAGGTGTTATAGTGAAGTGAATGGTTTGTCGATCGTGAGTCGTACTTTGACGGGTTTTACGTTTGGAAGCGTAACGGTTAATTTTGTGAACCATGAATACAGAAAACAGTGTTCGAAGAAAATTATTCGTGGATGTAACATCTGCTTCAGATGGTCAGTATAACTTAGTTATTTATTAGTTATGATTTGTTCTACTTAAAAGTAATATTTGAGTTTGGGCTGTGGCCAGAGTATGTTGAATCTTCGCATGTACCCGGCCAGATCTACAGAGATAGTGATGCATAATTCCGATTTGTTGCCTTTATTTTCGTTATTTGGCATTCGTTTGTGTTATAAGCAATAACATAATGCAACCCTTATAGGGTAACATGTAGTAAGGGGTATGAAAATGTATTTATTTGTTGAAAGTACGTACAATCATATTAAATTTTGTATAACTAATCAAATATAAAATGTATAAACACAAAAGCTGGTACATATGTTTACTACATCGTAAGAAATACGACAAAGCCACCCTTATAGGGTGACATGTCGTAAGGGGTGTGAAAATGAATTTATTTGTTGAAAGTACGTACTATCATATTAAATTTTGTATAACTAATCAAATATAAAATGTACAATCACAAAAGCTGGTACATATGTTTAGTACATCGTAAGAAATAAGACAAAGCCACCCTTATAGGGTGACATGCCGTAAGGGGTGTGAAAATGAATTTATTTGTTCAAAGTGCGTACTATCATATTAAATTTTGTATAACTAATCAAATATAAAATGTGCAAACACAAAAGCTGGTACATATGTTTAGTACATCGTAAGAAATAAGACAAAGCCACCCTTATAGGGTGACATGCCGTAAGGGGTGTGAAAATGAATTTATTTGTTGAAAGTACGTACTATCATATTAAATTTTGTATAACTAATCAAATATAAAATGCACAAACACAAAAGCTGGTACATATGTTTAGTACATCGTAAGAAATAAGACAAAGCCACCCTTATAGGGTGACATGCCGTAAGGGGTGTGAAAATGAATTTATTTGTTGAAAGTACGTACTATCATATTAAATTTTGTATAACTAATCAAATATAAAATGCACAAACACAAAAGCTGGTACATATGTTTAGTACATCGTAAGAAATAAGACAAAGCCACCCTTATAGGGTGACATGCCGTAAGGGGTGTGAAAATGAATTTATTTGTTGAAAGTACGTACTATCATATTAAATTTTGTATAACTAATCAAATATAAAATGTACAAACACAAAAGCTGGTAGGTACATATGTTTAGTACATCGTAAGAAATAAGACAAAGCCACTTTTATAGGGTGACATGCCGTAAGGGATGTGAAAATGTATTTATTTGATGAAAGTACGTACAATCATATAAAATTTTATATAAAAATAAATATGAATTGTTTTCGAGTGACAGCTGTCAACAGTCATTAGTAAAAAATAATAATTGATTCATTCTAATATAGTAAAAATAGTAATTAATTAACGAATAAAAGTACAAAAGAAAAGAGTTCAGGTGACAGTGACAGTAAACAAGTAGCAAATACGTGTATACTTAACGCTGTGAATAATTTTACTCAAATGTGTCAAATTGAACCCAAGTACTGGATGAAGACAACACTAACACAAGGACTAGAATAACTACGTGAATCAAAACACCGCTGACTACAGCGGCGTTGCAAACCAAACTAAACCAAACTAAACATGGCAGCAACAACATCTAAATCTCAGCCAAATCTGAACAATATCAAAGACGCAAACCAAAAACAGACATTTGCTAACATGGCGCGTAAACCAGCTACAATAACTTATCCAAATAAAGAGCAAGCCATTGTAATGAATTCAATAAACGAACTAAAAATAAAAGACTACATAATGGCCATTGGCCGCATCACAGGCCCCAAAAACATTATATTCGCGTCCAGAATGTCAAACAACAGAGTCTGTATTTATGTACAAACAAAAGAAATAGTCGACAACATAATAAAAAACCACAGCATAGTACTCATTGAAAACAATGAAATCAACGTTCGAAGACTAATTACCCCAGCAAAAAGACTAATATTGTCTAATGTATGCCCCTCAATCCCGCATAACGTTATTGAGAAACACCTAATACAAAACGGAATGAAACTAGTATCCCCCATCAACTTCCTGCGAGTTGGAATGCAGGACACTGAATACGCACATGTTTTAAGTTTCAGAAGGCAAGTTTATATTTTACCTGATAATATGCAAAATATACCAGAGAATATATTAATCAACTACGAAGAAACAGACTATAGAATATTTATCACAGAAGACAATATAACATGTTTTAGCAGCAACCAATGCGAGAACACAGAAATGACACCCCTAAACATAAAACAAACTAAACGAACAGCATCTCACTTAACATCAGACACAGAAAATACCCAAGAAAACACAACACAAGACAAAAACCAAAACCCAACTATCGAAAACACCAATCCACCAGAAAATGCAACAAATAACAACAAAAAAATGATCAAACCAACAAAGAAAAAAGCCAGAACTTCAAGCCCAGGAGAAGACATCTCACCAGATCCATTAGACGTAATACTCGAATCAATCAAAACAAAAATAGAAACTAACACGGAAAAGTATGTACTAACATACGAAAACTTTAAAGAATTCCTAGAAAACACACATGGGAACCCAGATCCACTATCAATTGCGAGAGACTATACAACAGACATACCCAGACTAATAGAAATGATGCATGAACTATATCCAAACCTTATAGAAAGACCAATGAAAACTAGATTCTCTAAAATAATAAACAAAATAAAAAAACAACTGAAAACAGAACTAGACTCAGAAATGTTCTCAAGTCAAGAATCACTCATATTTGCACCAAGTAGAGAATCAATAGCATAATGATTCTGCAGTGGAACTGCAACGGCTACTACATAACCAGTCAACTTAAACACGGCCCAAATAAAATTTACTCAAGCCAAGAATCTATCGCATCTCAAGACAACTAGAAAAATGACTATTTTAAATTGGAATTGTAATAGCTTCTACTCCTACCTGGGAGAACTACAAAATATCGTAAATCAAATATCCCCAGATTACCTGTGCCTCCAAGAAACCCGACTAAAACCCAACCAAAAAGCAAACCTCACAGGATATTCTATATTCAGGAAAGACCGAACAGACGATCGGATCGCCAGCGGAGGAGTATCAATACTAGCAAAGAACAAACATCATGTACAAGAAATCAACCTTCAAACAAATCTAGAAGCCATCGCAGTCAGCTGTTTAGTACCAAAAAAATTCACCCTGTGCTCCATATACTTACCACCAAACGAAATCATAAATAAACAAGATATTTCCGAACTCATAACCCAATTACCCCAACCATTTATTCTAACAGGCGACTACAACTGCCACAATTTATTATGGGGCAGTACACATACAGATAGACGAGGAAAACTAATCGAAGACATAATAGACGACGACACAACACTACTAAATGACGGCGAGTCCACCCACTTCTGTGCCAGAACCGGCAAATTCTCCAACATAGACCTAACACTCTGTGATGCCACACTAGCACCCGATCTAACATGGGAAGTAATACCATACCTACACGGAAGCGACCACTTCCCCATCAAAATCTCATTCCCCGACTCAACACATCCTCAAGACTCACACACCGTCTACTTCAAATGGAACCTCGACAAGCCAGACTGGGAAAAATTTGCAACGCTTACTAAAACCAACACCGCATTAGACTTCCATAATATTGACGAAACCGTCAAACAAATTACGGATTCCATCACAAACGCAGCAGAGCAAACATTCGGACGAAAAACAAATAGAAATAACAGGAGAGTGACACCATGGTGGAACCAAGAATGCTACAAAGCAATAAAAGAAAACAAGAAAGCACTATATACATACAGAAGAAATATGACAATGGAAAACCTAATTAATCTAAAAAGAACCAGGGCCATCGCACGCCGCATTATACAAAAAAGCAAACAACACTCTTGGCAAAACTACGTATCCACCATTAACCCCAACACCCCGACAAAAAATATATGGAATAAAATAAAAAAATTAAAAGGCACAAAAATAAGTTACGAAACTTCCTCACTCATTAAAGGTACACAAACCATCACAAATCCACAAGAAATAACAGAAATATTTGCAGACACATTTCAATTAAACTCTAGTGACAAACACTACAGTCAACAATTCAGCACCCACAAAACAGAAACAGAAAAACAAAAAATCACAATAGACGACAATAATAGTGACCCCATAAACACCCCATTCACACTACCTGAGTTAATCCAAACTATAAAATCCCTCAAAAATAACAGTAGCCCCGGACCAGACGGAATAACCTACATGCTAATAAAACACCTCCCATCAGAGACAATAGATCTACTCCTAAAAATCTATAACCATATGTGGCTAAATAATACCTTCCCTAACCAATGGAAATCATCCCTCATCATCCCAATCCACAAACCAAATAAAAACAAAACGGATCCGCAACACTACAGGCCTATATCACTATCTAACTGTCTGAGTAAAATACTACAGAAAATGATGAACAAAAGACTACTATGGCACTTGGAATCAAAAAATCACTTCAATAGTATACAAAGTGGATTTCGACATGGTAGATCAACACAAGACCAACTAATTAGTATAGTTACTGAAATACAATACGCAGTAATAAACAAACAACATACAATCGCCGTGCTCTTCGACATCGAAAAGGCATACGACACGACATGGAAGTACCATATTTTACAGGAAGCAAAAGAATGCGGACTAGACGGTCACATTCTCCACTTTATTAAAAACTTTCTCGACAACCGCAAATTCCAAGTTAAAGCAAATGGCTGTCTCTCAGAGGAGAGAACCCAAACAAACGGCCTGCCTCAAGGGGAAATACTTAGTGTAACTCTGTTCCTCCTAGCAATGAACAACATAACAAAAAACATCCCGAAACACACAAAAGTATCTCTGTTTGCAGACGATTTAGTGATATACACCAAAGGGAAAAACCTCACCACTATACAGAGGAACCTTCAGACAACCATCGACAAACTTAAGGAATGGAGTAATAACAAAGGATTCAAGTTTTCAACAGAGAAAACCAAAGCAATACACTTCTGTAACTTACGAAAACAACACCACGACCCAATAATCCGACTAAGCAACAACAATATAAATTATGTCCATAATGTAAAATTCCTAGGAATTACACTCGACAAAAAACTAACATGGCGAGCACATTTAGAGAACTTAAAACAAGAATGCAACAATCGCATCAACCTATTAAAAACACTAGCACATCACAAATGGGGAGCACATCGCGACACACTTTTAACACTATATAGAACACTAATACGCTCTAAGCTAGACTATGGATGTATAGTCTACTCCACCGCAAAACGAAGCAACCTAAAAATTCTAACAACAATACAAAATACTGCAATAAGAATTGCAACAGGTGCCTTCCGAACTAGCCCCATAGACAGCTTACTGTGTGAAGCCGGAGAATTACCACTATCTTACCGCAGAATGCAACTTGCCTTATCATACCTAGCTAATCTCGCACATCGACCCGACATACCAGCTCACAACAATTTACTCCTCACCCTAGACAACGAAACTATAATAAAAAGTAGCACACCACTCCAACAAAACTTAATCAAAACAATCCAAACCCTAAACATCACACTTCCCTCCATTTACAAAAAAACCTATACCAAAACGCCACCCTGGCAAATGAAAAAACCAAACACCAACCTACAACTCACCAAATACCAAAAAAATGAAACACCCAAGGAACTATACAGGAAAACCTTTAAAGAAATACAAAACAACTACACACAGCACAAATTCATATACACTGATGGATCGAAAACAGAAGACAAAACCGGAGCCGCATTCATAATAGAGGACAATACAAACAAATACCGCCTCCCAGAAATAGCTAGCATCTTCACTGCAGAATCGTATAGCATACAAAAAGCTATAGAATACATATCCATGCTCCAAACAAACTCCTTCGCTATCTGTACCGACTCCCTCAGCGTTCTCCAATCACTCCAAGAAACATTCCCAAGAAACCCATGCACCCAAAACCTCCAAGAGGCAATACATAGAGCCACCGTCGACCACAACAAGACAATCGACTTCGTCTGGATCCCGTCGCACGTCGGAATCCTGGGGAATGAAACAGCAGACACAGTAGCCAAAGATGCTACAGAACAAGCACCAATTCCAATGGCAACCACCCCAGCAGACTTCAAAAGCCACGTTAAAACAAGAGCTAGAGAAAAATGGAACTCCGACTGGAACCAGACGACGAATAACAAACTCCGACAAATCAAAGAGACAACTAGACCATGGACTGCACAAGACGACTGAAGAACACAAATAATCCTAACAAGACTGCGAATAGGACACACAGCATACACACACAAATACTTATTAGACAGAACAGACCCCATAATGTGCAACTCTTGCAACACCCAACAAACAATCAAACACATACTAACAGACTGTAACAAATACCGAAGACAAAGACTAATACATAAAATACCAGACACATTAAAAGCAGCACTAACAGACAACGACCCCGAAATGACTAAAAACCTACTAAACTTCCTCGACGACATAGACATAAAAAACGAAATATAATATAATATGGCGTAATATAACTTAATATGATATAATACAATATAGCATAATATGGTGTAATGTAACACAATATAATTTAACGTAAACATTATGTATATAACTGTACCGGAGCACTAGTGGCCATAGCAGCCGAAGTGCTCCTAAAATATAGATTAATAAAAAAATAAATAAAAAAATAATAAATATAAATATATCATCACGCCTTTTACCCATAACTGGGTGTGGCACTCTGCCTAAGCAGATCTCGGTAAGGGATATATTTTATATAACTAATCAAATATAAAATGTACCAACACCAAAACTGGTGCATATGTTTAGTACAACGTAAGATATAAGACAAAGCCACCCTTATAGGGTGTCATGCCGTAAGGGGTGTGAAAATGAATTTATTTGTTGAAAGTACGTTCAATCATTAAATTTTATATAACTAATCAAATATAAAATGTACCAACACCAAAATTGGTACATAAGTTTAATTCTACTGAAGAAATAATATAAAGGCACCCTTATAGGGTTACATGCCGTAGGGGTGTTGGTACATTTTATATTTGATTAGTTATATAAAATTTAATAGGATTGTTTTCAACAAATAAATTCATTTTCATGCCCCTTTCGGCATGTAATCCTATAAGGGTTGCAATATGTTATTGTTTATGTACGATCAGACAAACGAATGACAAATAACGGAAATAAAGACAACAAATCGGAATTATGCATCACTAACTTTGTAGATCTGTGATATGAATTCTGTGCTTGTAACACTTTAAGGGTATAATCGTTGTATTGGTTAGTTAATAATAAACACATATGCAAACAATAGGGAGGGTAAAATTTTATTTAGTTAATTAATTTGCAAAATGAATCACAACGTTCCAGATTTTTGTTGTATTTTAATAATTTTCTTATCCCCAACGGCTTCTAACTTAGGCTGTTCGATTATGGTTTTCAATAATTGATTATTAAAAATAATCAATTATTTTGACTAATCGATTAATCAAATAATCATTTGATCGATTAACTTATTATTTTGCACAACCCTACTCTGGTATATATCTGATTAACTGCGTAACTGACAATGGAACGTTACCTCTCTGCTCGTCTTTTGAATACAGATCGCTGTGATATCGCCCTTGTTAAATTTGATTAATTGATTAGTTTGCACATCCCTACTTGTAACACTTTAAGAGTATAATCAATATATTGGTTAGTTAATACTAAATACGTTTGCAAATAACTGGGAGGGTACAATTTCATTTAATTAATTAATTTGCAAAATGAATCACAGACTTTACGATTTTTGTTATATTTTAATCATTTTTTCACCCCTTACGGCTTGTAACACCTTAAGGGTGTAATGATTATATTAATTAGTTAGTGCTAAACACGTATGCAAATGTTTTACCACTGAGAAAACCGGGAAACGATCTCGAATTGGAAATGGCCATACGACTGGCCGCACCCATAAAGTTCGTTTACATACATACAAAAAACAAAATATCAAAATTTTATCTGAGTTTACGGGCTTATACAATATTTTTTTTAAATTCGAATAAATTATTTTAATATTGGTTTAAATATTTTTAATTGGGATATCTTTTTTTTTTAAGATGGACCATTGTCTTCTAATCTTAATAATAGGCCAGCTTTACCAACAACGGTGCAAACATCAAGATCGTGCAAAAAATATTTTTGCATGTACTGTAAAAAGAAATGCACAAAATTACCGCGTCACTTAATCCAGATGCATTCAAATGAAACAGGCGTGAAAGAAATTATTCTCTTACAATCAGGTAAGTAATAATAAAAATAACTGCATTTCGTGATTCCCACCCTTTTAATTAACTTTTTTTTTTAATTAAGTATATTTTGGAAATTATAAATTTCTCTCGTCATTCCATTTTTATGCATCGTTTACAAGGTACTGACTCGGACACCCGAACATAGGACTATAACATGTGAAATCAGATTTTAATAATTAAAATAATAAATTGTGACATGATCTGTCAATGTAGATACACAATTCTGTACAAATTATTTGTTGCAAAATATGTGACGTACATTATGTAATCAATAATAATAATAATAATATTTATTAAATTCATGTTTCAATTTTTAGTGTTGCCTTTCCAGTATGAGTACCACTTCTTTTAATTTTTGATTTTTTTTTGATAATTCAAAACTTATAAATTACTTTATTTGGTTTATTTATATTAGAAAATGACAAAAAGTAGAGCTAGTCACATCTATTATTCAGTAGTTTAATTACGTTTGACAGCTAACCAAGTGTTAGATCATGCAATTCAATTTCTGGCTAACCCGGTGTTACCCGTTGACCCCGGGTTAGCGTAACCTGAGAGTTAACCCGCTTTCATGCAATCTACCCTTAATATATAAATTATATTTGTTTTTTTTTGACACTGACATATACAGGTGATTCATTGGTCTTTTCTTTCTTAATAACTTAATTATGTTAAATATTACGGAAAAAAATCGAACGAATTTAATATTATCAGATGTCTAATTCAATAATTAGTATAGCAATGCCTTGTCACTAATATCTAATATGTGAAATTGTATTAAATCATTATTTTATATTGAACTGTGTTGTGCAGGTTCAGAAGAGAGAAAGAAATTATTGGACAAAATACGTATTAATGGCACTTACGAATGTAACACAAATAACAACTATAATAACGGTGACCTTATGGTATCACGAAGACCCAATGAAAGCAAACAACGGGATACAGAGCATTATTTGCCGTGTCCTAACTGTAAAAATTATTATAGTAAAATCACTCTTTACCGACATGTACGACGTTGTCAAAATCGAGAATCAATTGTGAATCCACGTGATATCCAAACGTCAAGTCGATGTATTGCAAATCGTTTCCATTGGAGAGCAAATGAAATAATGCGGCAAAAAATATGTCCCAAGTTAAATCCGGATCTTATAAGTAAAATTGTAAGACATGATGAATTAATTATTTTATTTGGAAACAAGTTAACTTACAAATATCGGCAACCTCATTTTAGCTATCATATTAGACAAGTATTACGAACAATGGGACGGTTCCTAATTACAGTCAAAGAAATTAATCCCGAAATTAAAGATTTAAAATCAGTTTTTCAACCGCATTATTATGATTTAGTTTTAAAAACGGTCAATAAAATGATTAACTATAATATTGAAAACAATGAATGTAAAACACCGTCATTGGCAACACGTCTAGGTACTTACATAAAAAAATGTGCCAATGTTTTGTTGACAGAATATCTTAAAACAAGTAATTATGAAAAACGAACCATGGTAAAAGACTTTTTAAAAATTCATGTAGTACGGTGCTTATATAACCAAGACTGCGACGGAGACTCAAATTCGTATGAAGCGAAATAAACCAATAGATATACCTATCAGTGAGGATGTAAAGAAACTACATGTTTATTTAAATGGTGAAATAAAAAGATTAAAATTGAAATTTGCTACAAAATTTTCTTACATTGCTTGGAATCGATTAAATAAAATTTTACTGGTCAGTATACAATTGTTTAACAGAAAACGTGCGGGAGAAATTGAAAGGCTCTTAATAGAGGATTTTGAGCATCGTCAGTCAATTGAGAAGGAAAAGCATTCTGATTTATACAAATCATTAAATTATGTAGAGCAATGTTTAGCAACACGCTTTATAAAAATAGAACTGCGTGGGAAAAAGGGTCGATCTGTACCTATACTTATAGATCGAGAACAGGAAGAATTGATAAAATTAATTTTGAGTCTGAGAGAAAATGCCCAAGTTCATAAAGAAAATCCATATGTGTTTGCAGCTCCAGGTGGAGTAGATAAATTTTTTAGAGCTTGTGCTGCACTGAGAGAATTTTCAGAGTGCTGTGGTGCGAAGTATCCAGAAAATTTGCGAGGTACAAGGCTAAGGAAACAAATTGCAACTGTTATACAAATACTTAATTTACAAGAAACAGAATTGGGACAATTGGCTAACTTTATGGGGCATGATTTGCAAATTCATAAAGACCACTATCGTTACCAAGCACTGCTATTGAAATTGGACAATTATCAAAATTGTTTGTAATGATGGAAGAAGGCAGTATGGAAAATTACAAGGGTAAAAAATTAGGTGAAATTAACATCCTTGGTAGGTTACCCAAATATGTGTAATATCTGAACTTTACATTTTATTTTTTTTCTTTTTGTAGAAAAGATTGACCAGATTGAGATGCAAAGTATAGATGATGAAATGGAAGGCGTAAATAATTATTGTAAGTAATACATTTTTCTTTATTCTCATACATACATACATACTCATTTTCATAAATGCACTTTTATTTTCCGCACTCGGTATTTTTTCCAATACACTTTTATTATTGCTATACTCCATTCGTTGAATTGAGAGAATGTGGAACTAATTCTTGAACAGAGACAAGTTATTCTATTGGTCAAAAGAGGATAATTTTGGAGCCGAACCAATAGAATTAATTGTTTCTGTTCAAGAATAATTTCCAAACTCTCTCCTTTCAGCAAACGGAATATAGTCACTTTATTTTATCGCAACAATAAAATCGCAGAAATTACAAACTCAGGATTTTCTAACAACATACACTACAAAAATATATTTTTACTACATTCAATCTCCATTTATTCACTTACATATATCACAGGCACAAGCATTACAATATATACACTCAACTGGCATCTCTAGATACATTCTAATTTATTTACAAAAGTACCTAGAGCAACCAGTACTTTATATTTATCTTGTACTCTCTTATCAGTCTCCGGTCAGTACGTCTATTTATCAACGTCAACTCTTCTTCCTAACTCAAAACAACTACATCTACGTGATCTAACGCAAGTGCGATGCTTTAGCCAATTTCAAAAACCATCCGCTTTATTCAGTGCCTCTGGTAACATAATCCATATACAAATCCACGGAGATATACCACAGCCTTGTTTTACGTCAACATTAAATTTATTCACTCAATCTACCATCAATTCACCGCAGCCTTATTACCCATTCTACAAAGCTCCAATCACTTTTATCAACTTTTTTATTAGTTATGAGTAAATAACATCGCTTGAAATTGATACTAATAATTTCTTTTCTAGACATGGACAATTACAAATCTGTGTCATAGATTACACCCGTAAAACCGGATAAAACACAAAAAAATCCTATAGTAATTGTTACTCAAAAGGAGCAACAATTGTGTGCAGGTAATAATTAGAAATACCGTTAAAATTATGTTTTCATTGTTATTGGAGGCATTCTTTGATTATTTTCAAAATAATAATTTTTCTATCAATATGTTAGGAAAAACTGATTTTAAAATTTTCATCTTTATAAGCTTGGTTTAAAATTATGAATGAAATTTATTTATTTTCTCAGGCGCAGATAATAAAAATATTAGAAATGTAACCTCTGCTTAGAATACTAAAGACGAAGGTAATTTTTGTACGATTAAAAAAGTCTGGTTTCTGTAAGCAGTAACCTTATGAATTTACCTTACCAGTAACCCTAAACTTTTCATTAACCTTAACGCTGTTCGATTCATGTATTTTTTAGTGTAAACCAAGGGGTAAACCAATAAGAATAGCCAAACTTCTCCGCTCACAAAATAAAATGACACTTTCAAATTGATACTAATAATTTATTTTTTAGACATGGAGAATTACACATCTGTATTACAAGATTACACCCGTAAAACCGGATATAACACAAAAAAATCCTATAGTAATTGTTAGTCAAAAGGAGCAACAATTATGTGCAGGTAATAATTAAAAATACAGCGAGATTGGTGTTTTCATGGATATGGGAGGCATTCTTTGATTATTTTCAAAATAATAATTTTCCTAGCAGCGTGCTAGGAAAAACTGATTTTAAATTTTTAATTTTATAACTTGTTTTAGAATTCAGAATAGCCAAATTTCTTCTCAGCTCACAAAATAAAATGACACTTTTATGGGGTAAGGCCTCTCTAGACAAGGAAAAAAGGGTCATTTTATATATTTTTTTAACGAAATCTAAACGTGCTGCTTAAGAACTGTTCTTGGATCTTTATTTAGTGCTCTTTAAACTTTATTTAAAAATTGTTTTTAAAGAAAATATTCAAAATTGTCGTCAGAAATTAAAAAAAAGTGGCGACTCCTCTCGGCGCGTTGTGAAAATCGGGCGAAAATATTCCGGGAACAGCAATGGACCTGGAAAAAAAGAGATATGTTTTCTTAATCTCTGATTTATACTCTACAAATCTACGGGCTGGATTTAGAAAATTTTGATTTTTAACAAAATGGCGCACGTTTGGAAAAAGTTCATTATTCGGGACTAAATTTCTGTATAAAAACGACCATAAAAAACGAATGAAGCACTTTAAAAAAGCCTCCGTAGTTTTTGAGTATTTTATATCTAGAATAAGAAATAAAAAGATTCAACACGATCCATCAATTAATATTTCACATTTATTTTCGCCCGATTTTGAAAATATGATTTCAAGAAAAACGCGTTTAAAATTTTGAGTCATATTTTTCATAGAAATATTGTATTTACCTCTAATCTGTAATGCATGCGCCATAAAATTGTCCTTCCAGATGAAGTTCTTCATCGTCCTGCTCCTTTCTCGAAGATTTCTGCGCCATTCGAGCCTTTTTTGCAGCGTCAGTGAGCAATGAAAACAACAATGAAAAGGAACGCGCCGCAGGAAGGTTTCGAGTGACTGCTGCGCGAGCGCTCGGTGGCCGCAAGTGTTCGCTTAGCGCGCGGCCTTTTTCCCATATATATACTAGTACTAATAGATATATGCTTTTCTCTCTTAAATACTTACGCGCGGAATTTAAATTAATTGTCTCTTATTCCTAAGGGTTTAAACTATAATTTAAGCAAAATAAAAATGCATTTTTTAAAAATTTTAGAGTGGCCTTACCCCTTAACAAATATAAATTGCTATTTTCTTCAATCACTGTTAAAGTGACAACTTTCTAACAGATTTTCATTAATGAATATACACAACAGATCTTTTCAATTAAAAGCGATAGAAAATGCACGCAAAGAGATCTGCACAAGTTAACAAAAGCCGGGAGTTGTGGTTACGAGATTGTCACACGAGATACATGGCGTTTGTTTTAAAAATATTTAGACAAAATATGAGGATAGTCTTTGGCAACTTTAATAAACTTCTCAAAAGAAGTTTCAAAAGCTTTTATTTCAGCTAAAACGTCAAACGATGCAAATTTTCAGCGAGAATCACGTACGCGCATATCGTCATAATAGTAAAATTTTGCTCCACGTACCTTGAAAAGTGTTTATTCATTGAAAATTTATCTTCTGATTTGATGATTTTATATGAATATAATAGTATCTCATTTGCCTGCAGATAGGCGGAAATTAATAAATTGTTCATGTATTTTAGGACACACAAGTGGATATGCAAATTCTAAGAAAGCTAAAACGGCAAACACACCATCAAGAAAAATTAAACGTTTGGGTAATATATTTTTATGACATTCTATTGTGGTGACATTATGCACTAAAATATGGTACCTATTTATTAAAGCCCCTGTGTCTCCAATTGGGCGCATTATTAGAAGAACTTGGTCTACCCCTGAAAGAGCTGCGGCCAAAAAACATTTTGGATTTCATATTAACAATAATATTTTGCCCAGTGGGCAGGAGTGCGCAAGAATTTTGCATTCAGAATCATGTTTAAAATTCAGATCAGTAAACCAGTTAAAAGCCTGGGTTAATAACCAAATTAAGAGAAAGGTAATTTATGTTTGTAGGGATTTATGAAGATTCACTGTGTACAATTCACTGCATAAAGTTCATAAGTCACAATTCTATTTCGGTAGGTGTATGCCTTGTTATTTCTTGTAAATGCTTAAAATATTGAAATTCATCCTTTAAATTATAAAATTTTCTACATACAATTTTTATTTAAATAAATATAACTGTGAATTTTGCGCAGTGATGCATTTATTTGTTATACAGGGTGTTTCAGGACTAGTGTAACAAACTTTAACAGCTTATTCCTGAGGTCATTTTGAGCCAAAAATGTCATATGAACATAGGTCCTATTCCTTCTAGTTACCAAAATACAAGAGGTTGAAGTTCTCTAAATAACACGAAATTTTAAAATTTTTGTAATCAAGATACTTTCGGAAAACAAGAAATTTATTGAAAAGTCATGCCTTATTTGTCCTAATTAATTTTATTTATTATATTGACGATGTAGTAAATTGCTTGAAAGCTACGTTCCAGAAATGCTGTCAAGATAGTAGTTTTCAAACCATACACGAATCACAAACTAATTTCAATGGGCGCTCGTGAAGCAGTATATGCCACTAAAGCCTGTAAAGAGGGGAATCAAGTTGTGACTTAGATCAGATTCTTCTACTGGATATACATACGATTTTAATATCTATCTAAAAAAACTAATTTCTACAGCAAAAGAGAAAAATATTACCTTTTGTTTTGATTGCTTTTTTACTTCGATCACTCTACTACGGAACATAGATTATGCAGCAGTAGAAACTTATAACAAAAATAGAAAAAATGTATCTAAAAATAAAGATAAACTGAAAAGAGGTGAATATGTGTTTCAGTGCAGAAAAAATGGACTGTTGTTTGTGGAATGGCAAAGAGGTCCTTATGCTGAGCAATTGCCATAATTCTAATGTTATATTTGTCAATAAAACTTTGAAAGATATCTCCAAAATCAGTGTTCCTTGACCAGAAATGGTTGCATCATATAGAGATTGTGGGAGGGATTAATTTGGCGGACCTGATGATGGGATTATACGAATTAGATCTCAAATCAAAAAAATGGTGGAGGAAGGTTTACTATCGACTGCTTATGATGGCTATCGAAAAAACATGGATTATCTATAAAGAGAAGACAACGACAAAAAAAAAATTCTGCAATTACTAGTGTCCCTGGCGAAAGAAATGATAGCTGAAGAAAGAAAAACAGCAACTGTACGACGTTTTTCGAAGGAAGGAAATCGCACAAAGACAATTTGTCAAGAATGTGAAATATTTTGCAATATATCATTCTTAACTCTCGAGCGGGCGCGCTATTAATCATAGCACGAACGGGCGCGCGGCGCATAGAGTGCTCGTCCGATGTTTTGTATTGTAATTGGTGTTTTAATAAAAGAAATTAATTTATTTTGATATATTTTATCCGACTAAAGTATAATCAACAATATAATAAAACTCCATAACTCTATAGAAAAAAATACACGTGTCAATAATTTTATCAAATGCTGACAGTTTCGATGTTCTTTTGCGACTAATTTTGGTCCAGGCAAAATTTTTACTAAATTATTTTTCTTAATTTTTGATTTTGCTGACATATTGAGCTTGTACCATTTTGTTGTTTTGTCTTTACCAAGAATCTAGTTTATCATCGTTAGCTTCAACTGCGGAAGTTTCATCGCTAGTGCATTCTTGCTCTGAATCAGTGTTATGGTCACACTATGAGTCACGACTTCCTCATTTTCAGATATGTCGTCACCTTCAGCTTCAATAGATTGTTCATTATCAGTCAAATCATCATGAAGAATTTTAAAAAATTAATCGTTCGTAAGATATTTTGTAGCCCTGAAGCAAATATGAATTTGTCAAAATGTACATGAATATTTAGCATATATTGAACAAGTTTTTTTATATTTTGTAAGTACTAAACTATTCAAATTAAATTAATTTCAAATATTTTCATAATAAAAAATTTATGGGATAGATGGCTCAGTGGTATCGAGTCGGCCTGTGGATCTTGAGAACCCTGGTTCGATCCCCACAGCCGACAAACAATTTTCACCAATTTAAAAAAATCTACCCCTGTGGCTCCCTCTCTACTAATATCATTGAGGGCCGTGATTTGACGGCTGGTAACCGCACTTCACGCGACAAAATATATCACTTACCGAGATCTGCTTAGGCAGAGTGCCACACCCAGTAATGGGTAAAAGGCGTGATGATATATTTATTTATTTATTTATATAAAAAATTTATAAAAGCAATATATAACTAATACGTTGGAAAAATATACTTACATCAATGGACGCGCGGCGCCCTCAGTGCGCCAGTTGATACAGAATCGAAAGTAATTCCCAATAGCACACCCGCTTATAACAGGAAATTTCGCGTATGTATTGATGTCGAAGCACACAGGTCCAATGAAAGAATAACAGGGGTGGCTTGGAGCTTTTAACACCTAATACCATTTTGACAGTGAAATAAATCCAGTTGGCGCACTTAGTGCGCCAGCGCGCTCGCTGGAGGGTTAAAATAGTTTGTATTATATATAATTAAAATATTTAACATTTTTCAAAGAAAGTTTTTCTATAGGACTGATGGTACATACAAGTACCACAACAAAAGACTAATAGTGCTTATATGTACCACTACCCCCTTCAACCCCTAAATGTTTTTTTCGACATTTTCGATTATAAAAGATAATTAAGATAAATATAAAAAATCCACAAAAGTATTCCTATATCTCCCAGAAAAAAAAAATCGTCGCGAAAGTATTAAAAATGTCTCTCGAAGAAAATGTATCTTGTGATTCAAAGGTCGCATCATTAAAAACCTATAATCCCAAAATGCCACATAACTGGGGGTACAAGTCTGAAGTTAGTGGGTGAACTTTTTCCTAATGAACCAGTAATGTAATTGTTCGTCTGTGTAGTACAGTTCCCAAAAATACAAATCCCAAGGTATTTTTCGATAATTATTTTACTAAGGTTTTGTTACTGGTGTTGGTATAGAAAGTGTTGGAACTGTAAGATCTAATCGTTTGCCAGAATGCATATTTTCTTTAGAAAAAGAGACAAAATTTCAAGGAAGAGGGACAATCATTGAGCAGGTTACAGAATCAGAGGGAGTTACCATAAAAGCTTTTCAATGGTATGATAATGAAATAGTGTCTCTTGTTAGTACATTTTGTAGAATCAATCCCATTCTAAAGGTAAAAAGATTTTCTCGAACAGAAAAGAGATAAATTGAAATAGATTGTCCAAATGTAGTGCAAATTTACAATGTACATATAGGTGGGGTCGACTTGCAGGACTCACTTTTGGGTTTGTGTCGTACTATAAGAAGTAAAAAGTAATATCACCCTCTTTTTTACAACATGCTAGCGATAACGATGGCTGAACGAGAAGAAATGTAAATCGCACGAATAAAAATGGAAAATGTAGAAATCGGAGCTGTAGACAGAAGAACAACTCAAGTCAAGGAAGCGAAAAAATGCTATAATTGCGGAGCTACAGATCATTTTAAAAGAGACTGCAAACAAATAGAAACGTATAAATATTGTGGAAAGCCAGGCCACAACATTGCTGAATGTAGGAAAAGAACAAACAGGAACAATTACAACAGAAGCTACAACAATACGCATAGATATCGAAATCCACCACCAGAAAGAAGCAATAGATATAACGGAAACAATGGATATCGAGGAGCAGAAAACCAAAACAGGTACCTATACAGAGAGTTCACGCTATCAGTCTAATACGTCACATTTAAACGGACAATCCCTCTCGCATGATTACGTTGGTTTGTTGTATTAAATAAAAACACTTTATTATTTTTCTTTTACAAGTTATAAGTTTATATTTTACAAAGCTTAAACAGTTTACAACACAATGATAATTATTACAAGTATTAACTAGTGTTTTATGTAAAAGAGATTAGAATAGAATGAATAATATCCTACATAATTCACTTATATAAATTAACAATGACTAATTAATACAAATCATCCTTATTAAGATATTTAAATGTCAAGAGAAAATGCGTAACTGGCGATGCTGCCTTCATTTCTTTATAGATTCGTTGTTAGATAAGTGGGCGTAAGTGAAGATTTACGAAACAGTTGTACATGAGCGAATATATGGATGTTTGTTGCGTGATGATGGATTTTGGTTGTGAGGAAAGAAAGAGTTCGGTATGGAGGAAGTATTAATGTGATCGAAACGAGTATCGTGTGTCAGGATAAGAATGTTGATGTGAACTGATGCTCTATGAATGTTTCAAGGGTTCGTGCTGCCCCGTTATATATATAAAATATTTTGCTTGTTTTTAGTATTGCGTTATAAAACCCCATCCAATTACTCACACGGTTTATTTGCGTATCGAGTTCAGTAATGGCTAATTAACATTACAGAAATATTTACTTGAATCTCTCAAAAGTTTCCAAACAGGCACCAACTCTTTCAAATGTATACTATCAAATCAGAAATAACATCATCTCTAGTCCTGTTATCATTTACTTCTTGTCTTATCATCTCAATAATATAAAGAAATTGAAAACAATTTTTGCACAACTGTTTCGTAGCATTCCAATCTTTCATGTAATTGTAATCAGTTAGAAATTGTCTACTTTCATTAAGGAATGTTTGACCGTCACAGTCTTCAGCGAGTTCCCTTCTAAAATATGCGCATGGTTTCATCGGACCCCAGTCGTGAGGTTTGTCTTGCAGACCAAACGCATAGATCAAGTTGGTGTAGACATACACCCTAAACACATGATAAGATAAGAAGTTTATATTATTGCCAACAGCTTGTCCTCCGTGTTGGCAACTCAAAATACTTTGAATCTGATCATTGCTGAATGACAGTAGGGTCTCGATGTTACCTTTTTCAATAAGTATCACAAACATTTCACACCAACAACTAAACCAGAGGTGTAAATTATTTCCTTTCTTCATTTTAATAAATTCTTGTTTTAAATTCGTTTCAAGTATTTTTCTACTTTTTAATTTCTTTCGTTCTGATGTAGCAAATTCAATTAAAGCATCAGCAAACGAATTAATAAAATTAGTGTAGGATTTTAATTTCCCAAACATATTTTCTGTATAAATTGGTTTATCTAGTATTATCATAGATTTATATTTTTTTCGAAATATTTTTATACCAGTTGAAGTACAATTCGAACTTTGACAGACCTGATCGGCGAGGTAAGTTCGATGTTTTAACTGTAGTTGTACCTTACGACTCGATGAATGAATTCGTCCACACTCACCCACAGGCAGTTCAATGCCAGGGTATTTGTAACTAGTATACAACTCGGCCAAGTCCCGCCAGCATACCTTGTGAGTTAGGTGAAGACCCGAACCGGACATTGTTCTGGGCTGTCTTAATCAAACTGGTTTTTTTTTTTATTTTCCAAGTTGGAAACCCAAAATAATGAAACACATTAATTTAAATCACATACATGCCAAACGCTTTATCATAAAGAAGACATACCTGTATAAGTTTGTCAAATCCTTTCTATGGTCAGTCCGTTCGAAGTCATCCGCTACCGGAAGCACCGAATCTATGCCAAAGAAACATTTTTTTATTGTTAATATTGAGTTCACAAAAGTAAGCAAGCTATCTATTAATGCTGTCTGATTGTTTAATGGGGTCATCTGTTTAAGTACCTACTTGACTGTCTAAAAACTATTTTTCAATTTAATTTTACGAGTTTGTAAACTTGACTGTCTTAAATATATTTTCCAATTTCATTTTACGAGTTTGTAAACTTGACTGTCTTAAAAAAAAATCTATTTTCATTTTACGAGTTTCCAAACTTGGGAGAAGAGATCAGAGAAATATTTTACTTGACTAGCTCTCGCTTAAAAACATTTTACAATTTCATTTTACGAGTTTGTAAACTTGGCTCTCTTAAAAATATTTTCCAATTTCATTTTACGAGTTTCCAAACTTGGCTGTCTTAAAAATATTTTCCAATTTCATTTTACGAGTTTCCAAACTTGGCTGTCTTAAAAATATTTTCCAATTTCATTTTACGAGTTTCCGAACTTGGCTGTCTTAAAAATATTTTCTAATTTCATTTTACGTGTTTCCAACCTTGGATGTCTTAAAAATATTTTCCAATTTCATTTTACAAATTTCCAAACAATGAACTCGCCTCTCCCAATTGCAGGTGGGATTGCTAAAAACAAGCTAAATCGATCATTTTCTGATGAAATTTTACATTTTTTACTATTTTTTACCATCTTTAAAAATCTCCCAATTGCAGGTGTGCTCGCAACCTCAATATAGATACTACTCATACACATATATATATATACAGGGTGAGTCTGGGAAGACGCCCCCCCCCCTATAACTTTTTTATTATGAGTAATAGAAAAAAATGGTTCATATGAAAGTTTTATTATTTTAAATATACTATTTGATGGCAGATGTAGATATTTTTTATAAAGTCAGGTTTACAAGATACGACTATCAACTTTTATTT
Organism: Pterostichus niger; assembly: GCA_947425015.1. NCBI lineage: Eukaryota > Metazoa > Arthropoda > Insecta > Coleoptera > Carabidae > Pterostichus > Pterostichus niger. The sequence continues at coordinate 11,719,079 of OX380350.1, forward strand.
TTTAAATAGCAACCTATAATTATTTTACTAAAATAAAAACCGCCATTTTTTTCTCTTTTCAACGGTGTATTAGTTTTTATTAATGTATCTGAAAAAATTCGAGAAAAATAAGAAAATTGAGAAATACTAGAAATAATTTTTATACAAATATTATAGGTGGCTATGTGAAAATAAACAAAATGTAACAGTGTTATACAACTTAACAAACTAAAGCAACAAATACAGTAACAAAAACAACTTAAAACAAATGTTCAAAATTACGACCATGTTCTGTAATACAAAAATTTAAGCGTTGAACGTGATGTGTTCGAACATCTGCCAGCATGTTTCGCGAAATATTTTGGAAAGCATTTCGAATACGCTCTTTCTTGTCTACCAGAAGATACCTACAGATGCAGAAGACATAGCCACCTATAATATTTGTATAAAAATTATTTCTAGTATTTCTCAATTTTCTTATTTTTCTCGAATTTTTTCAGATACATTAATAAAAACTAATACACCGTTGAAAAGAGAAAAAAATGGCGGTTTTTATTTTAGTAAAATAATTATAGGTTGCTATTTAAAAAATAAAAGTTGATAGTCGTATCTTGTAAACCTGACTTTATAAAAAATATCTACATCTGCCATCAAATAGTATATTTAAAATAATAAAACTTTCATATGAACCATTTTTTTCTATTACTCATAATAAAAAAGTTAAAGGGAGGGGCGTCTTCCCAGACTCACCCTGTATATATATACCGGGTGTCTGTTTTACTAGTGTATATAAGAGATTAACATGGGAAATCAGTTTTTTGCATGCTGTTGCTCGGTGTTCTACCGGACAACAAAGATTGAAGTGTCAATCGAAAGATATAATTTTTCTGAATCAAAAGATGTAAAACATTTCGATTTACTAGTAATTTGGTCCCGTAAATTAATTTTTAAGTTTTGTAAATTTACCTATTTATTCAATTTTTAATGAAAATAAATATCGTTACCTATGACTGTTTTGTTTTGATTTCTTGCGAGCGATTTATTTGACGTTTCTGACGTTTTTGGTTATGTACACTAATGACGAGCGTATTTTTATAATAAAAATGTATTATGGAGGAAATAGTTACTTAAGAGTGCGACATCAATTTTCTATTAAGTTTATGGATCGACCGATTCCAAGTGTAACCACAATGGCTAAATTAGTGGCAAAATTTAAAAGATGGCAGTTGTATCCACGAAAAGTACACATGAGCTCTGAAATCGCAATTTGGCAAGAACAGAAGAACGTGCGTTACTGGAAGAAAGGGTTCTAGGAATGATATATGTAGATCCTTTGTGTAGCACTAGATTTATTGCAAATGAATTGGGAGTACATCATAGCATCGTTTACAGTATTTTGAAAAAAAAATCTTATTCCTACAAAATGCAGTGTCATCAAGAACTTTTTCCATATGACGAAGAAAGTAGAAGAGTATTTTGCGAAGATATGCAAAACAGGGCTAAAGAAAGTTCAACACACACGTTGTTGGACTACCGCAAATCCAAGAATTAATATTACAACTCTATCCTCAAAAAATTCATATGTGGGCCGTAATTTTGGGTCTCCACATAATTGGTCCGATAGAAATACGTGGCAATTTAAATTCCACAAAATTGGGATTGTTGCAGCATGATATTGGTTCTGCAATAGAGGATGTTGCGCGCTCAAATCAAGAGGTCTGATTCCAACAAGATGGATGTCCAGCACACTATAATAGGAACGTCCGAGAATATTTGGATTTGGCATTTCCTGGACACTGGGTTGGACGAGGAGGTGCTATTAACTGGCCTGCTAGATATATATATATATATATATATATATATATATATATATATATATATATATATATATATATATATATATATATATATATATATATATATATATACAGGGTGTTATATTTTAATTTAATAACATGTAAGCTAGTTGATGACGGATGTATATTCATGATATCATTTCCGGTTTATTAGTAATTAATGTCAACTTTGAAATTTCAAATGGAACATACTATATTTTTTTACAAATTTGAAAAGTGCATCAAATTTGCTTTACAATCATGTAAAATAATCCATATGTTACATTATTAAAAAGTAAAATGGCGGGCACTTTACTATACACCAAATCGGAAAGAGAATAGTGAGCCATGACTGTGACTTGAAATAAAACAATTAACTAAAACAATTGTAATTATTATTATTAAACGAAATAATACTTTTTTGTCATAATAATACAGAAAATAAGAATAAGGAACACTTAATAACAACAAAATGATTTTATAACAAATATTCAAAATGACTCCCAGCCCCTTCAATGCATTTTCTCCCGATCTGACCACTTGATTTTTTTATGGAGCTACGTGAAAGATTTTGTTTGTAATGAACCAGTAAACACATTAAACGGACTGAAGAATACAAATGAAGTAGCAATTGAATCTTTATCTGCTAACCAAATATAAAGGGCAACCTATTCTGTTTTAAAACGTTGTGCAAAAGAGACTGGGAGCCATTTTGAATATTTTTTATAAATTTTTTATTTTATTTATGTAAATATTTATTCAATCAGTATAATAGAAATACAAATAATATCACAAATACTGTCAATAACTAAAAACTAAGAATATAATAAATAATGTCAATTACTAATAATAATAATAAATAATATTCTCAATAACTAATGAAAGGTTAATTATAATTAAAATTTAAAAGTGGCAAAGTGAGAAAAGTCTCTCTGAATAAACACTGCTCCCTGGGGAAGAAAGATAAATTCTAGCAAATTTTGCTAGATAATGCGGGAATAGATTTTTATTGGTTGCCCACCATGTATATGGATTATCAGAATGTGATATACATTTCATTTTACAATAAGCTTGAACTGCACTGATGTGCAAACGAACTAGACACAACATGTCATTTGCAAGGGATTTGCTGAAGGGGGAGGAGCGCAATTTCGCTCCGCCAATCCCCACCGGTTTATCATTTGACGCCAAAAATGTGCAGAATATTCACCGAATATTCAGCTATTCGTCACACGGTTCCGCCTAATATTCGGTATTCGGTATTCGGCAGATTTACTATTCGTTGCATCACTAATATATATATATATATATATATATATACACGACACTCTGTTAAAATGCGTATTCATGACAACAATATATAAGAGCTCTTATTGGTCCAGTACGCAAAATAAAGTCCATACGAAATACATTCACTTTATAACTATCATTTTTCTTTCAAACTGTAATACGAATATAACATGTAAGAAATTAGCAAACTTATTTTAATATTTTGAATATGATTTGTTAAATATACTTAACAATTTACTCAAACACACAAAAAAGCTTTCTGGTGCATAGTAGCCATTTTGATCCTCGGAGATAAACAAATAGTAAAATTATTTGCTGAATTATTTATTTATACTAGGTTTATTGTTGGCAAAAAAGTAATCGAAAAATGTAAAATCTTTATTATTATTTATTTTGCAGTCCCAAATTAACAATTAAACTTGTGAAGGCATAGTTAATTAAAAAAATTCTTAATAAAATGGTTTGTAAAATATGCTCAAATGAAAAATTAATGTTCTCATAAGCAAGCTAGATTAATAGAATATGTTGAATTATAAAATATACTTTTGTGAAACATATTTGTATCTAATTTTTTCGTAACAAATAAGTATTAATGTATTTTAAATAAAATATTTAAACGTTACAAATACTTGACTTCCATAGTTAAAATTAACTATTTGGTTAGTTTAATAATAAATAATTTTGTGTAATTCCATTTATTACAAGAAACCATTAGTAAAAAGAGTAGAAACACAATACAGTACAAAAATCTATAATTTCTGTGTGCCTTTGCAATTTCGTTATATTTTAATTTTTTCTACACAGTAATAAAAGTAATTTTTTGGCTAAATTTTGTATTTATTTGTATTAACACAATCTGGGAGCATAACATAAAATTAATATAAAATTCGATTTATTAAATGCATGTTACATAGAAAAATATAACGTGGTATATTTTGTATTTGAATATATTGAAGGCGAGTTGTAATTGAGTTTTAATGACCCTAGAATGTTTGGGTTACTTACTTTTAGGTTATTATTTGTATTTGTGAATTTAGGAATAATTGTACTTTTGTGAAATATATTTGTATATAATATTTTTGTTAACAAATAAGTAGTAAATAATATTATTTTTACGTAAATACTTGTCAAAAAAATCTTTAGACCATAGTTTAAAATTTGATGTAAACACCAATATAAAATAAACAAAATCAAAATAGAAATAATTACTTACAATTTTCCTTTTGTGAAATGTTTAAAGTTAGAATGAGATTTATTTTCTATAATCGTAAAATTAAAAACTTTGTTAAATATATCGTTTTAAAAATAAATAATATATTTCAATATAACTAACCATCCTATTTTACTAATGACTAATACCTATGCTTTACTAAAATTAATAAAATATTTTGTTGTTATAAGACCTATTGTACGAGTATCCTACTGATAACTTCAAATATTGATGTAATACACGAAAAACTAAATATTTCAAACTACCAATTCTGAAATCCTCGTTGAATTGATATTGTGAAATATATCATTATGAATGACAGCTGTCAGTCTAGATGTTCATTTTGCGCTGAATGTACGACAAAGTACCCATCAGTTGTGTAAAATGAGTATTTTGCAAAGTGGCTAGATCAACTTCAAACTACAAAATAATATTTTATATACTTATTCTCATTTAAATGAAGGTAGAAGTAGTACGTCATCATCTCTGTATATTCAACATTTTGATATGTAGATTAAAAAGAATGTGAAATATTTATAAAACAAACTGAATTAAAATGGAGTTGATCAAGATATCAAAATTTCTCAAAAATGCCAGGCACGATTTTGTTTAAAATATTCTGTATATTTATGAATATGATCATCTACGAGATAACACATAAATTTCTTATTCAATTTGAATTTGTAACTCTTGAAAAAAAAACCAAAATATCCAAAAAAAGCCTGGTTCTGTATATTCGCGATTAAATTAAATTAAAGTTAAATATAGGTGGCAGTTCAGTCAGTAACAAGATGGAGGAGTAACGGAGAAAACAAACTTTTTCAGTACATAGTTTTGGCTGCAAAGTAGATAATTTCTTCTTGTTTCAAAATTATGGAGAAAGTTAATATAGAGTTGGTTGATATATTTGAATACATTTCAATGTCGCGACCAATAAAAGAAGGTGAAGTTGTTTTTAAAGCAGGACATGTGTTGTTTTGTGGAATAAAACAAGACGCGGAACCACATACAATAGTGGGATCTTGTTTGAAGACAAGTAATTTACGTGCAGAGCCCCATTGTATAGCAACTATTATAAAATCTAAAGTACTGGATTGGAAGGCAAAATGCAAATGTAAAGCTGGATTAGAGGGCAAATGCAAACATATTGTTGCATGTGAACAGGTTTGTCATTTTATTTGTTATTTTTCATTATCAGTACATATATTCACTAGCATTAATTATATTAATTTATTTGTGTATATATTACAGGGCAGAAGAACTCGAAACGTTAAGCTAGATGCGAGACAATATAGTCAAGCTATACAAATGGTGGAATTTTGTCAATCCACATTAAAAAAAAAAACAGAAACTAACACCGGTTGGCGGAAAATCTTAAAATATTAAAAAACTGTACGTACGAATATCTGTAGTTGTATAAATAGTTTTAACTTATGTTAGTACTAGTCGAGCTGATAAGTGATTTTAGTAATATTGATTGATGTTTAGGTAATGAACACAACGCATTATCAAAATTTATACGTGGACGAACCAGTTCGACGGTAACAAAGCGTTCGTATTTAGAGGATCTTTCTGAAAATCATATTTCTACATTCGAATTTTTAACTTCGTTTATGAGTTTGAAAAATGAGATTTTGGAAACAGTTTCTGTTATATCAGAAGACCAAAAGTCAAAATTTTATGTTGACAAAATTGAAGATATTAAATATTAAAATATTAAAGTCAACATTTTATGTTGACAAAATTATAATGTTTGGCCAGAGGCTAGAAAATATAGAATAAAACCCCAGATTCGGATAGCAAATTTAATCAGTTATTTAAATAAACTTTAGCGGAAATGCTGAAACCGAGTATGGAACAAATTAAGAGAACAATGCCAGGGAAAATTGTACGTAACAATATCAAATCAAGAAGTGAAATAATGCAGCTTTAACGTCAACATGAAAATTCTTTGGTTGGGATATAGTCCAGATGAATTAATAGACCAAGGATTTTTGGTTAAAATTAAGTTTTCGACAGCGAGAAAAACAAAGTCGATTAAAGAAATTTTACCCAGTTTAAATTATTTGGTTTTAAAATATGGTGAATATTTTTTTAAACAGTCTCACTCATATTATGAGCAAGTACAATTAGGAATGAGTGTATTAAATTTAGAATATACGGATTTTGTTCTATACAGTTCTTTTAATGAAAAATCTTTATATAGAATAAGTTCAAAAAGATATTAATTTTTATAGAAATATGCTACAAACTTTAAAAGTGGTTTACTTTGATAAAATGTGAAAATATTTAAATAGAATTAATTATGAATTATTGTTGTAATATATGTAAGATATATCGTATTTTCTTAAAACTGGTTTATACATATATGTATATACAGGATGTACCTATCATAAGTCTGGAATATTGATATTTATAATCACTCGTATATCCATGGCAACTAAAATTCATTTCCGTTAAAATCTGTAAAACTTAATCAATTCGCCACGATTTTTCTCTTTTTATTTTTAAATAAAGTATTATTATTTTTTGATATTTTCATATAGAGAAAAAAATTTATCTTTCCAAAGAGTAAAAAAAATCATAGCATGCCATTTAAATAAAATGTCGTCCCGTTCATTGTTAAAAAATGACTATCGACAAAAAATATTTGATGTTGCCAAAATATCCGCAATCATAAACTCTCCAGACTTTTTTTTTACATTATTTAGATTAAATGATTATTTCAAGAGATAATATCAATATTCCATACTTATTTCACAGCCTGTATAATAATATTAATTATGAGTAAATTTATCATCATCCAAGATTGGTTTTGACAAATTTACTAGTGAACATACAATTGTCATCATCTCACTAAGTATGGTACTAGTGACCAGTCAAATTTATTTGGGAATTCACCACACGTCAGTCAACCAATAGGATCACGAATTTGTTTGAAAATGAACCAAATAAATTCATCGCTGGTGCAATTGATAACGGAAATACCACTGTTAATAATATCCTTGGTTACGAATAAAATAAATGTTATTTTCAATATTTTCATAAACGTCAATTCTACATTTTTTCAGTGTACATTTAATATTCAAAATGTTCATCACTGTAATACCAAATTAATAATGTGCAAATAAATACCTAACTATTCTTGTTAATTAACTCTTGTTTGATAAATTCTCAAGCCGAATACAACTCGTAGTATGAAAATTGACAGATAATATTTTGACATAAATATACATTCGTTATTATGGAAATGCAAACATAACGAGTGCAAAGGACGAGTTGTATTTCATAATTTATGTCAAAATATTTTCAGCAATTTTCATACTTGTTATATTATATATGAAAATACTTGATATATTTTAATTTTTTGAATTGAACGTTCAACGTGAACTCGCGCTCTTGCTATTGAAGCAGTTTTTAGTGTTTCTTCTTTTGCAAATTGCTGTTTTTTACGCAGAAAAGATGGTCTTATTAATTTAATTCCATTTTTAGCAAATTTTTTTCAATAAGAATACATTTATCCACCATAATTCCATCTTGAAATGAATCTAATAAATTAATTATTTTTTTCAACATTAAAAATAGCTTTATCTGATACACGGCCTCCATATGCACAGCTGACTTGTGCTATCAGTCCTGCTGGAGAAACAGATATTAAAAACTTTGCGGTATGTGCTTTCTTATAATGAGTATAAGCTCTAATTTTACAATCTAACGAAGATGATTTTTGAACTGGTACTGCAGTAGCGTCTATAATAATTCGAACTTTCCTGTATTCTTGAAAGCAGCTAGATAAATTTCGTAAATTATCTTCCTTAGTTGGACAATATATTGCAGGTTTCAAAGCATAATATAACAGAATAATATATTCATGATAATAATTTTGTACAGTTATTGAAGATAGTTCATACATTACAGACAATGCGCGAAAACTCAAATCTAATTTTAACTATTAAAATTAGACATATTTTTTTTTCAGAATTGTAATATTAACAGTACAAGACATTTACTACTTTGTATAATTTCACAGAATACATTATTTTTAACCAATGAACTATTTAAATAAAACAAAAAAGACAAAAAATTGTCCATGTTGCTAATACATAGTGAAACCAATTCAATAATAAATATTAAATTAATTAATTTTCTAAGTTCCACAGATTTCAGCCCCCAAGTCCAAGTCAACCTACTAGAAATATTATAATTTTTATTATTATTAATGAACTATTTAAATAATGCTCGTTAATAAATCTCTACTACCTTATCATCGATAAAAAACTTCCTTATACCTGGTGAAAAACTTAAATTTGCCACTTTATGAACAGTAAAATTACAATCGTCGCAATATCCATTGTTTTCCCTGTTCCTCTAGTTCACAATTTTGCCACTAGACGTCAGCCACTTTGATTTTTTTTTGCGAATTTAATTTTTTTCTCAAAGGATACAAATTAAAATTGGATAAAATTTGTATATGTTATAGAGGACCATATTTTTAGATATACATAAAAATTTTAATTAAAAAGCGAGCTTGACATTTTTGAGAAATTCAAGTCCAGTTTTGAGCCGTTTTCTATCAATTATTTGTACATAAATTTAATAATATGTAGTTTATTACACCTTGCAGTATTGGCTTTAAAATTATATACAATTCATCATAAGTTTCATTCATAAAAACAAAGGTATATTATTTGATATTGATCAAGTCAAATCAAGTATTCTGCAGCTAACTTAAGATTTAATTAAGCGGATGTTACACCTCAATAGGTTATTATAGTACTTATTATTGTTTATGTGTACGCAGTTTCATAACCGCTAGATATAAATGGGCCTATTACAACCTCATTTAAATCAAAATTTCACTTATTTGTTTATTGTTTAATAAAGCATACGCAATTGTTTACATGTGTATGATATTTCATAGCTTAGAGTTTAATTGGGATGGTTTTATTGAAATCAATTGTTGATTGTTTTTTAAAGTACACGTAATTGTTTATATGTGAACGAAATTACATAGCTGAAATTTAAATAGGGGAGAAATAAATAGTCTATTATTGGAGTCGGAAAAAGTCACACATGACGTGCATGGCGGTGACTTCATTTCGCTGTTTATTTGTAGTGCTCATTTATTCTATTGCTGGGTGTCTTATACTACTATATAGATCAATGTATCAATTTTCAGTTAAATGTTTATTGTAGTAATCTTTATTGTTTATAAATATAGTAAATTATCCGTAATCAAGTTTAATAGTTATGGAAATAATGAATCTATTGCTGGCTAATGTTTTATTGAAGAACTGTTACTGATAGCCAGCAATACATTTGAACGGTAGAACTATAGTTATGGTAGGTTAGGGTAGCGCTGAGAAAAAAATATTACCTCTTTCACACCGAACTATTAGTTTGATTTGTATCCTTACTATTAATATAGCATTTCGTCGTCAGATGTCACTACTATTTACGCTCTGCTAAGACTTATAATTTCACTATAGATTTCGCTGTTTAAAATCCAAGTCGATAATAACAATTATTATTAATACAAAATACACTAGAACCAAGCAACATAATCCCCCAACTTCATCCTAAATTTTTGTCAATTTTAACTAAAATTATTAGACCGCAATCAGCTATGACAAGTAAAAATTGTGAAATAATACTTAATATTCTATTAATTCCATTAGGATTTTATTAATTTTAAAACGAAATTATTACAGAAATCTAATTTTATGTGAAACTAATTCACTTTTTGTCAGGGGACACTCAGCTTGATTGTATTGTAGACAGATATTTATAGGTTAATTTTTCTAATACATGTTTTTACTTTATTTCTTACCTCTTTCTCTACCCTTTCTCTATTCTTCAATGTCACTGGATTTATAAGTCTTGCTCTTAGCTTTTAAATTATTACTCAGTTCATTGTTCACTTTATAAATAATATGCTTGTTTGGCAGATTCGAACTTCACACTTCACTTGTCAACCACATACTCAAAATGCAACCTATTTTGTTTGTTACATCCTTGAAATAAAATAAACTAATACATATTTTAGGCATTATTGGTATGGCCCACTACCGTATTGATATATTTTTGCACGTGAGGGAGTAGCTATTCAACTCTCTAATACTCAAACACTGCTTAGCGAGCACATAGCTTTATGCAGATGCTTAATCATGAAACATCATAAAATGAAAATACCTAAAATGGCGGATTTAGCAAAGATCCGAACCAAAATATAGTGGTTATATATTCATACTATTACACAATAGATGGCAATTTAGTGTAATATTAAAAAAAATTAAAATTGTTTATTTTTAGGATAATTTATACTCCGCATTATTTACAGAACAACAAGCAAATTTAGACATTGTGTCATAATGTAATGTTCCGTAATAATAATGCACTGTATAGTCTTCAAGTTTATGATGAAAAAATTAATGCTTTGAATGCCAAAATATATTTTCAAGGTATTTCATGAAGATATTGTTCTGAACAAATTTTGTTCAGAATGGTTAATATCTTGTTTAAATTTATTGGTACATATAAACCTGCTAAATGATTAAATTTTATTTTGATTTTCACAGTAGTGCTAGTACGAACTTTGTCAGCAATACAAACCCAGGCACATATAATTAATGTACACAAATCTACAACTACAAGTTTTAGAGCATCAAATTCTGCATCTAAATCAGTAAACAGAATTACTTTTACTTGCTTTGTAACGACAGAAATTAAAGATGAAAATATCGAAAATTACGTTAAAAATATTAATAGCCATGGGAATTGAACAAAAAAATAAATAAATGCTTGACGTTTTATCTGTCAAAACATCAACGTTTGCCGTTGTGACAGATAAAATGTCAACGTTTGACGTTGGACCTGCATGAGAAAATATTTATATTTTATAAAACATTCATAATTAAGTAGGCAAGTAAACAGTTTATTTAATTAATTTTAATATCAGAATAAAAATTTATTTATAACAAATTTAAACTTTAATGGACATAATAAATACATATTCTAGTCTAGAGTCTTTCGTAAAAATTACAGCGCATATTTGATAGCTGCCGGACTGTAATATTCCTGCATTCCTCTGCAATTCTTTGTTTTAGAGAATCCACATTTGGGTGTCTACTTTTGTAAATTTTAATTTTTAAGTGACTCCACAGAAAGAAGTCATTAGGTGACAAATCCGCTGATCGAGCTGGCCATTTTATCTGTCACGTCAAATGTTGATGTTTTGACAGATAAAACATCAAGCATTTATTTATTTTTTGTTCAATTCCATGGCTATCAATATTTTTAACGTAATTTTCGATATTTTCATATTTAATTTGTGTCGTTACAAAGCATGTAATAATAATTCTGTTTATTGATTTAGATGCAGAATTTGATGCCCTAAAACTGTTATTTAACGCGTTTTTGCATAAAATAATTAGTTAAAGTCCTATGACCGGCTGAGCGAGTCACCATCCTGTATATATATATATATATATATATATATATATATATATATATATATATATATATATATATATATATATATATATATATATATATATATATATATATATTTATATTTCACATATACTCACTACTAAAGATAAGATCATCTATTCATTTACATATTTAACATATTTCAATTATAAATCGGCCTTGTATCATTGTTTAATCGATAATCAAAATACATTTTTCATTAAAAATACATACGTTACTAGATGTGGATTGTTGATTAAAAAAATCATTTTCGGTTGACAACACAAAGATCAGCAACGTAAAAAGAAAAACAAATTAAAATAATAACTAATATAATTGTATATAGAACAGACATTCAATGATTATATATATATATATATATATATATATAGTTTTATACAATTGTATTATTGTGAAACACCATAAAATATATATTCCTTTGATGGCCAATTTAGTAAAGATACGAACCAAAATATAGTGGATACATGTTACACTATTACCAAAGAGCAAACATTACATGTAATTTATGCTCTTTGCTATTACCCATTAAATGTCAACTTATTGTATTATTGGGAATGCACGCATCGTTATAATATTCAAGCACGCTCTATTTTTCGTGCACTGTTCTGTGCATACACAGTTTTGGTCAAATTTCTAATGTGTCGATTTAGTAAAGATACGAACCGATTGTTGGCGGCTATATGTTTAATCTATCTCTCACTAGATGTAGACTGGTGTATTTAAAATTTGTAATGTTTTTACACAAATTTAGTAACACCATATAAGTATTGATTGATATAAAATACATACATTGCCAAAATCATCAATTGTACAACTAATTGTAACTTATAAAATATTCAGCAATGTTAATTGAATAGTGATCATGAAACAAGTAGGCAGTATTAAAGTTCAAATGACTACAAATATTTATTTAGAAACAAAACAGACAATGGGGTCCAATACAATATTTCAAGATAAATTAAATTACTCTGTACAAAAATATGCAACTAGGTGTGTACAGGAAAACTTATTTTAGATAACAAATAAAATAGTAGTCTATATCCTTTTTATTAGCTGAAATCGTATTATTATACGGGGATAGCACCGAAAATATATACTTATTAACTATGAAAATAAAACAAAATTTGAAAGAAATAGTTTTTTATGTTGCTCTAAATAATTTTCTTTAATTCTACACATTTATAAATTCGTTGAAATAAGAAATACGTCCTTAAGACACCTAAAAGATCATATTTTCGAAGGCTTCAACCGCTTCATTTATATAGTAATAAAAACCACGAATTTTATTCTTTAATGTGTTTTCTGACACCATTAAACAAGAAGTTGCTTTTGAGCAGGAGTTAAATTATGACGTATTCGACGACACCAAACTTTCCTGATTCTGACAAGATCATGTGAAATTTTATTAATAGCTGTCATTTCAATGCCTAAAGTAGACCGTATATCTGTAGATAATCTGGGTAGTCTGATTTATTGGTATTGATGCATAGTCTGATTCGTCCTGGGACACAGTATAAGGTAGACCCATAACTCGGCTAAATATTACGTCTGAAAATGCAAATCTATATGATTAGTACATATTACGAATAGCAGCTATTTTTTCATCTGTAACTGAAGAAATTGACCGACTTTCGTTTAATTCATCACTGAGGGAAATTCTATCAAATATGAATAATTTATAACAGTTGTAAACTGGCCAAACGCTAGGTACATCATTGTCAGTTACAATTCAAAGCCTTTCAATGCGTTCTTTTAATGAGTGCGAATTTTTAAAATCACGAAAAAACACTCCTCGATAATTTTATATCACACAATCTTTATCTTATTTTAAATTATTGACTACAGATAATGAAATCTAACAAGAAGCATTTGCATTTATTTTTCATGTCTGCTTTGAGTATTTGTGTTTCCTCATATAAATTATTTCGAACACAATTTAAGATTCTGGTGAATATTGTACAGATTGTTTTTATACCTACGCACGAAACTTTAATAGGTTATATAATTTAAAATACTGATTATAAAATGAAAAGATTTGTTTTGATATTTGCAAAAATAAGTCCACTTTATTTCAAGTGTGTAATTTTGGTATTATAGGTTTAATAAAAACTTTCTTTACTTATTAATTATATTTATAATGCAATAAAATTATAACCGCTGCTTACAAATAATCCCTTATTATGTAAGTATCTAATATACATACATTTTACTTCATTATTGACATAATAAATATTTAAATTTGCTATCAAACAACTAGTAGTAAAATGTACACATAATTCTTTTTGTTCTATAATTAGTATATTAACATTTCGTGCATCGGTATAGTAACACTATAGATGAAACTATATCAACAATCATGTTTATATTTATTAACAGTTATTATCATGTCGACTCGATGGGTCGAATTTAAGTGATCTGTGTCAATAATAATTATTGTAATAAATTTATTATCCGTGTAAAATAAGCTCAGTTTATTTGAAACTGTTATTATGATAAGTTATATAATTGATATTTATGGTCTTTTACTGCAGATATTCTCGTGATTTTCCACTTTTTTATTCAAACAAGTATTCCCTGTACGTCCTCCAAAAAGTGCATCGCGGGCTTGCAAAGGTTATATGATGATTATTAAGCTCCGTTCGTAAATTTTTTGAGCCAGTAATTTTCTAAATTCAAATTCCCACATAGATATGACTGTATACCCTCAATTTATAATTTTGTCTAATTTTTCTATAGTTCTTTGATATCTGTATTCCAAAGTTTCTTTTGAGGAATTAAAAACTTGTTTATTTCTATTTGTCCTATAGCATAATTGACAGCCGTGTCAAATACATCAAAAAAATTCAAATACTGATTTATTTGGAGCATCTACTTTAAATATTTTATAAATTACAGCTTCAGCACCATGTCCAGCATGTTGAATTTGTATACCTCGCGAATTTTTTTCATTAATTAACCATTGTAAGGCTATTTTAGATTGATTATCTTTTAAACGGTAACCTCATGCGGGGCGGTTATAGCTATTGTATTTGGCTTTATAAATAACCGACAATAAACTCTGTTACATGCTGAAGCAATGGTAACTGCTTCTGTAAACAGATCCACTTTGCAATCATGTATGAAAGTTTTACTAAATTGCTCGCAAGCACGACGTTATATGTCAACGTCCGATACGCAGAATTCGATTATTTCCGTCTCCATGCGAAATACAACATTTTCCTGTGTTTGTTTAGCATGCCATTTCAGAAAATTTTGTCGTACAGAAGTAGACATATTATCTACATCGTAAAATTCGGGCCCCGGTAGTGGTCCTATACAGTTTTTATTTTGAATTGTGTGAAATAAATGGGGACAGTAACCTTTTTTTATTGAAGATGGTAAATCCATTGCTTTCGGTAAAGCAGATAATGGCATAGGAAGATAATTAATAGAATCTATGAATTTAGTGTTATTAATTTGTAGTACAAGAATTTTTGATCCATTTAATATTAATTTAGGTTTAACTTGGCCTTCTTTTACTAAAAACTTTAAAATAAACTGACAGTCGAACGCTTTAGCATTATGTACATATTTGTTTTATATCTTCGTTGTCGCAACACTCAGAGCACACTTGCTGCGCTACACACAAATTAACTTCATGTTCTAAATTATCACCAAGTTGTTTCTTGTGACGAGTCTCAAAATCATAATAAATAAATAAACTTTTGCTTTTTAATGTAGTTTTGTCCTGTAAAATGTAACACAAATGTCCGGGATTTTTATAAGTTTCACAAAATTTACAGTACGTTTCACCGCACACATGCTGTCTATTTTTATTGTAATTGTATATCTTAAAACACTTTGTACACTTATGCACTTTTATACAGACAAATTTTAAATGATTGTCAAAGTATATTTGTCCTCGAAACTTTCTTTTACACAGATCACAATAAATAAAATTCAAAGTAGGAAGGCATGCGGGAGAATATAAATTTACAATATGAACATATATTATCACATCTATGACCACCTCTAATACTATACGGAACGTGACATTGTTTACAGAAATATCTACATGAAAATGCAGCAGTTAAACTTTTTATTACTGAATAATGATTTCGATAGTGAAGTAGATTTAATCTTTAATTTTCTTTATTGTCTATTTCTATAATGCCCGTTTTTTACGACACAATTCTGCATAATTAAGCCCGTGTCCGCGTATTCTCCCTGAACCCGAGGGAGCTGATACTCTGGTTAATACGATTGTAAATTGTCCATCCGCAAACACATTTTTATTACTCTGTAGAATAGTTCGAATTGCATCCCATACAACATCCATATGTAATAGATGTGCACGACGAAAACTTAACCACGCCGGCCCGTTCTCCAGTCGGGGTGTGTGAAATATAAATCCCACATAGTTATTTGGACTAACGGTTTTAATTACATGTTCAATAACATCTTGGTGGCCTTTCTGGAACCATGTAATAGGGTTATTTCCCTCTGATATTAAAGTAAATCGAGGACTAGCTGGTGTCACTTCCGTATTTTCATCGCTACCCCCACCAATTTGCACTGCGTTATTAATAGTATTTTCACAAAAATTTAAAAAGTCATTGTAATTTGCCTGCTCTGCCAAAGAAGATTCTACGAGATCTTCGCAAATGCTAAAGAAAGCATCAAAATTTGCTTGATCATTCATAGCGATACAGAATACTAAAAAGAACACGAACAGCGTCTACCTGACTGGTTTTTTCCTTTGTCGGGGCATTCTTTTATATGTAGGTCGAAAATCTACGGTCTTTTGTTAAAATATATATACCTGTGTTTGTTTTCATCCCCTCTCATTTATAAACGGTCTTTTAAAAAATCTCTATAGATAATTAGTAATTTATATCAATTCTATAACATTAAAACTAACGTATTATTATAAATTCAATACAAAGAAAGAAATTTTATTTAATCTATAACTGCAAAGGCATATTTCATCTAGATAAGGTTATTGAAATAGAAATTTTGTATTTTTATTATATATTTATTTTCTCTTAAAATAAATGTGTTGACACAGCTTACATCTCTAAATAATTTATAATAATAATAATTAAATAATTCTATAAATACTCTTTAAATTAACATTTTCTTCCCACACGTATTTATATAAACTTTTTGGTAATGCTAATTTATTTCTAATACTATAAATAACTACGTTTTGTACAAATTTTTTATATATACCACTAAGGTATATGTATATATATATATATATATATATATATATATATATATATATATATATATATATATATATATATATATATATATATATATATATATATATATATATATATATATACATCAGTCTAACAATTTGACTTCCATACAAGAAAACAATCATTTGGCGTCCATGGTAAATACTGATCCTAGACGCCTGCTTGTTCGTGTATATACAATATTTTACCTTCCCTAATTATGTGGACGTAAGGAAATTTCGAAAAATGAATATTTAAACAAAACAATATATGCGAATAATTTGGCGTCCGTACTTTATTCGTATTTTTGGCGTCCCGCGTATATATTTTACAGGTTTACTAACAATTTGGCGTCAGAAATAAATATACGTTTACAGAAAGCTATCAATCGGGCAACCTGCACTGTTGCCATATATTTTTTCAATTGCATCGGCATGGAATACAATTATAGATGTCAAACATGGTAACATTATTTTTCTCCTTATAGTGCATACAATTTCAAATAATGGATATAGTTTTTGAGAAGGTACATATTAATTTGATGAGGTAATTTATTTAATTCACTAAACATTGAAACACTTTTTTGTATATAAATTTCGAATAAAAACTTTAATTTTTAACCAGTTCTTATTTTCTAATTCTACTGGATATTTCTCTATTAGTGCTTCACACTCGAGTTTCTTAGGTGTTTATTTTGATTTCACATATTCTGCAAAGAATTGTTTAGTTATTATTTTCTGTTCTTCTGTCCATGGTACTAAGTTTCTTTTCTTTTTTACTCGCAGATTTTTTGTTTTCAAATTTCCTTCCACGTCATTGTTTTCTTCCTGAATACCTGAATCCTCGTTTTTAACTTCTTCTGTCTCTAAAATATTTTGCACCATGTTATCTACAGTTTCTTTTTCATCTATTTCTATTTCTTCTTCCATATTTAGATCTATCTCTTCTAATGATTTTCCTTTAAAATTGGCAGCAGATCCCTTTTCCATTACCATAAGTAATTTTGTTAATTTCGCTGTTTGATAGACATCGTCAGGGAGACGATACTATTTTATATGTATATTTGATGTGTGACCCATAAAATTAGCCAATTGTTCAATATCTCCTTCGGACATTTGGCCTAGACTAGGGAATCCAATACCGGTCAAAAATTTCAATACCGGTATCTCGGTATTTTCGTTTTGAGAATCGGGATACCGGTATTAATACCGGTATTGAAAATTTTTTAAAAATTGAACCTATTTAACATTTATTTACAGTAGGGTGTGGTGTGTGCGTGTGGTATATAACGGGTGACTACTTTTTTTTCCGAACATAGGAAATTCAATATTAAAATTTTGGTTTAGCGATATCTCCTTACCTATTAATTTTAGAACAAAATTGTACTGAAGAAAAATATTAGAATGAAAAACTGCATCCTATATAGAGTATAAGTTTGTTGTTCAATTGTTTTTTATGTCCGAGTTAGAAGCAAAAGAAAATACACGCTTTAAAGCAATTATCAGAGTGCCATGAGAAATAAAACAATAATTTGTTTGATGTGTCTGACATTATTTGACATATTGGACAAGAATTGTAAGCTTACTGTAATTTATTTATTTATTTATTCGAGCATTTAATTTAATAATAAAATTAATTATAGCAACTATTATTTTCTTTTTTCTACATAATCTAGACAAATAAATACCTATTATTAAGTTATCTAATTTGTTTAATTTCTCATGGCACTCTGATAATTGCTTTAAAGCGTGTAATTACTTTTGCTTCTAACTCGGATATAAAAAACAATTGACAACAAACTTATACTCTATGGATGCAGTTTTTCATTCTGAACATTTTTCTTCAGTACAATTTTGTTCTAAAACTAATAGGTAAAGAGATATTGCTAAATCAACATTTTAACATTGAATTTCCTATGTTCGGAAAAAAAAGTAGACACCCGGTAGATTAAGGAAATTTCAAATTAAACGTTAAAGTAATAAATAATAATAATATTCCGCTAAATTGTATCTTATACTTCAATTGAAAAAATACCGAAAAACCGGTATTTTTATGCTAAATACCGGTTTGAATACCGGACAAATCAGGTCCGGGATCCCGGTATTGGATTCCCTAGCCTAGACCAAACTAATTTATCCTAAAATGGGTTTTTTCCAGGAACATATAAATTTTAAAGTTCAGATAATATATTTTAATAAAATTTTGTTTTTATGATATTAGGGTATTTTCGACCGTCTCTATTGGCTCCTGTACTCAGAATCACTTAAAACACATTAATTTAATTCTTAATAATAATTAAAAATAATTGGTATAGAATCTTATTGTATAATTTTCAAATTAACGTCGTACGAGTAATTATAAGTTTTCTTGTACGGAAATGTATGATTGAATAAACGCTCAATTATTCTACAAATTTAATTATTACATAAACTTGCAATACTTTTCATAAAAATATTATGGCCAGTTAAATTATTTTAAAAAATCCTCTTACAAATAAGTGAATCTATACCTGATATTCTACGGAAGATGTGGCTGTTTCATTACCAACCATAAAAATAAATATAATAAATATATCATCACGCCTTTTACCCATTTCTGGGTGTGGCACTCTGCCTAAGCAGATTTCGGTAAGTGATATATTTTTTCGCGTTAAGTGCGGTTACCAGCCGTCAAATCACGGCCACCAAAGATATTAGTGGGAGGGGAGCCACAGGGGTAGATTTAATTTGGTGAAAATTGTTTGTCGGTTGTGGGGATCGAACCAGAGTTCTCAAGATCCACAGGCCGACTCGATATAACTGAGCCACCTACCTCATTACGAACAATTCCTTGTTTCATATCTTCCGTATATTTGCTTATCATTAGATACAGGAAAGATATTTTTGGGATCCATACCTTAAAATTATTATGCAGTTACAAATGTCTTATTCACTTACATTCCTTTACAAGTAAATTGTTATAATTGTTACCTACACATTTTAATCATATTAACTAGTTATTTTACCAAATTTGATTTGTCTATGTATATATAATAGCAGCATTTTTAAAATAAAATATATAGGTGACTCTGTAAGATATGTCGGCGGCGACGATCTCCATAGGGGATCCCCCGTTTTCTCCCGAATCTCCGATATATATTTTACACAATAAATAATAAAATTTGGTAGGTACCTAATGATCTATTACCGAACTGAGTCGAAACAAATAAAATTAATATCTTTATGTTTCTTCTAAAATAATTAGTCTATGATTTAATTTTATAGATATTTATAAAATCATTGCAGTTACAAGTTACACAATGGTGATAATATAATACGAGCTCTAACCACTAATATTTGGTACGGCTGTGTTTTTCAAATATATTAATCTTTGAAGCATTTTAAAAATTATTTGGAATAAATATATGTAATTATATTTGTACTATTTTATTAAGTTATTATAATATCTATATCAATACAAAAACTTAATTACCAAAAATGAAAATTAAAGGATTTATCCTATTATTCGTAATATAACATTTTAAAGTTAGGAAACAAAATTGTCCATAAATAATTGGTACGGCTATTTAAACTTATATTACTAGTGTGTAACGTTCTCCTATTGCCTTCTATTGTAGTTATTTTATATTTAAAGAATATTCGAGTAGGATTTGCCTTTTTATCAATCAGCTGTCATTAATATTGTCTTTTGTATTCAATAAACTGTCATTGCTATTCAACATGGTACGCAGAAAGCCTATTTCTGAAGATGTTCGAAGATTTATCATTGAAAAAAATTAAACTAGAAAACATTTATGGTGGAATTTGGAAAAATTGAAATCAATAATTATGAACATAATTGAATCTATTTCAACAGTTAAGAACAAAAATGGTAGAATTTCAAAAATTACCGAGCGGTATTTGCAAGCGTTGAATTCCATTGTCAAATCAAATATACAAAGTACCGTTCGTGATTTATCAGAAAAATGGTCAGAAAAAATAAGAAAGTCCGAGGGACACGAATGGACCCGAAAAAATTTTCATAAACTAAAATATGGCTTTTATAAGGTAAAATGTTTAAAGTGAGAAAAATATAATCTTAAACTTAAATCTTCCAGGCCAAAGAAAACCCATTTTTGACCACTATACAAAAGAAAGAACGTTTATTATGGGCAAAAGAAATACACCTTTGGGTACAGTAGCAGTGGGATACCATTATATTTAGTGATGAATCTAAATTTGAAGTATGCGTTGGTGACTCTAGAATTAGAGTAATATGGAAAAAAAGAAGTATACCATAAAGATTGTTTAAAGCGTACAGTAAAATTTCCTGCTAGTATCATGGTATGGGGTTGTATCTCCTCCAAAGGTGTGGGCAATTTGCACTTTATTGGCGGCATTGTAAATGCTCAGAAATATATAAATATTTTGGAAGGAAATTTAATTCAATTTGTAAACCTATTAATTTCTTGTGAATAATTTATATTTCAACACGATGGTGTTTCCTATCATACCGTTAAAGTTACTAAGAATTGTTTGTAAAGTAAGGGGATAAATGTTTTGAACTGGCCATCCTCTAGTCCAGATCTCAATCTTATAAAATCCTTGTTGGCAGTAATAAAATGTCGTTTAAGAAATGAGCCTCAAATAACTGTTTTAGGTTTGAAACAAAAAATTACAGAATTTTGGAATTCAATTACACCAGGTGAGTGCCAGGAACAATGTCAAAACGAGTTGAAGTGGTTAGAAAAGCAAATGGCGACGTTACGCAAAGATTAATATAAGTTTTAATAAACCGTACCAATTATTTATGGTCAATTTTTTTTCACAACTTAAAACTGTTATCTTAGAAATAGAATAAATCCATTAATTTTCATATTTGGTTATTTATCACAGTATGCACTTCTTTGAATCGTCTCAAGGGTAGAAACAATTTTAAGACCGGGCGTATTTACCGCTATAGAGGCACGCAGATAGCTTGGGCGATTTTCAACGACCCCAAGATAGAAGTTTACCATTATAAAATTGTATTTCTACCTTCGATCCTCAAACTACCCGAAAGTATATAAATCGGCTCAAACGGTGATGCATCTACCTTCTTTATACCCCTAAAATTTGCAGTGTATATATATATATATATATATATATATATATATATATATATATATATATATATACCTTACATTATATTGTTTTAATAATAAACTAATACTACTCAGCTAATTAAATTTAAAATGTTCTCTTCACTTAATACTATTTGTACATTTTTAAAACTACACAATAATTGTCTATTCTCCATCACAATAAAATCAAGTTTACTAGTATTAAAAATACGCTTGTCGGCGCATTTAGAAATGTCCACTTGATTAAAAAACCCATCACTGCTCCAATGTCAACAATGTTTATAATTATTTTTTAATTGCATTCCCTACAAACCTCACCGATACGTGCGGGATAGGGTTGGGGTCGACTCCTATAGCCAAGAAGGTACGGCGACTCGAGTCCAGGGGCAGCGGGGTGACGTCAATGAGTCTGCCGTTAAAGTCCCTGAATCGGTATTTACAGGGAATGCAAAACTCGTGGTTGTCGCGGCCCCCAGGAGAAGATTTAGCCGCGCAGCTTCTTCCCCCTCGAACAAATGCTCCTCCTTAAGCAGGGCAGGATCCAGCTCAGACTCGCTGTCCGTAAAATTAAACAGTTGCGCGTAGTGATTCTCATGATCGTTATTCTTCCAATTTTCGCCATAGGGTTCGAGGCATGGTCGAATGTAACTCGGCGCCTTCAGATCTACAGTATCTATAGACTGTGTTTTTGTTGTACAATTTTTAGCACTGACGAAATTCATGTTTTGCCCTAAAACTACTTGAACTATATAACAGAAGATGAAAAACTGTATAATGATGAAAAATATATTCTGCGTGCTTATAAGACCGTGTTTGTGATTGCGAGGGGTAAACGGAGGTAGTTAGCAAAGAAATCAAGAACCTATTGTATAAAAATTTTCCCACAGATTTTCACCCGTAAACTAAAGCAAAGATGTCGAGCGTTTCTCTTAGCAATCAATTTTTGTCCTTATCAAAGAGGAACGTTTTCAAACAGTTTACAAAGATTTTTTCACATAAACTAAACCAGACTTTAATGACTTGCGAAAGATATATCGCTTAACAGCAACACCAATATTGATGTCGGGGCGTTTCTCTTTTTGTAAATTACTAAAAAAAACAATTTATTTCAGTGCAATATAAAATATTGAGGTAAATATATTTTCGTTAAAATCACCATGACCAGAACTAAAGATTTCAGACATTAAGCATGTATTGTATTAAAGATTTTCACACACACATAAAGCAAAGATGTCTGGGGGCATTTCTCAAAGAAAACTAATTTTGACTATTTTTCCTTCAATCTAAGTTACTTAACAAAAGAATGTATTGTATTAATGATTTCAAACAGATACGCCGCCCTAACAAAGAATGTATTGTATTAATTAATGCACATGCCTGGCGCCGACCGGCACATTAACACCTATGTCTGTCTCGCGTCGAGTGGCATATCTTACTACTTATCTATATATATATATATATATATATACCGGGTGTAACACGAAAAGTGAAACATAGGCGTTTAACATGGCAAATCAGTTTTTCCGTGCGCATTGCTTCCTTAATTATTTTAGGAAAAAATGTTTCAAATAAATGTTGTAAAACATAAAATTCTACATCCGAATCAATAAACAAAATTCATTTTGACTACTTCATAACTGCAGAAATTAAATTTGAAAATTCACGTAATTTCAATTTAATAGTAATAGCCATGGAATTAAAAACAAGAGATGAACAAATGCGTAACGTTTTATACGTCAATGTCAGAATAAATTGTCAAAATCATTTTTAGGTACTAAATATTTATTTTTTAAATATTAATTTAATAATAATAAGGCAAAATATTTTTTAGATTTAAAGAATAATAAAATAATAAACTCGATAAAATATTTAAGGTAGGTCGTTATTTAACAAATTAATTAATGTAAAAATATATCACTTACCGAGATCTGCTTAGGAAGAGTGCCACACCCAGTGATGGGTAAAAGGCGTGATGATGATGATGATATAATTAATGTAACATAAATTTAAATCAATAAAAACATCAACAAACTAAATATTCTTAAATTGTTCAATTAGATGTTCAAATAGTCCACCGTTTTGAGCTAAACAATAACCTAATCTGTTGTAGAAGCTTTCTCGAGTATTCTTTAATTGTCGATTATTTATTTTCTGGCATTCTTGTAATATAGCATTTTTAAGTTCTTCTAAATTCTGGTATCTTTTTTTATAAACATAAGATTTTAAATGGCCCCATAAAAAAAATCGCACGGATTTAAATCTGGCGACCGTGCTGGCCAGTTAACTGGTCCATTTCGTCCTATCCAGCTTTCAGGAAATACATGGTTTAGATATTCCACAACTTCTCTAGTGCTATGTGCAGGGCAGCCATCATGCTGGAACCACACATTTTCTTTGTTTATTTCAATAATTTGTGGTCCAACAGCATTAATTAATAAATTCAAATATGATGCTGAATTTATTCGTTGGATGAAGAATGGGCCAATGATTTTATCACCAAAAATTCCTGCCCACACATTGACAGAACGACGATATTGTGTCCTCGATTCCACAATATTATGTGGATTATTTTGTGACCAGTACCGATAATTATGACAGTTTGGTTCGCCATTCATGGTAATTGTGCATTCATCTGTGAATAAAATACTACTTAAAAATTCTCTATTACAATTTGATTTCTCCATCATTATTTCACAGAATGAGGCACGCAGTTCAAAATCTCGTTCCAAAATATTTTGGTGGTTTTGAAATTTAAAAGGTATGTATTTATGTTTTTTGAGAATTCTATGCACTGCCATAAAATTTATATTTAGTTCTCTGGAAATTGCCCGCACACTCATTGTTGGCTCCAGTTCTATTAAAGCAAGAATATTTTCTTCATTGTTATAAATTCTTTCATTTATTTCTTTCTTGAAATTTAGTGTTCCTGTCTTTTCAAACTTTACTATAAACCTCTGAATAGTTGCCGTACTAGGAATATCATGATGCTGCCAAATAGCGCTAATATAGTCACGAATTAGTCGTAAACTATGGCCAGAATAATGCCATTTAATTATTTGCAACTTTTCTTCATCTGAATAATTATTCATTTTTGATAATAATAAACCCTAATATTGATTTAATATCACAGTTGGTCAAAATAAATACTAATAATTTGACGTATAAAACGTTACGCATTTGTTCATCTCTTGTTTTTAATTCCATGGCTATTACTATTAAATTGAAATTACGTGAATTTTCAAATTTAATTTCTGCAGTTATGAAGTAGTCAAAATGAATTTTGTTTATTGATTCGGATGTAGAATTTTATGCTTTACAACATTTATTTGAAACATTTTTTCCTAAAATAATTAGGGAAGCAATGCGGACGGAAAAACTGATTTGCCATGTTTCACTTTTCGTGTTACACCCGGTATATATATATATATATATATATATATATATATATATATATATATATATATATATATATATATATATATATATATATATACAGGCTGGTGAATCGAATAGGGCACCATAGCGTTTTCAATGCTATTTTTCAAATGTTCAATTATTGGCTTCCCTAATTATTTTATGCAGAAAAGCTTAAAATAAAAGTTTTAGGGCATAATTTTCTGCATCTAAAACAATAAACATTATTTCTATTACATGCTTTGTAACGACAGAAATTAAATATTAAAATGTCGAAAGTTGTGTTGAAAATACAGACAGCCATGGAATTGAACAAAAAATAAATAAATGCTTGGCGTTTTATCTGTCATCTGCTGTCATCAGTGTTTGATAGCAAGTGTCTTGATTCAAAATGTATAATTTAGAAGAAAAATTAGATATAGTGAAATGGTTTTACGGTCAAAATTGTGCTCGACAAATATGTGCTTTGTTTAATGTAAAGTATTCAAATCGGCACGTTCCAAGTCATACAACTGTTACAAGATTAATTCGAATATTTGAAAATTCTGGGACTTTATTAAATAATTGTAAGTGTTTGCGTAATAATAATGTAAGAAATCGAAACGTAGAATATGAAAATGAATTTAACGTTTTGCAATCAATGATAGAAAATCCAAATATAAGTTTGAGAGAACTTGGATAAAATTCTGGAATACACCACACAACAGCTTTGCATATTCTCAAAAAACATAAATATCACTCATACAAATATAAATTTCACCAAGAACTGCTTGAAAGAGATATGGAAAATCGAAGCGAATTTTGTTTTCAAATGATGGAAAGAGTAAACAATGGAGATAGAAATTGTTTAAAACAAATTTGCTTCACGGGCGAATGTACATTTACGTTACATAATGAGCCGAATGTTCAAAATTGGAGAACATGGGCTACATTGTACAATACCTACCAGGACACAATATCCCCGAAAAATTAATGTTTGGGCAGGTATTCTCGGTCAGCGCGTTATAGGGCCTTTTTTATAAATGAAACTTTAAATGGTGAACGATTTCTTCAACTTTTAGAAGAGGAAATAGATCCGGCAGTGACAGAAGTTGTTAATGAGAACAAAGATATTTGGTTCCAAATGGACGGTTGTCCTGCACACAACACTGCCATAGTGCGGGAATTTTTAAATAATAGTTTTAACAACAAAGTTTTCGGACCTAATTATTTTATTAACTGGCCAGCGAGGTCACCTGATCTTTCTCCCAATGATTTTTTTCTTTGGGGTCATTTATAATCTCGACTCTACAATGGCAGACAATTTCAAGATATTGTGACGCGGCAATCGTCTAGTATCGAAATTTATTATTTTATCTTATTTAGGACCAATTAGTTTACGTTGTGTTTTACGTTGTGTTTATTTGATTTTACTAATGACCAGATTCTTTAATTTGAAGTCGTGAATGTGGTAGGTTATGAGGAAGTAGAGAAATTACACATTGCAACTATTTAAAGGTTATTTATTTCGACTGTGGAGATACAAAATCCTCTGGTATTCACCTGACACCTGAGGGAAACCACAGAAAACACACAGGCAGAGGAATTCAAAATCAGTAATGGATAAATCAAACATAACATGATAACATGACAAAAAACATAAGATGTAAGCAAAGAGAGTGAAGCAGTAGTTACGATAATGGTGTCGTCTGCGGCCTTGGTGTTTGACAGATGAATCTCGGCACCCACGATCACGAACGCAGGGTGACTCTGAATCCTCGTGCAGACGGACTCGGCCAGATGATCTGTTATCGCCAAACTGTTGTATCTTAAGTGGAAAAGCCAGGCGTCGTCGACATCTGAAACTTAGAACAAAGACCACCGAGTGTCACCGTGATGACAGCCAGCGGGTGATGCCAGGGAAGAAACAATTGTTCCCTGAGTTATGCCGTGTAAATAGCGGGGCTAGCAATGCTAACGCAGGTAGCGATTGGACGGCCTGTCGGAGGTCGGCGGTAGACGGGAACTCATCAGTGACGGCTGGTAGGCTAGCAAGGCCAGCGCAGCCGGCGGACAGCGCGACATCGGCCTGCAGTAGGCCGTGGCAGCGTGCGGGAACCCCTCGGCGACGGCTGGTAGGCTAGCAAGGCTAGCGCGGATGGCGGCAGCGGCCTGCGGGCACCTCTCGGTGACAGCTGGTAGGCTAGCAAGGCTAGCGTGGATGACGGACCGCGGCCTGCAGTAGGCCGTGGCAGTGTGCGGGAACCCCTTGATGACGGCTGGTAGGCTAGCAAGGCTAGCGCGGATGACGGACCGCGGCCTGCAGTAGGCCGTGGCAGTGTGCGGGAACCCCTTGATGACGGCTGGTAGGCTAGCAAGGCTAGCGCGGATGACGGACAGCGGCTTGCAGTAGGCCGTGGCAGTGTGCGGGAACCCCTTGATGACGGCTGGCAGGCTAGCAAGGCTAGCGCGGATGACGGACAGCGGCCTGCAGTACGCCGTGGCAGTGTGCGGGAACCCCTTGATGACGGCTGGTAGGCTAGCAAGGCTAGCGCGGATGACGGACAGCGGCCTGCAGTAGGCCGTGGCAGCGTGCGGGAACCCCTCGGTGACGGCTGGTAGGCTAGCAAGACTAGCGCGAACGACGGACAGCGGCCTGCAGTAGGCCGTGGCAGCGTGCGGGAACCCCTCGATGACGGCAGGTACACCTCCGTGTGTCACCAGAGTAACGGTCGGAGGCAAGATATGTCAGTGAGGGAATAATCCTTCACTCAATTATTTCTGTGCTCAAAGAGCTAATATTTCAAATCTGGGTAAATAGTCCCCAGAAATATATATCTATCACAAATTAGAAGGTCGTGAATCTTCGCCTTTGTGATTCTTATTATGTGCTCAAAGAGCTGTCTCAATTAATTCTGGGTAAATAGTCCCCAATTATTTATCTCAAGTTAGAAGGTCGTGAATCTTCGCCCTTATGATAATTATGGTGCTCAAAGAGCTATGTCTCAATTAATTCTGGGTAAATAGTCCCCAAATATTCATCTCAAGTTAGAAGGTCGTGAATCTTCGCACTTGTGATAAGGATTGTGCTCAAAGAGCCAGTTAAAATAATACGGTGCCCTCACAGAACGTGCAACAACCAAGAATAGTCAAGTCGCAACTGAACTGTGGAGATAGATGATGATGATAATGATGATCTCACAGAGCGTGCAACAACCAAGGCTAGTCAAGTCGCAACTGGACTGTGAGAGTAAGACCTACGGAACGTGCAACAACCAAGAATAGTCAAGTCGCAACTGAACCGCAGGAATCGATGATAATTTGCTCGCAGAACGTGCAACAACCAAAAATAGTCAAGTCGCAACTGAACTTTGAGAATATGACCAACAGAACGTGCAACAACCAAGAATAGTCAAGTCGCATCTGAACTGAAGCTGATCCTGGCCGAAACCAAGATCCCGTTCCTGGATAAAACATCGTGTTTTATACAGGTAAGCGCCGCCCTCGATCCTTGATTGAACTGCGATCGAAGATGCCATTTCCCTAAGCTAAACAGAAATCACAAAATATTTCGGGGAAAACAGTTGTTTATGTTACTCTTATTTGTTAACATCGTCTTGGCGTGATCGAGGACAAAAGATCAGGTTTTGTATGTGTCAGAGTGAGCTAACAATCTTTCCAATCTCTCTTATTTGTCGCGAGCAATTCCCAAATACTCAGAGTGACTTGGCGGGGTGAAATTACTGCATGTTTATTCGTTCGTTGGCTTCTTGTAGGAATTCTCACCCATGGTGGTGGTACGTCGGGTGCTCTGGTTCGTTATTCAATGCGATCGAGACAGCTATAGTCTACATCGAGTGGATGAGAAAGAGACGGAACGAAAACGTCTTAAATTTTGCCCCCTCTTATTTCCAAACCCTTTTGTATTTTTATCAAATGTTTCCTCGCGCATGTAATTTCTTCAAAATGCACTAATTACAATAATATGAATTAAATCAACGCGAGAGCTACTTGTACAAAAATGTGATAGAACTTTACATATTGTCATGTATCGTCTTTGCAACCTAACTCAGAACAGGGTTGGTTTCCCTATATTTTTAATGGGCTGCCGATGTATTGTACATCTAGATGTTACTGAGGACATGCGATGCTTTAACTAAATTGACTCGTCTAGTTCATCGCGTTCTTCTTGATATGGTAAGAGTATTAATCTAGTTTCCACATTCTCTGATAATTTTAGTTTGAGAAACACAAATTTATAGGCACGGCCCTGGTAACTACCCTCGGCTAGACACTTGACACTTGGCCGGCGACATTCCCGGGTGTTGGTTAACGTCTTTCAAATCTTGGTCGTTTGTATTAATTTATGATACTGCATTTTTTGTGTTTTGTTTACATTTGCAAGCACCCGATTAGTTTCGGCGTTCTAATAATAGTTACAAAAAAAAAAAAAATATGCGTGGATTATTGTTAAACATAAAAAATTATAATCAAGTGTAATTGGTGTACCGTCTCAATCTCCCCCTGATATTAAAATTGAAGTTCATGAGTATTTTAATGTCATCCTGTGCTGGTACACCTATACTGGGATGGGCGTGTAGTCTACTGCAAGTAATCTACGCCATTCTCTACGTGTAAACAATCATGTAGTCTACGTCTTAATTTTTCATGTAAACAATGTAGACTATGCAGACAATGAAAACACCTGTGTTCACTTAAGTCAGATTAGAAATTTTATCCCTAGGACTAGGGAATTTTAAAAGTTGTTAGAGATTGTTATTATTATTCTAGGGATTACATGAAAAGAAAAAAATTAGTTGTGCAGGGCAAAACGTTCAAAATTTGTCAACTGGTTATTGTTAAAAATAGCGCCAAAGAAAACTCAGTTTGGTGAGATGGCGCGTTGATCGATTTTAATAATATGATAGTTCGCCCAAGACCCAAAACAAACATTCGTCTAGTAATGTACGAGCACTTGCTTTGTTAGTTTTATTATATAAAAGACCGATAATGACCCGAGCTCACGAATACGAATACATGTACTAGTTACAAAGGAATAAATTTAGATTATGTTGAATTTTACAACTCTCAGATGTATTATCTACATTGTCTACGTCGCTAGAATTGTCGACGTATTGTCGACGTGTAGATGTAGGCAATTAAAGATTACACGTAGATGCACATCTCTGCACCTATAACATAAGATCAGAACAAGACAAGAAAAGAAACAAACGCCCAAGAATAACAGAGCGTACTTTTTGCAGCAGTTGATTATCTGAAACTAACAAGAACATATACACGACAAATTAAACAAAAATATCCTTCGCTCTAAAACAGTAAACATATACATATACATACACATACACACATATATTCACACATACATTCAGTATTGAAGGTGACCCTCGGCAGTAGTAGATTTGATCTGTTACACATTTTTGGTACGCTAATTGTGGTAACCAACCGTCATTCCAGGTTACCCAAGGATACAAATATACCAGAAGTTGTACGCGAGTGGCCACTGCGTTTTTAGATAAGGTTCCTGCATTTGTCTTCATTTAATTTCCGAGAAAGTACAATTTAGTACTATAACAATTAGAGTAACTTCGTTTTTCCGACTACTTTGTTAAAGTTTATTCCTTCTTTAATTCTGAATTCGTAGTTGAAGATCAAACCTTTTTCGTTAATTCATTGTTAATTCAAAATATTAAAAACGATGTAGCACTTGGATTAAATCCGTGATCACAAATTTTTCTTTTTTTGATTTTTTCCTTCTTTCTCAGCATTACTTTTGTTTATGGGAATTTCTTTCCCATTTTGTAGATGTGGTAAGATATTTGCTGGCCTTATCAATTTCTTTGAGCTTTTTCTTTCTTCAAAGTGAGCATGGACTTTTTCCCCATAAATTTTTTTTTTTTTTTTGTTATTTTGACTTGTTTTACATTTCGTCTCCGGCTATTATCCTAAGATTTTACTCGGTGATCCTCGTGCCGTAGTTTGTTTTTCCGATGGTTAACTAAGCTTACTAATACGATCGTTACTCGTAGGCAATTCTAATACGTTTGATAAATTAAATATTTTTAAACGCATTCTGGTGTAAATAATATAATACTGCCGCCTACTAAAGAATATAATGTGCTACAAAATAAATTATTGATATTTTTCTCCCCCGGTTTCTAAAGTTCGAGTGAAGGCCTATAAAACAAAACAATAATAGTGTTATTTGTGCTTAGACGCTATTGTCCTGTAAAACGAGAATTGTTGTTTCTGTAAACATTGAACACAATCAGAATGATAACAATTGATACAAGCCTAACATGAGGTACTAGCTATCAGTTAAACATTCGTTGGTGCTCTGTAACATAATACACAAGACAAATACATTACAAATTATGTACTCAACACAAATCATAAGCCATACTGAAAAAAACACAAATTATTAGTTATTATTTCTCTCCCCCAAACAGATATTCATGTAAAGATGTAATGAACATAAAAGTAACAATATATTTTCTCTAATTTCCAACCACCACACTCAACCTCAAGAACTTCAAATCCTGGTCACGGCACCAATTCTGTGACGCGGCAATCGTCTAGTATCGAAATTTATTATTTTATCTTATTTAGGACCAATTAGTTTACGTTGTGTTTATTTGATTTTACTAATGACCAGATTCTTTAATTTGAAGTCGTGAATGTGGTAGGTTATGAGGAAGTAGAGAAATTACACATTGCAACTATTTAAAGGTTATTTATTTCGACTGTGGAGATACAAAATCCTCTGGTATTCACCTGACACCTGAGGGAAACCACAGAAAACACACAGGCAGAGGAATTCAAAATCAGTAATGGATAAATCAAACATAACATGATAACATGACAAAAAACATAAGATGTAAGCAAAGAGAGTGAAGCAGTAGTTACGATAATGGTGTCGTCTGCGGCCTTGGTGTTTGACAGATGAATCTCGGCACCCACGATCACGAACGCAGGGTGACTCTGAATCCTCGTGCAGACGGACTCGGCCAGATGATCTGTTATCGCCAAACTGTTGTATCTTAAGTGGAAAAGCCAGGCGTCGTCGACATCTGAAACTTAGAACAAAGACCACCGAGTGTCACCGTGATGACAGCCAGCGGGTGATGCCAGGGAAGAAACAATTGTTCCCTGAGTTATGCCGTGTAAATAGCGGGGCTAGCAATGCTAACGCAGGTAGCGATTGGACGGCCTGTCGGAGGTCGGCGGTAGACGGGAACTCATCAGTGACGGCTGGTAGGCTAGCAAGGCCAGCGCAGCCGGCGGACAGCGCGACATCGGCCTGCAGTAGGCCGTGGCAGCGTGCGGGCACCTCTCGGTGACAGCTGGTAGGCTAGCAAGGCTAGCGTGGATGACGGACCGCGGCCTGCAGTAGGCCGTGGCAGTGTGCGGGAACCCCTTGATGACGGCTGGTAGGCTAGCAAGGCTAGCGCGGATGACGGACCGCGGCCTGCAGTAGGCCGTGGCAGTGTGCGGGAACCCCTTGATGACGGCTGGTAGGCTAGCAAGGCTAGCGCGGATGACGGACAGCGGCTTGCAGTAGGCCGTGGCAGTGTGCGGGAACCCCTTGATGACGGCTGGCAGGCTAGCAAGGCTAGCGCGGATGACGGACAGCGGCCTGCAGTACGCCGTGGCAGTGTGCGGGAACCCCTTGATGACGGCTGGTAGGCTAGCAAGGCTAGCGCGGATGACGGACAGCGGCCTGCAGTAGGCCGTGGCAGCGTGCGGGAACCCCTCGGTGACGGCTGGTAGGCTAGCAAGACTAGCGCGAACGACGGACAGCGGCCTGCAGTAGGCCGTGGCAGCGTGCGGGAACCCCTCGATGACGGCAGGTACACCTCCGTGTGTCACCAGAGTAACGGTCGGAGGCAAGATATGTCAGTGAGGGAATAATCCTTCACTCAATTATTTCTGTGCTCAAAGAGCTAATATTTCAAATCTGGGTAAATAGTCCCCAGAAATATATATCTATCACAAATTAGAAGGTCGTGAATCTTCGCCTTTGTGATTCTTATTATGTGCTCAAAGAGCTGTCTCAATTAATTCTGGGTAAATAGTCCCCAATTATTTATCTCAAGTTAGAAGGTCGTGAATCTTCGCCCTTATGATAATTATGGTGCTCAAAGAGCTATGTCTCAATTAATTCTGGGTAAATAGTCCCCAAATATTCATCTCAAGTTAGAAGGTCGTGAATCTTCGCACTTGTGATAAGGATTGTGCTCAAAGAGCCAGTTAAAATAATACGGTGCCCTCACAGAACGTGCAACAACCAAGAATAGTCAAGTCGCAACTGAACTGTGGAGATAGATGATGATGATAATGATGATCTCACAGAGCGTGCAACAACCAAGGCTAGTCAAGTCGCAACTGGACTGTGAGAGTAAGACCTACGGAACGTGCAACAACCAAGAATAGTCAAGTCGCAACTGAACCGCAGGAATCGATGATAATTTGCTCGCAGAACGTGCAACAACCAAAAATAGTCAAGTCGCAACTGAACTTTGAGAATATGACCAACAGAACGTGCAACAACCAAGAATAGTCAAGTCGCATCTGAACTGAAGCAGATCCTGGCCGAAACCAAGATCCCGTTCCTGGATAAAACATCGTGTTTTATACAGGTAAGCGCCGCCCTCGATCCTTGATTGAACTGCGACCGAAGATGCCATTTCCCTAAGCTAAACAGAAATCACAAAATATTTCGGGGAAAACAGTTGTTTATGTTACTCTTATTTGTTAACATCGTCTTGGCGTGATCGAGGACAAAAGATCAGGTTTTGTATGTGTCAGAGTGAGCTAACAATCTTTCCAATCTCTCTTATTTGTCGCGAGCAATTCCCAAATACTCAGAGTGACTTGGCGGGGTGAAATTACTGCATGTTTATTCGTTCGTTGGCTTCTTGTAGGAATTCTCACCCATGGTGGTGGTACGTCGGGTGCTCTGGTTCGTTATTCAATGCGATCGAGACAGCTATAGTCTACATCGAGTGGATGAGAAAGAGACGGAACGAAAACGTCTTAAATTTTGCCCCCTCTTATTTCCAAACCCTTTTGTATTTTTATCAAATGTTTCCTCGCGCATGTAATTTCTTCAAAATGCACTAATTACAATAATATGAATTAAATCAACGCGAGAGCTACTTGTACAAAAATGTGATAGAACTTTACATATTGTCATGTATCGTCTTTGCAACCTAACTCAGAACAGGGTTGGTTTCCCTATATTTTTAATGGGCTGCCGATGTATTGTACATCTAGATGTTACTGAGGACATGCGATGCTTTAACTAAATTGACTCGTCTAGTTCATCGCGTTCTTCTTGATATGGTAAGAGTATTAATCTAGTTTCCACATTCTCTGATAATTTTAGTTTGAGAAACACAAATTTATAGGCACGGCCCTGGTAACTACCCTCGGCTAGACACTTGACACTTGGCCGGCGACATTCCCGGGTGTTGGTTAACGTCTTTCAAATCTTGGTCGTTTGTATTAATTTATGATACTGCATTTTTTGTGTTTTGTTTACATTTGCAAGCACCCGATTAGTTTCGGCGTTCTAATAATAGTTACAAAAAAAAAAAAAATATGCGTGGATTATTGTTAAACATAAAAAATTATAATCAAGTGTAATTGGTGTACCGTCTCAATATTAATGATTTAAAATATCATATTAGCACAGAATGTCAAAATATATCTGCGTATCAACTTGCAAATGTTAGACGAGAATTTTATGACAGACTGGGATACTGTTTAGCAGTAAATTGAAATATTTTTGAACAATTATTGTAATAAATATAAGTTTTTCATCTATTAAATAAAATATCACATTTGTTTTGTTATGTCATGGCACTGAAACGTCAACGATTGACAGATATAACGTCCAACGTTGTCGTTTTGACAGATAAAACGCCAAGCATTTATTAATTGTTTGTTCAATTCCATGGCTGTCTGTACTTTCAACACATTTTGATGTCTAATTTCTGTCGTTACAAAGCATGTAATAGACATGATGTTTATTGATTTAGATGCAGAAATTTATGCCCTAAACCTTTTATTTGAAACTTTTTTGCATAAAATAATTAGGGATGCCAATAATTGAACATTTGAAAAATAGCATTGAAAACGCTATAGTGCGCAATTCGATTCACCAGCCTATATATATATATATATATATATATATACCGGGTGGTGCTCGGTGAGTGCGAACATAGGAATTTAACATGGGATATTAGTTTTATACAATTTCCTGCTCTCCTGTACATTTTACGGAAAAAACTGTAGAGGGAAGATTTGTTCAGAATTAAAAGTTACCCATGAAACTGTTTTTACATGTTTTATTAAGTTTTTGGTTTAGCCGCAACATTAAAAATAAATTTCGAAATTTCTGTTACTTTGTAGTAATAGCCATGACTTTTCTTTTATTTTTATGACAAATGCGTTAAATGTCAATTTTTGATGTTTATTAAAGTTAATCTTATAATTTAAATTAAATCAAAAAAATCACATTTTATATTCTTTGAACAAAGTTTTATTTTCATATTTAATAATAAATCAGTTTCAAGTTTATCAACAATTTCAATTTTTTTTTAAAATTTTAAATTACAATAATTTAATGTGAAATAATAAGTAATAATTGTAACAATATTATTTAATATACCTACATAAAAAAATAAAGAAATTACAATAAATGTTCAAACAAGCCACCATTTTCAGCAAGACAATAACCAAGTCTATTGTAAAACGAAGTTCTAACATTGGCTAATTGCCTGTCAGTAATATTATCACATTCTTCGAATATAGCTTGGCTTAGTAAATCTAAATTTTCGTAGTGTTTAGAGTAAATTTTACTTTTAAGATGCCCCCACAAAAAAAAATCGCAAGGAGCTAGGTCCGGAGATCTTGCAGGCCAATTTATTCCACCACCACGACCAATCCACCGATTAGGAAAAACCAAATCTAAATATTCCCGCACATTTATTCCATAATGAGCCGGGCACCCATCCTGCTGGAACCAAATATCCTCATCTACTGCAGCTGCCTCATCCAATGCAGGACCTATATGATTTTGCAGAAGTTCTAAATACATATCAGAATTTAAATTTCCCATAATTTCAAATGGTATAATCCTGTTCTTAAAAATTCCAACCCAAATATTAATTTTCTCAGGATATTGGGTACCTGTACACACAGTTAAATGATGATTTTCTGTGGTCCACATACGAGTATTCTGAACATTTGGTTCATTATTTAAAGTAAATGTACATTCATCTGTAAAACAAATCGACGAAATAAAGTGCTGGTCCCGATTTGCCTTTTCTTGCATAATTTCACAAAATGTACTTCTAGTTTCAAAATCAGCCTAAAGAAGTTCTTGATGTGTTTGAAATTTGTAAGATTTATATCCATGTGTTTTTAAAATTCTCAGAACTGTTGAATGATGCAAACCACATTCAGAAGCAATATGTCTTATGCTGTACCTTGAATTTTGAGATATCATAGCCAATACCAATTCTTCATTCACTTCGTTATGACGTATTCTGTTATTATTATTATTGCCTTCATTACCATCGGTCACAGCTACACTAGCTGTACTCTCAAATTTTGTAACCAGTTTTGAAATTGTTGATACACTTGGAATTGGTTTATCTTCATATTTAATTGAAAATAAATCCCGCACCCTCCTATAACTATTTCCTCCATAATAATTTTGACACGTTCTTCGTTTGAATAAACATTCATTTTATAGCTTACACAAAGATTTAATTTAAATTATAAGATTAACTTTAATAAACATCAAAAATTGACATTTAACGCATTTGTCATAAAAATAAAAGAAAAGTCATGGCTATTGCTACAAAGTAACAGAAATTTCGAAATTTATTTTTAATGTT
This sequence comes from Pterostichus niger, assembly GCA_947425015.1. NCBI lineage: Eukaryota > Metazoa > Arthropoda > Insecta > Coleoptera > Carabidae > Pterostichus > Pterostichus niger. The sequence goes on from OX380350.1 coordinate 11,756,530, forward strand.
ACGGCTAAACCAAAAACTTAATAAAACATGTAAAAACAGTTTCATGGGTAACTTTTAATTCTGAACAAATCTTCCCTCTACAGTTTTTTCCGTAAAATGTACAGGAGAGCAGGAAATTGCATAAAACTAATATCCCATGTTAAATTCCTATGTTCGCACTCACCGAGCACCACCCGGTATATATATATATATATATATATATATATATATATATATATATATAAGTTATGTAAGGACACACTCCGTATTTCATAAGATTCATAAGAACAATAAAGAGTTGCATTACTCATAAAATGACTATACTTTGTACGAGCAACATCTAGCTCTTGTGTTTGTGAAATAAACTTTTTTTAAATAATTTTGTATTCCTCAAAATTAAAACTGGCACAGTCGGTAGGATTTACCAAATAAGTTTACGTGATTCGGAAATTCAAAACGAATTCAATTCGTTAAAAATCTGTAATCGTCATTTTCAAGTGTTTAAAACATTGGTAACGAACATCATCAACTCAAACATAAGCAGAGCTCGATAACGACAACCGAAAACAAGTTTACGTGATTCGGAAATTCAAAACGAATTCAATCCGTTAAAAATCCGTAATCGTCACCTTCAAGTGTTCAAAACATCGGTAACAAACATCATCAGCTACATAAGCAAAGTGAGAGATCAAGTCGTCGCCAGCGAGTTCTTCGACAACAGGCGTACGTCCTGTCAGAACCGCTACAGTCAAGACTTCGATCATCTTCAACTACTGGAGTCACGAGTCGCAAATTCCACGAATGAACATCGAGGAAGTCGACCCAACCCTTCTTCAAGCAACGTTGAGAGCACATCAACTAGAAGACTTTATTTGAACTAGTAATGTTAAAAACTGGATTTACTTATTTCAAAGTTAGAAAATCTAACACTTAATACAGACACAATGTCTATACCAGCAGCACCCCAAGCAAATATTTTTGCAAATCTAAATAACGATATTTTAAAAATGTTGCACCGATATTCGACGGAGACGTAAAAAACCTGTCTAATATAATTAATACTATAGATGAGATGTGTACATTAATAATACAAACTAATCCCTCTGAAATAACACGTACAATAGTAGTAATGACTTTAAAGAATAAAATTAAGGGTAAAGCAGCTCAAAATTAAAATATGAGTTCTATTAACTCATGGACAGCATTAAAAGAACACTTATTACAAAATTTCTCTGATACACGATCCGAACACACAATTATGTACGAAGCTACACACTTTAAACAATCAAAGGAAAGCATTGTTGAGTATTACAATAAATTTTATGAATTATTTTTAATTTATAAATCAAAAATCGAATGCAAATTCACAGCAGAACTAAGTACAGGTATAGTAGGTAACTCGTTACAATATTTTGTGCAATGTTTCATTAACAATTGCAAAGAACCTTTTAGAAGTCAGTAATCCGATTAAATTAACAGAAATTTTAAATCCTGTAACTAATGATTTGCAGTATATCTATGTACAACAAAAAATTAATCAAGTTCAAAATCAAAATCAGAAACCAGTTTATAAAAATCAAATTCACTTTAACCCACCAAAATACCAATCTCCAATGCACCGATTTCCTTTCCAACAATCACAACAATCATACCAACCAAAGCCTTTTGCACCATCTACAAATATCAGAAATGCGACAAATAGAAATCCTACTCCTATGAGTATACAATCACGAGAGGTACCACGCCAAAATTTTAATCAATCACGACAAAATTTCAATCAACCACGCCAAAATTATATTGCTGAAGAATTATTCCATCAAAATTTAGAAAATGAAAACGAATCCCAAAATCAACATGAATTTCTTGAAACCGAACAAAATCTCGAGATCGAAAACGACAACGAATATATTGAAACTACCGAAAATGAAAATTTTCACGTAGACAAATCACCCACATTGAGTCTTTAACAAACAATTTTAGCAAATTACCGTTCATTCAAGTGTCCCAATTTAAAATTCTTTTAGATACTGGTTCTACACAGAACTATGTACACCCAAAATTATTAAAATCAAATACAACAAAATTCTAATACACACCTGTAATGGAAAATCTACTGGTTCAGAGTTGACCTTCTTCAAATATAAAAATTATAATTTGAAATCTTATATATTTAATTTTCATATAGACTTTGATATTTTAATAGGCGTACCGGGAATACAATTATTAAAAGCAAAATTTAACTTTGAGAAAGAAGAAGTAATATTCTTAAATAAATATAAGTATAAATTCCAGTATTTAAATCAAAGAAATGAAACAAATTTTAATATGGAAATTAATAACCAACAAATTAGAGACGAACATTTAAATGATAACGGAAAAGAACAATTAACAAAACTTATACGTAAAAATAAAGATCTTATTCTAAAAGAAGACCAAAAATGAACCTTTACTAATAAAATTAAACATCATATAAAAACCACTGACAATATCCCTGTCTATTCTAAACAGTACAAATACCCTGCAATATATAAAGTAGAAGTACAAAATCAAGTAGAAAATATGTTAAAAGACGATATAATACAACATTCATACTCCCCATGGTCGTCACCTATATGAGTTGTTCCTAAAAAGCAAGACGCCTCAGGCAAACAAAAATTCAGAATGGTAGTTGATTATCGTAAACTGAACGAGAAGACAATCGATGAGAAATTTCCTATACCTGACATAACCGAAATCCTTGAAAAACTTGGCAAATCAAACTACTTTACTACTATCGACTTAACATCAGGCTTTCACCAAATTGAGGTACATTCTGATGATATTCCAAAAACTGCTTTTTCGACAAATTCCGGGCATTACGAATTTAAGCGTATGCCTTTCGGCTTAAAAAACGCGCCATCAACCTTTCAAAGATTGATGAACTTTGTATTAAAAGATTTAGTTAACAAAATTTGTTTTGTATATCTCGACCTTCTCCTCTCTCCTCTCTTCAAGAGCATCTAGAAAATATTGAAAAGTTTTTTACAAAATTACGGGAAGCAAATTTAAAAATATAATTGGACAAATGCGAACCGTTTACAAACTGTTTAAAGAAAAATAATTAAATAGATATCAACAATAAAGAATATAGAGAATGTTTTGAAAAATGTAAGACACTTTTATCTAATGATCCCATTCTCCAATACCCAGACTTTACAAGACTTTATACTTACGACAGACGCAAGTAACTATGCCATAGGCGCAGTGTTGTCACAACGAGACAGAAATAATAAAGACCGTCATATTGCCTTTATATCACGCACGTTAAATAATCATGAAATCAACTACAGCACAATAGAAAAAGAAATTTTCAGTATTGTATGGGCCACGAAACAATTTCGTCCGTATCTGCTAGGACATAAATTTAAAATAATTACAGACCATCGTCCACTCGTCTGGCTAAACTCTCTTAAAGAACCAAACCAAAAACTAATACGTTGGCGATTAATGTTAGAGGAGTTCAACTATACTATTGAATATAAAAAAGGATCTCAAAATGATGTAGCCGACGCACTTTCTAGAATTAAACCTAAATTTGAAATTAAATATCATGATACTGATATATTTGAATCAAATAACCCTTTAGTTCATTGTATTTCAAAAGATTTAGAATTACCTCAAGGATTTGCTAGACAAGTTAAAGAAAAATATCCTATTGAAAAATTATTTAATTTAGATAACAAAATCTTTATTCAAAAACAACCAAGATTAATATTACATTTAATTACTACAGATCTGTATTATAAAAAACCAATAATTCAAAAAATAACAAAATGTTTAGAAAAACTTTTAGAATTCTGTATACAAAACGATATTGATCAAATCGATTTACCTCGCATATGTTCAGGATTAGATAAAAAATCATGGACAAAAATAGAAAACTTAATAACTGAAATTTTCGGAAATACGTCCATAATTTTTAATGTTTTTAATAAACCAAAAGAGTTAGAAATAAATTTAAACTCCGACACTGACTCAATCATTGTTGAAACCGGCTCAGATAGCGAAACTACAGACACTGCACATTCAGACGACGAGAAACCAATAAACGGATTATCTTACTTAGATTCTCCTATCAACACCTGTAAAAATCAAATCGTAGTCAAAGAGACAAACGGAAAGAACGAAATTAAAATAAATAAATTATTTGATAACAAAATTCAACGGCTTTATTTTTATTTAAATTAAATAAATTGTAATCAGATAATAATGAATTTTATAAAAAACTATTTACAGCCAGGTATTACATATTATTGCCTAATTCCTGACATTTTTAAATTAAATTTTAACGGCGTATTACAAACATACTTTGACGCAGGAAGTTACAAACTCGTATCCTGTAAGAAAATGACTAATGACATAGAAAATAAAGAAGATCAACAAATTACCATAAAGACCTATCATGAAAGTAAAACCAATCACAGAGGCATAACTGAAACTCATAATAAATTAAAATCAATATATTACTGGCCTAATGTGATAAAAGATATACAAGAATACGTTAATAAATGCAGCGTATGTTTAGCTACCAAATATGAAAGAAACCCCATACAGATCCCACATATTCTAACACCAACAGCTGAAAGGCTTTTTGAGAAAATACACATTGATTTATTGTCTCTTGAACAAGTAAAAATTTTAACTATAATAGATTCTTTTTCTAAATTCGCAGTAGGTTATATTATTAAAGATAAGAATGCTATTACTATATTAAATAAATTAATAAAATATTTTACTCATTTTATAATTCCGAAAGAAATCGTTTCTGATAATGGTTTAGAATTTAATAACAAAACCATTCAAAATTATTTAGCTGTGAGAAAAAGTAACATTCATTACTGTAACAGTCACGGGTTCAAAGTACTAGATTTTCATGAGTTTACATTATTACCGTGACTGTTGAAATCGCTGACAGCGGGCGGGTGGTCTTCCGCTGCGAATATGAAATTGCAGCGGAATATTGCCAGCTTTTGCTGACGTCGTCCACCTGATTCGATGCAAGTTGGGGTCTTTTGCGAGAACGAAAATTCATTCTCGATTCGGTTACACAAAAGACCGGAACGCGCGGTTCGGCTAGTGCTTTTAGTTTAGATTATTTTCTGTATCTTTTCATTTAATACAATTTTGTTACGATTTATTTTATTGTTTGCAATAAATCTTTATATTATTAACACCGTTTGTGCGTGTCTGATTCGAGGCTACCTTCCATCTTACAGTGACATCGAGGGACGACGCAGTGACGCAGGTAAGTATAAATTTATTTACTTTGTTCAGTCATCCCGTATAATTCGGTACGTCGACGGGGGTTGTGCTTCACTGCCACACCCTTTGTTACATTACATTTCAATCGATAACCCCAAAAGCAATGGAATAGTCGAACGTTTCCATTCATTAATAGAGCAAATGAGAATAATAAATCAGAACCCTGTTATAAAGACTTTGAAATTAAAAGAAAGATTGAATTATGCTTTATTAGGCTATAATAACAGTATTCATTCAATTACTAAAAGAACCCCTTTAGAAATAATATATGGACAAAATTTTGAATCAAATTTAAAACCTGAAGAAATAATAGTAGACGAATACCTGCAGAAACATATAGAAACCTTAAAAGAAATAAATGAACAAGTAAAACATAATATTTTAAAGAATAAATTAAAATAATCCGCACCACAAGAAAAACAATTTGATATTCTTAAACAAGTTCACGTTAAAATAAACAAACGTAACTCTGGTAAAATTGAAAAGCCTAAATTTAAACAAATTACTGTAAAGCATTAGTACACGAAAGAGGCCAAATATTAGACGATCAGAACAAAAAACATAAATTGTCACAACTCAAAAAGCCTCGTATTGTTTCAGATTAATCTCATTCGGCTTATCACAAATTATACGTGATGAACAAAACTCTGGACTTAACATACTTGAACTCGGAACTGTCCATATAAAGGTAAACACCCAAATAATAACCCTTAAAATATCTCTAGAAAAATTATTTGAACAACAGAACATATTAGAAAATAATGTGGACATGCTATATCAAAATTTAGAAACATATAAATTTGATAATAAAATAACAAATTATAAAAGCATTTTAAACTCATTAATAAGCCATATAAAAGAAAAGACTCAATTGCTAAATATTAAAAGAAAAAAACGCTGTTTAATAAATGGCTTAGGAGCAATTATAAAAAGTGTCACAGGAAACCTTGATTCAGAAGATAAAGAAAAATATGATCAAATAATAGAAAATATTAATAATAATCAAAAAGTAATTTCAGACAAAGTAAAAACTTTAATTAAAAGTAATAATAATATTACAGCCCAATTTAATGATAAAATTAATATTATAAATGAAAATAATAATTTATTAAATATGAAATTAAACAATATCCAAAAAGATATTGGTAAAGTATTAGATGAAATAGATATTATTAAAGCGCAAAATTTGATAAATGAATTTATCCAGGTCAGTCAAGACCTATATTTTTCTATTGTTCAACTAGAAGAAACATTGACTTTTTTAAAATTAAATACATTACATTTTGGGATAATTATTATTTCATAAGATTTCATAAGAACAATAAAGAGTTGCATCACTCATAAAATGACTAATCGACATAATATAATCTAAACTCTTGGAAAAGAGAAAAGTAGTATGAAATAGAATAGATTATAAGTTTGTATCACTTCTGTTCTATACTTTGTACGAGCAACATCTAGCTCTTGTGTTTGTGAAATAAACTTTTTTTAAATAATTTTGTGTTACTCAAAATTATAACTAATATATATATAAAATTTTTTCATTTGATATGTTTAATTTGGAAAATAATGTTGTTTATTTTCAATTTATATTGTCAGCTATTTGATTTGAATTTATATTATTGTTTTGTTCCTGTCCAGTAATTGGATTTCTCTGTTGGACAGATGTACATTTGAAATCAAATCAAATAAAATAAATATATATTTAAATTGCAAACTTAATAAAAATATTTGCGTAGCTAAACTTTCTTTCTAATTATCATTTTTCTATCAAACTGTAATACGAATATAACATGTAAGAAATTAGCAAACTTAGTTTAAAATATATTTTAATATTTTGAATTTGATTTGTGAAATATACTTAACAATTTACTCAAACACACAAAAACGATTTCTGCTGCATAGTAGCCATTATGATCATCGAAAATAAATAAATAGTAAAATTATTTGCTAAACTATTTATTTATACTAGGTTTATTGTTAGTAAAAAAGTAATCGGCAAATGTAAAACCTTTATTATTATTTATTTTACAGGACAAATTGACAATTAACCTTGTACAGGCATAGTTAATTTGAGATATTCTTAACAAAATGGTCTGTAAAATATGCTGAAATGAAAAATTAATCTTCTGATAAGCAAACTAGATTAATAGAATATGTTGAACTGTAAAATATACTTTTGTGAAATATATTTGTATATAATTTTTTCTTAACAAATAAGTATTAATTTATTTTGAATAAAATATTTAAACGTTACAAATACTTGACATCCATACTTAAAATTAACTATTTGGTACATACATAACATCACGCTATATCCCATTAAATGGGGTAGCACGAACCCGTCAACATTCTCATCCTGACACACGATACTCGATTCGACCACATTAACACTTCCTCCATACAAACTCTTTCTTTTCTCACAACCAAAATCCATCAACACACAACAAACATTCATCCATTCGCTAGTGTACACTGCGCATGTTTCTGAAGATGGTCTCCACACAATTGCAGGTAAACACTCGAAACATCTAACCAATTAATCTAAAATCAAGAATCATACGCTTGTCTTCATTCATCATATTTATCCCGCAATTAATTTTCTCCAAACATTCCTATCCTGACACACCACTTTTGCTTCAACCACATTCATAATTCTTTTCATACAAGCTCGTTTATTCTTCACGCTCAGAATCTTTCGCTCACGCAACAACCCTTCAATCATATTCATCCACTTGTTCCTAGGCCGTCCACGCAAACTTTCACCCTCAATTTCACCAACATACACCTGTTTCACCAATCTGTCATTCGACATACGTTCTACATGAACAAACCATCTCAACTGACTTATTCCCACTCTTCTTACAACATTCTTCCCAATCTCACATTCATCATACACCAATGTATTCCGGACACGATCTCTTCTAGTATATCCACACACACCCCGCAAATATCTCATTTCCACAGCAGTTATACGCCGTTCATGTTTCTTCATCCATACCCAACATTCACTACCATACATCAACGTAGGCACTAACACACCATTATAAACACTCAATCGAGCATCTCTGGATACATTCACGTTCCGAGTAAAGGTTCCCAGAGCACCCAATATCTTACATCCAGCAGATACTCTTCTTTCAATCTCTCGATCAATACGTCCATCCCTCGAAAACACACTCCCCAAGTATACAAACTCATTTACTTGACCCAATCTCACACCATTCACCGAAACATTGCAATCAGTCACCAAATCACTCTTCTCAAACACTAACACTTTACATTTATCAACATTCAGTAATAGATTTAAACCTTTTCCTACTTCATTTATACTTAGAATCATTCTTCTCAATTGTTCTTCAGATTCACCCATTACAACTACATCATCCGCATAAGCTAACGCAGGCTCTACACTGCCACCAATACGTACACCATCCGCCCCATTCAGCGCCTTTCGTAACAACACATCCATATATAAATTAAACAACCACGGGGACATCCCACAACTTTGTTTCACGCCAACATCTATAGAAAACCAATCACTCAATCTACCATCAACTCTCACCGCAGCCTCGCTATCTTCGTATAATGCACGAATCGCTCTCAACAAATTACCATTTATACCGTACTCTAGAAGTACATCCCACAGAATAACTCGATGAACACTATCATATGCTTTTTTAAGATCGAGAAAGCCACAGAACACCTTCTTGTTCTTAGCAAGTGATTTCTCAACAATCATACGAAGAGAAAACAATTGATCTACACACCCTCTCTCAGGCAAAAATCCACCTTGCATATTACTCAACTTGGAGATTGTTAAGGTTCGTACCTTGTGAATAAGAATCTTCCCGTACAACTTCCCTACCACACTCAACAAACTTATCGCACGAAAATTAGTACAATCACTCGAACTACCTTTGCCCTTAAATAAAGGACAAATGATAGCACGTTTCCAATCATCAGGAACTACACACAGTTTCAAACAAAATCTAAATAAATAAACTAACCAATCAAATAATCTCTCACCACCATACTTCAACATCTCATTCGTTATACCATCCAAGCCAGGAGCTTTACCATTCTTCAAACGTAACAATGCAAAACTAACATCACTTTCATCTATATCCCATTCATCACTTCTAACATTTTCTCTTGAATTTTCACTACAACAATTCGATCCATTTACGCTACCATATAAACCTCTAAAATACTCACACCATCTATTTCTAGCGTCTAATTCATTCCACAATAACTCACCATTCGCACTCTTAATCGCTTTTACCGCCCTTACATTACCACCTCTCAATCTCTTCACACTAAACCAAAACATTCTTTTATTCATAGTAAAATCATTCGTCATTCTTTCACTCATCAAATCATCAAAACGTGCCTTACTTTCTCTCACTACTCTCTTAACATGTTTATTTATCCTTTTATATTCTAGCAAACATTCATCACGTAAACTTCCAGGCACATCTTTTACATGTAGAAATCGCAAATACGCTCTCTTTTTCTCTTCAATTGCTTCTTTCACTTTATCATTCCACCATGCATTCCTTGGACAAGAGCCTAATCTGGATTCACCACAAACTTCTTTTGCACATTTAAGAACTGTATCCTTAAATTTCATCCAAACATCATTTATGCTGCATTCAAAATTAGGCTCACATACAGGCAAAGATTCATTTATTTTCTCAACAAACATATCTCTAATATCCTCATTCTGTAGTACACTAGATTTCACACGAAACATTTTTTCGGTGCCTTTTACCCTCATTCGCCAACATTTATCCAGACGTATACGCGACACCACCAAATAATGATCATTCGTACCCAATTCACACGCGTATCCACAACTAAACTTCTTAGTCGTTCATCATACAAAATAAAATCAATCACACTCCGCCTATTCTCCCTCACATTCTCCCATGTATACAAGTGAGCTAATTTATGTTTAAAGACAGAGTTGGAAACGAAAAGATCACGCTCTAAGCAGAAGGATACTATTTTCCTACCGTTTTCATTCACTCTCACATCACCATATTTACCCAATACATTCCCAGACATGCTTCTCTTTACTCCCACCCAACCATTCAAATCACCACATACGATAACTTTTTCACCTGGATCACACGAATCAATCACACTATCTAACAAATTCCAAAATTGATCTTTCTCAAGATCACTTTCGGATTCAGTTGGGCCATAAACTGACACAACGAAGATGCTATGAAAGCCTACCTTAAGTCTCAGCCAAAGAATTCGCGATGAAATACAACTATAATCTCTTACAAACGGTTTCATCCTTTCACTAACAAGCACTCCTACACCATGTTTTGCCCGTTCATTCTCTGCAACACCCGACCAAAAGCAAAACAATCCATCTACCTCTTCTTCATTACAGCCTTTGCTCTTTGTCTCGCTCACACACAAAACATCTATATTATACACACGCATTATATTCACCAATTCATTTTCTTTTCCATTTATACCCCTAACATTCCACGTACCAAACTTACATTCATCAAATTTCGCCCATTTATTCCTCATTAGAACAAAAGATAAAAGAAATAGGGTTCTCTCGGTAAAAGAAGAAGAAGTTAAGGTAACTTACCAGGCTTATCCTTAACTATAAAAGAAAGGAAATAAATTACATTCACACACCTGTCAAATGTCAATCACACCTAAAAACAAATCATAATTCACCGTATCTAAGCGTAACTAATACAAACAACTAACGATATGAAATACTATATATAAGACAAAAAAAAAATAATTAAACTATTTTGAAAATCAAAGATAATACTTATCTTAGTAAAAGGATATGCACAAATTCTGGTGACAATCAATAAATATTAATCCAACTCAAAATAACCAGTCAAAAACCAAAATTAAATCCTTATTTGACGGACGAGTGTTGTTTATTTTGTTGTCTTGGAAATTAACTATTTTTATTAATTAACTATTTTGTTAATTTAGTAATAAATAATTTTGTGTAATTCCATTTATTAAAATAAATAATGAATAATAATATTAGAAACATAATATAGTCTATAATTTCTGTGTGTCTGCGATTTCGTTATGATATTTTAATTTTTTCTACATAATGAAAGTAATTTTGAGTTAAATTTTGTATATATGTGTATCAAAACAATTTGAGAGTTTAACATAAAACTATTATGAAATTTGACTTATTTATTGCATGTTACACTGAAAAATATAACGTAGGTAGTATATTTTATACTTGAACAGTTCAAATAAACTATTTGGATAATTTAAAAATACAAGGAACAATAAATAATAATTGTAGAAACACAATATAGTACAAAAATCTATAATTTCTGTGTGCCTTCCAATTTCGTTATATTTAAATTTTTTCTACACAACTAGTAAGAAAATTATTTTTTTTGCTAAATTTTGTATTTATGTGTATTAACACAATCTGGGAGCATAACATATGTTACGGCTAGATAAAATATTTATACAAATCAGTAATTTAAATCAAAAATTATAATAATTTGTAAATCAAGTATTCGGTATTTATATATTTAAAAAAAAAACAAAAGATATATGACAAGTAAATAAAAAAAAAAAATTTGCGAAAATACAGAGTTCAATAATTATTAATCATTGCAGTCAGAATACAAAGTAAGTTTCCTTAATAATAAAAAAAGGTTAAAAGATTAAATAAGATTTCTCTTTTCAGGAAATTTGAAGCTAATTTCTAATTACTAATCTAGCTAAGATATTATATTTACCGAAAATTTGATAGAGAACTACATGTAATCGAGTTAGAACAGAAAATAAATTAGCTATCTAAATTTACACAACTGCAATTATTAAAGTATTTTCAATAACATATATGTTATTATTATTTAAAAATATTTATCATTCTTTTAAAATGGAGTTAGACAATAGCTGCAGACCTTAAATATCAATTATATAACTTATTATAATAACAGTTTCAAATAAACTGAGCTTATTTTACACGGATAATAAATTTATTACAATAATTATTATTGACACAGAACACTTAAATTCGACCCATCGAGTCGACATGATAATAACTGTTAATAAATATTAACATGATTGTTGATATAGTTACATCTATAGTGTTACTATACCGATGCACGAAATGTTAATATACTAATTATAGAACAAAAAGAATTATGTGTACATTTTACTACTAGTTGTTTGATAGCAAATTTAAATATTTATTATGTCAATAATGAAGTAAAAAGTATGTATATTAGATACTTACATAATAAGGGATTATTTGTAAGCAGCGTTTATAATTTTATTGCTTTTAAATATAATTAACAAGTAAAGAAAGTTTTTATTAAACCTATAATACCAAAATTACACACCTGAAATAAAGTGTACTTATTTTTGCGAATATCAAAACAAATCTATTCATTTTATAATCAGTATTTTAAATTATATAGTCTATTAAAGTTTCGTGCGTAGGTATAAAAACAATCTGTACAATATTCACCAGAATCTTAAATTGTGTTCGAAATAACTTATATGAGGAAACACAAATACTCAAAGCAGACATGAAAAATAAATGCAAATGCTTCTTGTTAGATTTCATTATCTGTAGTCAATAATTTAAATAAGATAAAATTTGTGTGATATAAAATTATCGAGGATTGTTTATTCGTGATTTTAAAAATTCGCACTAATTAAAAGAACACATTGAAAGGCTTTGAATTGTACCTAGTGTTTGACCAGTTTACAACTGGTATAATTAATACATATTTGATAGAATTTCCCTCAGTGATGCTTGATGAATTATACAAAAGTCGGTAAATTTCTTCAGTTACAGATGAAAATATAGCTGCTATTCTTAATATGAACTAATCATATAGATTTGCATTTTCATACGTAATATTTAGCCGAGTTATGGGTCTACCTTATACTGTGTCCCGGGACGAATGAGACTAATCAAACTATCCAAATTATCTACAGATATACGGTCTACTTTAGGCATTGAAATGACAGCTATTAATAAAATTTCACATGATCTTGTCAGAATCAGGAAAGTTTGGTGTCGTCGAATACGTCATAATTTAACTCCTGCTCAAAAGCAACTTCTTGTTTAATGGTGTCAGAAAACACAAAAAAAATATAGGCAAAATTTTACACGATTAAAGAATAAAATTCGTGGTTTTTATTACTATATAAATGAAGCGGTTGAAGCCTTCGAAAATATGATCTTTTAGGTGTCTTAAGGACGTATTTCTTATTTCAACGAATTTATAAATGTGTAGAATTAAAGAAAATTATTTAGAGCAACATAAAAAACTATTTCTTTCAAATTTTGTTTTATTTTCATAGTTAATAAGTATATATTTTCGGTGCTATCCCCGTATAATAATACGATTTCAGCTAATAAAAAGGATATAGACTACTATTTATTTGTTATCTAAAATAAGTTTTCCTGTACACACCTAGTTTCATATTTTTGTACAAAGTAATTTAATTTATCTTGAAATATTGTATTGGACCCCATTGTCTGTTTTGTTTCTAAATAAATATTTGTAGTCATTTGAATTTTAATACTGCCTACTTGTTTCATGATCACTATTCAATAAACATTGCTGAATATTTTATAAGTTACAATTAGTTGTACAATTGATGATTTTGGCAATGTATGTATTTTATATCAATCAATACTTATATGGTGTTACTAAATTTGTGTAAAAACATTACAAATTTTAAATATACCAGTCTACATCTAGTGACAGATAGATTAAACATATTGCCGCCAACAATCGGTTCGTATCTTTACTAAATCGACACTATAAGGAATTTGACCAAAACTGTGTATGCACAGAACAGTGCACGAAAAATAGAGCGTGCTTGAATATTATAACGATGCGTGCATTCCCAATAATACACAAAGTTGACATTTAATGGGTAATAGCAAAGATGGGTAATAGCAAAGATCATAAATTACATGTAATGTATGCTGTTTGGTAATAGCAGGGATCATATATAAACAGATAAATCGAGTATATGGCGCTACTGGCAACTTAGAACAAGGTTCTATATGTGTTTAATAGATGTCACTAGCGCGAGAGAAAATAAAGCGGTGAGTATGTAACTGAGCAAGAAAGGAAGGGTGGGCGGGGTATTTGGCCATTTGCTACCTCTTTCGCAGTTGCTTGAAATCGAACTCTCGTCACTTGGCACTCGCGGCATCGCGGCTCAACAATATTGTTGTCTGACTGTATTACCCAGCTAGCTGCTAGTAGCTGTATGCTGATGAGGATGTACTTGCTGCGATACTTAGATACAATAAAATCTTTTTAAATGATATCATTTTATTTTTAATTAATAATACATAATTTTACTTCATTAAAATAATGTTCTACAAATTCTAAATCTCGTTGAAAACTTAGTAACAATTTATTAACATGATTACTATACCCCCCTTAGATACAAGAAGGAAGGTTAAAAAGAATGGTGTTGATAGTTTCTAATTGTAAAAAATAAGGAAATTCGCTACTTTCGGATTTGTAATAAAATACAATACAAAAATTAAGTAAAAGTATAAAATATTATTTATTTTTAAGCTATAGGATAAGAATTAAAGTATATATTTAGATATCTAAGAAATATTTGTCAAGTGTGTTGCAAAATCTTTAATTTGGGGTTTAATTTATTCGTATTTATAGGTTTCTTAAGTTTATCACAAATAACTTTACAAGTTTTATTAATTTTGCAATCTAATAATTTGTCTATTATAAACAATTTATGTTCATAGCAATCATCATCATGCAGCCAAGATGGTTTCTTGAAATAAAATGTAACTTTCTTCATAAGTTTTGCCTTTAAATTTTTTTTAAAATATATTCTATAAATTTCTTTTTCAAATATATTTAAAATTTTATTCACTATGCAAATCAATTCGTTTGTAGGTGCTGTGAGCCCTTCCCCATCCGACAATTTTATATTATTAAATGTTTTATGCAATAATAATATTTCATTTTGATTATTCAATTCTGATCTAGTTTTTAATTTCTCTTTGCAATAGGTACAATTAAATTTGTCGACACATTTTTTGGCTAAATAGCCTGCAAGATAAGTTACGGGACATATTTCTAAACTTGTTTCCTCAAATAATTCAATATTTGTAACGGAACTTGTTGAAGAAGAAGACAGTGAACTAATATTTGAATCCGATTTAGAAGAGTTGTTTGTTTCACACAAAGTTTGCGTATTTGAAGTAATTGTGATATTTAGAGTAGAATCTGAATCTTGTTCGCAATTTGAAAAATTTGCCGGCTTTATTAATGAATTGATAACATTACTACGAAATATAGTTCGCAAAGTCGTGGCAGTAGGGTTTCTTTTTGCACCGCCTTTTTGCCTGTATATCGAAAATAAATTTTCAAGAACGTCTTGATTTAACCTATTTGTTAATAAATACGTAATTTTATGGTTCTTCTTCTCATTTTCAAACAGCTGTAGAATTCCTTCTATTGTTTGTATTAATCCAGTGAAACATGGTGGTACGCTAATCTTTTTTGTTTTATTTTGTATTTTTGTCATTGTTTTTAATTTTGTGACAGATTCTTGTAAGGTTGATAAACCTAATTTATTTTCTTCTGAAATAGCACACTTATATGGATTTGAACTGAATCGTGCTCTACTGTTTAAGCAATCAAAAAGATTGTTCATGAATAATATAAAGTCCGCAGTATTTATTGCTGTATCTGATTCTAATTCTTTAGTAGCCACACATGTTTTTATTGCCGCTGACATAGAATTACTTAATACTTGAACAGCCATTTTTACGCTCATTTTTTGAAATGAGTTGGGAAAAATATGATTATCTGTAAGTTTTAACAATGTTCTACTCTTATTTTTTTTATCTATTTCATAAGTTTTTTTGACATCTTTATATGAAATTAAATTATTGTTATACAGAAAATCCCCAGTTAAAATATCAAATAATTTAGATAATACAGTTTGAATTAAAAGTACTAAGTCATTTGAATTGACACCAGATTTTGATAAAAAGTATGCCAGTGGTAATTTCCAGGATGAATACAAAGCTCTGATCATAAATACAAGGCAATAATTGGCGATCTCTGCTTTTCTTCCAATTGGACCTAAATCTACTACGCCTTCTATCGCATCCATAATTGGAGAATATTGCAAGTGATTCATAATTGACATTTCATCGAAGCAAAGTATACATGATTTTTCTTCTCTTGACGAAAATGCAATTTTTTTTTCTAATTGAAGGAACAATAGTTGATTGAATCCTGGATTAAATTTTGATGATCCTAACCATCTTCTTATGGTAGAGGGTGCCGGCAAATTTATTCCTACATTTCTCATGAAATTATACGCCGCTGGAGATTTATAAAATATCATTAAAGATAATTTTTTTTCTTTTACTGTCCACTGTATATATTTTTTCTTCTTCATTTGCATTTGTACAAGTGTTTTGCTATGTAGGGATGGGAATGGAAATGAATTCATTATATTTTCTACAGTATTAGATTTTCTTGTAAAGTTATATTTTTTCTTCAATTTTGATATTTGAGACAATTTATTTTTTATTTCCTTCCTTCCAGTATTTATCTTTAATTTTAATTATTTTTTTTCTTGGCGTATCATCATCTATGTTAAAATTTAATTTCCGTTTTAACTGTCGTTTGGGTGACATATCTATGATATCATCAATTTCCTTTGAAGTGGAAGGAACTGGTGAATTATGGATAGACGGTGATTTTGCTTGAATTATATTAGGAACATAAATTTAATACAAAAATTATTTATTCTTCAGGTACCTACGAGTATATTTTTCTATACTCAATGGAAAACAGTAATTTTCTTAAATACATATCAATAGCGTAAAATGCGATTTTACTCATTGTCATTATTTTATTTATTTACTTGTTACCATGCATGTTGAGGTTTCCATGTTTCCTAAAAGCCAACTTTAAAGAATTGACAAATATGTGTAGAAAATTACCTAAAGTTAATTTAATTCCAACCTTTTCATTACTTATACAAAAAAAATTTACATACAATTAAATATTAAAATTTTTATTAGACAATATGACAACATAATTTACCTGAATTTGCAATCCATTTATGAATCCGGTTTTTATCGTTCACAGAAAAATGATACATTCTAAGCCCTGATGAAATTTGTCTGCTTTTATAGCAATCAAAATATTGACATGTGACTCCAGGCATAGCGATAAAAATAGAAAAATAAAACAAATAAATTTAGAACTTTATAAATCTTTCGTAAAGTCAACCAGAGAACATTGTATCAACTGAAAAACGAAGGAACAAGACATATTGAATAAGATACTGCGACTGTAATGCCATCTGTTGTTCGCAGCCCCTGATCGCACTGCCATCTCTTATCCACATACCTTTCGGGCGGTTGCCATGTTTTATAATGCACTTGGCACCCCATGGTAATAGTTTGAACATGTATCCACTATATTTTAGTTCGTATCTTTGCTAAATTGGCAATTTTAGGAATTTATATTTTATAGTGTTTCACAATAATGCAATTGTATAAAACTATGTGCTCGCAAAGCAGTGTTTGAATACTTTTAGTGTTATAGCTAGGGGAACGCACGCAATTCTCTAATATTCAAACACTGCTTAGCGAGCACATAGCTTTATGCAGATGCATAATAATGAAACACCATAAAATGAAAATACGTAACTGGCCGATTTAGCAAAGACCCGAACCAAAATATAGTGGTTACATGTTCAAACTATTACCCAATAGATGGCGGTTTAATGTTAATATTTCGTAATAACAATGCACTGTAAAGTCTTTAAGTTTATGATGAAAAAATTAATGCTATGAATGCCAAGATATAATTTAGGGTAATTTTCATGAGGATATTTTTTAGAACAATTAATAACTTGTTTAAATTTATTGGTACACATAAACCTGCTAAATGAATAAATTTTATTTTGATTTTCACTGTAGTGAAATATTGAAGTAGAAGGTATTTTGAATTCATGCAAGTTTATTATTGAGTTGTGCTATACTTTAATATGGAATATATGGGGCATCGATATTGTATTCAGCGAAGAACCGATATATAGTGTACATGGAAATATTAAAAACATAATTATATTAACTTTCGGAATAATGCACTTATTTAAATTAAACTTTCCAAAATGCTATCGACTTATCTGCTTTTCTAACATACCAAATTTATTCAAATTGTATATAAATAATGATGATATAAAAATATTAACATTTGTCAGTCTGTATTTTGATAAAGTTTATAATAAAGAAGATAGTAATTTTTGTGTCTGGACATTATCAAACTTTTCACAGATTACGGAGCATTTCAATATACAATTTGTATATGAAATTAAAGATTATGAAAAAATAAAACTTTTTGTGAGTTAAATATGTTTAAAAATGTCCCGTTCTAGAGAAAACTATATATTTGTTTTCGATTTTTACATCATATTTTCATGTTTTAAATCCGAAATGTACAAAACTATGCAACCAAACTAACATCTTGTGCTCTCGCAGCTACAATGGTTTGGAAGCAAGTATATATTTATTGCGAGGTAACTATAAACTTGTACCACTACAGTCACAAAATATTTTTTGTCAAAAATAGTCTGAAGACTGACGATATTCCTAGCAAATGTGATCTGAACAAGAAAACTGAAATCGAGGATCAACTAATTTGTGCAACAAAATTTTTTAAAAAATGTACTAGTTTTGGAACCATTATTTCTTCCCAAAATACAGAATTATGTTGTATTTTTTCTATATATATAGTAATATACACTAGTATTGACATATATATATATATATATATATATATATATATATATATATATATATATATATATATATATATATATGTCAATATTAGTGTATATTACAAACTAACCCCTTTTTCCTTTTTAAAATATTTATTTTGTTCTGTATCTGGAACAAAAAAAATATCGTTTTTCTACGATTGCTATGAAAAGTTGACAATTACGCTCTCATTTGCCTTCGGCTCGCGCTGCAATAGTGTGAGAAGGAATAAAAACACTTTATGGTCGTAATACGCACATAATTTTTTCTCTGAGTGCATCTTTAAATGATTAAAAAACGTGTACGTACTGAAAATAAATTCGTTCTGTCAACTGTCAATTTCACAAGTTTCTGTTTTGTTTATATCCCTGCAACTATTGAAATAAGCACGCATTTAATATCTTTTTTCTACGATTGCTATGAAAAGTTAACGTTTTCTGTGGATCAATCGATAAATATCTGTTTTGCGCGTCTCCAATGGCAACGCGCGAAAAAGACGTTAAATGCGCGCGTTTCCATGGGAACGCGTGAAAAAGATTCTAAATGGGCGCTTAATTCAATAGTTACCAGGGATACAAACAGAACATATACTTGTCATATTGACAGTTCACAGAATGAATTTATTTTCTGTACTTATACGTTTTTAAATAATTTTAAGATGCAATCGTAAAAAAAATTATGTGTGTATTATGAGCGTAAAGTGTCTTTGTTCCTCTTGCACTATTGCAGCTCTCGCCTTCGGCTCGCGCTTCAATTACCGTGTTCGTGTAACAAAGAATCACTTTACGCAGATAACTATAACTATAACAAAGCCATTTTTCGATTATTCCACAGAAAACGTCAACTTTACGATGACAAATGAGAGTATAATTGTCAACTTTTCATAGCAATCGTAGAAAAATTATATAATCTTACCGATTGAGACTTTAAGAACTGTGGTACAGTGGTGAATCGTACATAAGTACTATCTACATAATGTTATTTTTTAATATTTATTTAAGCAAAGCAATATCTCTTTTCTGTACTATAAATAATTTGAAAATGATTTGTTATGTATATTGCGTACAGTTCATTTATTTTATTTCTTGTTTTTTTCTAATCTAATAAATATTTTAAGAAAAGATAATTAATACAAAAAACTTATGTGCAAATTCATCTAAAATTTAAATGTATGTGAAACCCGTATCATCTGAGTTAGATATTTCTGAAGTCAAAGATAATACAACGAATATTTGAATACACAATAACAACGTTGTAAAAAAAAATTACAACCCCTAATAAACAGACCCTCGGCCAGCAGACCATGGTTGAATTTTAAGTGCAGTCAGGTACAATTAGTAGGTACAATAAAGATAATATTTTATTTGTTTTAATCAAAATTGTAAGATAGTTTAAAGTATATTACTGTTAAATAAAAATTTTCAATAAAATAATTAATTTGTTTCTAATTTTGAAGTGTTTTTATTTAAATATCTATTGCTAATTTTCTACGGATGTCGTGAAATAAATTATTATCATACTTTTATATTAAATAAATATCGCTTATTTACTTCTTCAATTGTAGATGTAGATTTGTGTAAATTAACTATATGAGCCTGGGTTTGTATTGCTGACAAAATTTGTACTAGCACTACTGTGAAAATCAAAATAAAATTTAATCATTTAGCAGGTTTATATGTACCAATAAATTTAAACAAGATATTAATCATTCTAAACAATATCCTCATGAAATACCTTGAAAATATATATTGGCATTCAAAACATTAATTTTTTTATTATAAACTTGAAGACTATACGGTGCATTATTATTACGGAACATTACATTATGACACAATGTCTAAATCTGCTTGTTGTTCTGTAAATAATGCGGAGTATAAATTATCCTAAAAATAAAAAAATTTAATTAATCTTAATATTACACTAATTCGCCATCTATTGTGTAATAGGTTGAATATGTAACCACTATATTTTGGTTCAGACCGTTGCTAAATCCGCCATTTTAGGTATTTTCTTTTTATGATGTTTCATGATTATGCATCCGCATAAAGCTATGTGCTCGCTAAGCAGTGTTTGAATATTAGAGAGTTGAATAGCTACCCCTTCACGTGCAAAAATATATCAATACGGTAGTGGGCCACACCAATAATGCCTAAAATTATTATTAGTTTATTTTATTTCAAGGATGTAACAAACAAAATAGGTTGCATTTTGAGTATGTGGTTGACAAGTGAAGTGTGAAGTTCGAATCTGCCAAACAAGCATATTATTTATAAAGTGAACAATGAACTGAGTAATAATTTAAAAGCAAATAGCAAGATTTATAAATCCAGTGACATTGAAGAATAGCGAAAGGGTAGAGAAAGAGGTAAGAAATAAAGTAAAAACTTGTATTAGAAAAATTAACCTATAAATATCTGTCTACAATACAATCAAGCTGCGTGTCCCCGGACAAAAGGTGAATTAGTTTCACATAAAATTAAATTTCTGTAATAATTTCGTTTTAAAATTAATATAATCCTATGGAATTAATAGAATATTAAGTATTATTTCACATTTTTTACTTGTCATAGCTGATTACGGTCTAATAATTTTACAGTTAAAATTGACAAAAAATTAGGATTAAGTTGGGGGATTATGTTGCTTGGTTCTAGTTAGTGTATTTTGTATTAATAATAATTGTTATTATGGACCCAGATTTTAAACAGCGTAATCTATAATGAAATTATAAGTCTTAGCAGAGCGTATATAGTAGTGGCATCTGACGGCGAAATGCTATATTAATAGTAAGGATACAAATCAAACTAATAGTTCGGTGTGAAAGAGGTAATATTTTATCTCAGTGCTACCCTAAGCTACCATAACTATAGTCCTACCGTTCAAATGTATTGCTGGCTATCAGTAACAGTTGTTCAGTATGCCAGTACAGTGGTGTGGATAGCGATACGGAATTCGAATCGGGAGATCCCGAGATCGAATCTCACTCAAGCTAAAAATTATATGAACTACCGCACTGCGGCTCGGTGCGTGTGGACCCTGTACTGTAATTGGGATTATGGTCCTCTTGTACAGCGTAACATAAATAAATAAATAAATAAATAAAACATTAGACAGCAATAGATTCATTATTTCCATAACTATTAACCTTGATCACGGGAAATTTAATATATTTATAAACAATAGAGGTTACTACAATAAACATTTAACTGAAAATTGATACATTGATCTATATAGTAGTATAAGACATACCCAGCAATAGAATAAATGAGCACTACAAATAAATAGCGAAATGAAGTCACCGACATGCACGTCATGTGTGACTTTTGCCGACTCCAATAATAGCCTATTTATTTCTCCCCTATTTAATTTTCAGCTATGTAATTTCGTACACATATGTGTACCTTAAAAAACAATCAACAATTGATTTCAATAAAACCATCCCAATTAAACTCTAAGCTATGAAATTTCATACACATGTAAACAATTGCGTATGCTTTATTAAACAATCAACAAATAAGTGAAATTTGATTGAAATGAGGCGTAATAGGCCCATTTATATCTAGCGGTTATGAAACTGCGTACACATGAAAAATAATAAGTACTATAATAACCTATTGAGGTGAAACATCCGCTTAATTAAATCTTAAGTTAGCTGCAGAACACTTGATTTGACTTGATCTCTTTCAAATAATATATCTTTGTTTGTATGAATGAAACTTATGATAAATTGTACATAATTTTAAAGCCAATACTTCAAGGTGTAGTAATAAACTACATATTATTAAATTTGTGTACAAATAATTGATAGAAAACGGCTCAAAACTGGACTTGAATTTCTCAAAAATGTCAAGCACGCTTTTTGATTAAAGTTTTTTTTGTATATTTAAGAATATGGTCTTCTATAACATATTTAAATTTTATCCAATTTTAATTTGTAACTTTTGAGAAAAAAATAAATTCGCGAAAAGAAATCAAAGTGGTTGACGCCTAGTGGCAAAATTGTGAACTAGAGGAACAGGGAAAATAATGGATGTTTACATTGCGATG
The DNA here is from genome assembly GCA_947425015.1 of Pterostichus niger. Taxonomy (NCBI): domain Eukaryota; kingdom Metazoa; phylum Arthropoda; class Insecta; order Coleoptera; family Carabidae; genus Pterostichus; species Pterostichus niger. The sequence continues at coordinate 11,779,679 of OX380350.1, forward strand.
ATTGTAATTTTACTGTTCATAAAGTGTCAAATTTAAGTTTTTCACCAGTTATAAGGTAGTTTTTTATCGATGATAAGGTAGTAGAGATTTGTTAACGAGCATTATTTAAATAGTTCATTAATAATATTACAAAAAAAATATACCTAGTAGGTTGACTTGGAGGCTGAAATCTGTGGAACTTAGAAAATTAATTAATTTAATTTTTATTATTGAATTGGTTTCACTATGTATTAGCAACATGGACAATTTTTTGTCTTTTTTGTTTTATTTAAATAGTTCATTGGTTAAAAATAATGTATTCTGTGAAATTATACAAAGTAGTAAATGTGTATGCAAGTACTGTTAATATTACAATTGTGAAAAAGAGATTTGTCTAATTTTAATAAAGTTAAAATTAGATTTGAGTTTTCGCGCATTGTCTGTAATGTATGAACTATCTTCAATAATTGTACAAAATTATTATCATGAATATATTATTCTGTTATATTATGCTTTTAAACCTGCAATATATTGTCCAACTAAGGAAGAAAATTTACGAAATTTATCTAGCTACTTTCAAGAATACAGGAAAGTTCGAATTATTATAGACGCTACTGCAGTACCAGTTCAAAAATCATCTTCGTTAGATTGTAAAATTAGAGCTTATACTCATTATAAGAAAGCACATACCGCAAAGTTTTTAATATCTGTTTCTCCAGCAGGACTGATAGCACAAGTCAGCTGTGCATATGGAGGCCGTGTATCAGATAAAGCTATTTTTAAAGTTGAAAAAAATAATTAATTTATTAGATTCATATCAAGATGGAATTATGGTGGATAAATGTATTCTTATTGAAAAAAATGTGCTAAAAATGGAATTAAATTAATAAGACCACCTTTTCTGCGTAAAAAACAGCAATTTGCAAAAGAAGAAACACTAAAAACTGCTTCAATAGCAAGAGCGCGAGTTCACGTTGAACGTTCAATTCAAAAAATTAATTATTAATTATTTTGACATAAATTATGAAACACAACTCGTGCTTCGCACTCGTTATGTTTCCATTTCCATAACAACGAATGTTTATTTATGTCAAAATATTATCTGTCAATTTTCATACTACGAGTTGTATTCGGCTTGAGAATTTATCAAACAAGAGTTAATTAACAAGAATAGTTAGGTATTTATTTGCACATTATTAATTAGGTATTACAGTGATGAACATTTTGAATATTATATGTACACTGAAAAAATGTAGAATTGACGTTTATGAAAATATTGAAAATAACATTTATTTTATTCGTAACCAAGGATATTATTAACAGTGGTATTTCCGTTATCAATTGCACCAGCGATTAATTTCCGACGAAATGTACATTTCATTGGTTCATTTTCAAACAAATTCGTGATCCTATTGGTTGACTGACGTGTGGTGAATTCTCAAATAAATTTGACTGGTCACTAGTACCATACGTAGTGAGATGATAAATGTATGGTCACTAGTAAATTTGTCAAAACCAATCTTGGATGATGATGATACAGGATGTTAAATAAGTCTGGAATATTGATATTGTCTCTTGAAATAATCATTTAATCTAAATAATAATAAAAAAAAAAACGTTTGGAGAGTTTATGATTGTGGATATTTTGGCAACATCAAATATTTTTTGTCGATAGTCATTTTTTAACAATGAACGGGACGACATTTTATTTTAATGGCATGCTATGATTTTTTTACTCTTTGGAAAGATTAATTTTTTTCTCTATATGAAAATATCAAAAAATAATACTTTATTTAAAAATAAAAAGAGAAAAATCGTGTCGAATTGATTAAGTTTTACAGATTTTACCGGAAATGAATTTTAGTTATACGAGTGATTATAAATATCAATATTCCAGACTTATGATAGGTACATGCTGTATATACAGGGTGAGTCTGGGAAGACGCCCCCCCCCCTTTAACTTTTTTATTATGAGTAATAGAAAAAAATGGTTCATATGAAAGTTTTATTATTTTAAATATACTATTTGATGGCAGATGTAGATATTTTTTATAAAGTCAGGTTTACAAGATACGACTATCAACTTTTATTTTTTAAATGGCAACCTATAATTATTTTACTAAAATAAAAACCGCCATTTTTTTCTCTTTTCAACGGTGTATTAGTTTTTATTAATGTATCTGAAAAAATTCGAGAAAAATAAGAAAATTGAGAAATACTAGAAATAATTTTTATACAAATATTATAGGTGGCTATGTGAAAATAAACAAAATGTAACAGTGTTATACAACTTAACAAACTAAAGCAACAAATTCAGTAACAAAAAAACAACTTAAAACAAATTATTTTCACATAGCCACCTATAATATTTGTATAAAAATTATTTCTAGTATTTCTCAATTTTCTTATTTTTCTCGAATTTTTTCAGATACATTAATAAAAACTAATACACCGTTGAAAAGAGAAAAAAATGGCGGTTTTTATTTTAGTAAAATAATTATAGGTTGCTATTTAAAAAATAAAAGTTGATAGTCGTATCTTGTAAACCTGACTTTATAAAAAATATCTACATCTGCCATCAAATAGTATATTTAAAATAATAAAACTTTCATATGAACCATTTTTTTCTATTACTCATAATAAAAAAGTTAAAGGGGGGGGGGCGTATTCCCAGACTCACCCTGTACATATATGTATAAGAAAATAAACCAGTTTTAAGAAAATACGATATATCTTACATATATTACAACAATAATTCTTAATTAATTCTATTTAAATATTTTAACATTTTATCATAGTAAACCAAAAGTTTGTAGCATATTTCTATAAAAATTAATATCTTTTTGAACTTATTCTATATAAAGATTTTTCATTAAAAGAACTATATAGAACATAATTCGTATATTCTAAATTTAATACACTCATTCCTAATTGTACTTGCTCATAATATGAGTAAGACTGTTTAAAAAAATATTCAACTGGGTAAAATTTCTTCAATCGACTTTGTTTTTCCCGCTGTCGAAAACTTAATTTTAACCAAAAATCCTTGGTCTATTAAATCATCTGGACTATATCCCAACCAAAGAATTTTCATGTTGACGTTAAAGCCGCTTTATCTCACTTCTTGATTTGATATTGTTACGTACAATTTTCCCTGGCATTGTTCTCTTCATTTTTTCCATACTCGGTTTCAGCATTTCCGCTAAAGTTTTAATTAAATAACCGATGAAATTTGCTATCGTCTAGCCAAACATTATAATTTTGTCAACATAAAATGTTGACTTTAATATTTTAATATTTAATATTTTCAATTTTGTCAACATACAATTTTGACTTTTGGTCTTCTGATATAACAGAAACTGTTTCCAAAATCTCATTTTTCAAACTCATAAACGAAGTTAAAAATTCGAATGTAGAAATATGATTTTCAGAAAGATCCTCTAAATACGAACGCTTTGTTACCGTCGAACTGGTTCGTCCACGTATAAATTTTGATAATGCGCTGTGTTCATTACCTAAACATCAATCAATATTACTAAAATCACTTATCAGCTCGACTAGTACTAACATAAGTTAAAACTATTTATACAACTACAGATATTTTTAATATTTCAAGATTTTCCGCCAACCGGTGTTAGTTTCTGTTTTTTTTAATGTGGATTGACAAAATTCCACCATTTGTATAGCTTGACTATATTGTCTCTCATCTAGCTTAACGTTTCGAGTTCTTCTGCCCTGTAATATATACACATATAAATTAATATAATTAATGCTAGGAAATATATGTACTGATAATGAAAAATAACAAATAAAATGACAAACCTGTTCACATGCAACAAACTGCAACAATATGTTTGCATTTGCCCCCTAATCCAGCTTTACATGTGCATTTTGCCTTCCAACCCAGTACTTTAGATTTTATAATAGTTTCTATACAATGGGGCTCTGCACGTAAATTACTTGTCTTCTAACAAGATCCCACTATTGTATGTGGTTCCGCGTCTTCTTTTATTCCACAAAACAACACATGTCCTGCTTTAAAAACAACTTAACCTTCTTTTATTGGTCGCGACATTGAAATGTATTCAAATATATCAACCAACTCTATATTAACTTTGTCCATAATTTTGAAACAAGAAGAAGTTATCTACTTTGCAGCCAAAACTATGTACTGAAAAAGTTAGTTTTCTTCGTTATTCCTACATCTTGTTACTGACCGAACTGCCACCTACATTTAACTTTAATTTAATTTAATCGCGAATATAGAGAACCAGGCTTTTTTGGATATTTTAGTTTCTTTTTTCAAGAGTTACAAATTCAAATTGAATAAAAATTAATGTGTTATAGATGATCATATTCATAAATATACAGAATATTTTAAACAAAATCGTGCCTGGCATTTTTGAGAAATTTTGATATCTTGATCAACTCCATTTTAATTCAGTTTGTTTTATAAATATTTCACATTCTTTTTAATCTACATATCAAAATGTTGAATATACAGAGATGATGACGTACTACTTCTTCCTTCATTTGAATGAGAATAAGTATATAAAATATTATTTTGTAGTTGGAAGTTGATCTAGCTACTTTGCAAAATACTCATTTTACACAACTGATGTGTACTTTGTCGTACATTCAGCGCAAAATGAACATCTAGATTGACAGCTGTCATTCATAATGATATATTTCACAATATCAATTCAACGAGGATTTCAGAATTGGTAGTTTGAAATATTTAGTTTTTCGTGTATTACATCAATATTTGAAGTTATCAGTAGGATACTCGTACAATAGGTTTTATAACAACAAAATATTTTATTAATTTTAGTAAAGCATAGGTATTAGTATTATTAAAACAGGATGGTTAGTTATATTGAAGTATATTATTTATTTTAAAAACGATATATTTAACAAAGTTTTTAATTTTACGATTATAGAAAATTATTCTTATTCTAACCTTAATCATTTCACAAAAGGAAAATTGTAAGTAATTATTTCTATTTTTATTTTGTTTATTTTATGTTGGTGTTTACATCAAATTTTAAACTATGTTGTAAAGACTTTTTGACAAGTATTTACGTAAAAATAATATTTTTTATTACTTATTTGTTAACAAAAATATTATATACAAATATATTTCACAAAAGTACAGTTATTCCTAAATTCACAAATACACATAATAACCTAAAAGTAAGTAACCCAAACATTCTAGGGTCATTAAAACTCAATTACAACTCGCCTTCAATATATTCAAATACAAAATATACCACGTTATATTTTTCTATGTAACATGCATTTAATAAATCGAATTTCATATTAGTTTTATGTTATGCTCCCAAATTGTGTTAATACACATAAATACAAAATTTAGCCAAAAAATTACTTTTATTACTGTGTAGAAAAAATAAAAATATAACGAAATTGCAAAGGCACACAGAAATTATAGATTTTTGTACTGTATTGTGTTTCTACAATTATTACTCGTTGTTTCTTGTAATAAATGGAATTACACAAAATTATTTATTATTAAACTAACCAAATAGTTAATTAAGTCAAGTATTTGTAACGTTTAAATATTTTATTCAAAATACATTAATACTTATTTGTTACGAAAAAATTAGATACAAATATATTTCACAAAAGTATATTTTATAATTCAACATATTCTATTAATCTAGCTTGCTTATGAGAACATTAATTTTTCATTTGAGCATATTTTACAGACCATTTTATTAAGAATTTTTTTAATTAACTATGCCTTTACAAGTTTAATTGTCAATTTGGGACTGCAAAATAAATAATAATAAAGATTTTACATTCTTCGATTACTTTTTTGCCAACAATAAACCTAGTATAAATAAATAATTCAGCAAATAATTTTTCTATTTATTTATCTCCGAGGATCAAAATGTCTACTATGCACCAGAAAACGTTTTTGTGTGTTTGAGTAAATTGTTAAGTATATTTAACAAATCATATTCAAAATATTAAAATAAGTTTGCTAATTTCTTACATGTTATATTCGTATTACAGTTTGAAAGAAAAATGATAGTTATAAAGAAAGTTGAGCTAGTGGTGTGTGAAGTTCAACTTTTTGACAGCGATGCGTAAAGTGAATGTATTTCGTATGGATTTTATTTTACGTACTGGGCCAATAAGAGCTCTTATATATTGTTGTCATGAATACGCATTTTAGCAGAGTATCGTATATATATATATATATATATATATATATATATATATATATATATATATATATATATATATATATATATATATATATATATGTATGACTAGTATCTGTATCTATATTGAGGTTGCGAGCACACCTGCAATTGTGAGATTTTTAAACATGGTAAAAAATAGTAAAAAATTTAAAATTTTATCAGAAAATGATCGATTTAGCTTGTTTTTAGCAATCCCACCTGCAATTGAGAGAGGCGAGTTCATTGTTTGGAAATTTGTAAAATGAAATTGGAAAATATCTTTAAGACAGCCTAGTTTGGAAACTCGTAAAATGAAATTGGAAAATATTTTTAAGACAGCCAAGTTTGGAAACTCGTAAAATGAAATTGGAAAATATTTTTAAGCAGCCAAGTTTGGAAACTCGTAAAATGAAATTGGAAAATATTTAAAACAGCCAAGTTTACAAACTCGTAAAATGAAATTGTAAAATATTTTTAAGAGAGAGAGAGTTAAGTAAAATATTTCTCTGATCTCTTCTGCCATGTTTGGAAACTCGTAAAATGAAATTGGAAAATATTTTTAAGACAGCCAAGTTTGGAAACTCGTAAAATTAAATTGAAAAATAGTTTTAAGACATTCAAGTAGGTACTTAAACAGATGACCCCATTAAACAATCAGACATCATTAATAGATAGCTTGCTTACTTTTGTGAACTCAATATTAATAATAAAAAAATGTTTCTTTGGCGTAGATTGGTTGCTTCCGGTGGCGGATGACTTCGAACGGACTGACCATAGAAAGGATTTGACAAACTTATGCAGGTATGTCTTCTTTACGATAAAGCGTTTTGACATGTAAGTGATTTTAATTCATGTGTTACATTATTTTTGGTTTCTAATTTGGAAAATGAAAAAAACAGTTTGATTGAGACAGCCCAGAACAATGTCCGGTTCGGGTCTTCACTTAACTCACAAGGTATGCTGGCGGGACTTGTCCGAGTTGTATACTAGTTACAAATACCCTGGCATTGAACTGCCTGTGGGTGAGTGTGGACGAATTCATTCATCGAGTCGTAAGGTACAACTGCAGTTAAAACATCAAACTTACCTCGCCGATCAGGTCTGTCAAAGTTCGAATTGCACTTCAACTGGTACAAAAATATTTCGAAAAAAATATAAATCTATGATAATACTAGATAAACCAATTTATACAGAAAATATGTTTGGGAAATTAAAATCCTACACTAATTTTATTAATTCGTTTGCTGATGCTTTAATTGAATTTGCTACATCAGAACGAAAGAAATTAAAAAGTAGAAAAATACTTGAAACGAATTTAAAACAAGAATTTATTAAAATGAAGAAAGGAAATAATTTACACCACTGGTTTAGTTGTTGGTGTGAAATGTTTGTGATACTTATTGAAAAAGGTAACATCGAGACACTACTGTCATTCAGCAATGATCAGATTCAAAGTATTTTGAGTTGCCAACACGGAGGACAAGCTGTTGGGAATAATATAAACTTCTTATCTTATCGTGTGTTTAGGGTATATGTCTACACCAACTTGATCTATGCGTTTGGTCTGCAAGACAAACCTCACAACTGGGGTCCGATGAAACCATGCGCATATTTTAGAAGGGAACTCGCTGAAGATTGTGACGGCCAAACATTCCTTAATGAAAGTAGACAATTTCTAACTGATTACAATTACATGAAAGATTGGAATGCTACGAAACAGTTGTGCAAAAATTGTTTTCAATTTCTTTATATTATTGAGATGATAAGACAAGAAGTAAATGATAACAGGACTAGAGATGATGTTATTTCTGATTTGATAGTATACATTTGAAAGAGTTGGTGCCTGTTTGGAAACTTGTGAGAGATTCAAGTAAATATTTCTGTAATGTTAATTAGCCATTACTGAACTCGATACGCAAATAAACCGTTAGTGAGCAATTGGATGGGGGTTTATAACGCAATACTAAAAACAAGCAAAATATTTTATATATATAATGGGGCAGCACGAACCCTTGAAACATTCATAGAGCATCAGTTCACATCAACATTCTTATCCTGACACACGATACTCGTTTCGATCATATTAATACTTCCTCCATACGAACTCTTTCTTTCCTCACAACCAAAATCCATCATCACGCAACAAACATCCATCTATTCGCTCATGTACACCTGTTTCGCAAATCTTCACTTACGCCCACTTATCTAACAACGAATCTATAAAGAAATGAAGGCAGCATCGCCAGTTACGCATTTTCTCTTGACATTTAATTATCTTAATAAGGATGATTTGTATTAATTAGTCATTGTTAATTTATATAAGTGAATTATGTAGAATATTATTCATTCTATTCTAATCTCTTTTACATAAAACACTAGTTAATACTTGTAATAATTATAATTGTGTTGTAAACTGTTTAAGCTTTGTAAAATATAAACTTATGTGGTAGATGGCTCAGTGGTATCGAGTCGGCCTGTGGATCTTGAGAACCCTGGTTCGATCCCCACAGCCGACAAACAATTTTCACCAATTTAAATCTACCCCTGTGGCTCCCTCTCCACTAATATCTTTGAGGGCCGTGATTTGACGGCTGGTAATCGCACTTCACGCGACAAAATATATCACTTACCGAGATCTGCTTAGGCAGAGTGCCACACCCAGTAATGGGTAAAAAGGCGTGATGATATATTTATTTATATTTATTTTTAAAATATAAACTTGTAACTTGTAAAAGAAAAACAATAAAGTGTTTTTATTTAATACAACAAACCAACGTATTAAATTCATGCGAGAGGGATTGTCCGTTTAAATGTGACGTATTAGACTGATAGCGTGAACTCTCTGTATAGGTACCTGTTTTGGTTTTCTGTTCCTCGATATCCATTGTTTCAGTTATATCTATTGCTTCTTTCTGGTGGTGGATTTCGATATCTATGCGTATTGTTGTAGCTTCTGTTGTAATTGTTCCTGTTTGTTCTTTTCCTACATTCAGCAATGTTGTGGCCTGGTTTTCACAATATTTATACGTTTCTATTTGTTTACAGTCTCTTTTAAAATGATCTGTAGCTCCGCAATTATAGCATTTTTTTGCTTCCTTGCCTTGAGTTGTTCTTCGATCTACAGCTCCGATTTCTACATTTTCCATTTTTATTCGTGCGATTTACATTTCTTCTCGTTCAGCCATCGTTATCGCTAGCATGTTGTAAAAAATATGGTGATATCACTTTTTACTTCTTATAGTACAACTACACAAACCCAAAAGTGAGTCCTGCAAGTCGACCCCACCTATATGTACATTGTAAATTTGCACTACATTTGGACAATCTATCTCAATTTATCTCTTTTCTGTTCGAGAAAATCTTTTTACCTTTAGAATGGGATTGATTCTACAAAATGTACTAACAAGAGACACTATTTTATTATCATACCATTGAAAAGCTTTTATGGTAACTCCCTCTGATTCTGTAACCTGCTCAATGATTGTCCCTCTTCCTTGAAAGTTTGTCTCTTTTTCTAAAGGAAATATGCATTCTGGCAAACGATTAGATCTTACAGTTCCAACACTTTCTATTCCGTGCTGTTTTAGATACACCAGTAACAAAACCTCAGTAAAATAATTATCGAAAAATACTTTAGAATTTTTATTTTTGTGAACTGTACTACACAGACGAACAATTACATTACTGGTTCATTAGGAAAAAGTTCAATATTCGATTTTGTGGAAAATAATTCGAAATTATATGTCAACCCATGGGTGCACCAACTTCAGACTATCTTGTGCCCCCAGTTATGTGGCATTTTGGGATTATAGGTTTTTAATGATATGCGACCTTTGAATCATAAGATAAATTTTCTTTGAGAGACATTTTTAATCCTTTCGCGACGATATTTTTTTTCTGGGAGATATAGGAATACTTTTGTGGTTTTTTAATATTTATCTTAATTATCTTTTATAATCGAAAATGTCGAAAAAAACATTTAGGGGTTGAAGGGGGTAGTGGTACATATAAGCACTATTAGTCTCTTGTTATGGTACTTGTATGTACGATCAGTCCTATAGAAAAATGTTAAATATTTTAATTATATATAATACAAACTATTTTAAGAATGATATATTGCAAAACATTTCACATTCTTGACAAATTGTCTTTGTGCGATTTTGGGTTTTATTTTCCGTGCACCTTTTGCATTTTCATCTCGTTGTACCTTCCACTGGAAGATGTGAAGATACATTTTCGAGCCGCTGTCTTTTCCCAGATGGCCATCCTTTCTTCGAAAAACGTCGTACAGTTGCTGTTTTTCTTTCTTTAGCTATCATTTCTTTCGCCAGGGTCACTAGAAATTGCAGAATTTTTTTTTGTCTTTGTCTTCTCTTTATAGATAATCCATGCTTTTACTATAGCCATCATAAGCAGACGATAGAAAACCTTCCTCCACTATTTGTTTGATTTGAGATCTAATTCGTATAATCCCATCATCAGGTCCGCCAAATTAAGCCCTCCCACAATTTCTATATGATGCAACCATTTCTGGTCAAGGAACACTGATTTTGGAGATATCTTTCAAAGTTTTATTGACAGATATAACATTAGAATTATGGCAATTGTTCAGCATAAGAACCTCTTTTGTGTCTTGCCATTTCACAAACAACAGTTCTGCACTGTAACACATATTCACCTCTTTTCAGTTTATCTTTGTTTTTAGGTACATTTTTTCTATTTTTGTTGTAAGTACCTACTGCTGCATCTATGTTCCGTAGTCGAGTGATCGCAGTAAAAAATCAATCAAAACAAAAGGTAATATCTTTCTCTTTTGCTGTAGAAATTAGTTTTTTTTAGATAGATATTAAAATCGTATGTATATCCAGTAGAAGAATCTGATCTAAGCCACAACTTGATTCCCCTCTTTACAGGCTTTAGTGACATAGGTATACTGCTTCACGAGCGCCCATTGAAATTAGTTAGTGATTCGTGTATGGTTTGAAAACTACTATCCTGACGGCATTTCTGGAACGTAGCTTTCAAGCAATTTTCTACATCGTCAATATATAGTATGTGTTGGAGCATTCTGCAGGTTTGGTTGGTGATGCAAAATACATTTTTGATGAAATGATTTTGAATCGATCTCTAGCTATTGCATTTTATATTGCTGAATTTGCCAACGAAAGATGAGTGGACCAGTAATCGCTTAGTTGGGGAACATGGTTGTAACACATTACTAGTATGCACCCAAGCACAACTTGCAGTTTCCCTTGATCTGTTTCCTTCAAGCGAGCGTTCTTACTTGTTTACTTATATATTAGAATTCTTTTATTTGTAAACTGAGCAATGTACAAATATAAAGAATGTGGAAAAATATTTTTGAAACATTCATACGGCGTCTTAGCTTGTATATTGGAGGCTAATGTGCAAGTGTGTTTACTATAAATTTGCATTTTAGGGACAAAATCTTCATCTGGTTTTAACCATAAAGTATAAGAACCAGAGGGACCTTCATTTTATTCTGGGCCTTCATTCTCATTTTCAACTTGGTCATCACTTTCCGGTTGGATTTCAGATTTTTTATTAGAATTAGAAGATTCGTTGTCGGTCTCAGATTGATCACTTTTTTCAGATTCTTCATCAGAAGGCTCATATGAATAATCACTGTCACCAGAGTCATAAAACATATTTTCTGCTACCGCTTGTAGCTCTTTTTCTGTGAGCGGCTTTTTCCTACCCATTTCTGTAAATAATACTAATGGTATATATATACATATACATATATATATATATATATATATATATATATATATATATATATATATATATATATATATATATATAAATTAAATACGTAGGAAAAAAGTATTTAATAAAAATAAATTTTATTTTTACAAATTTTTACAATATATGTTTATTTGACAAAGTTACAGCTTAGAATGTCGAAGAGAGCTGACTAATTACACATTATTATGCTTATATACTAATACAATGAGTAATATAATATAAACATTGATAATCAAATGTCAAGTGACGCATATTGATTATCAAATGTCAACCAGATATAAGTATTAATCATAATTAATATTATAAGGAAATTAAAATAAGGGTACCTTACATAATTCCTCCCCTGCAAGATTTCATTATAATATTTATTTTATGCTAAGGGTGAGAGTTCCACTTCTTCCTCTTTATTCTTATTATTTTTCCAATATCTTACATACTTCATAATTAATTTCTTAATTAATATTAATATTAATATACTTATCACTATGTATATAATATAAAAATGATGATTATTATTTTCTATATTTATTGGATGTATTTTTGACAATTGTTTAAAATTATCTTGATATTTTTGAATTTTATTTAAATTTAAAGTACCATTAATTTCAATTTGATTTTTATAAGGATTTATATTTTTAAATTGTAGTTCTTTATAATTTTGATTAATAATATTAAATATATTTTTATTTATTTGACAATCTTTATTAATTTTCATTTTATAAATTCCTTGAATTTCTTCATAAATATTTTGATCTTTACAATTTATTTCTATTTGTTGTTTATTAGGACTAATTATAATTAGTTCATTCGTATTATGAATTTGTTCAAGGGTATTATCAATTTGTAATTTATGGTATTTACACTCATTAATACTTTGTTTTGTTATTATATTATTTAAGCAATTACTTATTTTAAAATATTGAGATTTACATAAGTATATATTATTCATAACTACACATTCATTAATAACAAAGTGATTATTCTCTTCTTTAAAATACAACATCTGTTGCTCATTTATTAAAATTAATTTGTCATTATTATAAGTTGGGATTGGAGTAAACTGATAAATAGGATATATTTTACTTGAAAATACGGGTAGTATTATTATAAAATGTATAATTTTATTTTCAAAATTACAATGTGTTTGAATTAACTCATTAAAATTCCATATTTCTTTATCTTGGCTTAACTGTCTTAAATTATCCATTGTCATAATATTTGGGTCTAATTTATGTAGAGAACAGAATGTTAAACTATTTCCTACTTGTTTAACCAAGTTATTTAAATTTGTTATAAGTGCGTTTATTTCTTGAATTTGTATTCTTACTTCCATTAAACTTTCCCAGTTTACTCTATTTTTTAATATTCTTGTTATCATTTCTAAACTTTTCTTAAGATTTTCTTCATTATGTTCTATTTTTCCTAATTGTGAATTAAAATGATTAGTTATATTTTTAATATATTTAAAATTTTGTAAATTCTGATTTTGTAATGTGTTTTGATTTTGTTTAATTTGTTCGAACATTTTCATATATTTTTCATCATCTGAAGAATCTAAATTTCCTGATATACTTTTTATTATACTACCTAATCCATTAATTAAACCTCTTTTCACTCTTTTCTCAGAAGAAAACAATTTTTGTATTTGTTCATTTAATTCATTATAATTATATTCCAATATATTAATTTGATTAAAAAGTAAATTTTTATATTCAAGTACTTTATTAATTATTTGATCTCGGGCATTACTTAATTTTAAAAATTCTGAATATATAGAACTTATATTATAATTAAAATATATTATCTTATCTATTTCCTTAATTTTACATTTTCCTAACTCGACCAAATGGAATCCATTGTTATTTGAGATGTTCTTCACTTGGGCAGAGACAATAGTTCTAAAATCAAATTTTAATTTTATCTAATTTAAATTTTCGAATATATCTTTTATCTTTTATTTCTACTGTTCCTAGTATGGGGTTATATTTTTCTACTGTAACATTTTTAAATATAGGTTTTTTATATTTATGTAATAATCTATGATTTTGTTTAACATAAACTTTTTCTGGTAATATTAGAGGTAACTCATTTTCTTTTGTTCTTTTTGTTTTTTCCTTATCAATTATCTTGTTTATTTTTTCATTTACTTGAGATTTATTAATAAAATAATCATTTAGAATTTCTTTAGAATTTTGTTTTTGAAAATATTCATTTTGTTTATTTTGTCCAAAAAGAATTTCACAAGGAGTCATTTTTGTTATAGAATGTTTAGTATTGTTATAAGCCGTTATCGCTTCGTTTATAATGTATTGTAAATCTTTATTTTTATTTGTTGAATGTAATATTCGGAGATGTTCTATTAACACTGAATGAAATCTTTCTATTGCGTTTGATTTTGGATTTGCAATACTAATTAAATGTAATTTTATATCGTGATTATTACAGTAATTTTTTACTAAAGCATTATTAAATTCTAAACCATGATCTGCAATAATTATATTTGGTTTTTTGTAAGTTTTTACAAAATCTTTAATTATTAACATTGTTTCTTTTCCTGTTTTATTAAAAGTAGGATGAATAAACCCAAATTTAGAAAATTGATCAAATATAGTAATAAAATATTGTTTATTTAATGTAAATAAATCTATATTTATAATTTCAAAAGGAGTTTTAGGTGTGGGGGTCAAATTATCATTTAATTGTATAGGATGTCGATCATATTTATTTTCTTTACATATTTTACAATGGTTAATCATTTCTGTAATATCTTTAATCATATTTGGCCAAAAGTATTTTTCTTTAAGTTCATTATAAGTCGCCATTATTCCTCTATGATTTAAGTATCCATTATGATTATTAAAAATTATTTGAGTTTGTTCGTCTTCATTTTCAACATCTTCTACTAATTTATTGCATTTCACTAAATTTACTGTATTAAATTCGAATTTGTTTTGTATAACTAAATTCAATATTTGTTCATATTGTTTAGGAATTAAAATTAAATATTTAATTTTTGGTACTATATAATTTTTTAATATTTTTAATAATTGTTCTTCTTTTTTATCTACATTAATATTAATAATAAATCTTTGTTTTTGATTATTAAATAATTTAACTATTTTTATATCAAATGGTTCATTAGAAAAATTAAAGATAATTTGATTTTTTGCTACATTTATTCTATTATCGACAAATTTTAATCCATTAATTGGATTCTCATCTGAACTATGAATTGTATTTCCTGATTCTGATTCATTTGCTTCTAAACTAAAATTTTGTAATTGTTCATATTCATACAAATTTATTTGTATTTGAGTATTATCAAAAATATGTTCTAAGAATTTAATTAATTCTGGTTTTTCTAGTTTATCTAAACCGCATGATAAATACGGGATGTTAATTTCGTATATATCATTTTTTATTAGGTAATCTCGTAATTCCATGAGTGTTTTCTTAAAATACTTTCTATTTACATTTTCTAAATATGTATCTTTTGTAATTAGATGAAAAATTATTTTATTTTCTATATTTTGGACTATCAGATTTTTATTGTTAATATTTCTTTCACAATAATTTTTACTGTCGAATTTTGAATCTATTTCTTTTGCAAGTCCTTTTTTAAATTTCAAATCTTTAGATATACAGTGTGCGAAAATATCAGTATTTGTTACATTTCCAGATGTTTTATTTATTTTAAATTTATCTCTTTGTCTTGACAGAAAATCTGCGATTTTATTTGTTTTTTCTGGTAGATACTCAATATCGAAATTATATTCTCCTAAATATATTTTCCATCGCATAAGTTTTTGATTTGCGTTTTTCATAGAAAATAACCAAATAAGGGGTTTATGATCAGTGCGAATTGTAAATTTTTTTCCAAATAAGTATGGTTTAAAATTATTTACAGACCAAACAATTGATTTTAATTCTTTTTCAATTGTACTATAATTCTGTTCTGCGGAATTAAATGTTTTAGATGCATAAGCAATTGGTTTTTCTTGTCCGTTTATAATTTGTGAAATTACTGATCCCATTGCATAATCTGAAGCATCTGTGGTAAGAATGAATTTTTTTGAAAAATCTGGAAATTCTAAGATAGGTGGATTACTTATTAATTCTTTAGCGATTTTAAATGAATTTTGATATTCTTTATTAGCTATATCTATTTGTTTATTTTTTTTTTTTAAACATTCTGTAAAAGGTTTAGTAAGTTTAGCGAAGTTTGGAATAAAACGTCTATACCATGAAAGTTTACCTAGAAAGGATTTTATTTCTTTTACCGTTTTAGGAATTATTATTTTTTCAATTGCTTCAATTTTCTTTTTATTAGGTTTAAGACCTTCTTGTGATATTATAAATCCTAAATATTCTGTTTCAGTTTTTAAGAATTCTGATTTATCAATTTGTATTTTAAGGTTAGCGTTTAATAATTTCAGAAAGATCTTTTCTAAATTTTGTAAAAGTTCTTCTAAAGTATTTCCGAAAATAATTATATCATCCATATAAACTAAACAAATTTTATTAATATATTCTGAAAGTACATCATTCATCATTCTTTGGAATGATGCTGGAGCATTAATTAATCCAAAAGGCATACGGATGAATTCATAATGTCCTGACGATGTAGAGAAGGCGGTCTTTTCTCTATCATTTTCATCTATTAATATTTGATGAAATCCAGAATGCAAATCTAATGTGGTAAAAAATTTTGGTTTTCCGATATGATCTAGTAAAGTGTCAATATTTGGTAAAGGATATTTATCTTCTATTGTTTTCTGGTTTAGTTTTCGAAAATCTATTACTAATCTTGTTTTTCGTTTTCCTGACGCATCAATTTTTTTCGGAACTATCCATATGGGTGAATTATATGGACTTTTTGATTTTTGAATAACTTTAGTTTTTAACAAATTTTGAATATGTTCTTCAATATCATTTTCATATACCTGTGGAAGTCTATAATTTTTTTGAAAGACGGGTATGTCGTCTGTTGTACGAATTTTGTGAGTAGTGACATTTGTAGCAGATAATTCTTCGTCTGGTTTTGGAAATAGGTTTGAATATTTGTCTAACAAAATTTTAACTTTTTCTTTCTGTTCATAAGTGAGATGTTCGTGTCTAAATTGTATGAAAGAATTATTTATTGTTTGTGAAGAAAATAATTTAAATTTTTTATTTCCAAGTGTTATAATTTTATTTTTTAAATCCATTACAGCATTACAATGTTCTAATATTTTTATGCCAAATAGCATATTACTTTCTTTATGAAATTCATGAATAAAAAACTCGAAATTTTTATTCTGAATTTTAATTTCTACACAATTTTTACATTTTACTTTTCCTTGAGCTGTTTTAAAAGAAATTGGTTTTTGAATAATTTTTAAATTTCTTTGTTTAACAATTTTTGGGGAAATTAAATTTATATCAGAGCCTGAATCAATTAATATAAGGTAGTCGTTAAATCTTATTAAAGGAATGGATTTTAATTTGGAAGTCATTACGTATCTTGTTCCGTTTTCTCTAAATTTTCTTCTAAAAAAGTATCATCGCTATTTTTAATTTCTTGTTCTACTGTTTTATAAAATTCTTCTTCTGTGTCTAAGTCTATATAGTCTTCGTCATGTATAATTTCAGTATTATAATTTTGTCTGATTGTTGATGTTGTCATCGGTTGAGTAACGCGTGTTTGTAGTGACATTGGTTGTACTTGAAATTTACGTGTTTCATTATTATTAACTAAATTTTGTCTTGCAATTCTATTAGGACCTGGGATTGATTGTTTATGGACATTAATTGGTTTTGAAGGAAAATATTGTCCAGGGAATTGTTTTGGTGCGAGATTAAAAGTTTTAAAAGTATTTAAATTTGGTTTATTATCATTTTGTAACATTGGGCTGTTATGAAATGAATTAGCATAACTAAATTCGTTTTTGAGTAATAAATCACATTGTTCCAATGTTGATGGTTGTTTCACAATAAAAGAACCTTTTATAATGGGTGGTAATAATGATATAAATTTATTTACTATCGATTTTTGATTCTCTTGGAGAATAGCGTTCTTTTGTTCCAAAGTATAATTTTTTACAAATATTTTAGATTTATATAATTCAAATTTTTCTAACATTATTTTTAATGTAGTTTCTGAATTCTGTTTATATTTAGTTTCAAATAATTCTCCTAATAATGTTTCTGACGTTGTTTTATCTGAAAAATTGGTTGTCAAATATGTTTTTAATTCTTCCCAATTTGAAAAATTATTTTGTGAAATAAGTTTCTTTGCATTATTTATTAATTTATTCTTAATTATATTAAAAGTAAATATTTTCTGAGGTTCTGTCAATGCTAATGTGTTAACAATATTATACGTTTCATCTACAGTTTTAATAAAATTATTAAGAGTCATAATGTCTCCTTCATATGTTGGGACCATTTCAATGAAATTCTTAATATCTTGTAATGAAGTCATGTTGTCTGAAGGATTTTGTAAAATTTCGTTAATTCTACCTTGAACAGTGTTTATAAAATCCTCGTTTTCAGAGTCAGACATACAAGTTTTTGTGTGATTGCCTTGTGCCGGGGCTCGTACTCTTTGTTACTAGTACTATCTAGAGAGTACCCTGTGTATTACAAAATAATTTTTTACTTACAATAATAAACTTATGATTATAATTTTCATTGCAAGGAGTTCTTCGACGGGGTTTTTCGAACTGTCTCTCGTAGACGGAAGTAGACGAGATGTGAAGTTCTTGAAGCTGTCGTCTGGATTCTCGTGATCAGTTGAACAGCAAGAAGAATCGCTTAGACGGTCTGATGGGACGTATGAATAGTCCTCTGATGGGCACTGCTTAGCCGTGAGATGGTGTTTGATGATATATAAGGTCTTATTGGTATAGCCTTATGTGTGTTTATTGACACACACTTTGATTATTTCGATTAGCCGATTAACGTATAAAAATACGACAATTAGATGAGTAACTTTTTGTGTTTTTCACTGTTACAAACTATTGTTGGCTAATCCTACCGACTGCGCCAATTAAATACGTAGGAAAAAAGTATTTAATAAAAATAAATTTTATTTTTACAAATTTTTACAATATATGTTTATTTGACAAAGTTACAGCTTAGAATGTCGAAGAGAGCTGACTAATTACACATTATTATGCTTATATACTAATACAATGAGTAATATAATATAAACATTGATAATCAAATGTCAAGTGACGCATATTGATTATCAAATGTCAACCAGATATAAGTATTAATCATAATTAATATTATAAGGAAATTAAAATAAGGGTACCTTACATAATTTATATATATATATATATATATATATATATATATATATATATATATATATATATATATATATATATATATAGGGTGAGTCTGGGAAGACGCCCCCCCTTTTTTATTCTGAGTAATAGAAAAAAATGGTTCATATGAAAGTTTTATTATTTTAAATATACTATTTGATGGCAGATGTAGATATTTTTTATAAAGTCAGGTTTACAAGATACGACTATCAACTTTTATTTTTTAAATAGCAACCTATAATTATTTTACTAAAATAAAAACCGCCATTTTTTTCTCTTTTCAACGGTGTATTAGTTTTTATTAATGTATCTGAAAAAATTCGAGAAAAATAAGAAAATTGAGAAATACTAGAAATAATTTTTATACAAATATTATAGGTGGCTATGTGAAAATAAACAAAATGTAACAGTGTTAAATTAATGTCAAAAAAGTATACATTCGCTGGTTACTTTATTTAACTTATTTTGCAAACAATAAAGAAGAATTAATAGATATGATTCTAATAATTGGTGAATCGACTGGAATCATGAGAAGGGCAAAAAGAATTTACCGGGAGCGGTTTCCTATGAACCATTTTTTTCTATTACTCAGAATAAAAAAGTTAAAGGGGGGGCGTCTTCCCAGACTCACCCTGTATATATATATATATATATATATATATATATATATATATATATATATATATATATATATATATATATATACCACTTTATAGGACTAACTGTACACAATGCAAGGACAATTACCCAATTGTACAGTAATTATAGAGTTTAATTGCACTTACCTTCTAAACATACAAACAACTCGTACTTGGTGTTCAATTTTCAAAGTAATTACTAATATAAATATTACATCTATTTTATATGTCGAATCAGCCAATTATTTACACCTCCAAACCGTCCTTACCCAATATATCGTTAGTATGCAAATTTTTTATGATCTACTAGAAAAGATAGAAGTGGCAATTACCTTCTCAAAACTCAATACGTATTTGTGTCGGATGCAATCATGTTGTAAAGATAATAGGAAAATTAAATCTATGTACATTGAATTTAGCGAAATGGTGATAGCAAGATATAGGAAATAAAAACAAAATAGTTATTTAAACAATTTTTATTGATTTTTTAAACAATGTCAATCTGGTATATTTATTTCTGATATAATCATCTTTCTCAGACAACAATTTTGTTTCGTGGTATAATATTATTTTTAAAAAAGTTGTTATTACAATTTTTATAATTTGAGGCTTATGGTTATCTAATATAATCTGCTCTTTCAAATGGTTTTAATAATTTTCACTGTTCAACACATGTGGCGAACATTCTTTAAAAGTGTTTATTAACATTATATTTCAAAAATTTTTGTTTTGAAATATTAAATGTTGTGTTTTTCTAAAAACTCTTTCAGCCATTTTGCAAATATAAATTATATCCTTTGAAGGGTACATGAGACTACCACGATTTTTAATATAAATCAAAATTATTTTTTTGTCAAAGGTATTCAGATATTGAAAATAAAATGAACAAATATTCTTCGTCTTAATTTTGTTGAGCTATATACGAGTACTCAACCACGTTTTCAATGAAAATCTATTCATTCCATTCTACATTGTATTGATGTAGTCATGGTCGAACCTATTTATTTCTACTGTGTCTTCTCCAGTAACTAGGCTGTTAAGATTTTGCTTTTTTGAAGAAATTTGCAATATTGTTATTCCATCAAGCAATTCGAATTTTGCAAAATATTAATTTGTTTTGATCGAAAGTCTTTTATACGCCGATTCAAAAAGTTGCACATTAGGTTTATTATTGAAACCTCCTCGAGCCCTTATAGCGCTAAAAAAAGTTTCTAAGAAGTCTTGACTTAATTTGAATGTTAATAAATATTGTAAACTATTTTCATATTCTCCGGAAAAATTATTTAGTACATTATTATAAAATATAGTTTTTTAAAGTATAGGCATGTGAGTATTATAGGGTAATGTGACTTGAACCAAGAAATAGTTTGAATACAAAATCAACTCGATATCACCAATTGTTTTCGAAATATGAGCGAAAATACAGAAGAAAATTTGTGTCTTTGATCTATTTCTTGGTTATTTACTTTTTTATATTAAACTTTTCCGTCATTTCCCGAGTAAAGATCTTCCAGATTTGAACATATTAATTAACCGTTTTACTTACATCATCAAGAAGTCCAAGATTGTGTCCCTGATAATCAATATAGATATAAACGATTAAAAATATAAATAATTTAAAATATAATTACTTCACGCAGATCATTTGCGACTGTGAGCTTGGAATGCAAATAAAAATACGTAGGAATCCATTCAATATTATCAATGTATTTTGTTAAGCCGACGTTTCGTTGCCAAACGCAACTTCTTCAGGGCAACTGTAAAAAAACAGGAAGTTATAACATGAATACATAAGTGCAAATGAAAATACAAAGCAATTAATTAGATAAAACTTACATATAAAAACAAATGTAAATAATTAAAAGATGTAAAAAAATACACGATGAAGGCAATAAAAATAAAAACAAAATAACGTCCAAAAGCCTCATCTAACATGGCAGTGGAAAATAATGAAAAAATATTTCTTATTGTAACTAGCTTGTACCCCTATGTCAGCTGTATGGACTGCTGATTTGAATATTGTGTTGACTTTAACCAAAAAGTATGCTTCAAGACCTAGTTCCCCAACATGATGTACTTCTTTCCTATTAAGAGGCATTATGCCTAATTGGGAGAATTTCTTCATGACATGTTGATTGTGGTGTCTCATACAAATGTACATACCTATTGCCATTAACACCGTCAGCAAAGTCATCCACACGTTCGGAATTAACGAAGATGCTGAAGAAAAATGTTTAACAATATGTTCATGAATCGATGTTCCATTGGTTATATTCATAGCATTGACAGATTGTGCTCCAAAACCAGTGGCAGAAATTAACGGTATTGGAGATAGTGTGGATACTGGATTATTCCTGGAGAAAACCTTTGTTTTGATTATGATCATTATCACCAAAACTGTTAGGATAACATGCCAAACAAAAAATATGATTAGAGATGACGGAGATAATATATCCCAAGACCCTGAATTCTGGGACTTAGGAATGTCATTAATCATTCCTGCTAGTTGCCGATCCCTAGTACGATACTTATTGAGTGAAGATTGCTGATTATGCATGACATCTTCAACCTTGGTCAGATTTTTGCTAAACTTAACATTAGTCCACAAAGAAGGATCATATTTATAACTAATAAGGTATTTCATGTCAGGAATAGATCGGGATAAATCAGTCAAAATGGTGAGGTTGGACTTCATGGATGATAATTGATGCACTGGAGTATATTCCAGATCACTTGACGATGCAGCATAACCAGGGGGTAATATGGATGTCAACTTTAAGTGTCCGACACTTAAAGTACAATCCCCACCAAGACTTACCAGTGTTTGACGTTGAAAATCTACTTGTTCGGTTAACTCATGCCTGCAGCTATTACACAATCCTTTGTTCCTACAGTCCTGTTATTTTCTATGTATACTAACCACTGGTTTGGAGGTATAGGAAGTGCTCTAATAGGTTCTAGGTCAACTCTAGGTTGTAATGTCATGAAACAATTTTCAGATACAGATTCACTAGCTAACAAGACATACATCAAGGAGTGGCGGGCTCTTGATGATATGGATCTTTTAATTAATAGATCTTGACAGATTCTGGTAACCATATCACATTTTGCGCTCATATCAGCGTTATCCATGTAGACCCAATTCTCGTTTGACATATCAATATACACCCAATAATTATTGTATTAATTGGATCATATCATTCCCAAGACTATAAGGAATGTTGGATAACTACCACAGGCTTAGAGTAGATGATGGTTCTACCATAGGATATCTGAATCCTATAACAATTCTATTATCTTTGATTGTGATCCTGTTGAACTTGGTCTGATACCATTGGTTCTTATCCTCAATAGGAGCTACGTGCATGCTCCCATGAGCTTTCCTATCAATATCCTGAATTAATTGTTTGATGACATAGGGCTCAGCAATTCTCGCATCTATCGTTTGACTTATGATCATCTGGTAGAGAACAATATAATAGCTCTTTAAATCATCAAGGTATCTATTCAGTTGTAGTATTTGTAAAATCCCCCCTTGTGTCACTGAGATCGCATGTACTATTTTATCCAAATTGACAAAATGGTCATCTTGGGTATTTAGTCGTACATTAATTTAAAGCAATGTGTCATTATAAGATTCTGTAAATAACAAGAATGCGTTGATGGTTACATTCAATTTATCATTAATGATATTTGTATTCGAGTCAACTCTCTTGTTTATGGTCGATTGGTTGTTCAGCACAGAATGAATATCATTCAACGAACTCCTGATATTTTTCCTCACATTTTTCACCTTCTTTAATACAGCATCAACATCATCATCAGTTGCTAAGCCAACTAACCATTGCCACAGCTTACCCAGTGGAGAAATAAACCCCCTTTCTTAGTACGATGAGATCTGGAAGTGAAGTGAGTGTAGGAAGCATCTAATTCTAATCTCATTTCTTTACCGCCATGCATTAGTTGCTGGATTGTCCCCAATTAAGTTCAGACATTCAATATCCACATAAGTTCTGTGTCGACACACACGATATCCGTGGTAAGTCTGAACATTATCACAAGTTAAGGTATCAAGCCCACACCCTTGAAGTGGATCAGATCTTGGTGCTTCATCAAGTTGCTGTGGCATTATCACATGATCAGGATTCCGATAAGAGGGTACTGGGTTTGGGGTTGGTGTTGGTTATTCTATTTCCCTCTTGGTGTAATTCAGGACTGGTCTAGAAGGGACATATGGGTGTTGATCGTGTTGCTGCGGGTGTTCATTCAGATCATTCTTTAACCCATTTAATTTGTCATAGGTTGTGATATCATTCCTACAGATAGTGGTATCACAAGGTTATGTTTTGACCATTGTATTATACCTCGAGCTCCAGTATGTACATTGCTTCAATCTAGATATTAATAATTGGTGGATGTCGATATTGTTCACGGTTGATTCCACAGCATCATGACCCATACAAGATCTGCGATTTTTGAGTTGGAGGTGGAGCTGTAGAAATGGATTGTGGCCCTGAATTGTGATAGATATAGTTTTGTCCACCATGAATGTTAATGGTTTGTTTTTTTTCTCATATGATCAGCTGGATCACTATCTTGATAAGTAGGTTCTTCTTGTTGGACACTTTCTGAATAGATATCAACTTGTGTAGCCTCTATGGGTTTCATCCTTTGACATAAAGTTTCAGGAACTAATCCCCAATTAAAAATAAGTTAGGGTACGTAGGGCGAGTCATTCATATCATGCAATGCACCGTCACACGTAGGGCGAGTCATTCATATCATGCAATGCACCGTCACTGAAGTCAGTGATTTAGTTTAATCGCGATAATGTGTATTTGTTCCGTCGTTTATTTTTCTTTTCAACTCAGTTAGAGGCATATCATCATCAGTACTAAAATTGTCATCAAAATTTACAAACATTTCAAGAGTCTCTGTTACGTTACGTGATTCTTCATTACCAGAAAGATTATTTTCATCAAAATCTTCTGAATCAGTTTGTTCGTCTGGTTCAGGTGGAATTATAGTTACATCAACTTCATTTGTATTACTTTCTTCCAAATCTTTCAAATAATCGTCATTTTCAAACAAGTTTCTATATCTTTGATACTCAGATATTCTTTTCTATTAATTTTGCACAGAATACAAAACACACAATGATTATAACCGTACTACAGAACTTACATTATAAAGAATATAAAATAAAATCTTCTATCTGTCAAATTGGTGTCTTGCTTACACTTCACGCCAATGTCCTATTTATGAGACGTAAATAAAAAACAATGATTTTTTATATAAAGTGTAAAATATATACAAAAAAAAAATGTATGAATATATTGACAAGGTATCTAAATATTAATTAAGATTAATTGAACCTAGTTTTATAATTTAGTAAAAAATATACTTATGATCAAAATAATAGTAACACAAAGGCGAAAAAACTTGATATTCACAAAAAGAAAATGTTGTTCAGTAGTGTTACAATGCCGGTTCTGGCTCAGTTCAAGGTCACTCGTCGCATATGCCGAATTGAGACTGCTCCGAAGGAGATATGACGTCACGAACAGGAAATGCTTATCATAGACAGCAGGAAACAGGATGCGCTAAAAAAAATAATGTGATAAACAACAAACCAGATGTGATAAGAAAATGGAGGCCCTGTGACGTCACAATTCAAAATGCGTCTGAAAAACCAGCTAAAATTGAAAAAATAGCGCGAAAATTTAAACATTAAAATGTGACGTCACAATTCAAAATGGCGTCTGAAAAACCAGCGAAAATTTAATTATTTTAAATATTGCGCGAAAATTTAAATAATTTCTGTTGTGCATGCCATCTGTTGTGTGTAAAAATTTCTGTTGTGCAGCATGCCATCTGTTGTGTGTAATTTAAATTTTGTTTGCTGAAAACTCCGCGAAAATTTTAATTTTGGGCGTGGCATTGTCATTTTTGGCGGGGAAAATTTTAAAATTTGAAATAAAAATGACCGACAGCTCACGCATGCGCAGTGTAAAAATTTGAAGTCAAACTCTCTCTCTTTCTCTCTCTCTCTCTCTCCGCAGGAGAGAGAGAAAGAGAAAAAGAGAGAATGAGACTTTGACTTTGGAATGGGGAATGGGGCAATGCGGCGTTAACATGGAGAATGGGGCCCAACAACAACAACATGGAAGAAAAAAATAAAAACACATGAAATACATTGAATAGACATACATTTATTAACAAATAATTATATTACATACATTTCTTAGCAACACTACATACATTTATTAACAAATAATTATATTATAAATAAACATATATTATTATTATAAATATAAACTTTAAAATAGTTTCCTTTTTAAAAATTCTTTTGTATCACTACTAGTGAGTATATGTAAACATTGAAAACAATGTTTTACTTCTGGCGCTGGACCATCTATGTGTGTATTTTGAATTGGTAGGTTATGATGATCAACGCAGCATAATTGGTGAAAAATATCTCGATGTAGTTTAAATTTTAATGGTAATTTAAATCAGATTTGTTGCAAACTACGTCCATTAAACAAACGTAGAATGCTTATGAAATATTCTTCATTAATTTTTCCACAAACATATGCTGCTGGTACTAAATCACCAATTATGTTAAGTATTTCACTTATATTATTATTATTAATTGTGTTTATAATACTTTTATACAATATATACGTATCACTTACCGAGATCTGCTTAGGCAGAGTGCCACACCCAGTGATGGGTAAAAGGCGTGATGATATATTTATTTATTTATTTATTTTACGTATTTTCAGAGCACAACTTTGATTTATATGAAATTTCTAATATTTCTAAAGCAATAATTTTATATACTGTTGCCATTATTAAAATGCTTTAAAATTACACACACACAACGACTAAGTGTGTTTAAACAGTAAATAACTATTTATATATAGCTATTACTTGTCCCCACTACTTTTTGTTTACGTATCACTTTTTATAACATTTGTTTGAATAAAAAGCTCTATACTTAAAATTTCCGGATATTTAATTGATTTATGAGGATAAAATTGAAGCTTTTCATTTTATTTTACTTCCAAATTTTGTAGTAAAGCAAATTCTCCATTTAAATATACATCATATTTTGGGGTTTTTATATTACTAGTAATTTTAATTATTTTTCCGTTAAACGGTATAATATTTGAGGTATTATCATCATGATAATTATTAATTATTTCAAATGTTTCAACATTTTGTTTTAAATTTATATTAATATTAATATATTGTTTTAATTGTAATACATTCTCATGAATTATATCAATAATACTAGTTAAGTCGGTATTTAGAGATATTTTTAAACTTTCAACATGTTTATTTGTTTGTGAGTATGTAATTTTATACGTGATCATGATCACGTATAAAATTATTTCTTTCACTTACAAAGTTTTTATTATTTGTTGAAATAGTGTTATCTACATATTCACCAATTTCAACTAATTTATTGTGAATTTTACTTCCACAATATCTTTTAACAAAATAGTATCAACATTGTGTGACACATTACTCATTTCATTACTTATAACTAAAGTCCGGATTTTTAGGCAATTGCCTAGATTCAAATTTTAATATACTTCAGGCAATTTAGTTTTTCTATACATAGATAACATGTTTACGTGTAATTTTAAGGTTTTTTTCGTGCCTTAGAGCCTATTTTTCCCATATTTTAGTTTTTGTGTCTATTTTACCTTATACAGCCTATTTTGCCTATTTTTGTTGCCTATTTCAACTTTTATTGAGCAGACAAGGTTCATCAGCGTCATCTATCATCTATTTCGTTGACTAATTCAACAGTCGGCAAAGTGTTCCAACCTAACCTATAATATTTAAAGTATTTACTTTGTCTTTAATCAAGTTGTTGCGTGTGAATTTAAAATGCCGAAAGGCAAAACGCGTTTTAGTCAAAATATTATGTGGTAATTCAATTGTGCCTTTGCCATTATAAGAACGCCCCTGTCACATTTTGTGATGTCGAACGAAGTTTTCAGCTTACAAGCAAGTTCTGACTGACCGAAAACATTCCCTTTCTGAAAATTCCATTGAGCAATTGCTCGTAATATTTTGTAAATCAAAGTATATTACATAGTTTGAATTTGTCTAATAGTTAATTATATCTGAACCCTAAATTATTATTTTATTATTATTTTTCAGATTGCGTTAATTTTTGTTTAAAATGAAGATTTTTTTCTAATGAAGAGTAGATACCAGTACCAATATTAGAACAATAATTACTTTATAATTTTTTTTTAAAGAAACTACTTATATATAGGCTGCCTAAAATACCGCCTATTTTAGAGTAGTTACCAGCCTATATGCCTGCTTATTTGGGTGTTTTTAAGTGCCTAAATATCCGGGCTTTACTTATAACAGACACTTTATCAAACATGTTTTTATTGTCTTTTTCTTCCACTGCAGCTTTCACATTTATTATACGTTTATTGTTTATATTAAAATCTCCATTTTTGTTTTTTCAAATCCAACACCAGCAGGACCTCGTCTTAAATATTTAGAAGAATGAAAGTGTGGATGGGGAGAAAAATGATTAAATTTACTAACACTCATTGTATGAATGTATGTGCGTGTATGTTTATTAAACAACAGATCTATATAAACTAAATATTATTTAAAATATTACTTAAATTTATATCCCCATGGATAAGTATTTGTAAATAGATACTTTACAATTCTCTTATCATCATGGGGACTTAAACATATTTTTTTTGTTTAATTGTGTGTACTTTACGTTTTTTAGGTGAAATAGTAATTTGATTTTTTGTTACTGATGTATTGTTAAATAGACAGTTATAATAATCTTCAAACGTTATTGTTTATAACGTTGCAGACGTTATGCCCTTTGCTTTTTTATTTAGTTTGTTTTTACTATAATTTTGTAAAACTTTATAACTATACATTTTAGATCGCAATCCAATAAATTTAGTCATTATATTTCCATTATTTTCATCTTTCATTAACGCTATAACTTTTTTATTTACAGGAGGCATATTAAAAAAATTATTTTCCCTGTAATTGGATGTATCAAATTTACCAATATCACGGTTTATTATTTCATAAATATTAATATTATTAAAATGGTATATTAAACTATCTGTATCTGTGTATAACAATTTTGTATTTTCACTATAGTCTCGCATTATATAGTTATAGTGAAAATCATATATAAATGTTTTTGACAAATCTAATATAACAAAACCATTATATATGGGTTTGGTAAAAATTACATATTTTTTAGACATTTCTATTAATACAACATCATCATCTAATATTGTGAAAATTTGGTTGTGAAATGTATGCTTTTGCACCGTAACGCCCTTCCCATTTAGTAACTAGTTTTACTTTTTTATGTTTTCGGACATTTTCCATAGTTTTTCCAAAAACCGCATTGTTCATTAGCTTATAATTTTTCTTTAAAATTCATTTGTAGATTTTTTACGTAATTCGGTGTTTACATCAATGTATTTTTGAAGCCATGGACTCTGCTTAAACTTCAAAATTTTATGAATTTTTAAAATTTTTAGCCCTAAATCCAAACATTGATTTAAAGTTTCATAATTATTTTTATTGTATAAATTTGCTATTAATTCTTCTGATTTTGACTGTGGTGGTATAAAATGCTCAGGGCAAAGGGGTAAATCTTTGTGTAATTCATATAATTCCTCAGGCTATTCTAAATCTACTTCGAAAATATAACCAGTGGCAGACTCAGCAGGTAAATTTTCTAAATTAATACTGTAAAAATTTAGTTTATCAACCCACTCAAAATCACCATATGGTAAAAACATTCTCATAGCTGCCCCATATAAGTTGTTGATGTCATAATACATGATATGTGATTCTTGTTTAGTTTGATCATATTGATTTCCCATGTATTTTTTGTTTGCTTTTGCGTATCGATTAGAACATTGGGATAAACCACCACGAATACCTTTTTCTATAAATAAAATTTGATCCACGTCTGTTAATAATTATAATTTAACCTCAGTTACTTTTAGCATAGCATCAAATGCTAAAGCCAGGGGCGGTATCATAATACAACGCATCTAATCCATACGTTTCCAAGCATGTATCGCGAAAGTTTTAAAAAACATCTGCAAGCAGTAACACATCTGTTTTTAAGTATAGATCTGCATATTCACCCAAAGTTTTAATGTGGAATGTATTACGCACATTAACCGCAAATTTATATTCATCATCTGTTACCCCCTCACTCTTTAAGCTACTATAAAATTGTTTTTGTGTGGGTAATTGTGTTTCTTCAAGTTTTCTCCATGAATCTCTGTATACATATAGAAATATGCCTTTTTTCGTAATCATTTTAAATTCATCACACGAATTATATTGACTTCGACTTATTAGCTTTTCTTCATCACTTATCACTTGAGAATTTTATTTGTTTGAACCGGTACTTCTAGTCGGCACTTATTATTTTGACAATTTAATAAATATTTATTTAATATATAATTAGTAGTAAAATGGTTTAAGCAACGATCACATAAATGACTCCTATGATTATAATTTGACAGTTGTTTACTCACAAGTCTTGACATGCTTTTTATATACATAAAGTGAAAGTTGTTTGGGGATCTAATTTCATCTATGTCCAAGGGCTCGTCCTCTTCTTTTTTCCCAATATTATCTACGTCCATGACATCATCTTCAATTGTTTCAGTCTGCGCAAACATAAAAATACATTTATAATCAGTTGAAAAAAAAATTAAATATAATTACCTCTGACGAAATTATTAGCAGATGAATGGTTTGTTAAAATGATTTAGTTGTCAGTGAAACAGGTACGAGTACCACCTTATGTTTTTTCTTCCCCACTTTCTCCAACGTATAGACATTAATGTTTAGCTTGTTCATATCCTCAAATTTAGGTATGTCTTTCACTTTTATGGGAAAATTAATACTTAAGCACCTCACTGAAATGAGGATATGACCAAATGCGATCCGAGTTATTATTTGCAGGACGTAAAGCAGCGACTACTGCCCACAGGAAGCAGTACTCGTCATTATTTTTAATGTGAATAACTGCTTTTTTATTTTTAATGTTTTTTGGTACTTCAACATAACTGCCAACGTGAATTGGCGTGTAGTTATTGATATTTAATTTTAAATGCAATATTTCATGCAATGTAACCCCGAGTCTCGCTCTTGAAAGTCCCGTAAAATGGACGCTTGCACATTTTGTTCAAACCACTGTTTCATGTTGGTTGATTGATCAATAATTTTATTTATAGTGTTAAAGCACCCGACCGAAAATATTACATTTACTTTTAAAATGCTTGATTTTAATGCATATTTTATTTTGTTTTTAAATATATCCAAGCATTTTGATAAAAATATATTAGGATCTTTATACCCGCATTTATTTATAATATTACCTGTTTTAATTCCATTATTAAATACTGATTTGACGTCCTGCCAAATTAAGCAGTTAGATTGTTTATTATTATTTAAACCTGCACCAGTTTTAACTTTAAAATATTTTAATTTTTCGCGGTACGTTTTGAGAATAGTAAGATTCCCCTCTAATTTTAAGATATTTTCATTTTTGTTTTTATTTGTATTTTGATTTTTAATGGCTTGATTTTTTATTAGTATTGTTTTATTTATATGTTTACGCCAACGCTCAGCCTCCTTAGGCGTTTTAATTTATGCCAGTGCACCACGAATATTTTTAACGACACTATCATTCAAAACACTCACTGTGCTTGATGACGACGACGACATTTTTAGCAGTTTGTAGTTTAACAATGTAAATTAAACTAATACAAAACTGGTGTTTATCTGTATTTATTTATAATTTTGCTTATCGCGCGCGCTTGATGATAAAAAAACACAGGCGTAGGTGTAGCATGGGTTTTAGTGCGACTATCGCAGCGGTGAAATACCGGACGACGACGCGTTAATCGCGCATAAAACATATTTGGGGTACGCAGCCCAGGATGGGACGCCGCTGTGTAACGTGTCATCATTTATGTAGTAGTACATGTTACAATTTTAATAAATCTTTTTTATTTATCCATGAATTGTGAGTTTTATTAAAACCCAGCCATTTTACTAACTCTTTTGTGCCTTTTGTTTGAATTACTTTTTCTACTAAATAAGTATCTTGTGTTTTGTGTTTTTTTGCAATTCTTGCTCATAAAACCCACCGTCAATAGGATTGTTATGTAAATCCTTTTAGTTTATACTTAACTGGATATGTATATTGAATTTTTGTGATTATAAATAGGTCACAAGTCCAAGAAGGCTCGTAACTTTTTTAAAATACATGCTTATATTTAGTAATTTGCACATAATCACTGTTTAGTTTCCGGTCTGCAGGACCATCAAAATGATTGTGGATGCGCCTGAATACGCGTTTTTCTCAATGAAACGAAAATAGTGTGCAACAAAGCGTTTATTTACAACTATTTACACCACCGATAAAATAACACAAGTTATAATTAATAACAACAATAGCTAATGTTAACTTTAGGCTGCGTACGACACTCAGACGTTGGCTTGTCTCTCTGAAAACGCAAAGGTGAACTGAACTTGAACTGACTCTCATGGTCTCTCTAGCAATTACGCGTCAACCCGATGGGGGTAGCTAGCATATCATTGGCAGTTCCAGTTTGAAAAGCAATACCACTGGACGGCAATGACGCCACTTTGAGCGAATGAAATCCTTGCAAGTGTGAAATCCCAAAACCTTGGGATTTCGGGGAACGTCTGAGGGTCGCGTGCCTGATGGTATTCAGGCTGGATAAGTCCAGCCATAACTGTAAAATGTACCGTTCGCTTAATCCTCTTAACTATACAGTTATTAAGTGTTATTGCTTCTTGGTCTCTAACATAGACCGGGAAAGCCAACAAAGTGAACACCTGGCTTTCCTGGAAACACAAACATACCGGCCACCTTGAAAGACTTCACTTTCAAAACCTACGATTGCACTGAACTACACGCACTACACTTGAATGCCCTCTTCCAAGGACAGGGGTGCTAGCTTCGTGACCGCACGCTTGGTGGTGGATCCGCTGGGGAGCCGTACTGTTACGGCCCGGGTGATGCCATCGATGCCGGGATGGACCTGGTGGATTCTCCCGAGCTGCCAATGTTGCGATGGTGTGTTGTCCTCCTTGAGCAGCACCAGCTGACCTGGCCGGGGCGTTGTGGATCCCTGCTTCAACCACTTACTCTTTTGCTGCAAGTGAGTAAGGTATTCGATGGACCACCTCTTCCAAAAATGTTGCTTGAGCAGCTCGATATGCTGCCACCGCGATAGCCGTGGTACTGGTAGATGTTCCAAACTGGGTTCTGGTATAGAGTCCAATCTGTTTCCAATTAGGAAATGGGCTGGAGTGAGGCAGGATAAATCAATTGGGTCGTCGGACATAGGAGTTAGAGGGCGTGAATTTAAAATGGCTTCTATCTGTGTCACCAACGTATATAATTCTATGTAGGTCAATTCGGCGTTATATGCTACACGTTTTAAATGATGCTTGAACGACTTCACTGCCGCTTCCCATAATCCTCCAAAGTGGGGAGATCTTGCTGGAATGAAGTGCAAATTCATGCCCGTACTGCTTCCGAAGTCCTGAAGCCTTGCGCTTTCCTCGCGAAACATAGTTGCCAGTTCCTGCAACTCTCTGTTCGCGCCGACAAAGTTTGTTGCGTTGTCGGAGTAAATATTAACCACCCTGCCTCTACGAGCTACCAGTCGTTTCAAAGCTGAAATGAATGCCTCGCTCGTGAGGTCATGGGCCAGTTCAATATGCACAGCCTTTGTGGCTAAGCATACAAAAACTACGGCATAAGTTTTTATTATTTTCTTTGTCCGACGCTGCCCTTCTCGTACTAAAAAGGGCCCAGCGTAGTCAACGCCTATGTTGGTGAAAGGTCTGCACGGCTCTACACGCACCGCTGGTAATTGACCCATAATGTGTTGCATTGTTTTTGGACGGCTACGGTTGCATACGATGTATTCGTGTAATTTTTTCTTTACCGCGTTTTTTGCAGCGATTATCCAGTACCGCTCTCTGATAGCTGCGAGTGTGCCTTGTGGACCAGCATGCAGTTGGGACTTGTGTACATGCTCTATTACTAGTCTGCTGTAGTCATGATTTGCAGGCAGCAACATAGGATGCTTGGTGGAGTACGATAGTTGCCTCGCACGTTTCAGCCGCCCACCCACTCGGATTCCTCCTTCTTCATCTAAGAATGGTGATAATCTCCGTAGTTTACTTGAATTCGCAATTTGTTTTCCTTCCGTTAACGCCTTCATCTCGCCTGGAAATGCTTGCGCTTGTACCATGCGTACCAGTTGCTTGTCTGCTCTCTCCAGCTCCTCCGACGTTAACGGACCGTTGTGGGTTTTGATTGTGGACTCGGTCTTTTTTCTACATTTGTTTATGAAACGTAAACAATAGGCTGTCACCCGTTGCAGTTTGTTTAACCGGGAAAATTTTACAAATAATTCTGGCGTTTCCTGTATACTGGTGAATGCTTGTACATCTTTCTTCATCTCCAGCTCACCAATTTCTTCATGTGTAGGCATTTCTGCTGGCCAGAACCTTCTTGGTTGCGTTAAAAATCTCGGTCCATTCCACCAAAGCTGGTTGTGAATCAACTCACTGGCTCGCTGACCCCGGGATATGACGTCCGCGGGATTGTTTGCTGTACCAATGTGCCTCCAATTCTCTGCCATGGTTAGCTCCTGAATTCTGCTCACTCGGTGGGCGATGAACGTTTTGAATTTCCTGGATTGCTGGTTTATCCACGCGAGCGTTATGGTGGAATCGCTCCAATAAACCGCTTTGTCATATTTGGGTATAACGTTCTGCATTATTTTGTCCATTGCCTCACTGAGCAGAACAGCGGCACATAATTCAAGTCTTGGTAGGGTCGTCGCTTTGAGAGGTGCTACCCTGGATTTTGCATACAACAAGCTGCAGCTGTACCCGGTGTTGTCGTTGCCTGCCTTGATGTATATGCAACAACCATATGCTTTCTCCGAGGCGTCGCAGAAACCATGTACCTCGATGACTTCCGAGTTGTTCTCTTGTATCACTCGTCGTGGAATATCAAAGTGCTGTATTTGCTGTACGTCTTTTTGATAATTTCTCCATGCTGTGTATATTGTCACTGGTACTGACTCGTCCCAATTAAGCTTACATTGCCAAATTTCTTGCATGAGTATTTTCGCTATTACGATCACAGGATTGATGAGGCCCAGTGGATCAAACACTTGGGCGATACTGGACAATATGCTCCGTTTCGTGATTGTTCGGTTGAATATTTTCGTTGGTGCCGAGAATTTGAATATGTCGCTCGTAGGCTGCCACTGCATTCCCAAGGTTTTGACGCTAGCATTTTTATCAAGCTGCAAGACGAGATTGCTTGTTTCTTCCGCTTCGAGGTCGCTGAGCAGGCTCGGTTCGTTCGACGACCACTTCCGCAGATTAAAGCAACCTTTGTCGAGGATGCTAGTAACCTCCAATTGTATCTGCCGCGCTTTTTCGATGGAATCTGCACCTGTCATCATGTCGTCAACATAAAAATCCCGGCGCACGATTTCCGCTCCAATTGGATTCCTGTCTTGATCTTCTTGTGCGGCTTGCATCAAACACCGGGTGGCTAAGTATGCTGCTGGAGCAGTACCATATGTTAGGGTTTTTAATTCATATGTTTCAATGCAGTCGTCTGTGTTGTTGCGCCATACTATTTTTTGCAATGCTGTTTGCTGCGGGTTCACCAGGATTTGCCGGTACATCTTCTCAATGTCAGCAATTAGAACATACTTGTGAATTCTGAATCTTGCTAAGATGTATATTAGTTCCTGTTGCACTACAGGACCCGGAAATAGAATGTCGTTTAATGAAACGTGACTTCTTGATTTCGCAGATCCATCGAAAACAACACGCAGCTTTGTTGTAGTGCTGTCCTCGTTCAACACTGCATGATGTGGTAGAAAAAACTCCTGGTTCGATTTATCTTCATGCTGCACTGGCTCGACTTTCTTCATATGTCCCAGTTGTTGATATTCTTCCATGAATTTCGAATATTCAGAATGCAATCCATCGTTTTTTGCAAACTTACGCTCCAGATTGCAGAAACGCTTTATTGCAAGCTGCTTGCTTTCTCCCAATGCTGGTGCATCCGGCCTAATGGGAAGTGTGACAATGAAACGGCCTTCTGAATTTCGTTGGACGCCTTTCTTGAATAAATCCTCGCAATATTTGTCATCTGCATTCAGCATACGTTCTTGTGTAACTTCTTCTAGGTTCCAAAATCGTGTCAATCTTTCGTCAATGGTTTTAGTGGATAACGCGCATGAAATTCTGCTGTTACCTCTATTGCAGTTAAAGATTTTGCCTGATGCTACCCAACCAAACTGCGTCTTCTGCCAATACGGCTGGGATTTGTTGACTGGCTGAATTTGCCCCAAACAAAGAAGTTTATAAAATGCTTCCGCGCCTATTAATAAATCTATGCCGCTGGATATGTTAAATTCAGGATCTGCCAATTTGATTGAATTTGGAATGACAATACTCGACTTGTCAAATGAAACGGTTGGTAATTTGTTTGTGATCGTGGGAGCTATTAAGCACTGTAAATCCAACTCAAAACTATTATATCTTGACTTTATTTTTAGGTTTGATATCTGTTTAATATTGCAATTCGTGCCGCTAATTCCACTCACTGCCACTGATATGGGTTGAGTTTCCAAGCTGAGCTTATTCGCGAAATCCTGCGTGATGAAATTTGACTGTGAGCCACTGTCTAGTAATGCTCTCCCTATGTGTATGTTGTTAAGATGATCATAAAC
Source organism: Pterostichus niger (assembly GCA_947425015.1). Lineage (NCBI taxonomy): Eukaryota > Metazoa > Arthropoda > Insecta > Coleoptera > Carabidae > Pterostichus > Pterostichus niger. Next base: position 11,816,449 of record OX380350.1, read on the forward strand.
GATGATTAATGCTGTTGATAGTATAACTTGCGATGATGTTTCGTAGTTGGAGATAGCACTTGAAGCCGCTATGCTAGTGCTTGCTATTGGGTCTTGCGATTGTGGTCTTGTGGTGGAATCCTGATGCAAAAGTGTGTTGTGCAAACCCTTACAGCTCTTGCAGTGTGATGCCTTGCAGTTGCTAGCTCTATGTCCCGAATGTAAACAATTGAAACAAAGGTTTTTTTCTTTTACTTGGTTTCGTCGCACTGCTATTGAGTTAGTGAGAAATTTGTTGCATTGAAATACATAATGATTTTCCTCGCAAATAGGACAACATATTTGCGAAGCCACGTGTGCCGAGGATCGATTACTTATTGCCTTATGCTGCGTTCTCCCGCCCGATGTATTTATATTGACTTGTTTATTAGGGGTCATTGCTTCTAACATCTGACATCGTTGCGTTAAAAATTCTTTGAGTTTCTCGAAGGTGGGCGGTACGGTACCGCTGATGCTTTTTTCCCATTCGTGCTTGCTGTTAAAATCTAATTTGCTGGTAATTAAATACACCAATAATGAATCCCAATGCTCCGTCGGTTCTTCAAGTGCTGTTAATGCGCGGACATGTGTGGAGGTCGCGTTTGACAATTGCCTTAATGAGGAAGATGAATCAAGTTTGACGGCTGGTAGCTCAAATAACGCCTTAACGTGATTCTGGATGAGCAAGCGTTTATTGTCGTATCGTGAAATAATTAATTCCCATGCTGCCTGGTAGTTTTTAGAAGCCACTTGCAAAGACTCTATAACCTTCGATGCTTCTCCACGTAGAGTTGACTTAAGATAGTAATATTTTTGAATATCCGTTAGTGAATCATTGTTGTGTATCATTGAGCAGTATAAATCGTAATATGAAAGCCATTGATCGTAATCGCCAGCGAATGGTTTAATTTCTACCTTTGGTAATTTTACATGAGTTTGCCCGTTACTAGGATTAGAATGATTTGATGTACTGGGAACTGATGTGATTCTACCCAAGCGTTCCTGAGCCTCATTGATGAGCGTGAAATATTTGTCTTCAAAACATTGCCTTTCTTCATTTTCTAATTCAGTTGCATCTAAAATTTCAATTTGAGTTTGCATTTCCTCGAATTCCGAAAGAAGAGCCAGAGCTCTCTCTAACCGTAGCTTTAAAATTCCAGAATTGCTGCTTGTTTCATCAGACTCAAGAAACGTCTTGAATCTGGTCAGTTGACCTTTACATGCAGTGCGTTTTGCTTTAAAGTGCTCCAGTTCCGTTTGATTGGCTGGCATTTTGATGCAAGCCTTAGTGACGCAATAGGTTCAAGGAAATATAATTGCGAAATAGGAGGAAAATTTGGAAACAGACTCACCCTCGGGATTGTTGCCTGAAGCCCCGTTGTTTCTCTGATCTGCTGACCCGGGTGATGCGCATGTGCCGAGCTGTCGCGTGCCGTTTGACGATATTTGTTGATGCTGCTGCGTGCTGCCTAAGATGCCTGACCTGATAACACTTGCTGTACACAAATCACTATGACACACTCACAAATCCGGCTCGAAGGATCATAAAAATGTTTAGTTTCCGGTCTGCAGGACCATCAAAATGATTGTGGATGCGCCTGAATACGCGTTTTTCTCAATGAAACGAAAATAGTGTGCAACAAAGCGTTTATTTACAACTATTTACACCACCGATAAAATAACACAAGTTATAATTAATAACAACAATAGCTAATGTTAACTTTAGGCTGCGTACGACACTCAGACGTTGGCTTGTCTCTCTGAAAACGCAAAGGTGAACTGAACTTGAACTGACTCTCATGGTCTCTCTAGCAATTACGCGTCAACCCGATGGGGGTAGCTAGCATATCATTGGCAGTTCCAGTTTGAAAAGCAATACCACTGGACGGCAATGACGCCACTTTGAGCGAATGAAATCCTTGCAAGTGTGAAATCCCAAAACCTTGGGATTTCGGGGAACGTCTGAGGGTCGCGCGCCTGATGGTATTCAGGCTGGATAAGTCCAGCCATAACTGTAAAATGTACCGTTCGCTTAATCCTCTTAACTATACAGTTATTAAGTGTTATTGCTTCTTGGTCTCTAACATAGACCGGGAAAGCCAACAAAGTGAACACCTGGCTTTCCTGGAAACACAAACAATCACCTATTTGATATTTGGCTTTACCATTTATTTTTATATTGTTATATACAGTATTTAATAGTGTTTTTTCATTTCTATGGGGTAGGTGGCTCAGTGGTATCGAGTCGACCTGTGGATCTTGAGAACCCTGGTTCGATCCCCACAGCCGACAAACAATTTTCACCAATTTAAAAAATCTACCCCTGTGGCTCCTCCACCACTAATATCTTTGGAGGCCGTGATTTGACGGCTGGTAACCGCACTTCACGCGAAAAAATATATCACTTACCGAGATCTGCTTAGGCAGAGTGCCACACCCAGTGATGGGTAAAAGGCGTGATGATATATTTATTTATTTTTCATTTCCTTTTGACACTTCTATTAGTTTCATTTTAATTGTTCTATGATATTTATTATTATAATTGTTTAGTAACTTTTTAAGTATCTTTAACCAATTATGAGTTCCCTGGTTACTAAATTCGCGCCACATACTTGATTTTAACGTTCTATTAAATCGTTCACATATACTCGCTTTCAAATTACTATAAGTTGAATAATGATTTATACTATATTTTTGCATTAATTGTTTAAAATCATAATTGTAAAATTCTTTTCCATTGTCGGATTGTAAATTTTTTGGAATACGACACATTGTTGAAAATTTGTTTCATAGCATTAGTCACATTAATTCCTGATTTACTTTTTGTGGGTTCAGCCCACGCAAATTTTGAAAATGTATCAATAACAGTAAGCAAATATTTATATCCTTTATTTTGAGAAGCATATGGAATCATTTCTACTAAATCACACTGCCACAAATCATCAACGCCACGCATAACTACACAACGACGTGGATAATTTCGTCTAGCTAGTTTATGTATTTCGTTTACGAATTCAAGTTTAGACATGTTTGTGTAATGTATGATTACTGGGAAATGATAAGGTGTTTTAAAATAAATACTTTATATATATTTAAAACAAACATTAGTTTTTATTTTATATATTATTTACATTGTTGTCGTTGTTGTTTAAATACATTTTTATTCTATAAGCATTTCTAAGTGCACACATTTTTCTAGAGTAAACATGAAACATACATTTATCAGCATTTTGTATATTAAAATATTCACTTTTAAGTGATGGCATTTCAATTAAATTAACAATATTTTCAACTGGTAAATGTCGTTTTAAAAAACTTCTTTTTCTATCGCCTTTTACATACACTGTAGTAGCATACCGCATCATTTTTGGAATATATCGAATAAAATCTTCATATGCTATTAAACAATCACTCCAATGAAAATCATGATAATGCCTAAGTAGCCATGCAGCTTCTCTTTGATTTTTTCTTGGTAATTCACTGCATTGATATGGCGGTTTTATTAACAAGTGTTCACTTGTTTTACCATCTAGTGAAATAATAGTAAACTCTTTTATTACAAATTCACCATAACCACTAGTAAAACCTTGAATGTCAACAATACACCGTATTGTATAAAGTATTGTTACAAAACGATTTAAAATATACAAAAAATATTTATTTTATACTTTTTTTTAGTTTACTTCCCCCTCTCTCTTTACAGCATTAAAACTTTTAATAAATAATTTTTGCTTCGCGTAATTCCTCAACAATAGGTAATATTTCATTATCATGATTTGTATTTCCAGCTTGTTTTGAAGCCCACAATAAACGTAATCGGTCTACTAATTCGTTAGGATCATCCCAGTATGTATAATTATTTTTTTGATTTAATAATTTCATATGTGTTGGTAATATTCTTCAATCAGCATAACTACTACTTGCTGCTGTAGTTGAATGTGATCTTAAGCGGTGTGGGTTATTATTGTATCTTAAAGCAGGCTTAATAATATTTAGATATTTCCAATTACGTGAGCCTTTTATGTATGCAGAAGGTGTGTGAATAATTTCGTAAGTGAATATTAGTTTTTAATGCAATATCTAAATAAGCCTGTTTGTCTTCTTTCGTAACATGTTTTTCTATAGGATTAAAAAAAAAATAATTCATATAACCGTAGCGTTCCATTATACCAACTATTTTCAACACAAATATCATTATGCTCAATAGTTATTGGTGTATTTCCAATTAAAATTTTTTTAGTTGATAAGTTTAAAGATATTTCGACTACAGTGGTCATTAATATCTTGGTACAGTATTTTATAACATTTCATTGATAATTTTGTAATGGATACATTATATTTTGTGGAATATGTTGATTTTCTTCAGGAATTTTGTGATATTTTTTTCTGATATTGGGTAATTCTTAAGAGCTTCATTTATTTGGGGTGGGATGTTAAACTGTTGTCTGCGTTGAGAGTAGAGTGGGCAGTCTGTGATGATGTGTTTGATGGTAAGTTTTGTATTGCATGAGTTGCATAGAGTGGGGTCTGTTTTGGTGAATATGTGGCTATGGGTCAATCTGGTATGTCCTATTCGGAGCCTTTTTAATGTTATTTGTTCTTTTCTCGTCCCATGCTGAGTTCATGATTTTATATCCTGTTTGATTTCTCTTAATTTATTATTTGTCGTTGTGGTCCATTTTTTTATCCAATCTTCTTTGACTTTATTTTTTATAATGTTTCATAACCCCTAATTCCTATATGGGATGGTACCCAGATGAATGTAGTGCTGACGTTTTTTTCTTTTAATTGGTGTAGCAGGTTTTGTATTTTTTGGATTATAGTGTTTTTAGGGTATATGTTGCTTATACTAGATAGAACTGCGTATGAATCTAAACAGATGGCGAAATTTCTGTCAGAGTGATTTTGTTGTTGGATAATCTCCAGGCTATTTCTTATTGCTTCGCTTTCTGCAGAGTATATGCTGTAAGCTGGTGGGAGATGGTAGTAGAATGTGTTGTCGCACATCACTACTGTTGCGCCAGTTTTATCTTGTTGCTTGGTTCCATCAGTGTATATGAATGCATGGTTTTTGTATTCATCTTCTATTTGGTGCAAGTCAGATTCTATTAGGATAGAATGGATTGGACTTGGTCTTAGCGCTCCTGTAATTATTCTAAGTGATGTGTTGTGAATTGGTTCGATTGTTTTTATGTAGTTCGGCTTTGCTTGAGAATATACTATGCTGCTATAATCCAGTTTAGAGAGAATTTGTGCTTTATAGGTGTGTAATAGTATGTATCTTTCTGCTCCCCATTGATGATGAGATAATAATTTTAGGACATTGAGTTTTCTGTACGCTTCGGATTTTAATTGTTTTAATTGCGGTTTCTATGTGAGTTTCTTGTCTAATATTAGACCTAGGAGTTTGAAGTTTTCTGTGTATGTTATGCTTGTTCCATTATAAGTCAGTGAGGGTGGTGTGTGAGGTCGTCGCTTAGTTGTAAAGTGCATAGCTTTGGTTTTAGATGTTGAGATTATAAATCATGTGTTTAGTGTCCACGTTTCGATGTTATTTAATGCAGTATTCAAATGTTCATTGATTGTGTTCAGATTTACTCCTTTGCAATAGATGCATAGGTCGTCTGCAAAAAGTAGAGGTTTTATAGGTTCTGGAATCTGGCTTATAACTTTGTTTATGGCTAGCAGAAAGAGAGTAACACTTATTACAGATCCCTGTGGAATACCGTTTTCTAGAATTTTTTCATCAGAGTAGTGGCCATTGAATTTTACTTTAAATCTCCTATCTGATAGAAAGTTTTTTATGAAGTGGAGCATATGTTCTTCTATTTTATGTTCTTTTAAAGTTTTTATTATATTATATCGCCAAGTGGTGTCGTACGCTTTTTCTAAATCGAAGAATACTGCTGTAACATTTTGTTTGTTGTTAAAAGCATTTTGTGTGTCCATAGTGATTGCTAATAGTTGATCAATAGTGGATCTTCCTTTTCGGAATCCGCATTGTTTGTTACTTAGAATATTATTGTTTTCAAGAAACCATATTAATCTATTGTTTATTATTTTTTCCAGGATCTTGCATAATGTATTAGTCAAGGTGATTGGACGGTAGCTTTGGGGATCGGTTTTAATTTGGTTAGGTTTAAGAATAGGAATAATTATACTTTTCCTCCATTGTGTGGGAAAGGAGTTATTGAGCCATATTTTGTTGTAAATATACAGGAGATGTTCTACTGTTTCTTTGGGTAGTTGTTTAACAAATTCAAACGGAATATTGTCAGGTCCTGGAGAACTGTTTAACTTGGAGTCATTTATGGCTGAAGTTAATTCCCACATAGTGATAGGATTATTTAATGGTTTATCTTCATCTGTGCTTATATTTATTATCGTTTTCTCTTGTTCATTTTTATGTTGCAGAAATTGGTGGTTATAGTTTTTGTTGCTGGAGTTAGTTTCAAAGACGTTTGCAATTGTATTTTCGCGCCACCGTCCGGTATTAGCAGTATTACATAACTAAAAATCGTCCGGAAACCATGTGTTGCCGGCCGAGGCCGGCAAAAATTAGTGACTTTTTATGGTTATATGTTGGCATCACTAGTATAGCGAACTCCTGAACGTACGAAATGTCAAAATATTGCATTGCGTAAACATATTATGATAAAATATTCATAGTTGAGTATTTTCAATACAAGAAAACAGAATATTTATACATATATTTTAAGCAAAATTGTAAGTAATTATAATTGAATTAGCATTGTAAAATCCAAATAAAATATGTTGATTTTTTAGGTTAAAATACTGGAAAGACAAGTCGTGAAATAGACAAAGAAATGAATTATGTTTTATGTTTATTAAATAAAGTGTACAGTGTAATTAAACTTATTGAAGATGTAAATTGATGAACAATAAATAATTAATTAAAATTAAAAGTACAGTTCTGACAATTAGATGATACCAACATAAAAAAAATCCCTGACATTTAGAATGTGAATAATAAATTAAACATTTTTATTAAATTAACAAAAACGTCGGCGCGAAAAATCTTGTGTATTACACGTCCAGAAACTATTTTGCGAGTGCTCGTATTTAAAGGCCTCGCCTGCGGCTCGTCCTTTCAAAATATATACTCGCACTCGCAAAATAGCAGTTTCTGGACTAGTGATACAAATAACTATTGCTATTTTTTGATGATCTGTTATATTTTTATTATTAGTTGTGATTACTGTTGTGGGGTGTACGTAGTCCTGATTTTTTATTTTTCTAATTTTATTCCATACATCTGTTATTGGTGTTTTTGATGTAAGGGTTGCTACATATTTTCTCCAAGTTATTTTCTTACTTGTTTGTATTGTGAGGCGTGCTGTTGCTCTAGTTTTTTTGTATGCAATAAAATTTTCTATAGTATTTTTTTTCTATATTTATAAAAGGCTTTTTTGTTTTCTCTTACGGCTGTTTCACATAACTTATTCCACCATGGTACTGTCCTCCTTCTACATTGTTTTTTATATCCTACTGATTCTTCAGCAGCTTGTTGGATGTTATTTACTAGTTGTTGTATTAATTCGTTTGAGTCTTGTGACTTTATTGGGTTCATTGTTTTGAGTTTGGCTTTAAAAGCTTCCAAATTGGCTTTTTCGAGGTTCCATTTAGGGTTTAGCTTAGGAGTGTTCGAAGTGTTTGACATTGATGTGATTTTTATGGGATAGTGATCGCTGCCTTGGGAATTTATAAGAACGTCAAATGTCAAGCTAGTTGCTATTGATGGTTGGCAAAAGGCAAGATATATTATCGAGAGTGAGCCTGTTCTGGAGCAGAAATGTGTTGGTGAGTTGTTGTTAAGCAAAATGTGGTTGTCAAAGGCATCTTCAATAAGAATCCCTCTTCCGTTAGTAGTAGTGGATCCCCAGGTTATATTATGTGCATTGAAGTCCCCAAGTATTATATGTGGTCTAGGGATTTGTTGTATTAGGTCTTGTATATCATTTGGGCTGAGATTGATGTCAGGAGGGATGTAAAGGTTGCAGATGAAAAAATCTTTGGGTAATGTTATATGTACTGCTATAGCTTCTAAGTTAGTTTGTAGGTGTATTTCTTTTGTTGGAATTGAGTTTTTTGTGAAGATCGCTACACCCCCACTGGCATGTGTTCCGTTGATTCTATCTTTCCTAAATGCTTCGTATCCTTTTAAGTTTGTATTCGTGTCTTTTTTGAATCGTGTTTCCTGGATGCATATAATATCTGGCAAGTGCTCTGTAATTATAAGTTGGATCTCGGCGTAATGGCTCCGAAGACCATTACAGTTCCATGAAATTATTTGGGTCATGGTTGATTGGTTGGTTTAATTGTGTTGATAAGTTTTGTGAATCGGTATTTCATGGATCTGTATTTGAGATGGGGATGTAGCGAAGTTAGTATTTCGACTAATTGGTTTGTGTTAGTAGTATATTCCTTTGCTAATTCTAATGGATTGTTTGAGAGTTGGGCATTTTCAATGAAGTCCTTTAGCAGGCTGTAGGATAGGGTATAATTATTAGGTTGTTGACTAGATGGACTTTCAAGTCGTTTTTGTTTTTTCTTTTGTTTTCGATTTGTTGGTGTATCTTCTGATATATCGGACAATGTATTATCTATGGTGTTTGTTTGAGATATGGTTTCGTCATTATATTGACTACTTGTAGTACTATCATTTTCTTTGTCTATCGCGTCTGCTGGCCGCTTTGTGCTGGGTAGTGCCGTAGGGCGTGCAAAGGTTGTTTGTGGTTGTGAACTAGTTCCCATAGTCGATGATGTACTGGGAATTGTTTTTGGGTCCGGTATTTTGCACTTGTTTGCTACAAGTCCTTTTTGCTTGCAGTTTGCGCATGTGGGTTCATCTGTCGTAAGGAATATTCTATATGATGTATCTTCATAATCTATTATTAATGAAGGTGGTATAGGGTACTGTTCATTTGGTTTTATGTATGTCTGTCTGCGGAAGCTGAGAATTCGTTGTCGTGGATTATA